>OX381709.1:51652856-52313608 GCA_947462335.1 Harmothoe impar | reverse complement strand
CCTCTAGATGGTGGAAGCATCTAGATGGCACTTTATATAGAAGAGGTGAATTGAAATAGTGCTTTGCTTTGGTGGTGTAATCAGACCGGAGAACACAGTCACTATACAGTCCATTACACCAGCTCGGGATGACCATTCTGTATAAGGTGGGGGGGGGGGGGGGGTATTTCACTGCTATCAAACTTTTAGATTATCAGGTATGGTTTCAAGTTGGTTAACAAAAAATGTCAGCGCTCTAATCTGAAGTTTCAAGCACCTATAGCTGACATGTTGTATTAGATTAAATCAATATCACAAATTAGTTAAGTTCCAGTGTTCTAGGTAAATATCATCATCATATATAAACACTAACATGTACTCTCGAATTCAACGTTCATGTGCATTGAGCCATTCTAGTAGAGATCCATAATATTTTGGGAATTTCATGCACATGGGACACAGAGATTCAGCGAAACCTTGTTGTGTGGGTACATACCGGGTCAGGGGGTCGGTCGGGCCACTCACTCGGCCTCTGTGTGACTCTGTGAGCCCACACATATCAACCAGGACTGTCCCAACCCTCTACGTCACACTGTTATCATGGGCATGCTGATCTATTTTAAGACTGCTTATCACTGTGGTTTTGTACAATAACATGCTTATCAACTCGGATTTTCACGTGAAGGTATATTTATCGGAAGGCACCTGATGCTTCCATTGGTATCGTATGATGAGATCTGGTTTAAAGTCATACAGAGCATAGAAACTCAGCAAATATAAGACCAGCCATTTGAATTCGATAAATTGACAACATCTGTATTTAGCTTTGTTTGACTGAACACTGCATTGGATTTCATGCTTGGTTTCCCTGACCTTTCAGTCGGGCCTTCCAGGTAAAGAGTGCATGGGTAATCAGCTGTGAACTCTGAGCCCCATGTGAAACAAAGGCTACTAATTTGTTTCATGATAGGGCATGCACTCACAACCATTCACGTCTCTGCACAACTACAAGTGCTACCTCTGGCCCGCTGCTGCCCTGCCGCCTCACTGAACCCATTCACGGCACCACAGAGTCAAATAGTTTGGTGGCATGCATCGTGTACTGTGCCAAGGAACAGTTCCAACTCATACAGGGGCGGATCCAATAAGATATTATTTTTTAAATCCCCCCCCCCCCCCGAAAAAAGGACCGAATTTCTGATATAAAACAAAAATTGAATTATTTACTAGTACCGTATTTCAATCCGTGATGACACTTTCAGTACCTTGGTGTTTAGTGGACCCACCCCCCTTCCCTCTATTTTGAAATGACCGTGTCTGCGCTTTTGCAGATTATCAGGATTAGTCTGTATAGGATTAGGCGTTTCTATAATGCCTAAAACCACTATTAAAGAGGGATTCCAATAACAAAAGGTAGTGTCCGGCTCTGGTTTGTCTATACACACAAACATGTGTATCATCAACTGTACTTTTACAGATTACTAAGGTGGGTCAGGATGAATCTGAGCCCTGTCCTGTTTGTTGGCATGACGGCCATGTTGTGTCTGTGGTGAACGTGTGGAGGTCGGGCCGAGGTGGTGGTGGTGCTGGCTGAGGGGGGAGGGGGTGGTAACCTCAAATTAATGGAGGTCTTAGGTCTCCTATCTCCTTGATATATTTGATAATACGTATATCTCCAAATACACTCAATATTCGCATTGTGTTGTCCTCACTGCTTATACAACTTTGTAGTCGTCCTGCATTAAAAGGAATCGTGAAGACTGAGAAAGAATCAGCTCCTCTACTCACAGACAGAAAAAAAGTAAACTGGGACCAGTCCTCCTCCCCCAAAATAGCACCAGTGACTTAGCCTTGACCCACCGGTCGCACGGCTGCGATTCTGTTTCCTTATTAGTTGGTGAAAATCCCTCTTTTTATGTTTCTCTGACATTTATGAATCACACTGGCCTGGTAGCGGCGCCATTGGCGGTTTGTTGGAATTCTAGGCCATTGACATTTTACCGTAATAAAATAAATGTTTTGAGTTAATTCATTCCGGGATTAAAACAGTTGATGAACTCATTAGCACGGCTCTGGCGACCCAGTCTCACCTTTGTCATGTAACTTTGGTATGTGCTACCAGTCATCATTCAAGTCCTTATCAGAAAACCATGGTCTCACAGTAACTTCTGACAGTCACAACTCAAGTCCCAATGACTCATCTTGTATCTGTGCTATTTAATCCAAAATATACACAAAGTGGTAAGGTTAAAGAACGAAAGTGGCTTCAAATAACTTCAGGGATGAAAGTCTTCCGAATTTTTCCCCGGAATTTCAGATTTTGTCAAGGTTAAATATCTCTTTTTAGATTGGTCAATTTCATCGATGTTAAATAAAGTTAGTGGAGTTGTATATATTCTATTTGGTATCAAACATATGATATTTAAACTTTTAAAGCATAGAATAGAATCTCTGTATTGTGTAATATTGACCTAGATTATCTACTCGCATGACATGCATTTAGACATACAATGTACATCATGGAACAGTGACGGGTGTGTGTGTGGATGTTGGAGGGGGGGGGGGTCTTTGGTCGTGTACCTAATAACCTAGTGACGGATGAACTAATTACCAAAGGCCCAGTTAATACTGCTACAGGAAAAGACCATGTGGGCTACTGTTATTAGCCACCGTGATACACTCATGTATCATGATGTATGTGATACCATCATGGTGATACCCGGGGTGATACACTCATGTATCATGATGTATGTGATACATTCATGTATCATGATGTATGCCTGCCGCAAGGTGCCCTACCTGCAATAATCTTGAGCGTCCCCCCGCCCCCCCCCCCCCCCCCCAACCTCCGACACCTAGCCTGCCCTCCCCATGCCTATAGCTGTGTTTATTTTGGCCCTGTAACTGTATAAATATCACTCCATAATAAAATATATTGTGAGCAAGGTCCATGTTGACGGGCTGCTGGAGGCCGAAGCAGACTGATGTTATTCAACAGGGGTCAATAACGTGAATAAGACGTGTGGGAAGGGGTAGAGTTGGACATCATAAACCGGGGAAACCCCTACTTCCACTCCTGGGATTGCTTATCTGGGAATTCGGAACGATCCCCATTCTCCCCGTAGGGTCAAGTTTCTCAGGAGCGCAGGAAATTACCGAATGTCAGTAGTAAAATGTTTTCTTTAACAGGGGGAAGTTGTGACATTATTTCCCTCCCCGTGCCCTTATCATATTTGTGAGTCCCTAATTATATCAAATAATACAAGAACACCGACAGGTAGTTTAACCCACGAGTCGCTTGTGATGGTAGTAGGGCAATATTAATGTGTCCATCCATTTGTAGAGTGAGGGCTTCTTTTACGTCTTGAAATTGTACGTTGTGTAGTGTGTATTTGGTATGACCATAATTATATGGTGAACATGTTGGATGGTGGTTTGGTTAGTGCCGTTAATCCTGTGGCTATGGTGTAATAGTCATATACTGAGGTGGTTTGTGGTCTATATTGGCATTGACTGGCCCTACCTGACATAAGGCACGTGTGTAGGGAGTATGTGACTACAGTTAGACCCCCCCCCCCCCACACACACACACACACACGACACACACACACACAAACACTGCCAAACATAAACTAAACCCAAACACACATACACACACACTCTCGTATTGTGAGATGGCCTGAGGACCTGACAGTGCCTCAACAGACATAAATCATTGTACATGTCAGACGGACGTACTTGCTGTCACTCAGTAACCTCGGGCACACAGAATGACAGGCTCCCCACGTTGACTATAAATGATAAAGAAAACTATTATTAAAAAAAAAGAAGAGAGGAAAGGACATAGCCGCCTGGGGGAAAGGAAAAGGTAGAACCCTGGTCCATACATAAAATAGATAAGGTCAACAGAGATGCCACTCTCCCTACTCTAGATTTTCGTACTAAACTCATAATAATTAGCTATACAACTTGTAACCAAAATCAGTAGATTTTTCTACTTTTTATTATTATTGTGGACCAGGGAGTGGCATCTCTAACGTCTACGGCATGTAGTATTAAAACTCGACTGATCTGACACGGGTGCAGCCAAACTCAAGCAGAGGCAAAAACATGTCATTGTGGGGTGCAGCCATGTTTTGTGGAGCATGTAACAACTGAGTCAAGATGAAGACTGGTCAATAGTGTCAATACAGATCAGCTGACTGTCACATCCGGAGCAGCTGACAAACCTCTAAGGGCATAATCTAGTTCAGTGATTTTCCGACCTCTTCACTGACCCCTATACATGTATTCAGTTTAAAGTAAATGTTGACCAAAATCATGTCGATACTTCCAACTACCTATTTATTACCTTAATGATATAACGTGCTTTAATAAATAGTGGCCAATACTGACGCAAATACAAATACAACTTGATGTCCCAAGGCAATACGTCCCAGCAATATACACTAAAGGTATAAGTACATTTAAGTCTCCCATGTAACCCGTGCCCTCTTAGTATATAACCCCCACCTAGGCTTTGAGAGAATCGTATAACCCACACCATGGGTCTGATTTTGGCTTCTTAGTACTGTAGTATACTTTAAAAAATCCTGATATAACCTACACTAGCGTACACTTTCTTGTATAACCCGCGGGTTACAAGATGCTTTACAGCAGGTGTGGTTAAATACTAGAGTTCCCCGTACGTGGGTGGGGTGTGGTGCTTATCTGCTGTTCATACTCCGCATCGATGCTGGTCAAGGACACACTGCACAGGACGTAGACCGGTACAGCATGGGCCCTAGTTTGAATTCGTGCTTCACTCGTATGTGTTTGAATCCTGATCAGCCTTTAGCCGACCCCGATCCCACACCATACACTCACACACATGTCAAAAT
Organism: Harmothoe impar; assembly: GCA_947462335.1. Classification (NCBI taxonomy): domain Eukaryota; kingdom Metazoa; phylum Annelida; class Polychaeta; order Phyllodocida; family Polynoidae; genus Harmothoe; species Harmothoe impar. Next base: position 52,308,749 of record OX381709.1, on the reverse strand, counting down.
AACAGAAAATAACATTAGATACTCAATTAAGCAGTATATGTGTCATATATGGTACACTCATGGTTGGTTGATTAAGTTTTGCATTATGGCAATCATGCCATGCACCTCCTGTACATGTATCCAACTACATGAACCTGACCAAGAACAACCCACCCGGCAACCCACCACCATTGTTGTCAATGTCCTGTACAACAATCACCATCATATTTAGCTACCCCCGTCACACTCCTCACAGAGAGCCAGCATGTAGGTTAATGTTAGCAGCATTCACTCTATGGTCCAGGGTGGGTGACCTCGTGCTGTATGATGGTCACTCACAGGTTTAATGGTGGACAGATGTTCATTGGAAAGTTTGCTAGTAATATTAACCATGTTATATTGACTTAATTGAAACTAGCTTTGTATAGGCGATGTATGGTGGCCTGGTGCCAAATTGCAGTCACTGAAACTCAACATGTTCTGTGTTGAACTGTAAGCCTGCCTGGTATAAGGGGGGGGGGGAGGGGGTTGCATGGGAGCACTTCGTGGAAACCATTACCCATACTGTCCGGTCTATAAAGCGGTAAGATATTGGGGACCTGAAATCAATATTAATGCCACATATACAGGCTAATACGGTAGTACATACCGTATACAGTCCTGATGGCTGACATGATTACCGAATGCGCTCATTACGTATACAGTGTCCTCATGAGAACGGTGATCCTGAATTAAACTCATGTACAAAATGTACACACATGATAGACAGGTAATGGGCCCTCTCATCTGTGTCTCACGCCATATACCAGGTGCCCTGCACTCTCATTGACATTCAGGAAGCATACCTGGTGGTTTATGCCCTGGACCTGCATCACACAATAATTCTGAGATTTCACTGAATGGCATCTAACTTTTGCCACGCCCAAAAAGAGTTGACTATCATTATGAGAAAGAAACTCTGATGGACCATAGGCAAAATGAAAGCCTACAACACGGTACAGTAATTTCCCTAATCGCATTTGATAAATTTCTTGCCACACCCAGAATACTGGATCTGGCGGAAATGGGCCAAGAGAGGCTGGGATTGAAGCCTAAGCCTACGGTATAGTGATAATACTATGTTCCAGTGTGGCCATTTCTGCCCCCCGCTGAGGGATGGCCGTGGTCTTTGTCTAATTTACATGTAATAAGTTTTGGTCATGCCCCCATGTGTCTGTCATGTGTCGGCCTGGGGGGTAATAAAGTAGTAGCCCGTGTGCTCGTGTGGGCCATTGTACGCGCCACATGCCTCCCCTTCTATAATAGCCCTGTGGGTGTTCTAAAAACTACCAGACAGCCTCCGACAAGTCCCCAGCAATTGGTAACACAGCCCAAAAGCAATAGTTGACGAGCAGCTTCACTTGTGTTAATCTCCAGTTTATATCTGACCCCACTCGCCATCCATGATTTAGCCTCTGTTTCGGTTCTGCTGTCACGTGTACAGATACATGGAGGCCACGAGATAACGCCATAATTCTTAGGGACCTATGGGTACCCATCATGATAGCTTATCAGGCCAGCTAGCACCCAGGGTATTTCAATGGCCGCGCACACTAGACAAATATGAAAAATTGGAATGAATAAGTATGTCCTCATTGTACAACATTATGTCACATTTAGTCTCCAATCACCAACAACTCTGAATATCACCCTTGCTGAATCCACAAGTACCCTATAAATAACAGTCATGTAACACCTGGATATTAGGTAGCGTGGTACCTGGCACTACCTGTTTATAAAACAGGCTGCGGAGTAAGGGTTGTAGGTTGACAGTTGGGATCGTGCAAGCACCAAGGGCAAGTACTCCGAACACTATATGGTCAGTGGCCGGGTCAGTGCATCAATAAATAGCCCATCAAGTTTAGGTATCCTGTGCCGTGGCAAGGCGTGGCAGCCTTCGACTTAGTAAATCAAGGTTGAGACTGTTAGTAGACATGCTTGTGTCCGTATCAATCACCATGCACAGGCACTGCAGTGACATGCAAAGGGCACCAGACGGGGGTTGCTATGTCCCTTGTCGAGTTCATTAAAACAAAGGAAAATCACCCCTTTATCCATTTTTAGAAATAACGCTGGTTCCTTGTCGATTTTGAGAAGTACCTTATATCTTGTACCCTGTCGCAACCCTCAGCATTAATTCCATATTAGTTCCTTCTCACTAGGAAAACAGACTCTTGTCACAATGTAATTGTATAGGAGTTGGTGGTGGGGGGGGGGGGGGGGTAGAAGATGTACTGGAGGACTCGTTCCTCCTGGCAGTACCCTGGACTGCGTGCCCTGGAGGAGCTCATTAGGATTTCCCAGCATCAGAAGCTTCCTTTCCAGTGAGGACCGTATAAAATATACCTGGCAAATTACGGCGTGGAGGCAGTGATTCACCCCAATCAGGGGTAGTGGTTTGGTGTCGAGTGTCACCTGTATATAATATGTCTGCATGCATACATCATGATGTCACCTCTCCCCATCCCCCTCCCTCCCCACCAACAGACACATAACATATCACGGCCCACTGCTGCTGCCATCAAGACAAAGGTGTGGAACGTACGGCCATCCAGTAGTCATGTGATGTCACGGATGGGGATGTGTGTGTGTGTGTGGGGGGGGGGGGGGGGGGGTCGCACGTGTCGCATGGACGGCCCCAGGGGGGCGGGGCAGGTGGTGGTCGGGTGGGCATGGTTTTAGGTATGTACATGTAGATGAGACCCCGGCCAACCTCCCTCCCCTCCCTCCTCCACCTCCATCCTCCACCACCTCCTCCTGCTGCCCCTGCCCCTGCCGCCGTGCGCCGTCAGGACACGGCAGCAACCTGCTTACAGTCCGTCTGTAGTTAGGTGCTGGGCGCGTGGCCTTTAGTAATGGGGGACGGAGGCATGGGTTGACTGGATAATGAGGTTAATATCAGAATTAGGACTTGGGAACTGCTGCCTAGATTCGCTCGGCTTTAACTGTCATCGAGCCAGTTAGACTACTAGGTCAACTAGCCCGGTCAACTTGGGGAAATAACCCTATCCCAGACCATAGAAAAGATCCAACTGGAAATGGTGAACGTACACATATGTATAGTAAGCAGGGGCGGACGCTGACATTTAGAAAGGGCGGGAGGGGATGTGTTCAAAATATCATTAGAAAAATCTAAAAAAAAATCCTTCCAAAGCTAGCGGGTGTGGACTCCCAGGACCCTCCCTCCCTAGATCCAGTGTCAGTGCATCTTTAGATGTATTGCCTATTGGCGTCTTACTATGACATGTATAAATCAGCCACCCTATGACGTACGGTGTGTAGAGCGTCAGCCTGTCCCCACCTCACCCTGCCTTGTCGTCAGTAGTAAATGTACTCAACCACCCATACGCAGCACTGCCGTATTATGGACACCTGTAAATTATCATTGCGTGACCTGTCAGCCAAATCAGGGTTCCCCCCGAACAACGACTCTCTTCACTAGGCCACTCACCCCGGGCCACTCACCTCTCTAAGAGTGGTTATAACTTTGATGGGACAGCCGTACCGGTATTATACCTACTATTGGTACTGTACTCAAATAAATGCAATCATTTTTATTGATCACCACTTTTTGCTCAAATGAAAAGGGTGCTATTTTGTTAAATAACATCTCGTGAGCAGCGTCCCATATTTAACTTTTGAATTTGAAGGGATGTTCAGTTCACACATAGTTACATTAGAAAATGTAATGACCCCCCCCCCCCCCCCCCCCCTGGGGGTGAGAACCCAAAATGTCTGTGACTAGATCTCCATCCCCTCTTCTAGTTACCCAGGTATAGTTACCAGGTTTCACTTTTTGGACAATATAATACATTTCAGGGTAAAAATAAGTCCGACTACCCGTCCCACTAATGACATTCTTGTCGATGACCTCTGACTGAGCTGCCTGGTCTATATTATAAGCAGGGTATATCTAGAAGACTGGAACGAGTTGAACCAGTCTACACATTTAAGCTTTATCTATCTGTCATTGGGACTTGCCAAATTACCCGAGTGGTTGTGACGCAGCACTGGGCTAGGAGAGGGCCTGTATAACGGGTTTCACTTTTGAAATGCTTTGGACGGCGGCTGTTGCGTCACTGACCGCCTTTCTGCTACTGTTGTCCTGCTGGGCCGTGCGTCACCACAATAGGGGAGGGGGTGCAGGTAAAGTTAGCTCAGGTAAAGTACTGCTGCTCTAGTTGGGCCATGCTAAATGAGGTTGAGTACACCTCTTATTTCCACCCACCCAGAGTACACACGATAGCATCTTGATGTCGATACTATGACATAGTGGTCTCAGGTTTCCTCCTTTGTACATTCCTTCCACAGGAAATATTCCCAGCTGACGTTGATTAATTCCCATGCCCTGTGTGTATTTGCATACTCATGAATGGGAATGGCCGTTGTCTCCCAGTCTCCGTGCGGCCTGTCAACACCTCCACAGGCTGGCCTATATATTGCAGAGTACGACAAATGTGCGACCTCATTGTATTACGCAGCTATTTTAATGAGTCAAGCCCAGACCATTAGCCAATTAATCCACAGACCCAGTGCTTTTGATTCTGGCAGAATGAGGGCAGACATAAAGGGTTTCTGGATATGGATATATGGATTGTAGGGGGAAGGAGGGGGCTAATTGGAGTGGGCTATGTTCGCTGTAACGCTATGAAACTAGGTCAAGCCCACTCTTATATAGTCACCCTGTTTTTTTGTGCAGACATGTTTTGCCTGATCTGTTACAACTTGATGAAATATCCTGTGGACTATTTGAGCTATATCATTCTTTTGCAAAACACCTCAGGTATCTATATCTGTAAAAAGAAATGGGAAAAAAAGAAGTTAAATCACCTAAAATAAGAGATTTCTTTAAAAAACTGAAAAAAAACTCAGATTCTGCCAAAAAAAAAGTGAATGTTGGGAGAATGTAATTTTCTACATGATTTCAGTATTGTACCATTTCAAATATTGCTCTGTTGTATTCCCTACTAAAAATGGTGATAACTCCTGTTGTTAGTTTAATGAAAATACTTAGCATCAAAACAATATATTGATGTGAAGTTGGCGTTTTTTGGCGCTCGCCATGTTGGATTTCGACAATTTTCTGGTTCGGCGGCTCTGGCGTAATTCAGCTCTCGACCAATCAGAAGTCAGGACTGGGGTCACGTGATCAGTAGAAATCCAACATGGCGAGCGCCAACTCGCATCGATTCGAATCGATAAATATGCTCTAAATGACCTAAATGTTCATCATTTCAACCCCCCAGCACATGTTTTCGGCCTAAAATTCGAAGTATTTCATCACATATCGACTCCTCGGCGCGCCGAAAATTTTATTTCCTTGCCGCCTGCCGCCACAAAGACGGCGGCTCTGGCGTAATTCAGCTCTCGATCAATCAGAAGTCAGGACTGGGGTCACGTGATCAGTAGAAATCCAACATGGCGAGCGCCAACTCGCATCGATTCGAATCGATAAATATGCTCTAAATGACCTAAATGTTCATCATTTCAACCCCCCAGCACATGTTTTCGGCCTAAAATTCGAAGTATTTCATCACATATCGACTCCTCGGCGCGCCGAAAATTTTATTTCCTTGCCGCCTGCCGCCACAAAGACGGCGGCTCTGGCGTAATTCAGCTCTCGACCAATCAGAAGTCAGGACTGGGGTCACGTGATCAGTAGAAATCCAACATGGCGAGCGCCAACTCGCATCGATTCGAATCGATAAATATGCTCTAAATGACCTAAATGTTCATCATTTCAACCCCCCAGCACATGTTTTCGGCCTAAAATACGAAGTATTTCATCACATATCGACTCCTCGGCGCGCCGAAAATTTTATTTCCTTGCCGCCTGCCGCCACAAAGACGTCGTCTCCTGCGTGATTTGCTTTTGACCAATCAGAAGTCAGGACTGAGGTCACATGACTTTGCGCCGCTACTAAAATGTATCAATTTGGCCGCTACTAAGATGTATCAATTTGCAGCCGCTACTAAAATGTATCAATTTGCAGCCGCTACTAAGATGTATCAATTTGCAGCCGCTACTAAGATGTATCAATTTGCAGCCGCTACTAAAATGTATCAATTCGCTGCCGCTACTAAAATGTATCAATTTGCTGCCGCTACTAAAATGTATCAATTTGCTGCCGCTACTAAAATGTATCAATTTGACCTAGGCTAGGCTATTGAAAACAAAGAGGGGGGGGGGGCACCGGGACTATAATCAATTCTCTCAATGTAGGCCTACTAACTATAGCTTGGCCTATTTTATTTATAGCCCCCCTACCCTCGCTGAAGCCAAAAAAAAAAACACAAAAAAAAATAAATTATTTAGCACCTTTTCTGCCCGAGATCCTCTTTTATAGCACCTTTCCTCCCCAAATTCCTCTTTATTAGGACCTTTCCTGCCCCTAATCCTCTTTTATAAGGCTAGGCCTACTTTTAGCTTGAGGGGATACCGCTTTTGTCATTAGAAAGTCAAATGGATTATCTAATTTGAGTACAGTACGTTATTTCTCATTTCTGACAGCAGAATCGTAATCGCCAGAAGAAGCTACCCTAATTTCATATATTGGAAGTCATGTATAATCGAATTCCAGGTGGTAGCTGTAGGTGAGCAGGTGGCTGTGGGAAAGTAGGTGGCTGGGGGCGAGCAGGTGGCTGTGGGCGTCAGCGCCCGGCAGCGCGTAACCGCTGTTTTACGTCTCGGCCGAAAAAGCGAGTCGATCAGAGCGTCAGCAGCGACACCATCTTCGTTGCAGCTTCGCTTCGAGTTCGACGTGTCGGGTTGGCCGGGGGGGGGGGGCGGCGTGAGCTGCAGACGATGTTGCCTCCAAAACCGATTTTGCCCCCAAAACCGATTTTGAGCCCCAAAACGATTTGACCCGAAAACGATTTTGAAGTTCTCCTACCCTTCCGAAAATCGGGCCGATCGGAGCGTAAACAGCGAAGATATTTGCGATTTTCGTTTTGTCGGATTATATTGGTACTCCGTTTATCCCGTTCTCCCTTTCTCCCTTTCTCCGTTTATCCCGTTCTCCGTTTATCCCGTTCTCCGTTTATCCCGTTCTCCCTTTCCCCGTTTATACCTTTCCCCGTTTATCGTTTATCCCGTTATCCGTTTGTCGTTTATCACGTTCTCCGTTTATCGCGTTTGCCGTTTATCGCGTTCGCCGTTGATAGCGTTCTCTGTTTATCCCTTTCTCCATTTATCCCGTTCTCCGTTCATCCCGTTCTCCGTTCATCCCGTTCTCCGTTCATCCCCTTCTCCCTTTATCCCGTTCTCTCTTGATCCATTCATCCGCTTTCCGTTTGTCCCATTCTCCCTTTATCCCGCTCTCCCTTTCTCCGTTTATCCCGTTCTCTTCCTAAAATCTTCCTATATAAATTCAATTCCTATTGGGACTAGGCCTACTTTTAGCTTGAGGGGATAATAAAATCTTCCTACATAAATTCAATTCCTATTGGGACTAGGCCTACTTTTAGCTTGAGGGGATAATAAAATCTTCCTATATAAATTCAATTCCTATTGGGACTAGGCCTACTTTTAGCTTGAGGGGATAATAAAATCTTCCTATATAAATTCAATTCCTATTGGGACTAGGCCTACTTTTAGCTTGAGGGGATAATAAAATCTTCCTACATAAATTCTATTCCTATTGGGACTAGGCCTACTTTTAGCTTGAGGGGATAATAAAATCTTCCTATATAAATTCAATTCCTATTGGGACTAGGCCTACTTTTAGCTTGAGGGGATAATAAAATCTTCCTATATAAATTCAATTCCTATTGGGACTAGGCCTACTTTTAGCTTGAGGGGATAATAAAATCTTCCTACATAAATTCAATTCCTATTGGGACTAGGCCTACTTTTAGCTTGAGGGGATAATAAAATCTTCCTACATAAATTCAATTCCTATTGGGACTAGGCCTACTTTTAGCTTGAGGGGATAATAAAATCTTCCTACATAAATTCAATTCCTATTGGGACTAGGCCTACTTTTAGCTTGAGGGGATAATAAAATCTTCCTACATAAATTCTATTCCTATTGGGACTAGGCCTACATTTTAGCTTGAGGGGATAATAAAATCTTCCTACATAAATTCTATTCCTATTGGGACTAGGCCTACTTTTAGCTTGAGGGGATAATAAAATCTTCTTACATAAATTCAATTCCTATTGGGACTAGGCCTACTTTTAGCTTGAGGGGATAATAAAATCTTCCTATATAAATTCAATTCCTATTGGGACTAGGCCTACTTTTAGCTTGAGGGGATAATAAAATCTTCCTACATAAATTCAATTCCTATTGGGACTAGGCCTACTTTTAGCTTGAGGGGATAATAAAATCTTCCTACATAAATTCTATTCGTTCTCCGTTCATCCCGTTCTCCGTTCATCCCGTTCTCCGTTCATCCCCTTCTCCCTTTATCCCGTTCTCTCTTGATCCATTCATCCGCTTTCCGTTTGTCCCATTCTCCCTTTATCCCGCTCTCCCTTTCTCCGTTTATCCCGTTCTCTTCCTAAAATCTTCCTATATAAATTCAATTCCTATTGGGACTAGGCCTACTTTTAGCTTGAGGGGATAATAAAATCTTCCTACATAAATTCAATTCCTATTGGGACTAGGCCTACTTTTAGCTTGAGGGGATAATAAAATCTTCCTATATAAATTCAATTCCTATTGGGACTAGGCCTACTTTTAGCTTGAGGGGATAATAAAATCTTCCTATATAAATTCAATTCCTATTGGGACTAGGCCTACTTTTAGCTTGAGGGGATAATAAAATCTTCCTACATAAATTCAATTCCTATTGGGACTAGGCCTACTTTTAGCTTGAGGGGATAATAAAATCTTCCTATATAAATTCAATTCCTATTGGGACTAGGCCTACTTTTAGCTTGAGGGGATAATAAAATCTTCCTATATAAATTCAATTCCTATTGGGACTAGGCCTACTTTTAGCTTGAGGGGATAATAAAATCTTCCTACATAAATTCAATTCCTATTGGGACTAGGCCTACTTTTAGCTTGAGGGGATAATAAAATCTTCCTACATAAATTCAATTCCTATTGGGACTAGGCCTACTTTTAGCTTGAGGGGATAATAAAATCTTCCTACATAAATTCAATTCCTATTGGGACTAGGCCTACTTTTAGCTTGAGGGGATAATAAAATCTTCCTACATAAATTCTATTCCTATTGGGACTAGGCCTACATTTTAGCTTGAGGGGATAATAAAATCTTCCTACATAAATTCTATTCCTATTGGGACTAGGCCTACTTTTAGCTTGAGGGGATAATAAAATCTTCTTACATAAATTCAATTCCTATTGGGACTAGGCCTACATTTTAGCTTGAGGGGATAATAAAATCTTCCTACATAAATTCAATTCCTATTGGGACTAGGCCTACTTTTAGCTTGAGGGGATAATAAAATCTTCCTATATAAATTCAATTCCTATTGGGACTAGGCCTACTTTTAGCTTGAGGGGATAATAAAATCTTCCTACATAAATTCAATTCCTATTGGGACTAGGCCTACTTTTAGCTTGAGGGGATAATAAAATCTTCCTACATAAATTCTATTCCTATTGGGACTAGGCCTACTTTTAGCTTGAGGGGATAATAAAATCTTCCTACATAAATTCAATTCCTATTGCGACTAGGCCTACTTTTAGCTTGAGGGGATAATAAAATCTTCCTACATAAATTCTATTCCTATTGGGACTAGGCCTACTTTTAGCTTGAGGGGATAATAAAATCTTCCTATATAAATTCAATTCCTATTGGGACTAGGCCTACTTTTAGCTTGAGGGGATAATAAAATCTTCCTATATAAATTCAATTCCTATTGGGACTAGGCCTACTTTTAGCTTGAGGGGATAATAAAATCTTCCTACATAAATTCAATTCCTATTGGGACTAGGCCTACTTTTAGCTTGAGGGGATAATAAAATCTTCCTACATAAATTCAATTCCTATTGGGACTAGGCCTACTTTTAGCTTGAGGGGATAATAAAATCTTCCTACATAAATTCAATTCCTATTGGGACTAGGCCTACTTTTAGCTTGAGGGGATAATAAAATCTTCCTACATAAATTCTATTCCTATTGGGACTAGGCCTACATTTTAGCTTGAGGGGATAATAAAATCTTCCTACATAAATTCTATTCCTATTGGGACTAGGCCTACTTTTAGCTTGAGGGGATAATAAAATCTTCTTACATAAATTCAATTCCTATTGGGACTAGGCCTACTTTTAGCTTGAGGGGATAATAAAATCTTCCTATATAAATTCAATTCCTATTGGGACTAGGCCTACTTTTAGCTTGAGGGGATAATAAAATCTTCCTACATAAATTCAATTCCTATTGGGACTAGGCCTACTTTTAGCTTGAGGGGATAATAAAATCTTCCTACATAAATTCTATTCGTTCTCCGTTCATCCCGTTCTCCGTTCATCCCGTTCTCCGTTCATCCCCTTCTCCCTTTATCCCGTTCTCTCTTGATCCATTCATCCGCTTTCCGTTTGTCCCATTCTCCCTTTATCCCGCTCTCCCTTTCTCCGTTTATCCCGTTCTCTTCCTAAAATCTTCCTATATAAATTCAATTCCTATTGGGACTAGGCCTACTTTTAGCTTGAGGGGATAATAAAATCTTCCTACATAAATTCAATTCCTATTGGGACTAGGCCTACTTTTAGCTTGAGGGGATAATAAAATCTTCCTATATAAATTCAATTCCTATTGGGACTAGGCCTACTTTTAGCTTGAGGGGATAATAAAATCTTCCTATATAAATTCAATTCCTATTGGGACTAGGCCTACTTTTAGCTTGAGGGGATAATAAAATCTTCCTACATAAATTCAATTCCTATTGGGACTAGGCCTACTTTTAGCTTGAGGGGATAATAAAATCTTCCTATATAAATTCAATTCCTATTGGGACTAGGCCTACTTTTAGCTTGAGGGGATAATAAAATCTTCCTATATAAATTCAATTCCTATTGGGACTAGGCCTACTTTTAGCTTGAGGGGATAATAAAATCTTCCTACATAAATTCAATTCCTATTGGGACTAGGCCTACTTTTAGCTTGAGGGGATAATAAAATCTTCCTACATAAATTCAATTCCTATTGGGACTAGGCCTACTTTTAGCTTGAGGGGATAATAAAATCTTCCTACATAAATTCAATTCCTATTGGGACTAGGCCTACTTTTAGCTTGAGGGGATAATAAAATCTTCCTACATAAATTCTATTCCTATTGGGACTAGGCCTACATTTTAGCTTGAGGGGATAATAAAATCTTCCTACATAAATTCTATTCCTATTGGGACTAGGCCTACTTTTAGCTTGAGGGGATAATAAAATCTTCTTACATAAATTCAATTCCTATTGGGACTAGGCCTACATTTTAGCTTGAGGGGATAATAAAATCTTCCTACATAAATTCAATTCCTATTGGGACTAGGCCTACTTTTAGCTTGAGGGGATAATAAAATCTTCCTATATAAATTCAATTCCTATTGGGACTAGGCCTACTTTTAGCTTGAGGGGATAATAAAATCTTCCTACATAAATTCAATTCCTATTGGGACTAGGCCTACTTTTAGCTTGAGGGGATAATAAAATCTTCCTACATAAATTCTATTCCTATTGGGACTAGGCCTACTTTTAGCTTGAGGGGATAATAAAATCTTCCTACATAAATTCAATTCCTATTGCGACTAGGCCTACTTTTAGCTTGAGGGGATAATAAAATCTTCTTACATAAATTCAATTCCTATTGGGACTAGGCCTACATTTTAGCTTGAGGGGATAATAAAATCTTCCTACATAAATTCAATTCCTATTGGGACTAGGCCTACTTTTTTAGGCCTACTTTTAGCTTGAGGGGATAATAAAAGTCCGAAAAAAGTCGAAAAAAGAGGATCCACTCTCGACGAGATTATTTATGTCCCGCGACATTCGACTAAGAACACTACATTTTAGCCCTCAAGCCCTTCCTTGTTTTGGATCAAAATTACAATTAGGAAAATTCCAAGATGGCTGCCAAGATGGCCACCAAAAACTCAAGATTGTCTGATTTCCTTGTGTGATACATGGATTTTAGGGTTATCTAGGGTGTAGAATCCATATTTTGGGTCAAAATTACAATTTGGAAAATTCCAAGATGGCTGCCAAGATGGCTGCCAAAAATTCAAGATTGTCTGATTTTCTTGTGTAATACATGGATTTTAGGGTTTCCTAGGGTGTAGAATCCATATTTTGGGTCAAAATTACAATTTGGAAAATTCCAAGATGGCTGCCAAGATGGCCGCCAAATACTCAAAATTCTCTGATTTCCTCGTGTAATACATGGATTTTAGGGTAATTGAGGGTGTAGAATCCATATTTTGGGTCAAAATTACAATTTGGAAAATTTGAACACAAGATGTAATGGAAATACAATAATCAGATAACACGTTATTCAGACATAGCCCACTCCCTTAGTTAACATTGGTGTTACTCTTAAATAGATATAGTTTTAAACCGCTATTTATTAATAGGTTATTATACATATAATTAATAGGTTATACATTCTGTATAGTACAAGAGGACTTTAGATTTTTCCTGGAATGACGGGAAGAACAATGCTCGAATTCACCATTGGTTGAATGACTTGGTGATAAAGCGCCTCCAGGCTGCCTGGCCGGACGAACAAAGCCCACATGGATGGCCCCTGGAAACCTGGACCTGCCGCCTCTGCTGGTGAGCAGCCGCCATCTTGGTGTGGGGGCTGTAAGCAGGGGAGGGATGCAGAGGTCACACACGCAGCAGTTACCATGGCAATGCACGGCCTCCTGGCATGTCACTATACATCTGAGGTGTATGTTTGTGGGTTGCTATGGCAACAAGAAGGGAAAAGCAGTGATCGTATTTCGCTGAGGAGACTTGAGTAACCTCCTTAGACAGGTAGATTGGGAGTGGAGTATGTGTTGAGAAGGGGGTGGGGGGGGGGGGTATACCGTTAACTTATGGCATAAAAAGAACTGTTTGAATTCCATGTAAAACGCTAAAAAAAACAAGACTTTGTCGTGAGGCAGTTTGAATTTTATAGTAGTGAGAATTCTTTAATTGTGCACAGAGGTGCGTAGATCTGTTGCAGTCACATACGACAACCACACACACAGTGCTTTGGTGAACTCTGCCTTTTGTCGCCATGGTGCATGCATGCATCATGCTGATCCTACAAGATGCTTGAAGTGTCTGCAATGCATGATGCACCAAACAGTGCCGGTGAGCTGCTACTCGGCGGTATTGCTGTGGTGCATGATGACGGCAAATACATATGAAGCATATAGCTATCAATCCGACGTTCATTGTAGCAGCAATGCAGAACAATGTCACATAATATATGGTAACATTGATAATATATTGAGGGAATGCATCAATCACAACTAGGAAAAGCGCGAGTGCAACTGAACAGACAGGACATTACTTTTTCACACTACCTAACATATACACATATATTACAACTAGTACAGGCCTGACTCCTGAAATAGATACTAACTTGGCTCAGACTCGCAGCTGTTAACTCTTAAAAAAAAAGTGTCAGCCCTAAATGTCCACTGAACCGCAGCATGCGAGGGCTCAAACGAAGCTTGACATATACCACAGTTGGTGAACATAAGCTGGCTTAGGTGCTAAAGACCGGTAGTGTAAGGTACAGTAACTGGTTTTATGTGTGATATGAACCATCCCCAGATTCCTTTAGATTCTTCATAAATATGGAAACCTTGCCTGCAATGCCTCTCAAAAACACCAAATACTAATACTACGTTAATTTTCGGGTACAACCCAGATTGTACGCAAACCAAAACCCCTAGTGAAGGTTCCGGGTTCATATCAGGTTCACTGGAGGGGGATGCAGATTATACGAGGGTTTAATATAATATTACAGTACTAAAGTTGACATTTTCAGCTACCCCAGTATAGATTATAGGGTTACCCCAAAGTCTGGGTGTGGGCTGGACACGAGATGGGGGTTATGCATGGGATTTACGGTAGGCGAACTAATACTCGCTAGAGGGCATAGTTCTCATCATATTACGTCCTACAGTAAACCATTTGTCCACCGTTAATATAGAAGAGCTAAAATTGGATACCCTGCATCATAATTTAGCAGAGGCAGTCCAAGAATAAAAGCTGTGGCTATTATTAGATCATGAGATTATGTTATTGACCATGGAAGGCGTCGTAGAATTATGGAAGACGTACGTTAGACACCTCCTCACTTAGGTGTCATGGCGACCATGTACTGACGCAGGTCCTGTGAGAACAAAACCCATACAAGTTTGGTCTACTCCGGAGAGAAGTGAATCAATAGATAAACCCCCTAATCTTATCGCCCACGGAGATAACAGGTTTATCGGTGGGCATGTGTATATACAAAACGGATCCACAGGAAACTACTCTCGGTCCTATTGATTCGCTTGTATGGGTCATCTTACTCTGTAATTTTTTTTACAAGTGTAGGCCTAGTACATTCATGTATACATTTGTTAATAGGGATAAGTCTTGATTCAATCGTTGCACAGATGTAAAATATAGTTTAATGTTAAAAGAAAGAGGCTGGCCTTGCAATAATGATTGTAGAATGGTTAGCAGGTACGTGTAAAGAATGTAGAACATAAGAGTGCAGCCAGTATTTAAATGGTACTGAACGCCTGCTCGTGCCCAGCATAGTCTATAGCACAGGGCCTGCATGTATATGTATAATCTATAGACCTGTACCAGTGTCCACATGTATGTATACCCCCATGTGAGGAGCATGTAGATTAGCAGTTCTCCATACAAATATCAATCAGACAATCTGTAAACACAGGTGTATGCATGCACAGAGATATTACCCCACGTCTAAAGCCAATTTCCGTCCAGTCCACTAGACAATGCCGGTGCCTTATTATCACATAAACACTCAACCCACGTGCTATATTATCGCCTAATATCGTGCTGCTGACGCACACTTCCTACATGGAAGTCAATTAGAGAAGAATTCTTAATAATTGGGAAATTACGTTTTTGTATTTTAATTACCGGTAAACAGCGTGTGGCCTTACTGTGGGTGATATGACAAACGTAGAAGGTAGAACTGAAAGAATGATGGTGGATTGTGATTACCGGTAAATGTATTGAGACCAGATTTGTTTGGTTAACATTCTTTTGCACAATGAAACCTCTGTGTTGGTCCAAGGGCCAGACTTGAGCATAAAGAATGGAATGCCGCAAATACAAGCATCCTAATAATACCTCAGTTTGATACGACGCGGAACCTGCTCTCTCTCTCTGGGGGGACCTGTTTTGATGTGGTATTTAAAATTGTCTTGTCGTAAAGGCAAGCTCAGCCTCGCCATGCTACACTCTGTCCTGACATAAGTTAGTTTAAGTAGAATGTTGGATACAAAACTTACAAGTGCAACCCACACCCATACGCATACATACAAGGAACATGTGATCATATAGCTGGTGTTCATTTAGCGCTGGGGTGGAGGGGGGGGGGGGTGATGGCAGAGGGGATGGAGGTTGAAGACAGTTGTTGCCCATTAATGTCACTGTAATGCAGGACGTGATTTAGACGCTCAGACGGGTCATGGCCACGACGTGACCATTACTGCTCGGCAAATGTCGGAGACAGCCGAACATGGGGTCAGATCTGGCCGAGTCATTAACCACTGCTCCGTACCTCAGCTAATCAACAACAGTCCTGGTTTGAAGTACAATGGCGTCATTTTGAGATGGAAAATAAATGGAATAGATGCAGGGTAAGTAGGTAAGTCAGAAGAAGATTTAAATCTTGAATCAAGGAATTGATTGACTTACCTACTTACCATTGTTTGACCACAAGAGAAACAGGCGAAAACGTTAGTCTAGATTTCTTTGCCTTATAGAAATCCAGAGACCAACTGTTGTGATCTAGCATTATAGATGTAAAGATAACAGAAGTAGAGTCGACCACAAATACCACATCAAATGTAAATTAAGTGGGAACAATTTGTTTAATCTAGCACACTATAATACACCAGATAAATACAAAAGGTAATGATAACCCTGTCTATACCATTGTCATACAGCCCCCACCCCA
Source organism: Harmothoe impar (assembly GCA_947462335.1). Lineage (NCBI taxonomy): Eukaryota > Metazoa > Annelida > Polychaeta > Phyllodocida > Polynoidae > Harmothoe > Harmothoe impar. The sequence continues at coordinate 52,292,617 of OX381709.1, read as the reverse complement.
CGCACACACGCGTAAGAATAGCATGGCCATACAGGATACATGCCGCCGGCTGTTTGATTATGGAATAGGGGGGAGGTTATGAAAGCAGATCAATAAATGAGGGTTACAGAGTATTGGAAACAGCTACTTAGTGTGGTAATATACAACTATTCTGCCCTGAACCCAAGTACTCTATACAATGCTTATGCAACAGTACGATAAAACCTTTTGTTTCTGTACCACTTCGCTCATCTGTATGAATTTATCTTTGTTTATAGTTATCTTGAATTATTAAACTTTAAGGAAGACCCCCGTTGGAAATAATTGGCTAGATCACTGCTTCAATATGTATGTTATGAACGATCAATAAAAAAGATGCACGAAAAAATACTCTCCTCCACAACCCACCCGCCCACCCCTAGTACAGATCCTTACTTCATAGGTTAAACTTTGTCCTTGTGGGATTTACTTCATAGTTAAACTGACTTCATGTTGATTGCTACACGGCCTCTATAAGTCACGTAGCTATTAACAAACAATTAAAAATAATACTAGAGTTCAAACGTCTCAATTGCTGTAGATATTACAATGTATCACACCAGCATACAAAAAATATGTACAATGTCACATTCAATTTGTGGATAAACTTCTGACGATTATTGTCTCATTATCATAAACATGGTCCTGGCAATTAACACTATGTACATTTGGTGTTAACACTCCTTGATAGGTCGTGATTTTAGATACCTCCTACCACTCAACAGTCATACGCTTCCTTATAAAATTGAAACCCAGGATGGAAACCGAAGATCCAACAAGCTGTGGGTAGTACTTATGTTCAATGTTGACATGTCTTCCCAGCCAAGTGTGACCAATAACCACAGGTCATGAGAGGCAGCCAACTGTGACCGCCCCTTGACGACACAGGATCCCACCGTCTATTTATAGCCCATTTAAGGTCCCTACTGACGTCATTCTGGCCATAGATTAGATGCATGCCTATATATCCTGTGTGCTCTGACGACATCTAAGACTTACAGTCCATAGAGGACATGATAGTGCTAAGACAATGATGTATGCATTACAATAAATAATCTTTGAATAGATGTACCATAAGCTAATGGTTCCTTTCTTTCGTCTATTTGCAGGATGCAACTAGTAGACGACCCACGATACAGTTTGATAGCAGCAATGGGGTAAGTGTCCATACGTTACGCACCCATTCATAATATGACAATGGCAAGTCTGTGATGACATCAAGAATAAAGTAGGGCATGGGAAATACTATTTTATTCACGACAAACGGAAGCAATAAATTGGTGGGAATTGTGAAAGTATAAGATCTATATAAATGGTGGCCTGGGAATGTACTATTCATGTTGCAGAAGGCAGAACAAAATAATGGTTTAATGTAAAAAGAGTATATACGGTCCTTATGATGTCAGTTACGTAGAAGTATATTGTAGGAGACATTTACTATAAAGTATGATTATTTAATATCATGCCTCTGTTGTAAACATTTAATCATAACGCTTTATTGACTTTTGTCTCGCAGGTTATTAGAGTTCCAATCAAAAAGTCTTCCGACAACCCCGAAGGACTGCGGCCATTCCGGATATCCCTCTCTAGTATTCAGACCGATCAGAATGGCAGCTTTGACTGCATATGTCAACCTCACAAGTAAGTTCCACATAGTTAAATACACTGATATGTACCCATCTCATTAATGTGTTATTTATGTGACTTCAACGACTGGATTCTTGGTGAACCTGTGACCAGATAAATATTTTGAATTAATTTTATAAGCATATGTATATATATATTCAACATCTTACACTTTGGGTCACCTTTGGTTTGAATGCTTTCACATATGCCAAGAATTAAAAGGTTAAATAGATGAAATTTATAGTTGTTAGCTAACACCAACCGGTTTCATTATCACCAGTATAAATCATTCCATAAGTATTTCTGCCACTGTTAGATGTGAATTTGGGGTAGCTGAATAGCTAATTGTATAGTGAGGTATTAAGATTAACAAGATAATTGCAGCTTATTATATCTGTAAACAAATTATCATAATTTGAGTACTTTGGCGGGTACATATTACATCCGCAGTGGGCCAGGGCAGATGGTACCAAAACATCTTAGCCATGCCTATTTAGATCACCATTCTACACATTTGTGACCCATTGTAACTGCCAATTCACAAGAACTCCCCTCCCCCCTCTCAGATCATCTACCCCTACCTATACCTGCCTCTTACAGGCACAGGCCTATCCCACAAAGCGGAAAGTGTAGTTTATTACCAGGTCCTCTGCCCGCACCCTTCAGTTCCGTAAAGCCACAAGTAAACATCCCTCAGTATACTACTAGTTCGAAGGAGCTGTAGAAAACAATAATATAGGCTCTACTTGGAAAATGAGGCGGTTCAGTGGTTGGTAAGAGCGTCATTGGCATTACAGTAATGAGGATAATCTGGTAAAATAATGACAAATTGCTCATTTTCGTACTGGTCTATGTGTTTATACTTGCGTGTAGCGAGGTTAATAACACAAGAAAGGGGAAAAAAAGTATTCCTCTGTGAATTAGACTGGAGATATTTTGTAAGTGGGTGACGTCACGGACATTGGTTCCAACTGTCATTCAAGTGCAGTGAGTGACGTAAGACCTTTGTCCTTGCCGTCATCCAAGCGGGTGAGTGACGTCACAAAACAAACTGGCATTCAAGTGGTCGCATGTGCTGTCACCATTTTAAGCCAATATTGGAGAGATGTTGGTACATGTATAAACGATGGTATGTACAACAGCAAGTATAAAATCACTACACAAGTAAACATGCAGTTTATCTCCATTCAAGGCTTCTGTACACATGGTGCAACAGATGAGATGATAAAAGCTTGGGCGGGTCTAAAATATGTATAAGGTCCATATATTTGTTAAGTAAACACCATGTTGGGTTCATTAACTCTTGAGATATAGGATGTCACCGTACATGTATTAGGATACGGCTATTTATAACAGTCATGGGGCCTGAGACTGTGTTTCCTCCCATCTCCATCAAGACTGACAACATTACCCCGCTATGAATTAATTAAACAAAATAAAAAGAAGAAAGGAACACGTTTCAATAGAGGCCGGAGATTGAATGGAAGTTCACATTGAGCCGGGATGATTGGGGATCTCAGTGACGAGGCGCGATTCTGACTTTATTAGGAATTTAGCCGAGCAGAAGACATGTTATATTTACCACGTTGGTTTCCATTGAAAGATGAAGACACAATGGAACTGAGCCATTCACAATCAAAATACGATGTGAAAGTTCATTCCAGAAATGTAAACTGTAACTGAGGACAGTGACATTGATTTCTACATCAGAGAAAAATAATGAATGTTATCGTATGTGAGTAGTCTCTAGGTAAAGCATGGTAGGTAAACAAACAACCCATCTGCTCTCGATTTTCAGTCCTCAAAAGGGCTAAATGATCCAATATGGCTTCAGAGCACTGAGCTCTGAAGCGATATTGGAGCATTTAGACAGAACCTACACTGTTCCCACCATTCTAAATCCGGCTTTCAAATAGCTTTGGCCAGGAATAGATGCCAAGAAATGTCAGAAAAACAAACAGCGGAGACCAGGGTGTAAAACAGATTGGGGGAGGCAGGTGCTTGCTAGATAGGAAAGTAAACATTTCTCCCTCTTCAGATAGAAATGGTTCTCAGATGCATACTAGGGGGATTTGTCAATTCACTTTCAGAGCAATGAGATTACAACTGCCTTGCTGCGCGAGGGATATGATTCAGAGAAAGGTTGTAGAGAGAGGGCTTGCGGGAAGGCAGATGGGAAGGGCAATGGCACTGGCAGTAGAATACACCACAGAAATTGAATTGAAATGTAATGGAAAGGAATAGGACGAGCAAAGACGATAGCTGACACAAAAAAGGATAGATATAATGTACAGTTAAATTGCATAAACTTGTAGATACACAGGATAAAAATGATCATAGTACAATTGCGAAAAGATAGGAGAGTGGTGACGAAAGCTCCATATTGATGTATTTGACACTGTTTATGAAGTAATTAGTTGCTAGTATGTATGTATATTTTAAACCACAGTGTAGGTGGGGCAGAACAATAGAGTTCGCACCTTGGTTATACTGCATACCCTGGTTTAAAACGGATAGGCAAGGGTTCTGAAAACGTATGTACCGGTAGATTAACCACAGCTTGCTGGTAGGGCGACTTGGGCTTTGCCCTCGTCTGGCCCTACCAGCAAGCTGTGGTTAATTCTACATACCTTTTCATCACCATAGTCTATCTATTACTTAGTCTCCTTTTGTGTTGATATGAGAGATAAGCCATGGGTACTGACCAGCTGGTGACAGTACTGACCAGCTGGTGACAGTACTGACCAGCTACATGTAGTAGTCTCCCCCGATACTACAGCATACCCAACACCGGGACCCAACACCACCAGCATTCTATCACTCTATGCCATTCTATCAGGTTAGGGATTTAGAGAAGTCAGGGGTCAAAGGTGACCAGTTGATAGACTCCCGTAGACGTTGACGATCGGGGATAGGGGTCTATAGTTATCACAGAGAAGTTGCTGCAGGAAAGTGGATCTGGCCATTTTGCCGGCACTTACCTGGGGCCCATGGTAAGGGCAGTCACCCCGGCTTACCTGACCTACCCTGGGATGATTAATGGTCTCCAGGGCTCGCTTAGATGTATGCCCCACAGTGTTACTGTCAGACCATGTGGAATAGACGAGGGAATCTATAATAAATGATAAAATGTGGGGTTGGGAAGTGCCAATATACGACTAATATAGTGGCCTGTTTGGTCAGTAGAATTATACAGAATAAGATGGGAGTAAGTAGATGTGCCACGTGCGTGAGGGTGGGTATATAGGGTAAGGAGAGGAGGCAAGTAGCAGGGAGGTGAGTGGGAGGGGCACATATAGCCCAGCTGGCTTCAGGTTATTTTCGCCGCCCCCCACCATGGCTTACAGCCAGTCAGCCTGCTCTTCTTTGTATAATATGTATCTTAATAACATGCCTGGGATTTGGCAAGTCATTAATCAAAGGTCATTGACACCGTGTGGTATGTGGATGATTGTGCCTCTACATGGGGTCCTACGATTTTGACCATGTCGCTGTGTCGATTTTTAGCAACAAGGGCCGTGTCGCCGTGTCGATTTTTATGTATATACAATGTATAGAGCCTTTTAAAGATCTCTGTGTCCGTCGATTTTTAAAAGGGCCGTGTCGCACATGTCGATTTTTAAAAGGGCCGTGTCGCCGTGTCGCACGTGTCGATTTTTACCCATGCAGAGGCACATGATTTGGGGATGATTATAAGCCATCAAGTTTAATGTACTTTTCCCAAATCGTGGCACTTGTGAGTACAATGAATACATAGCATCCTATTAGCTTCCCCATATGACATTGAACCTGCCATTTGTTAGTCTATTAACTTACATATGGGCCCATATTAGAGGTATTATGGATAGGTTTGGGTGTGTAATACATTATAAATGAATACTATGGACCTTGCTTAATCTTTTAAGCAAAGATTGCTTGTTTAACATGCATGACATACATACAAGCGAGCCCAGGCTTTCAAACTTATTACCTGTGATGGATTATAGTACACATACATATTAGATGACCTCTTTGGATAGCCAATTAAATACTAATCAACACGCATAGTAGGGAACTTTCACCCACCTAGATAGCAACGCTCTTACAGAAGTTGGTACAACAATCGGCTTTTCTATTATTGGATTCTGTGTAGTTAGTTGGTGCATTTGTGGAATGAAATCCGGTTTTCACTTCAAAGCCCGATAAGTAGGGCTGTAGATTAGTGTCCAAGACCCTGCTGATGATATTATAATTTACATTCTGATCGTCAGCTAATGGACCTGTTAGCCTTGTCTGGCTACTTGACTCCTCAATCACCCGCCTTCATTTTAAAGTGGTCACAGTGAGAGCGTGACTGTTGGGACAAAAATAACAACAAAAAATAGCATATAATCTAATGCGGGGTGGGGGGGGGGGGGGGGGGGGATCAAAGCTGAAGCACATATCAGTGGGTTGATATGTTCAATGTTTTTCAACTGACATAGAAGGGCCAGAGGGCGTCATTTGATTTCCGTGTTCGCCAATTTATTTCCTGATGCGAGGACATTTTTCCAGCCCACGCCTATTATTGACAATGTTATAGCAAAGTTAGTTCAAGCTTAATTAGTTATTAGCTATTATCGTAGAAGACTACCGTACTATTCTAAACGAGCCTGTAGCCCATCTACTTGTAGTTTTGATATAAAATTGTCGACATTGTATATATCCCAACACTAGCATCTGGACAGCTATGGGAGCTATAATCTACGGAATTCATGCTGGCATTTAAAAAAAAAGACGATATAGAAATGTGTCAGTCTGCCTGGTGCTGGCGGTGTGCGTGGACGGCTGCACGGCCGGGTGATTAGCATCTCATTAAATCATCAATTAGCGGAACCTGTTAGAGCAGCAGCGGCAGCAGCAGGAAGAGGAGGGGAGGGGGGGGGGGGTTATAGGGGTGGGTGACGGCGGAGGGCGAGGGACGAGCCGCTGCCACCTGCGGCCCCACTCCACCCTCTGACAGCATGTTGCTGTCACACCCCCATTGTCACCTACTCCAGTAGGCAGCACAAGGATTGGGATGGGGGGAGGGGGGGGGGGGGTAGGGGCGCAACAATTGGGGATTGGATAAAGGATGTGGTATAGGGAAATATAAATTAGAATAGGGGTGATTAGACTATACTGGAGGGGCAGCAAGATGTGGGCCTTTAAATCAACAATAGTATTGTATGAAGTGCTGATTTGGGACAGGAAATGCATTATAACAGTATTTCTATAATTCCAATTCAAGTTTTTATGATATACATATTTGTGGTGCCGGTCGTGCCTTTGCTTCCGGTATACAACTAGGATGTTTTAAATGTAAATACAGTGACAGTCCCAAGTAATAAACTCTTCTTCCGTGTATTACTGTATACATAATATAGCGTGTTTTGGTTTTGTATTATGACTGCACTACTTTATAGACATCTATTGCTAATAAACAGAACCAACACCATTGAATTCGTTGCATCGCTCTAAGTCTAACCTGTATCAACCTAGACGTACAAAAAGTACCTTATTGGAACTGAAACTTCTTGGAAATATGCATTACCGGTATGCCAAAAAGGTACTTTCACAAAGTGTGTAATCCGTGACCTAACGTCGACCTGTATTGGGGTCATGATCTATGACCATACGTGTATTCTCCATAGGCTGCGGTTAGTTTGGTTAAGGATATGACGATAGGACAGTTGACCTAAGTTTGGTTCTTGAGCTGTCTAGAACAATCATGGCCCATTCTTGACTCTGATTTGATAGGGGAGATCTGGCTATTACTGGTACATTTATCTGTAGATAATGAATGGCGTCACAGTTAGGGGCAAATAGTAAGACCTCATTTAACATTGAGGTAACAATATAAAGGTGACCTATAATCCAATAGCACTAGCTCTAGTTGGGAAAGTGGTGCGAGGTTAGGTTAGGATAACATACATCTACAGTGTATAACCATTGCCAATGCATATATGTCTGTTTGCCAGGCCATTGCTTAATAAAGTGACCACATTTATTTTCCATTTACTGAATAAGTAGGCCTCACCTCGGTGGACCCCTGTGACCGTTTTCTGTCCTGCCACAGATGTGTACAGATTTGTTTTTGGCGGGGGGTTAGACTAGGCCCGCCTCTATTATGGTCTTAGATAATTATGTGAATAGATGCGGGTCATACAGTAGGGATTATTTTTGTGTGTGGCAGGGGGTGTCCCTGCATGGCTACTTAAGTCCATTGGTGATGTAATATAAAATGGAAGCCAAAAGTACTTCAGTTAGGACTGGGCGTTGGTACAGATGATAGCTGTAATGTCGGGTGTGGATTGAAGCGGACCAGGTGAGATATCTCTCCCAAGTACTAACATTGACTTTGATGCCATTGATGGTACATTTGATTGTGAGTTAAACCATACAGCATGTTTACATTTGCAGTATAACGCATAATCGAATGATGCCATTTCTCGAATCTAGTGGCGGTTTTTATTCCGGCTCATACCGTTATAATGTCATATAGAAAATGGTACTACATGCAATATATTCTATGATATGAATTGTAATACATGTATCACCTATGGTATTACCGGTCCTTGTACCTGTAATATCACCCATGGTATTACTATTTAGTACGGGGGATTACTGCCGTGTGAGGGGATCAGTGTGTAAACTTCCTGCCAGCCAGAAACACTTGTCATTATCCATACCTTAACCCTGGTCCCACTGAAATATGCATTCATAGTTCTCTCACACAAGACATGACTACAGAGAGACCCAAGTGATTGAGTAGGTCAATGCAAGCATATATTTGCGGCTGGTATGGAAATAGTATGCATGCCTTCCATATACCCACATAACTCGACCGCATAGATAACAGGAGCATTTCCCAGTTTCTTTAATACTGAGTCATTTTCAGTCTGGCATTGGTATTGGCACTCGGCTTCCAGTGAGTCAGTGTGTGTGCGTGGTGGTGGGGGGGGGGGGGGGAGTAAATTACTTACCTCGGTAGCAAGGATCCTAACTATGCTAGACACTTCAACGGGCAAAGCATCTCGACGGTTACTCTGATGTTGGACCAAAATGTAATGAAATTAGATAGTGATTACATGTAGGTGGCGACATCCAGCTGCAATTACCTAATATAAATCTGAACGTTTTTGTGTAAAATTGAAAGTAATTAACACATTGCCTTTACATTCTTCAGGTCACGAGCAAATCTTGAGACCAAGGGTACGATGTCTCACAAGATCGCTGTGCATGCGACAGACGACACGTACCAACAGACTCGGGAAAAGATGACGATAGCAGAGGCAGAGAGCAAAAAGTTTAGGTTGGTTTATCTTCTTTGTATTTGTGAAAGTAGTAAGCCATAGACTTCAGAATTCCACATTGTGTAGGATTAAAGAAGATGGTTTGAATATTTAAGATACTGAAAATGGTTCCAGATGGAAAGATAAAGACTCTCCCTCCATCATGAATGAAACGACATAAATATCGAATCATTTCTTGATAAAAGTTTCATTATTTTTCATCTAAAGCGAGTTGAAATTGATAGGTCGTCTGTTTTGTTTACAACAAATATTACTACTGATGATGACCAAAAAAACACCCCAGAGCACTGTAACTGGAGTCAAATTATCTCTCACCAACCGGAACGATCATTGACATGTATCCTTCATGTCAAGATAAACACCACCACAAACGTCATTGGCACTGATCGATCTCACAAAAAGAAGAAGTTGTTAACATAGGTGCTGTATGGTGGTGTTTAAGCGTGAAGGGTACCAGGAGGCCTCTTATGAGTTGGGGACCTGCCAGGTGGCTCTTGACGATCATGAATATGGTTCTGATTGACGTCCAATTGGTTCACGTACGGAGCGGCCCTATTTAATGAAGGCACGCTTTGAGTGGTGAACCGATGGGTGTCTGATCTGTTTCCATGGGCTCATGATAGGGGTATGGCAGGAATGCTGGACCTTATGATTTCATCGTCCATTAAACTAAAAAAAAAAAATATATATTTGAAGAAGAAAAAAAACAAAACTATTTTCAATAGTTACCTGAAGTTGGTTAGATTATTACATACAGGAAACACTTATCAATTATTCATCGTCTCATTTTACAGTGCCAAAGAAATCAAACCGAGTGGCCCCCATATTAGTCGTCGGATAAAGCGTGTTGTGAAGGGTGAACCACAGGCCGGTCGCAGCAGCCTTCCCAACAAGGTCCCGGGCTCTGGAAGCCATCACCAAAATGGTGCTATACAACACAAATCATCCGCACACAAACCCCACAACTTCCCTGTAGTAAGTAGATGATTCAATGATTCTAATGAACATAATAACCTAATGCACAGTATGGGTGACCTCAGTGTACCATAGCTTCAATAATCATGCAATACTATACAATGGATTTAACAATGGAATTAATGGCTTCGTCTAGCAGTTGCTGAAAATAATCCAAAATATTTTAGGCATGTACATGTATTATTTAAATTAAAAACGACTGAGATATATGAATTGAGATCTAATTAAACACATTTTGTTTTGCTCACTCTCTAACAGCACAAAACGTCGTCCTCAACTACTTCATCCCACCAGCGGCTCGGTCACTCTCCCCAGTCAAGCAGTAACCAGAGCGGCACCGGTGCTGCTGGGCCCGGTATCAGTAGCAATAATGCCCGGCACAGCCCGCACCAGTCAGCACCCACCTCCCAGGTGGGCAGGTGCTCCCCCAACCCTGCCGTCTTCAACCTTCCTTACAGGTAGGGAGGCCTGCTTTGTAAAGTACATGTAGCTTAGAAAGTCCACTGGCGAAGGTCTGCAAAGACCGAAATTATAAGGAATTGTTTTTTTTCTTAATTTGTGGTCCAGTTATACTTTATATATGCTAAATATTTACTCTGAATTTTAGGGAATATATCGTGATTTTCTGAGTTTAGGAAGGTCAACGCCTGGTGTATTTGTATTGGTATGATTAACATATCAATTATCACACGAACGAGTTGTTTGCGACAGGATAACATCCTCAGTTTGTTATCGGAACCATTTACTACCGGTAGATCACATGTAGATCATAGAACCATAACCCAAATACACCACTTGACTCGTATTTTTAAAGTCATAAAGTCATAAATGATAAATGCATTGGCCTTGTAGGGAAATGTTTTGCCTGGATTTACTATTAAATATCTGTTCTTCTTCTATTTCAGAGACCGTATTGTTCATTTGCTGGCTATACGCCCATTCAAAAAGCCAGAGTTAATTGCTCGGTTACAACGAGGTAAGTGCCTTAGTTCTAGGTTTACACTTATTGAAATATCTAACGTATTTGGCAAATATATACGTATAGTATAAGATAATGTGTCACATCAATTGAGATGAATCACATGCCCGCCGCCACCTTGCTGGTACTTCGACCTGAAATTATTGAAAAACACATTTAAGTACCTGTTCATTGTTACAAGTACCTAAATAGTCTCAAGTGTGTGTTATGATGGAGAAAAGTACCATTTAAAGATCCACTCTAAAGAATGAGTGATTTCTCAGCAGGATAAAGGTATATATTGGCAAGAAAAAGAGAGGAGAGAACTTCACTCAAGCGATTTTACTGAACGCAAAAGAAGATACAATCAGTACTTGTCAGAGGGAGGGTTTAACTACGTGTATTGCATCATGAGTGTTCCCAAAATGGGTCACCACTTCAAGTTAACAATGGCTTCAACAATCGAGCATACAATATGATGGAGGTGAGAAGGACCAAAGTACTGGCCTCACTAACGTGACCTTGCCATCATAGAGTTGTCTCAGCATATCTAAATCATCGCTGACCCAGTTAAAGTCCCTCCTGGTATGCCGCTTTTAAGCCGCTTAAGTTTGAGAGTTGCACTATTTAATGTAGAATAAGTTGAAAGGGTGTAGAATCTAATCCAGGGTCCACGTCTCGTGTCATGGAATAGAAAGTTGTCATGGGAAGTCATGGAATCTTGTTACATGGAAAATGGGGATGAGGGGGGGGGGGGATAGATACAACGAAATCTATTTAAATAGAAGGCACCATTCGCTTTTCAAAATTGAAGACCACCCAGTGCTTTATCGCAACGGTACGGTAAATATTGCCATAGCAAACGATAATTTTTCTGTGAGAATATTGGATCATATGTCTTCGTCCGTATTCAAAAATGCTGAATACATTTCTGACCAAAAAGAAACCAAACTGCCATTAGTAGGCTAAGTCCTAATGGATTTTTGTCCATAAGTTTACATCACCAACCACCATAGATCGTCCCTCACCGCCTCTCACCCCCACCTCACCCCTGGCCGGCTGTGGCCCGGTTCAGCCCTGGGTAGTGCCCGTGTTGTGTTTTTGACCTGTCAGGAAACACTGGTGTCACACGGATCACGTGCTGCAAGGTGATCGTGGCCCGGCCAGGGGTCTGTATTGTCCCGGCCGTCATTTGAGACAAGGGGAGATAGGACTATCAGAGGCTGGAGGCCTATCACTCAGCTCTAGGAGATTGTTGGTTTTGGCCTTGCCTGTATGTGCCACACGGGGGCCCCAGCTAAACCCTCTGTGACCCTGTGGTGTACTATGGTGGCACTTATTGGCGTGGACAAATCCACTGTACATTGAGATGGTGCACTTCTCATTGGATATCTGGCCAGACCTTATTAAGAATTGTCACCACTGGATATGTTTATGAAATGTTAGCGGAGGGTTGATATGATGGTTCACTCCAAGCCTGTAAATTTATGGGATATAACCAAGGCGCGCAGAGCAATGCAATTATAGGGATAGTATAGTACTTTCACAGGTTAGAAGAATCATAGGTTACTTTATATCAGTGAAGAGTAGCTAGATGTTCATAGGAAATGCTTGTAATGTCTTGTCATGGATGCTTAGACATCAGTTCCCATTGTTATGATTGTTATCATTTCCTATTTATCGCATCTTCTTCTACTGAAATGTCAATAGTAGGTCTACTACAGATAAGGTATTCAACTATTGAATGCTTGTTTGAATACATGATCTGATGTTGATAGACGGAGGTTCAAAGTTCAATACTGCTGATAAGGAGTCCTTAAACTTAATCCTTTAAGGACGACAGAGTGCTTTTATGCATTATGCCCTTGGTCTTCTTGATGCAGCCCTGGCAAGTAACTCACCAGTGCTCCATTCAAGCATCATACCGACCCTACAGGGTCGTCATGATGGACAAATGCAACACCGACAAGTTACGCGTCAGGGCCGCATTGGTGCATCATAACGACAAATGTCATCTTTTAGAGACATGCTGTCCTTAAAGGACTAAGACTGTATCTAAATTTTCTGCCTAAGCTTTAGTGATGGCTCCAAACTAGAGCGGAGCCGAAGGGATTTAGTTACAGATTTAAGATACATTGACAATGTATTTAATCCAGCTGCACACTACGTTCTCGGTAAATAGTTTTCAGTGAGGTTTAGAAATAGAAAGTCGCTGTCGATGATTGGCCCGGCAGAAGTCCTCAGAAAGGTCCATTGAGATACTACACATGTATCCGATAGACAACTATTTACCGTGGGAACGTCCACAGACACTTTTTGATATTCCCTCACAGTAAAAACATATACATATGAACACTGTATGAACATAATTAAATATTCACTGGAAAAATCGTTTCTCTTAAAAGATGGTGTGAAGGACCGAGACCGGAATGCACTGTCGACTATCCTGCAACAAGTGGCAACTTTCAGCCCGCGGGAAAATGCATTCACCTTGTCAAAACACCTGTATACAGAAGTGCGTCCCGACTTCCCCGGCTACACCGAGACTGACCGAACTCTACTCAAACGGTAATAACTGCCACATTCTATATAACCTCAAGGAAGGCTGATGTGAGCATAGGAAAGGGCCTATTTTTTATAAAAGTCCAGTATTTAATCATCAGAGTATGTACAGAAATGGCCAGATTTCTTTAGATATTTGGCATACATCAATAATAATTATATATTGGTCGAATAACTTGAATCACAATGATGTACTGGCCAAGTAACCTTAAGGGACACAGGCGTCAAATGCACTACTCAGACAGGTCTATATTTTCACAGCAATATGCAGTAAGATACCTTACTGTAGAGAGGTTCTGTGGGGAATAAGTGTCTGATGGTTTGTGCCTGTGTGTGTTTCTCAGGAGGATGCCGGCTGCCGACTCGTTAGGACAGTCTGCCGGCAACTCCCCAGCCATCTCTCCGACGCACAGTCACAGCAGCACGGGCTCCAGTCCCGGAGGTCCACAGGTAACTTGAACCCTCCCATACCTCACTGCCTGTCTCAATAATGCGCTGTTATACCCAAACTGCCCTACCTACCAAAACTATCGAGTTTAACGTTGAGTGACGCTATATATAGTACTAGGTGTCGTGTTACCATCCTGTGCTGTATACAGTTTGCCCCAAGAGGATATGATTCTATGTTGGTGCATGTTCAAAACTAAATCTCGGTATTCATCATCTAAACTTGAAATTTATTCAGAAACGTCCAACGAGTACAACCGAGGACGAACCCCTTCTTCAGCCAGTAATGAAGAAGCAACGAATATCCCATGAGCGACAGCGGGAGATGCGGCAGGAAGCGATCCGTGTACCTAAACCGACACAAGAGACGCACCGCGACCAGTCACCCAAACCTGTGTCTCCAAAACTGACAACTGCCATGACACCATCACCTAACAACAGCCCTGTCGAAGTCAGCACAACTACGCCGGATACTGTTCTCCAGCCTAAGGGTATGCCAATGATTTGATATATTACTGACCACAAGTTCATCAAATTTTATTAGCATTCATGGAAGTAAGAGACCATACTGCATAGTGTTTATAAATGTTATTTTCGTCCTACTGAAAATGAGACATCAAGAAACAAGGTCATATGATCCTGGATTGTGGACGACGTTGACGTCAACAGATAGGGATTAGTATGTTAAAAATACATGTATTATGAGCCAAATGGACCAGGGTATACACATGCAGCTTCTTAGTAGTATGTCTATACACATGCAGCTTCTTAGTAGTATGTCTATACACATGCAGCTTCTTGGTAGTATGGCTTGGTGTTTTGTCTTAGTATTCACTAGGGATGTCATTGGTATCGAATTTTATGAGTTATCAGTTATTCACCATTTTGTTGTCGATTTAGGTAATATATCAGTTATTCATTATATAAAAAGAAGAGGTAGATTAGACCACATTTTCAAAATTTTAGGTTACAGACACTGTAAGAAATTACAGTACAGACAATGAAATGAATCTTCCTTTTTAATATTTGGGGTTTTTGTGATGAAAAATAACACTAAAATTTATAATATTTAGAATAATATTTTGTCTTTCCCGTTTTACTACCTAAATACCTTAATAATGGTCTGATTTACATGCCGAAAAAACTGACATAAAGCACAAAAAGAATCCAAGATGGCGGCGTATCGATACCTGTTGATTGTCGATTCAGTTATCCAATACATAAAAAATGTATCGATACCTGTGATACCAATGACATCCCTAGTATTCACCTGTCCTGGTCAGTGGGCCGCACAAACAGCGTTAACTCAAGCAGAACATCCATGGGATATTATAGCGTGGCTGTGTTTGAAAGGACTAGAGGCCAAGAGGGCAGCTAGGTTTAATATGTAACCCTAATCCCTGGTCGCCCCTGACCTCTGTTATCTGCTGGCAGCCATATATTCCACTAGCTTAAGTAATGGCCGCGCCCGCAGGACCATCAACTTAACCCCTATATGGTGAAGTAGAACATGGCACAGGACATGCTATCAAAATAGAACAGCAACGAACGCAGAGGTCATAATTAACAACTGGTGTTTCTCGGTGCTCTCACACAGACCAGACCTACTTTAATCAACGATCACTTTGACAAAATGGAAGGAACCTATGATTAGTGTCTATTTGAAGGTGTCAGTGTGGGGGCGTACATACCACAACTCATTTGCCTAAAGTAGATTTTTGCTCTCTGTGCTAGCTAGGCGAAACAGTACATACTTTTGAATAGAAAGGTGGTAATTCTACCATTCCGGGACACAAAATTGTACGGCACAGGAAATATGAATTATCAAGATACAAAGTGTAAAATGTTGTGTAGTCCGGAACACTAGGCATTCCTCTAGCTGTTAAGAGGTTGCCTTATATTTGAACTCTAGATTAATAGTCAGAAATGTGTTGATATTCACACGTTATTTAAGTGCTCCAGACATCGGAAGTAATGTTTCCTTTTGATAAGATTGTGATAAGATAATTTCCGCACTGATGGCAATTTCCACCCACACTGATGTTAATGTGCTTACTTTTCTCTTTTTCACAGCTGGTAAAGAATACTTGAAAGCCCAAAATAACAACAATATCACAGATAAGCAACAACGCAATCACACAGCCAAGTTTGCCGCTTCCTCTACGTCCGTCTCGCCAGACTACTTATTGTAAGTGATGCCACTTTACTAAAATTATACCTGTTTCGATATATGTAAGTGTACAGACCTTAGTGAAGGAATCCTGAATATTAAATGTTTTAATATATTAAACATGGTGAGTTCCAATCAAGCTAGTCATGTACATTTGTAAATTAAGAACGGGCAAAAAATGTCACATATAAAGATTTAGAAGTTTAGGTTTATCACCATGAACTAGCAATGCTGTATACTCTGCACCACTCATGGTGCCCTCGGCCAAATTATAAAGAAATATCACCTTACCCTGGTAAGTCTCATTTAATTTCACAATTCTCACTACCCATTAAATGATAAAGGAATTGTTATTTTCCAGACAATATAAAGTCATCCAGAATGAAGTGATGCGTCAACAGTACAAACGGGACTTCAACTCAGAGTATGAAGAGTACCGAGAGATCCACAAAAGTATCAACACTGTGACAAAACGCTTCAAGGACCTAGAGATGTCTCTCCGCAAGCAGGTCGAGGGTAGTGAAGACTATGAGGTAGGTGATGATTGAATAAGAGTTTGATAGAAAAAACAATTATTGAAAGGAATACAACATTTTAAAAGGTACCAAGCTACTATGTTGAGTTTCTCAATCAATTTAATAATTCCTTAACTCTTGCCCATTTCCATAGTTTGATACTGGATAATATTTCATGGTAACATTATTTGTTTATACTGCTATAATTATGGTTAGGTATTTAATATATGACAACATTTTTCTTTTCAGAATGTTAAAAACATGATTCTGAACGAATACCGCAATGTGCGCAAGGATCCCAACTATGTCGAGAACCGCAAGCACTGCGACTATTTGCACAAAAAGCTAGGCCACATAAAGAAACTGATAATGGAATACGACCAGGCACAGCTGATGCAGTCATAGCACTACCTCCCCTATTGTGGTCACAAGGATAACCTCGCCCAACCCCCAGGATCTCGAACCCAGCAAGCTGGACAATTAACATAGGCCTCCAACTGTGTGGTTTTGCCACAACTGTCCCCTATCATACGAAGAGGGTTCCACATCACTCCGTATGCACCGCACCCCTGCTTCGGAGGAGGGGGTCCGATAACCCACCACAAGCCGAGATGAATGAAAACCAACTCGCCCCTCGTCTTATCATGATGCCTGAAAGGATGTACTCCCTAAAGCGTAACTATTGAGTTGTTGCAACAAATCCAAGCAATTGGGGATTACCTATTTATTTATGATTCCTCGAGTCAACGTCAGAGGCAGAAGAAGGTCTTTATTTTTGTCACACCATGAAATAGAGTTATGGTCCTTTGTCAATATGTATCATATTTATAGGTGGAGATTGCATTTTTCCTCTTTCCCACCCTGATATTGTGTAGCTAAGGAGGAATTCCCCATGAGCGGAACAGAAATATGCTATTTCATTTTTGTCTCCCTCCTCCTCTGAATTAGAATATGGCTGCAGGAAGGTGTAATGGTATCGTGTGAACACCATGTGTAGAGTGGGGATCCTCTGAAAGTGATAGATTGTAAATATGATGAAGTAGCTCAAGACTGACCAGTCTGGGTGTATTTATATATGTTTAAGTGCATAGTTAATAAGTTAGAGGCAAAATGAGTTCAGGAGTTGATATGATGTAATGTATTAAAGGCATTCTGATTGTGAATGGAGAGGCGTTGAGTCTTTGATAAGACTGCTACCGAATGTATTATGATGTAGTAGTCTAACCCAGCCTTATGTATAAGAAAGTCACATTCATGTAATGAAGTCGTTAACGAGATCTGGGCGTCGCTCTGCCACGACGGAGAACTGTACTGACCCGCATTTAAAACGTGTGATGAAAATGATGATATGATTGAAATGACCTTTTAGCAAATGGAATACCATTGTGTTTCTCTTGCTGCATCCCTCGGACTACTCGACCCCAAGCATATATTCGCATCTATTCGTATTTCTTTGAGTGAAATTGTTGCTTTGAGCACAACGATAGAAAAAAAGTAAAAATTGCAAAACGAAAAAATTTAACAAAAAAAGTTTTTTTTTTGTCCTGGTTTTATTGGGTTTGGTTTCTCCTTTTATGTTATTAAGAGTGGGAATCTTATTTAACTTGTTTTAGGTCACATATTAACACGATGACCAATCTCGAGACAACTGTTCTTTTGTCACTGACAGCATATACGGATAATGTAAATTAAGGTTTAAATGCCACACCTGCCATTTCTAAACTGCATAACTTTAAAGCACAGCTGTGTAATGATTATGTAGTATTCCTGTCTACGTGGGCTATTTTTGGTGCAAGGTTTGAGATAATTTCTGTTGTGCCAGCTAACGGTCGGTTTTCTCTATTGCATGGTCAACCAACCTCTCTATCTGGCGAAATCCTTATTCAGCAGTCATGCTTCCAATCTCATTAATGTGCTGGCATTTATGGAATGAAGAAAATCCAAATGAAAGAGAAGAAAGCCATTGCTACTACATGTACTGCCTAAGTCCAAGATACTAGATTGATAGGATATGACCAATGCTCCTGAGCTTTTGTAGCGCCACCTTTCTATGAATTGCACACGTTGTGGTTAGCATAGGGATGTCAGCACACAAAATATACTGTGATACTGCTAGATTCAGATGTACAAAGGGCACCAGTGGAGTTATTTCTGTCAATTAGTAATAATGTGTGTGTGTGTGTGTATATGTTTATGATGAAGAAGCCATAGAGATCTGCTACAGGAATAGGAGCATTCCCGGCCGCAAATAATCCCACTAGAGACCATTTATATGAACAGATAGACCGAGGATTTCATCAGATGTTGGACCCACCTTTTAATCTATTCCTTTTAATTCTATTTCATCGCATATTCCACAAAGCCAAATATCAATATGGACGTTCAATGCATTCTTTATCGCCATAAAGAGTGAGCAGCTAGTAATGCAAAATCACTTTATATTAGATACATTAATCCCCGGCGTGAATGCCCACGTTGCCTATCAATAACCGACTGAAAGACAAATGAATAAGGCCAAAAAATAAAGGTGTGTTTCCGGTAACATGCTGAAAAAACCTAGGTAGGGTCGGACACACTCTTTTAATATTTTAATTTACTTTTTTTAATTTGGCATTTTGACCAAAATTATAAATGTTAAAATTTCCGGAAATGTTCAATGGAAAAATTGGGGTCGGCCCTGATTTGCTCGGTAGGGTTGAGTGACTGGGAACACACCTGTATATTTTTTAGGTCTAATAGTGCTTCCGTGAGCAGATTTAGATGGTTGTACATAGAATATTGGGCCATCTTAAACTTGTGCATCGTTATGCTGAGGAGTTTAATGTTTAGATGTCGGTTTCATTCTTGTTAGGGTAGCACCGCTCATTAGTGAGCAAGTTAAGCAAGAGCATTCCATGGTTTTAGTGACTAACGTGCACAGCAATGGATAAATGTGACATGTATGTTAACCCACTACAGTATTTAGTTAATTTCTCTTCAGGCAGTCTTACAGTTAATTAATCTCCGTGTAAGGTATTAAAAACATGGGGATTTTGAGTCTGTTTATAGATAGAAAAAGCTGTTTTTGAGGAATGATGTTGTTGCTCATGCCTCGCCATTCTCACGTAAAGGGTAGACTGCTTTTCCTCTGGTGACCCTCTTTTAGTTCATCTATGAAGTCATTTGAAAAAGGAGTTACAGGTTGCATCTCTATCCTGAAACCAAACATATTGATATATCTAATATGTATCTATGGTGCTGCATATACTATTCAGATAGTAGTGAAAGGCTTTCTAAATAAGGATTCCTGCTAGTTAGTCCAAGGTTTAGGCCTATCTGCACAAAGCCCAAGCTGCAATTAAGAAATTGATATTCCATTCTGCTAGACTAGCCGCAGGGCAGAAGTACTAATGATAATACAAACAATTGCTAATTTCCGTTGCAACACTCGCCATATGCTTTGGTGCACCATATACTCTGTCACTGATTTTCCTCATCTATAAGATCTGTTGGATGATGTAGCTGCATATCCCTTCTTTAAAAGAGTCTGCAATGTATGTTTGTCTTGTCTGGTTGTGAATGTGTCTTTGTCTTTCTGATAGCCTGTGACATACATCACACACTAAACAGTGGGTCAGTCTTAGTGTTATATCTTAATTAAAACATGTCGGTGCTTGTCATAGTACAACCCCTTAATACCTGGTTCCTCAATGTATAGTTTTCATGTCAACTACTGCTGCCAGTGGCACCAGAGAAAATGGTCCTTTCTAAGCAATGTACACCAAGCTCACTAATTCTTATCTTGTCAACCAAGAAGTCATGACATGGAACCCTGAGATATTGCTGTTATACATGTAGTGTGAAGGTGTGTCGTCTCTACCCGAGACTAAATGAATTCCTAGCTTCTGCGACTGTATGAATCTTTTTCTATAGTACATTTTACAAGACCAAAAGAAGAAAGTTTCTCTGTACAAAATGGGTTCTACTTGTACATATACAAGATTATTTATTCACCTCTACACAGAAACTGAATTTACGAGTTAATTGTGTGTGATGTCTTTAGTTTTTAGTCCTCTGTTCATGTGTGATACTTGCAGGTCACTTAGTGCAGCAAATCAAACCATTGAGGAGAAAACCATGACGTAAATAACCTTCTAAATATATATTAATGTGAATAGTCGTATGTCATCAAATGTACCTTAACAGTATTTCACAGTAAGTTGGCAGTATTTGGTAGGTCTTACGTGTATCAAATGGTCACCACAATACTTCTTATCGCATTCGAATTAATATCCCAATCTGCCAAATTTGTTCTCTCGCTCAAATTGTTCTGGCTTTAAAACTAGGAATATTGCAGAGGGAAGCCATTCCTCATACCTCTGACTTTTTAAGTTATGCTTAAGGAATCGCTAATACTGTTGGAACATTCCCCTGGATTCATTGAATGGCTAGGTCTTCCAGCTTTTGACATAAGGCGACGGTGATAGGGAAAAAAGAACATTCCAGTCTGTGTGTATAGTCTTTTTTTTAGCATCTCATATTATCACAATACATCTACGTCATGGTTTTCTCTGCGTGGTTAGGTATCCCCAACCAAACCCATCATTTTGTCCCTTCTTCCATTTCGCAACCCCAATGGGACACTTTCCCTTTTACTTCCAGTGACTTTGTTTTGGGTTATTTTTATTTTCTGGCAATTTGTGTTTGTCTATGTACCAGGTTTAAAATACTGAAGGTAGAAAAGAAACCCAATTCTCAGTCCTTCCTGTTGTAGGTTTCTCAGCTTAATACCTGAAAGTATCGAAGAATGAATTTTCTTGAACTTAGTTGACTATGTACCTATGGATATCAGAAGCAGAGCATACCTGTATCTGCACACTGACCTTCTACTGTTACATTATACCATCACACAAGATAGCCTGGTTCAACTTTATTAAGAAATAAGGATACATTTATTTGTCATTTTCCAGGTCGACTAGTCCTTTTTGTGCGCATCTTTTTATGATTGTATATTTTGAAATGAAGAGTATTAAGATAATTTAGGATAGTGTATAACCAGTTAATAACTAACTTAATCCCCCTTGTAAACTATTTAACTATTGACAAGGACAGATCCATTTGACGAAGCTGGGTATAAGTGTAATGTGCTACCGTGTTATCTGCAATGTCCTCTCCACTGATTGTAACATGTTTGATTGTTGGTTGTGTGAAAAAGAATGAACTTGTTTGGATAACTTAAATGGTCTGATGCCAAGCATAATCTATGGTGGTAACCAGGTGGGCAAGAAATCTGCTTACAATAGTGTACATGTGATTATAATGATGAAATACTACACTATAAGGAAATGGCGTCAAATGAGAAAGATGTGTGTACAAAAATACAATAAGATAATAGAAAAAGAATAATAGTAGAATGTGTACGGTTGAACGTTTTAAATCTGTAGACACTGCTTAATTAATAAGGTGTGAGGTGTATGACATGCTGTAACGTCTCTATGATGTAGTGTAAAGTCCGATGACTTACCTTTACGTCTTGTGACGTGCTGTAATCTCTGCAAAGAGACGCTGAATCTAGCTACCCCCTACCTCCCACTGCCTAATCCAACGCTAATCCATTACCCCTACACCAAGAGCCTGGTATGAAGTGGGAGACCTGTGACATTTTCCAGCCTGGGGGTGCTAGCATGCATTCCGACCTGCGGTTGTGGGAAGCAGTAGGTACTATAAAGTCCTACGCATAAACTATTTTTGTCCCCGTACCTTCCACTAGATATCGCGGAGAGCCTAAACTCCAATGATATGAAGTGCTCTCGTAAAATATGATAAGACAAAGCTTACAGTAAGAATAATGCTGATGACGTTAACATGATACTGATGCTGAAGAATGACCCCTTAGGCCTTTACTCTAGCATACAATGTATGTTATACCAAAGAGCCAAGGTGGACCCGATACGGATATCTGACCCCGGCTATACCCACGGCTATCAAATGAGCCTTAGAACTATACAATGTACCGTCTGGAATTACCTTCTGTGAGCAATAAGGACAAAAGGGCCCTGCTCCCACTGTACCGAGACACAAGCAATATTATAGTGTCGAGTTGGAAAGGTTGTTATAATGATAGAAGCATTGAGTGGTGGTACACTGTGAGGGAGATGTGCTTTGAAGGATACCAGTGTTGTCATATATTGAATTATCCAGTCATCGAGCTAGTGTTTAGGGCCGATCTGAACCCAATACAAAATTGCACTGGATTATAGAAGCTATCAACGAAAAGTGAAGACCTTTCCTTTGGGGGGAAATTGTGCGACATGTGTAATTTATTTGTCCTCTTTGAGGTTGTTGAATGAGATTAATTGTGAAATTTGAAATTCTGTGGCCCATTCAATAGACTTTCCTTATTTTAGAAGTGACTTATGTATGATTGGGTACTCACAGTTGTTTATAGGAATAATCGGAACTATGCACTTTAGATTTGTGTGTTCATATATGTGAAGTATATTTGTAGTTCTACTCACCTAACACAATTGTATTTAAAAGAAAACAGCATTTCATTTAGTTATCTCCTAACATGATATGAATAGAGAAGAACTGAAAACCTTACAGTCCGTTATTTGGGACAAACTCAATGTGGCATTTGTTGTGATAAGTACATGAAAGATTGCCAATATTTATTAAGAAGAGTTTACATGGTGTTTCTGTAGAGTGCTGTGGGCCCGCAGACTGACCTGTAAGTGTCTTCATGTATGGAGGCAGAAACAAGGAGACTAGACCGACCGTACTGGGAGAAAAGAGCACGGCGCGTCAAGCGTGCTGGGCAAAGTTAATGTGGTACAAGTTGTTCCAAGCCAAGGTGTGACGCAAGTCATTGAATATTCGGTCGGAAACCCATATTATGTATATATGTCACTGTGTTTTACAGAGTCCAGACTTGAGTGTTTCTGGACTGCATATGGCTAATATGACTTGTCCACATGGGAAGTAGGCAAATGTATAGATTTTGTCTTTACAAGCCGTTCTTTACCAAGCCCTTTGTGCATGGCGTGGTACGTTCTAAATGATCCTGGTACGATTGTCGGTGTAGTCTCTGTGTCTGTTTCCGCTGTGCTCTGGTTCAGCTAGCACGCCATGTGCCATTTTCTGACAGTTTCCAAGTTGTTTGTATAAAGTTGTGGGTAAATATTCTATGTACTACTACACAGATGTGTTATCATGTCTGGAACAATGTATTGGGTGCACATCCATGTTTTTGCATCACACAAGCAATAATACTGTTCTGAACGAAAACAAAGTGAAACAGTTGTGGACTGTTGTAAAAGTAATCCACTTGTGTAAGTAGCCTGTATAGCTCGCTTAAAGAGGGGGAGATAAACTGATATGAGTTGTTAAGAATGTGTGGTACATTGGTAACCCACCAAGTGGTATGAAAAAAAGTGAGATAGTCAGTGCCCCACATGGCAAATATTACTAATGTTTCTGGCAGGGTTTCGAGTATCCACAACCCAGAGCAATGCTATGCCTTAGTATACATAATATAAATGTATATTTGAGAGAAAAAATGAATACAAACCAAAAATGTACCCATAGTATACCCATTGGATCAGAGGTATTTTGTGAGATGCCTTTGTTCAAAAAAAATGAGAGGTGTTGAAGAGGAGTGACTTCATAGTAGCGAGTCCCTCTTTATACACTTGGTATTCCATGAGACTGTTGGTCATTGGCCTGCTGCTGAGCTATTGAGCACGTGGAGACTGATTATGGCTCAAGGAGAAGCCAATGCACTGGTTCAGGTGTGATAATACTGCTCTTCTGTCTTATTGCTCCGGTCTGTAATTTCTGACTGTAGTTTGTATAGGAGGCAACTCTGCCCACATCCTATGCCCCAAATGCGCTGCGACTTCAAGCGTCGACTATGGGCATGGGCGAGTTGCTATTTGTTGATGAAAATTACAAAAAAAAAAGTGAAAAAGAAGACAAAAAAACAACAAAAAGAAATAAAGCATCAAAAATGTATAATGATTGTTCTCCATTTTGTCATGAATGCCAGTTAGCTTGATTGTAAACACTCCGCTTTGAGTATGGATACAAGTTCGCCTTATAAGGCCACTTAAAAAAATAAAATGGTTTCTCAAATAAAAGCTAATAATGCCAGCAATGCAGTGGTATAGAGATAACTTACATTTTCTCAATTTTTAAAGATCACATAATTCCTAACCAACAAAATGTGAATTTTGGTCTCGAAAAACTTCAATTATCCTACACTAGGGGGCAGCACATCTCTGCCTCTCTCCCTCTTGGGGCCAGAAGATAAACTACCATAAGGATTTCCCCTTGCTAGTCACGTGACTAGAGAAGCTGGGGATACCCTCCTAGTCATGTGGCCAATGGGATTCCCTCTTGGGAAACCCCTCCATACCCCTTGACTTCAAGCACGGATCAGAGCTACTGATAGCGGACTGTTCCACTAGCACATTGACCTAGCTGGCACGGGGGAGGATCGTTAAATCATCTACTGTACCGTCCATCTCACACTCAATCCATCCACGTCCAAATTTAGTACAGAAAAACTCCCCCAGCACACTAACAGCCTCACATATCCACACTGCAGGTAGCAGTCAGGCGGGAGACGCAGAGAGACATGGCCGGTGTTGAACAGACGGATGGGGCGGGCTCCCCGACCCTGGACCTCAAGGACCCCACGTACCCACCCTTCGTCAAACTAGGCAAGTCAAGGTTTGATCAGGTAGGACATCGCCTTTACTACTGCTCTTGAGGGACGAGTCACTGGGACGAATTACTCTCACGTTTAATATAATGCGATATTTTATTGTGTTCTTGCCAGGGCTGCATTCATGCATGGGCCCGCCTGTAGGCTACAGGTTCATTATCATGACTATAGTCTATACAATACTATAGAATAGTGATTCAATCCGGGGCTTCAATGCAGTAGGGGCCTTTTTTATTAAAAACAGGGGCGGCGGAAGGTGGATAAAGTTGGGGGGCCCAGGTCCCAAAACCCAATGGGTGTAGGTTGGAGGGAGTCATAACTAGGGGTGTTGGGGCCGCAGGCCCCTGGAAAATTTAGGAATTTTCCTTTCAAATTGGCGCACTCGGAGTGGTTTGAATGATCTTTAGAAATTTTTGAGAATTTTCTAGGGGTTTCTTAGTTTGTTGCCCAAAAAGTTGGGGGGGCCAAAACATACTTTGGCCCCCCCATCTTTAAAGTTAGGGGGGCCTCGGCCCCCTGGCCCCACCTGTTCCGCCGCCATTGAAAAAGCATAAACTAGTAGACACCTACTGCATTGAAACGCCATGCGGGCCTTAAATGGATATTCACAGTTTGAAATAGAAATAATGACAATAATGCAAGACTCACTGCATGTACCCTAGCCTAGGTAGGCATTGCTTTAGGACAATTTTAAAGGGGTATATGACATTGTAATGTTACAGCCTAGTGAGGTGGTGGGTGAGGAAAATACTATAGAACAGGGGACGATGATCTGCCACAATATTAAACGTCATATGTGATTGTGACGAGAATTGTTACAAATCTAGGACAGTGCTCAGCACGGCTGTATGACATGACTGCTTGTTGTGAGGGGGTCCTGGGGGGTTACTAGACTAGAACTAATATGCCACTGGGGTGTACGTGCTGTACGATATATGGACATATGGGTGTAATTAGATCTACCCAGTAGCCTACAGTAAAACCTCAGATACAAGCCGACCCTATATCGGGCCCTATACATAGAGATGTTGCACTGTTTCCCAAAGCAATGGCATGTCCTTTTCTGTTCCAGGCCACGTTTTACGGGCGCTGGAGACACTTCTGTGACGTCATAGATCCACGAACTCTCCTCACATCAGAAGTAAGTACATTTGATATCTGATTATAATTGGCCCTCTTTGGCTAAGAGCCAATGTAGTTTACCGCCCACCAGCACTAAACACTAAACATATTTCATATGAATGCATATCAAATAAGGTACACCCGGTAGATAACTTACTGTGACCACCTTTGAGGACAACAGCATGCCTCTAGGCTTCATGTTAATGTGGCTGCATCATGTCGACCCTTTGAGAATGTATCAATCCCGTCATTCAGGTTTGTACAAAATGTATTTACGAACATGTGTACGAATAACAATTAAATTAGTGTCATACATTTTGTACGAATAACAATTAAATTAGCGTCATTGTGTTAGCATGTGTGCTTCAATTTGGACAAGGGATGTCACACCTTCAAATGTCCACAACATTTAAGGATGATATAATTTTCTTTTTTCATCTTTTAGAATTATTATTCAACCACAAAATATTTAGTTTCCCCTCAGATACATAGTGTGTATGAGTGATCTTTAGGAGTCAGCCAATATACTTTGTAGAAGTTCAGCCAGTATACTCAAGCTTGACACCCCCAGCTTCCTTCCCTTTAGATTAGAATATCATAGATAAACTTTCTCACAGCGTCTGTCCCTTTACAGGAGAAGCTGCAGAAGTCCATACAGCTGCTCGATGACTTCCAGAAGGGGAACGTGGCTGCCGGCATCTCTAACCGGGACCTGTGGGAGGCACAGAAGATCAAACAGGTAATTATCACTTGGTACCGGTACTTATATAAACAAATGTTTTCTTTCTCCAACGTGAATATAAAAGGAAAAATAATATACAATCACAGCACAGTGGTCACATGTTAGTTGTTACTTTGCATGTCAGGGAGCGCCAAAATCGCCTTACCTGGTCAGATTTGGATTTAGTAGCGGAGTATCCACATCGTCCTACCCAACCTAACAAATATAGATCTTTATAAGTGTCCCGATGTCACATATAGTCCCATCAGTTCTGCAAGCGTTAGCCAATGTTATAGTAAACCTTCATGCCAGAGCAAAGTAAGGGTATCTTCTCCCTATGTAACTCCAGAGCCCCTGGTAACTCATAGCAGTCTATTGTAGGATATTCCCTTACAAAATGATATCAACAGACCGACCAGTAAAAGAGTAATATGTCATTCGACTAAGTTATCACTCCTCTGATTTCTATTAAACAGGCCATTATTCACCCAGATACTGGGGAAAAGATCTTCATGCCCTTCCGGATGTCGGGATTCGTGCCGTTTGGATCTCCAATTGTAAGTACCGGGTAGGGGTGATTTTAAAACAGTTGGGCACCATGTCAGCACCAATAATAACAGCAATGAATTCAAAATACAGCAGCCATAAATCAACACTAAATTCACCCACATGTGTAGAACGGCCATTTGGAGTCATTTCATATAACATTTGTTTAGCTATAAATTTCAACTATCATTATCCTTTGAATGCACTGTATTTCGAAGATTCCAAGACTGGCCGCAATCCATCATATTCTCCCCATCTTCCATCCCTTCCTTTTACGACTAATATCAATATCCGCTCTTCCCTCTTTGTGACAGGTGGTTGGGCTGCTTCTCCCCAACCTCACGCTGGGACAGACGGCCTTCTGGCAGTGGCTGAATCAGAGTCACAATGCGTGCGTCAACTACGCCAACAAGAACGCCTCCAAGGTCAGCCCCTCACACACTCCTGGCACTCACACTATCGGACCCCTAGTACAGCCTTATCCCTTATCAGATCTGCAACCGTTGAGTAGCATATGAGAGTATGAAAGGGGCATTAGAGTGACCAGATTACAATAGATGATTTCCTAGGGAGCAAGGAGAGTATTTAAAGACTGGTTATGTGAAGGAAAGTTCATCTCACCTCACCTAGATGACATTTTATCTTTATGAGTTAACTATACTGTGAAATAAAAATGTGAAGTAAATGTTTTTGTACAGCTTGAATTTTACTGTTTGTATTCTAGCCGACTCCCACGTCACGGTTCGTCCTTGGTTACGTAGGAGCTGTATCCAGTGCCGTTTCTATAGCAGTAAGCACATACCTTTGATCAGATGAGTTTTGAGTTTAGGTTTTTATTGACATCTGATAATCATACACAATACAGAACTTTGTCATACAGTGCCATGTAATGAGATAATATCTAGTTGAAAAGAAGAGTCTCATTTAAGTTAGGGGATCTAACATGTTAGTTGATTATATCAAATGTTCTGTGTTCCCAAGGAAATAACGCTATGCAAATATGTGTGTTCTGATAACATATATACTGGTAGTATTAACGAAACGCCATGTACCGGATAAAGCAGGAAACTAAATTTGCTCTGTTTTCTCAAATTAGAATTAAATTAGAATTAGAGCTTTCCCTAAACAGATAGAGATTTAACGAAGGTAAAACTTTCTTCCCCTTGTTTAGATTGGTCTGAGCCTTGTTATCCGCCGTGCCAACGCGCTCAGCCCGGCCGCAAAGATGTTAATCCAGAAGTTTGTGCCATTCCCTGCCGTAGGTATGTACTTTTGATAAGGCTTCTCTCACAAAATAATGATATATGGAAATCCGAACGATTCCACTCGCATTATATTTTCAAGGATTGCTATTTGTGACATTTAAAAGAATAGCCGTCATACTGTACAGCATGGTCTTCCAGGACTCACCCAATGATTTGCTTAATCTGAATTACATGTAGGCGATGATAAATAATCAAGAAAAAATTACCTTAAATTTTTCAGTTTTAATTTAGAAAATCGGATATCATTTTTTTTTAGCAACGGCCAGCACGTGTAACGTGATCCTGATGAGGAACGGTGAACTCTCAGAGGGTATCGACGTCTTCGACAAAGAAGACAAGATCATCGGTACCTCAAAAATAGCTGCTAAAAAGGTATTTTAATTTCTTTGCCAGTCACATAGGGCACTCTGTGCCTCTGGGTCTTATGTGAACACCATTTTGGAATGTAAATAACAGGGTGTGTCACCAACGTTTAAGTTGGGTAGTGCAGCTATGCACTATCAAAGTACACTAGAATAATGTCCGAAACAATGCTTATCTATCAAATCAAATAATGTAAAGATGGATTGAATTTTAGGCATTAATGAAACCATTTGAAAAAGCCACCTTTTGACAAAAACAGACATCTGAGTGAACACACTGAACCCTATGGAGCTGCGGCCTTGAATCCACCCTCTCAAAGAGGGGAGTTTCATCATAGGAGTTTAAAGGATAGGTGAGACGCCTTTGTGTGCTTTATGCAAGAAACCAGCAGAATTAATACTCTGGTACGCTCTGAAAAATATTGATTTCTCACAGCCTTTACATTTTTAATTGTTTAATCCCCCCCCCCTTTTCTCACCCGCCCCACACACCCACCTGCTCCCCCACACCCACCTGCTCCCGCACACCGCCTGCTTGCCACATGCACCTGCTCCCCAACACCCGCCTGCTTGCCACATGCACCTGCTCCCCAACACCCGCCTGCTTGCCACATGCACCTGCTTCCCCACACCCACCTGCTTGCCACACCCACCTGCTCCCCCACACCGCCTGCTTGCCACATGTACCTGCTCCCCACACCCACATGATCCCCCACACCCACCTGCTCCCCCACATTCATCTGCTCCCCCACACCCGCCTGCTTGCCACATGCACCTGCTTCCCCACATCCCTGAAATGTGATTACAGACTGATGTGACACATGCTTTGAGGGTGGTTTTGAACCAGCGATCACACCATTTGGTTATGACTGCTTTCAGGCATTACAGGAGACTGCAATGACGAGGATGGTTCTCCCGGCCCCCATTCTCATCCTGCCCCCCATTGTGATGACCCTCCTGGAGAAGTAAGCTCTTAGACTGCTGTATAGATATCACACGAACACATTTATAAACAGAGCTTAAGCATTTTGATCTTCTCAATATTATGTGTTGGATCTATAGTATATTGTAGGTATGTAAGAGGGCACCTACATGAACCTAAGGCTTATAACTTATCGTCTATTTTCATGAAACGATGTGTAATACATATAATTAATTCTAATTACAGAACGACCTACTTGAAGAGAAACCCACGCATGCACCTGCCATTTAACGCCCTATCCTGCACGTTAGCGTTTGGCCTTGCCCTTCCTGCCGCCATTGCTCTCTTCCCACAGGTCTCAAAGGTCAGTTTATATTACAAGTACTGTCATTCCCGCGCAATACCTGGACATAACATATCGCCCATGTCTCCCGTAATCTTGGACTGGTGGCGCGCCTTTTAACCTGAGCCCCAGTAATAAACTTTTTAGATTAAAAAAAAAAGAGGGTAATATTCATCACCGTTTTAATAATAATTCTAAATAGTTTCTTTTATTGCTTTTGCTACAGATAATACCGTATGTGATTATACTGTGTCATACTATAAATTACCTGAATAATTATGAACATATATGCAGATTTAAAACTACATTGGACATGCATTATTCATTGTTTCAGATTGAGAGGAGTAAACTAGAACCAGAAATTCAGGCACTGACTAACGAGGCGGCGCTCTTCTACAACAAAGGGTTATAATGTAGCATAGCAAAGGGTTATCAACAGTGTAATGTAAAGTTTCCACGATACAAGGCTATACATGAACAAATGTACATGGAAAATTCCTACATTAACATGTTATGTATACTGCACAGCTTAATACAGTGAAAGGTAAAAATGTTGAGGTAATGAGTTATAAATACACATGTACAATGTGACCTTATATGTGGAAAAAACTCTTGACGATCCAGTGGGGATTTCTAGGGGAAAATTATGATTAGATTTAATGAACAAGTCAAGACTATACAAACATAGTGGTCTCCAGACCAGTTAGACCATTTAACATGGAGGTCAATAGACATCCCTGTTAACTACAGGCAGATTTATAGTTATTCGTAGATTTTGAGAGATGCATACTTTTTCATCAGAGTATATTTTTGTGGCTATTGTTGTACATGTAGTTCTCTATGACACCTTTCATCAATTTGTTAATATCATACGAAAGGGACCAAACGTTCAACTGTTACTAGGCTACCGCTTAGGTGCTAAACTAAATATATGTTGTATGTAAAGTAATAACTGCACAGTATCTTGCAATAAGTGGCAGCACTCTCTCTATAATACATCTTTCCCGTTCCAATGCTTATGTTTTATATTGGTCAGGCGGGGGGAGAGGTACCAAAGTAGTAAGGACAAAGGGTCTCCAATAGGTGTGAGTAGGCATGATGACTAGTATCAACGACCCTTACTGTATGCATTTTACTGTCCTTGCTACTATGTCACGCACAGATGGCATATCTTCGCTAAAGCCTGTGGGAAACACGTGCCTCTACATGGGTCCCCAATTATTTGGCCGTGTCGCCATGTCGAGCTTTAGCAAAACGGCCGTGTGGCCGTGTCGATTTTTATCTGTATAGAATATACTAGTTACTTTTAAACAAGTCTGTGTCCGTCGATTTTTAAAAGGGCCGTGTCGCCTGTGTCGATTTTTAAAACGGCCGTGTCGCCGTGTCGCCCGTGTCGATTTTTACCCCATGTAGAGGCACAAACACTGGTACCCCGGTTTACTAAATGTTTGTGTATCCAATCACCTATCAGATCACAGACCTGATTGAATATGTTTAAGATTTCATCAATTGTGAGGGGATTCAATAATTAAACTTCATGTTCATAGCTTAAGTGGATCACCAGTGCTTAAGCATAGGCGTTAGCTACTATTGAAGGTGACCCGTACATTTAGTTGGAAATCCCTTAGTGCAGTAAGTGAATGATTTACACGAGAGTGCCGCGTGCTACTTACATATAACAGTCATATTATGAGACAAGATGATCAATAAATATCATCTCCATTATCCTCTATCACCTGTTAAAACCATCATTGTTATAGCCTGTCTCTACACAGGGCTCATGTTGTGTGTGCTGCACAGTTTACACTTGTGCTCACCAGTTTATCAGTATTGTCACTTTTAATCCATACATTTGTTACCATATTATTCTGAATGTCGTTATACTTCAATATATACATGTTCACTCTTGTTATTCCAGCTGACTGTTATTGCACTACTAGTATAATAAAATGGTTGATCATTGATAATGTTGTGTTGGTCATAGGTAACATTAAGTGTTGTCCTGCATGCCCAAGAACCAATGGGTAATGCAGGTCAAGGTGGGTAAGCCATGGCTTAGGTACGAGGGGTGGGCTGAGTAGCACCCCGTAGCACCGTCTCGTTTACAAGCTACAAACTGCATTCATGGTCATTTTGAAACATAGTTATACTTGTATGCACATTGGGTGTCAGTATTGCGTATCTATATTGGATATAATCAAACAGTGGATATCAACTTCAGGTCCTATCAGTTAACATTGATATCAACATTGGATTGAATACAATCCGGCTATCAATGATCCAGCACTCTCAACATCCTGCCTATAGTATACCTAACTTAACCCATTATGTTCCTGCATACCAATAAACGTGCACGGTGAGAACGTTAGTAGACCGGGTGGAGAAAGTACGGTGGGGGGAGTGAATGAGGGAACCAGTAAGAAGCAAGGGGAAATTATGAGCGAGAGCAGAATTTAGGAATAGCAGAATGTGAGATGAATGAGTGGCATACAAGTGAATAAGGTGATATTGGGGAGCAATGGAGCAAACACAGAAAGTGAGTATAAGGGTGAGCCGTTGGTCAGCAAGGAGAATACAGGGAAGAACTTTCGGGAGGGGAGAAGTTCTTGAGAAAACGTGAGCGAGAGGAGAAAGTGAAAAATAGAAAGTAAAACTGTTATAAAACTTTCCGAAGATAAATCCATTTACAACATACAACTAATGCCCATACCAAATATGTAGGTGATTGGCTGTTTCATAGTGAAACTATACAGCTTTCCACAAAATGTGATTCTTTACATTAAAAATGACAGTTTTCTGCGCTAATGACATGACCTTTGCTAAGAATGGGCTATGGACTCTTTACAGACTTATTCACAAGTCGGGATCAAATCCATTCTGTAATATATCAAAATAAAAGAGTGGGTTACCATAGTATTTCTATAATCAATTAAAATCTAACCTAGAGGAAAATTCTAAACCATAGTTAGGCCACTTAAAATAATAAAATGGTTTCTCACCACCGCGCGCATCATGAAAATCAAGTTTTGGGGAAAACCTTTTTTTTTTTGCCAATTTTTAATGAAAAAACTGATAAAAATGGCCAAAAGTTGTCATATTTGGTATCAAATTAAAGCTCATAATGCCAGCAATGCAGTGGAATAGAGATAACTTACATTTTCTCGACTTTTAAAGATCACATATTTCCTAACCAACAAAATGTGAATTTTGGTCTCGAAAAACGTCAATTATCCTATACATTTTAGCCTGCGAGTAAAAAAAAAGAGGAAAAAAGAAAAAAAGCCTCCCTCGTCACATTTCTCAGACCTTGGTGATGAGAAACCACTTTTTTTTGAGTGGCCTTAAAGGGGCCGATCTCTGAGACTGGAGGAGAGTGGATCATGTAGTTCCTAACCCTACTGACTGCACCCAGCACAGAGCATTGCGTTTGTTTGATCCCCAATCAGCCATAAATAGCACAACTGGACAACTCTATTACCTTGAACCAGTTGACCAGGCCTGGTCAGGTGAAATTGGTAGGGGGACCATGAATCAGGCATGACTTGGTATGAAACATTCTATAAAACCAGGATAAAGCTATCATAACCTCCTTAAATTAATCATTGAACTAGGCTTCTAGGGATACACAATGCAGAAAGGAATCCTTGTGTATTTAAGTGTTTATTTTAAACAGAATCCATGGGATGTGGTCTATTCAAGGGGTAGTATACCGTTTTCTGTGGACACACAAGTGGTAGTCTAGACAGTCAGTACACTGGTGGGTATCAATAGTATTGTATACTACCGTAAATTCTCGCGTAGAAGCCGCGGCTTGTACGCGAATCAGACTCAGCTTTCTTTTGATACCAAACATGCCTATATAGGGTGCGGCTTATACGAGAGTTTTTATTAGTATACTACAGTACCAAAATCGGAATATTCAGACCTCCTCTGCGGCTTATATGATTTGTCAAAGTTATGGGTGCAGCTTGTACGCGAGTTAGGCTTATACGCGAGAATTTACGGTACCACTGGCATAGTCTAACTGCTGGTCACACCAGTGCAACTTATGTAGAGCAGTGAATTGCTGGAAGGGAACAACCAGCATCCTTTTTCATGGTTACCTGAGCCATTATTTTTGGGGCACTTTGCTAGGGAAAACAATCCTACAGTGCTAGGACATGCCTGAATCTCAGGGATTGTGCTTGGGCGATTCTAAATTTAACTGAGGTGTTATATAAACTCAACGACCCTGGCAAAGGATTTTACGATTTGGTTTGAGAAGTCTTAGCCTTTAAGACGTTCACGTATTTCACTTTATATTGCAACACACAAGTATTATATGACAAATAAATTCTCCCAAACATCATGTGATTTAGAGATTTCTACTTTCTTTATGGCATTTCTACAAATTGATTGTCAACAATACAGTGGTATCCTGAAGTGAACCGCCAACTTGGCCAATGCACCATGGCAAAACTACTGAGACAGGTATCCCATTTAAGAAAACATGTTAATCAACGTTAAAGAACGGTTCTCTATGGCTTCTTAGTATGGCAAAATGTTGTATAACGTTTAAAAAGTTATTTTGACGTAATATGACGTATATATAATATATATATACGTCATATATATTATATATATATATATATATATATATCTTTGTTAGCTGGGATGGTATCAATACCCTCTGATGCACATGGGGACGAACTTGCCAAGTGACTAGACATCACACATTTTACATGTTATATTGAAAAGCCTAATTTTCCAGTAATCTTAATCATTTTCCAGGCCTATCCTCTAGATGGCATCACTCTAAGTTGGTAACATTGCTGTATATCAGGGGCTCTGCCCCCACCCCCCCCCCCTTTTCTTTCTCTCTTCTTTTTTACTTTTCTTTTATAAAACTGTATTATAAAACG
This sequence comes from Harmothoe impar, assembly GCA_947462335.1. Lineage (NCBI taxonomy): Eukaryota > Metazoa > Annelida > Polychaeta > Phyllodocida > Polynoidae > Harmothoe > Harmothoe impar. The sequence goes on along the minus strand of OX381709.1, from coordinate 52,257,144 downwards.
GTAACAGAACTATGAAGGAACCCATTTACCTCTAAAGGATGGGATGATACAGTGGCGCCATCTTGAGAAGAGGTGGAATCATTAAGATTACCAGGAAAATGAGTTTTTAAGATTACAGGTAAAATAGGTGGTGTCAAGTCACTTGGCAAGTTCGCCCCTTGTTGCCTCTCTGATCTTGTAGATGTTCATGTTTCGTGTAATGTTACCACGTAATCGTGAACATAAGGATAGGGGTAATTATTTTACAATGTAACGGGTTCAATGTCTCCCTGTTATCATTCAAATTCCGACTATCCCTCTCCCCCCTTTCAATATAGCCATTACCTAAAATCACAACATGTTCATCATATATCATATGCCGTTGATTATTCGTTGATACCGAATTGCAAATAGATTTGATAAATACCATGATTATGCTTGCTATTGTTAAATCAATCATTTAGTTAGGTTTGTATGAGACTGGTTTCGTCATGGTACAAGGTGATTAAGTCATGGTACCAAATTTAGCAGAACAGGTCTAACATTTTTAGTAAGATCTTTCAATGAATGTTTTATCGAAATCAATTTCCAAACGTAATTCATCACAATGTCACATATCCTCCGAATAAAGTGAGACTATGATGATGGCCAATGAATATGCTATAAAAATACCTCAAGTCTTGGTTTGGAGGCTAGATTGGTAATCTTATTGGCACTCTAGCCTATAATATTATACCCTAGTGCCACCTATCGCTCTTATGATAAAAGACAAGTCAACCCAACTTTGAAAACACTCTTTTATTAGGAAGCCCAGCTTGCTAAATTCAACCGAGCCAAACCAAATAATATAATTTCGTTAATGTTTTGTTATCTGGGGATAGAAAGCCTCACTGATCTATAAGTAAACAAGAATAAACATCAACACAATTTGTACAAGGATATTTTTGCAGCTCGGTTTTGTACAGCCTCTTAATACATCAGGTGTTTTCAGTTAATACGCAGGAGTATTTGATGAAAAAGAAATAAAACAGGTGTACCCTTTCATCAGAAGTTTCCACACTTTTCTTTATGAGGACTTGACTTGATGAAGCCACACCCGAACATTACAAATCTGTCTTAACGCATAGGTCCACTGCGTGACTAAAGCATCAACTATTGGTGAAATCAGAATGTTAATGGAAGCCTTAATCACATCTATAGTTATGTACATTATCAATGAACTGTCTTTTTTAACAATAGAAAAGTGGACCCCCAGCTTGACACACCATGAGATAATGCTGGACATACATCCTACTTGAAGCGCTAGCGTCCCTATCGGTGAATCAGAATATACCATTGTCTATGTCACCTATCATGTCTCACCTAGCCAACATACACCAACAGTTTATATCAGAAAGTAAAAGCATTTGCCACGTCACACTCGCCTACTACAAGAGCAATGCTCAGCCAGACAAACAGTGTCAACATGTAAATCTTTCACTTATAGACTTGTTATTCTACTTCAACCTCAGAATCACACTGTTTGAGTGGAAATATTAACCACACTAATTTTCTGTGCATAGCTAATAAATAGAATGGATCCTTTGGACTACATCCTCTATGAAGCAAAAAGGTACTACGGTACATGATATCATGTACTTAGGGAGAATAATGGACAGCACTTTCACTAATCTACAAGTCCTTGCGGAGAAAAAGGAATGCACACTTGATTCAGCTTTACGTTAGTTAACATCTTAAACGATATCATTTTACTTAAGACAATAGTTATTCTGCTTTTTCTTTTAATGTGACCGACATTTTGGTAGTTTACATTAATATGTATCTCATATTCAAGTTTTACTGGATAGATCCACCAAAGTAGAAAGTAAAGGTTTGTATAGGAAGCCTACAGCAACTATCTTTCTCAATTATACGTATAAGGCATCTTGCTGCATTTTGCCACAAATTGTTGTTGTCACATTTTCGTTAGTAATACTTTGGACCAGTTGGATCTGTTAATAGCAATCATCTCACCAAAGACTCTATTTGAAAACTGAAAGGTCTTACAGCTGTCTACAGATATGTGTCGACAATTATATTATGCAAAGCTTGCACCTCTAAAATACAAAATGACATCCCAATGAGGATGGTGGCATTCCATCAAAGTTGTCACAACAAATAGCTAATTGGGACACAGATGTTACGATACATACCGAATTACGTGCACATGTATATCAGCAGGCATACACAGTAGATAGTTCTATATGCCACATTTTTCTAACCGCACTGATCCGAACTACCTCCCTCAATTTCTTTACATGACCACCAGCAATTACACTGACAACTCCACTTGTAAGGCTGTTTGGCTTCTCATCCAATAACACTCAAGCCTTTCATAACCTGCACACTACACAGACATACTGACCAAGCACCCCGTGACTCTGTATAGTCTTTAGAAAATATCCGCCCTGGCATAATTTATTATCCACACAAACCATCATATACACATGAACATGATTAGAATACATTTATACCTTCTTTGTTGCATGATTCCTTCAGAGACTTATTATGAAGGTCTGTCTGGTTGTCTATTACATCGTCACACACTCAGATGGTCACTTATGTGTTGGCCGCATATTCAACGCCAGTTATGAGGGAGGTTAGTCAGTCAGTGCCTGTACATGTATTCACTAATTCATTAAATATGTGTAGCCCAAACATTTTTCACATTAAGAGAACTTTTTTTTTGTCAATCTTTACAAAACAAAGCATTTTGTTACAATGATGTACTACATTATTACATTAGAGCGACTGTCATATTTTTTCAGATTTCAGATTACAGGACGGTTTAGACCTACAGGTCACTGTAGGAACAGCTATTATAGCTGTAGTAATAGTTACATATAACCATTGTAACAATTAGATACCACCATGGTATATCTACAGGATACCATGGGTACAGCTACATGTAACTGTGATAACAGCTACATGTAACTGTGATAACATTTACATGTAACCATGGTAACAGATATAGGATAGAATGGTATCAACTACAGATAACCATGACAATAGCCACATGTAACCATGGTGAGTTACATGTGTCCATGGTTGCTCCCCAGTAAAATGTGTTGAACACAACATGTATCAGCCTGGTGGGTATGACGTCACAGGGAATCATGTTCACGGGACCCTCATGTGAACGGTATACACTTGACCTTCTCACTGTGATGTGTAGAGTATACGGCTGAAGGTTCCACCCCTGAAGAGGGATGTAGCCTCCATTGGCGGTCATGTGACATCGTTCACTGCTGGACTGGTGTAGTTTGTCCAGCATCTGTTAGGGGTCCAGCGAGTCGGGAATATGACCCCCTATAAAGGATATAAAAAGAACCACAAATTGTGTCCTCAAATCTTTTCTGCTTTGGTCTCCTAGAGTAGAAATACAGTTCCCAGTAACAGAGTCTCACGACTGTTTTTATCAAAGGTTACCTTGAATAGCAACACCTTTTAATGCTGTCTAATGTCGTACCTTGTCCGAGTGCGGGGTTGGTGGTATGTATTTAACATTGTGGTAATAGAGGTTGGGGAGAGGTTACAAACACATTAAAGTTACAGTTTATTGCTCATTAATGTTCCCACACTGGTAGTAGTAGTTGACACAGGGACGACACGTGGTAAAAATACACAGCTGGTCTTGGACAAATGGGCAGATCGGTTGTTGCTAACAAATGACCACTTGAATGTTTAAAAGGGATGTGCAGGTAAGTGGTGATGGTGGTGGTGGTGGTAGTGAAAGGATCCCCATATCCCGCTACAGGTAACCATGGAAACAGTTACAACAAGTAACCATGGTAACAACTACAGGTAACCATGGCAACAGCTACAGGTAACTGTGGTAACAGCTTCAGGATGGTTCACACAGGTGCACGTGGCGTGGTCCGAGTGGCACAAGGAGTTAGTCGTTGACACATAGTGGAAAGGGATCGTCGGAGCCAGAAGACTACAGTTTTCATCCTAGGGATGGCCGCAGGGAAAAGGGTAGAGGAAAGGCATCCTGAAACAAACAAACAAACCAATGTCAAAAACCATTCTCAACGTTAACATCAAACCCCTCCTCAGGAACATCATTGAAATATCATGCAGTAACCTTTTAACACAATTTAATTGAGGACTAGGAGGATCATTTCAAAAGCTTCAAAATGTATTTTTTTCAAGTGAAAATGGTTTGGAAGTCGCATGCACTGAATTTTATCAAAGATGAGTACACTGATCATAAACATGCACATGGATTTTCTTTTAAGTTTCTTTTGTGTTTTCCTTTAATCTCTATGAAGTGCTTAAATCAGTAAACTTAGACGGGTTTTTCGTTGAGATTCCTCTTCTTTTTATATAAAAAAACTAACGTGTATCAGAGCTAAAATCCAGTGTCATATCTCGTATGAATAGGTATCAAGGTAAAACAACACGTCACACATTGACTGTAACCATGGTAACACGCAGGGGAAGCCCATGTGGCGTAATGGTAATAGAAAGTATGAATATTAATAAATATTGTATTAATGAGAATTTTTAAATGAAACCAGATTTGGTAATGTTACCTGAAATATAATGGTTAGAATGAGAGGGTACTCATTATTTGAATTGCGAAAGTAGTAGCAGATTCTCATTTTATTGATCATCAATAGCCATTTTCAATTTGATAGGAAACGCTCTCATGTTGGACAAATACTGTAGTTGAAATGTGACAGAATATATCAAAGACAAACAACATCAAACATCAGGTAGAAGTAGTGAAGGCACTCTCTGTCTCTAGAGCCAAGCGCTACTTTATTAAAGACACGAACTATCCACATACAATAGAAATTCCAATATTTGATAGGTATAAACTGTATGTTGTATTCCTTTACAATAAAATCAATAAATCAGGCTAATGGGTGGATAGTTCGTGTCCTACTCTCTAAGTGCCGACCGGCCTAAGCAGGCTATGTTCATGCGCACTCGGTGTTGTGGTTCTGCTGGTGAGGGCCCAATGTGTTTGTGTGTTAGCTACAACTGGGTGGTGGTCGTGGAATGGACAAAGAGGTGCGGAGTAATACAAGAAACGTGCCAATAAGTAAGTCATTGGTATACAGCACATGGAAATACATGGAGAGAACGTTGGGAGATGTTATTGACTAGGAGTAGTCACCCTTAGAGTTTACCTGGACTGATCCTTCCTGTGATCTGACTTTGAAAAGGGTTGTTCATGAATCTGCATATTAAACACAACAAAAGGTTCACTCTGTTACAGATGGACGTGTTCATTATAATTTACCACTGAATCATTGGGGGTGGATAGAGTGACCATTGGTTCAGTGGATATTAGTGTTTACTTTTAAGGTCGTGGAAGTTAGGGTTAGTTATTTGTTCGACTTTTATATATTACTCATGAGCTGTTTGCTTCATGGGTGCATGTAAGGGACTTGAATGATGATGAGGTCTGGATTTAGACAAATCAAGTGTGATGATGAACTGACAAAGCAGGGTTTGAGAGATAGTGAGTGTGTCAAGGATTAGGATAAGGGTAAGGGTAGAACCTCTGCCGCACCAGGACAATTAAAATTGTAATATACAATTTATAACAACAACTGTTATCCGCCGTTACCTTTATATCTTAGATAAATGCTAATCTACTGAATCTTATTTACATTTCGATTCATCTACTTTTGAATATAACATATCAAATAACATTTTATAATCGGATTTTGTTCCTCGGGAAATTATCTCTTGTAAATTGGGCTTTGCTATGGTGTTGCCATTTTCGGTAGACCAGATGATTTCAGATCCAGGGGGAATCCCTAATAAGCACTTATTTTTGGTGTACAGGCGGCGCAGATCTATACGTCCAGTCCATATACACATACTGCATGAAGTGTGATCCTTAGGACCTCCAAATACTCTCTTTAAAGTCCATAAAGGCCAATTTTAAGAAACCAGCAAAGCCTATGAGCCCCCTAAAGATGCTCAATCCCTTGTGGTCTGACATAACTTTTAACAGTGCTACCACTTTTATATTTCAATAAACTAGCTTCTTTGAAACATAGTAGCAAGCTTTTCGTGGGGTTAAGGTACAGATAGCCCAGCTTTAGTGCCATTAAAGCTCCCTCAATGACGGGCCTTTGTTGGATTTACCACTATCGTAAATTGTGCCTTTAAGAACTTTGAAGCAATACGTAGTGGCGCCTAAATTCCAGACTTCATGCAGCGACATTCCCGCAAAGCACTACACCGTACGGCGCATGTTGCGTCAACAAAACAACCAAAGAGAGTCTCTGCTGAAATTAAAAAGGAAAACTAAGATCTGATCAATCTTTACAGATGTGAGGCTCCAAGCTTTGTGAGTTATCATTCGATCAGCCTAGCATCATAATTATAGTCATCGGCCATTTACATTATCGAGATACAAAAATAAAGATATGCTTTATAATACAAGGCACTAATTGTCTAAGTCCACTTATTGCGGGTTCTTATCAAAAGCTATCATTGGCCTCCCAATACTTACATGGGTGTTAACGTCATACAAAAGTAATACCTATGGGATGTGTGAGAAAATGTATAAAAGGGTTAGTAATCTCTATAGTTCCTGAGTATATACTATTGGGTCATTATATATACTGATTCTTTATGTATTGTACACATGTGTATCCACATGAGTATGGAGGGAAAGAATATTTGCGTATGTGTGGAGAAACATATTTCAACTATGTTACTTGTATGTTTATTTTGAGGTCTGATGTGTGTGGGGTGTAACTGTCTTGTGTACATGATGTGTATAAAGGGACATCGTATGTAGTGAGTATCATAGCTATGGTAGAAAGGCCACACCAAAAAAGTAATTTGGTCTATCGAATTGTCTTTTGAAAAAAAATGGTGCGAGCAAGCAACTTTTTTTTCTACAAATGTGAACTTCTTCTTTAAAAATAATGCGCTAGATAATTTCTTTTCTTTAGGCAAATACGATACAGAGGAAACTTTCAAAAAATGAAGCCGATGAAATTGATAGACAATAACAAAAAGTGCACAAAATTTGGTGCACAAGATCCATAGACCAACCTCTCCCTTTTTGGTCTGGCCCAAAAAGATATTTCATAATAAAAAATGTGGAATAGCAATAATGAAAAGTGTGGTGTTTATACGAAGCTGAACAAAGACCCCCATATATACGTCATGCGACACGTGACGTATCAGCACATGCGCAGAAGTACTTACATCTTGTGATTTCAACCACCTTGCCGGTGGGCAGAACACTGCGTCTGACAATGGGCACGGTCGGCGTGATGACAATGTCGGTGCATTTGATGAATCTGTACATCTACACAAGTATAACATGCGTTACAATAAATGAGGAGTTACACTGTAAAAAGTTACTGTATTTAAACAGCACAATGTGCTGTACATTTACAGCACTTTTTGCGGTAGTTGCTATTCCAGAACTATTTGCTGTATAATTACAGTATGATGTACTGTAAATAGGGTCTCCAGCAATGTTGCTGTACATTTACAGTACATTGTGCTGTAGATTTCTGCCACTAGATGGCAGCAGTATACAATTTTTGTAGTATTTATTCCACCCAACCCTTTCCCGAGTCAAATAAAGCCTCACAAACTCTCAAGACATTGTAGAATAAGAATGGGAATGAATTACTGCGAGATACTGAATGCAGTTATCATAAAGTGTATTGATATTTGCATAATTGTGTTGAATGATACAAAAAAAACCAGCAAAGGTATAGAATAGACACCGCATTGGTGGGAAAAGTAAAAATTTTAAGTGCCTGGACTGGGAAAAAGCTGGTATCACATACAGTTCAGCTGTATTAAAGCAGGATTAAACCATTACATTGTGTAATGTGTGTTATCCTAGCTGGAATTGAACTATTATGCAGGAAAGTACTCTCCATGCATGCATATTAATTGATATAAATTGATGACAACAACAATATGAAACATACAGTAGAAGTTGATGTAACTTTACAGCACCCAGTTGCTGTACATGTACATGCTGTACAATCTACTGAAACAAAAGTTGCCAGTAACTTTTGCAGTAGATTTACAGTAGAAGTTGCTATAAATTTACAGTAGAAGTTGCTGTAAATTTACAGTAGAAGTTGCTGTAAATGTACAGCAAGTCAATTGCCTAACAATATTTTAACTACTTTTTCAAAATAGAAAGTGTCATTGGTCGCCATTTCTTACGGTTACCATCTCTCATATACATGACATTGCATCAATATCAGACCTGCATTGTCATTATAGATTGTTCTTACCTACCCATGCTCTGGGTGGTGTATTCTTCCTGCTATCTAAGAATATTGTTGTCGCTTTTTATCTCACACAAAAAGATTCCCCTCCCCCAATAATATTGATTTGAACAAGCCTCCAATAATCAGCATATTTGGCAAGTTCTGAATGCCTTGGGGGCAATTGCTGATCCGTTTCATAGGGCAAGAAAAACTAACAATAAATGATAATACACAGTAACAGCAGTTGCATACCTTGTAGAATGGTGCTGAAATGAGCCAGCAGGGACCGAAGAAGATGTACCATAGTGGGCTGCAGTCGAAGCAGTGTTCGGGTTTGGTGTGGTTGGTGATGTAGAGGTGCGCCTTGTGGGACTTGAGACTGGAGAAGGTGCAGCAGCCGCGCGGATAGGACGTCTTCAACCACTGACTCACTGCCGGACACAGGTCAATCTGACACGAACACACAACAGTCAATGAGGTAATTATAGGACGTCTTCAACCACTGACTCACTGCCGGACACAGATCAATCTGACACAAACACACACAACAACAGTCAATGAGGTAATTATATGATGTCTTCAACCACCGACTCACTGACTCACTGCCGGACACAGGTCAATCTGACACGAACACACACAACAACAGTCAATGAGGTAATTATATGATGTCTTCAACCACCGACTCACTGACTCACTGCCGGACACAGGTCAATCTGACACGAACACACACACAGAATAAGTCAATGAGGCAATTATTATGTCATTTTGACTATATTAAGCATTATTATAGAGGATGATCCCAATTAACATTTAATTGATTCTGGTATATTGACAAACTGATTGAGACTGGATAATTACTTATGATAACATCTATAAAAGAGTGAAACACATGACATAAAAGATATTGCCCTGCACCTGTACACAGAAGAGGCCCCGTGACTGTAGAATCTTCCGGGACGTTTCTAACGCATTCTCAAGCTGCGGCCGAATCATCGGATGTGATGTGTCAACAAGCATTGCCAAGTCACCTGTGTGGAATATAGATATATAAATTATGTATATAACTCCCAACTATCAGGGTGGATTGTAATGTTTTATTTTTTTAGATGATTAAATAACATGTGAAACCCCGCACAAAGAGAGTGGTCAAAACCACCATAATGAGGACGACTATTAAAGTTCCAAATAACATTATATATTTGAATATATCCTTATACAGGTGATCACTGGTTATATTGCTATGAAAGGTAGAATAGTATGTCCACTTTTATTCTAGACAAATTTGATTTCACCTACCGTTTTATGCATCATACTGGTAGCATGGACACAAACAGAATTATCTTAATGTAACAAACCCCTACCAGTTTCTACAAAAATCATTTAATCTGGTACTGCATGATTATACTCGTGTACTAAACCTATTTTGTGGTATGTTTGTACTGTTTTAAATAAAATAAGAACAACTCTATATTACAGTTTTGCCTTGGCCCATATAACACAATGTCAATAAACACATTAAGCATCCTACATATTAGGTATGGCCCATCTACTCACACAATGTTAGCAGGTACATATGAAGTTTCTTATCTTATTGACTAGACCTACCTTCCCACTTCTGGTCGTTGCCCTGATGCTCATACTCGTTTTGCTGCACGTGTTCGGCCCACACACGGAGGAGCAGCGGCACCCCTAGCAGCTCTTCATGTATCGAGTCCAGGTCCTCCACCGTTTGTATGTTTATTTGGCTGTGAGAAGAAGAAGGAGATCACCATTAGCACCTAGAGCATCACCTCACAGATAGACCTTCCCACAACTACCCACAGCTACACACAGTGATACATTATACACACCTCCCCAAAGCTACTTACAGCAACACTTCACATACACACCTCCCCACAGCTACCTACAGTAACACGTCATATACACACCTCCCCACAGCTACCTACAGTAACACGTCATATACACACCTCCCCACAGCTACCTACAGCAACACTTCACATACACACCTCCCCACAGCTACCTACAGTAACACGTCATATACACACCTCCCCACAGCTACCTACAGGAACACTTGACACACACACCTCCCCACAGCTACCTACAGCAGCACTGAACACACACACCTCCCCACAGCTACCTACAGCAACACTTGACATACACACCTCCCCACAGCTACTTACAGCAACACTTCACATACACACCTCCCCACAGCTACCTACGGCAACACGTCACACACACACCTCCCCACAGCTACCTACAGTAACACGTCATATACACACCTCCCCACAGCTACCTACAGCAACATGTCACACACACACCTCCCCACAGCTACCTACAGCAACACGTCACACACACACCTCCCCACAGATACCTACAGCAACACGTCACACACACACCTCCCCACAGCTACCTACAGCAACACTTCACATACACACCCCCCCACAGCTACCTACAGCAACATGTCACACACACACCTCCCCACAGCTACCTACAGTAACACTTCACACACACACATCCCCACAGCTACCTACAGCAGCACTGAACATACACACCTCCCCACAGCTACCTAGGTTTCAAATATTCTTTATCTCAATCAAAGTAACAGTTACATTCATATATTGCATGATGTTGTAGAATACATATCATTGGTAGAAATGTCAATATCAACGGTCTCTTAATATGATAAATGGATTATTGCATTGCATGTGTAACAAAGACCGAGGAGTAGATTAAATGGTAACTGGCATATTGTCTCCCCGAGAGGAGCTTTCACTGACTTAATTATAAAAGTTATACATACTGGCTATCTACAGTGACACTCTACATACACACCTCCCCACAGCTACCTACAGTAACACGTCATATACACACCTCCCCACAGCTACCTACAGTAACACGTCATATACACACCTCCCCACAGCTACCTACAGCAACACTTCACATACACACCTCCCCACAGCTACCTACAGTAACACGTCATATACACACCTCCCCACAGCTACCTACAGGAACACTTGACACACACACCTCCCCACAGCTACCTACAGCAGCACTGAACACACACACCTCCCCACAGCTACCTACAGCAACACTTGACATACACACCTCCCCACAGCTACTTACAGCAACACTTCACATACACACCTCCCCACAGCTACCTACGGCAACACGTCACACACACACCTCCCCACAGCTACCTACAGTAACACGTCATATACACACCTCCCCACAGCTACCTACAGCAACATGTCACACACACACCTCCCCACAGCTACCTACAGCAACACGTCACACACACACCTCCCCACAGATACCTACAGCAACACGTCACACACACACCTCCCCACAGCTACCTACAGCAACACTTCACATACACACCCCCCCACAGCTACCTACAGCAACATGTCACACACACACCTCCCCACAGCTACCTACAGTAACACTTCACACACACACATCCCCACAGCTACCTACAGCAGCACTGAACATACACACCTCCCCACAGCTACCTAGGTTTCAAATATTCTTTATCTCAATCAAAGTAATAGTCTGGAGGTTGTGAGCTAGGACCTCGCAGCGAACGACGTACGGAGGGTTATTGGTGATTCTGGCTTGTGAGACCCTACTCAACAAAATCCCACACGGTGCCAAGCTGGCACCGCCGGGGAAATTCTGTAAAAGACATTTTTCCAAAATAGCTCCCGGGAAAATGATGACATTCAGAAAAATGGATATCTCTGCTGTTTGTAGGTCTACAATTTTGATTTCAACACCAAAGGATATGTTTACAATGTCATACGTTCATAATTTGTCCATATGAAAGTGATTCAAGGTAAAGGTCAAGGTCAAGGTCAATTTAGAGGCCAAACCTAATTTTCCTGTATTTTTCATTAAAATCAACTATATAATGCTAGATATTATTATCAGAGGCATGTTGAACGTCAAATGATTCAAGATAAAGGTCAAGGTCAAGGTCAAAGCAATGATTAAGCTTCCAATTTAGCTATTTTTCACTTGATCACGTGTGGGTCCAATCTATCACATGTCCATAATGTCACAGGCTCTTACCATAACGATATAAGTGGTAATATTTCTCAAGGTCAAGGTCATGTCACTGATTAGCTTAATTTTTTACCTTTAAATTAGACGAAATATGAAAAATACATTCTGTTAATTAAGTATAATTCTTCACTAAAAGATAATTAACCAAAAGATCATGGTCAATATAAGAACAATCAGTTCAATGAACATTGTGATCAATTTGGTTCGTCATCTGAGAAACTGTCATCCATCATAACTTTCTCTGGGTTTCGGCACCCCTCACCACCTTCACACTTGCAGAACACACTGCATTGCAGCTGTGCTGTTGCACATGTAGATTTGGCTGTGGTACAGTTTTCACATGAGCACTTGATCAGCTTTAGAATGAACTAAGGAGCTGGCAGTGTGTTCTTAGGGGTCATAACAGGCATCAGAGTTTTATTGACTCTGTCCTTGGCCCAGCCATACTGCTCTGGATCCATCTTTGAGGGATCAAGATCCTGGCAATTAAGCCAGATGCAGGCTTGGAAGTGTGCTCTTTGCACATTGAGTTTGAATGCCTCAAAGGTAGGTGGGAGAGACATCAGCTTCGGGGATGACACTAAACTTGCTCTTCCTGTCTTTCCCTTCCATACTTTGAATCGCAGAGAGGCTAGGTTGTCGACATCTGGATGGCCATAGCAGGCTGCTGTGAAGGTTGTTGCTTCCTTTATGACATCTGTAATGTTTGCAGCTACATTCCCCAGTAAGTCCATTTGAGCTCCTGTTTGGAGAACTTTAACCACCTTAGCCTTCCCAATGCCCCAGCACTGTGCTACAGTGTCACATCCTGACAATGAGTGTGCGGCAGGTAGACTTGCTATACTTTGTTTGTGTTTCTGCACTGTAGCTCTAATGTCAACACATTTCCTGTCCTTTGAAGTTTCTTCCATGACCACGCAGCAGTTTAAGCTATACTTGTTGTAATAGTAAAGGAGAAGCATGAACACATCAGTGTCATCGGCAATCACTTTGATGTTGCATGCTTCATTCCCATCGGTGATCCACAGAAGTTGCTGAATCATTTTGATATCAGCTTCCTCATGTGTGGTCCTCATGTCCGCTCTTTGAATGCATTGACCATCAGTGAACTCAAAGGGATCACCATTCTGGCCTGTAAAGAAGAGCTTTGGCTGACCTGTTTGAAGTTCCTCTTTGCGAACCACAATTTCACTCACAATCAACTGAATCAGCTGAACCTTGTTATGTGAAGAGCTGAGCATGACCCCACGAGTAGGTAGCTGCATATTGCAGGAGAGTTGATGTCTTCTGCTTGTTTCCGTCCTCCGCCCACAGCCAGTGGCCGATTCGATGCTGAAGTCAATGTATCTATCAAACACAAGGTACACATTGGCCATCTCCAGTTTCCTCTCGATATATTCAACAATATTGTCGATGTAAACTTTTACACTCCCATTTGATGGCCAGTGCACAACCCACAACATGGCACAACCATCAATGATGATACCTGTTGTTTTGGGAATATTGGAAACAGTGAACTTACCAGATTTACTGAGAACTGGCATATACATTCCTTTGTGGTGTAGGCAGCTGCAGCTGGTCATGGTTGAATAGGTCCAGTGACTGTCCACCTCTAGGTCAATTGGATCCATTATGGGGTGCCAAGGTTCATCAACAAAATAAAAAAAAATACCAATGCCTGCAAGTAAATCATATTGACTAACTGACCTTGCGCATGACCTTGACCTCGACATTGGATTATTGTGAACAATATCATCAGAATAGAAAATACATTATAGACATGATATTTGTATATATTGTATTTACCAAATATGTGCAAAAAAGTATTTTACCTGTAATCATGACCTTGACCTTGAGAATTGTAACATTAAATATGGTTATGAAAATAGTATCGAGGATTATATACATGTCATTTCTATCAAAAATACCAAAATTGGAGGTTCAATCTTTGATTTGACCTTGACCTTGACCTTGACCTTGAATCATTCGACCTTCAATATGCTTATGATAATATCCACCATTATATACTTGTTATTCAGTTGATTCTAATGAAAAATACCAGAAAATGAAGTTTGACCTGTAAATTGACCTTGACCTTGACCTTGAATCACTTTCATATGGACAGATTATGAACGTATGACCTTGTAAACATATCCTTTGGTGTTGAAACCCAATCCTAGACCTAATAACAGCAGAGATATCCACTTTTCTGAATGTCATCATTTTCCCAGGAGCCATTTTTGAAAAACGTCTTTTACGGAATTTCCCCGGCGGTGTCAGCTTGGCACCGTGTGGGATTTTGTTCAGTGGGGTCTCACGAGCCAGAATCACCAAAAACCCTCCGTACGTCGTTCGATGCAAGGTACAGGTAGATAGGCCAGTTCTGGCAACAAGACTATAACAGTTACATTCATATATTGCATGATGTTGTAGAATACATATCATTGGTAGAAATGTCAATATCAACGGTCTCTTAATATGATAAATGGATTATTGCATTGCATGTGTAACAAAGACCGAGGAGTAGATTAAATGGTAACTGGCATATTGTCTCCCCGAGAGGAGCTTTCACTGACTTAATTATAAAAGTTATACATACTGGCTATCTACAGTGACACTCTACATACACACCTCCCCACAGCTACCTACATAAACACTTCACAAAACCACCCCGACCAGCAAATTCGATCCCTTATTTTAAATCTAGGTTAACCGTTAAAGCTCCAGGGTTTGAGGCAGGCCCAGGTGCAGTGCACTCTAGTGATCCCTGCTGCCCTGGTGCACTGACTTGAGGGTATTTCCTTTTGACATTAAGAAGTAGGCTCTCAAATACCAGCGGATTACAAAGGCCAGTGAACATCACTAAGGCTGAGCAGCACTGTGGGTTGGAGGGCAAAGCTTTACGTGAAACAAACCCGTATTAATTTAGTGATGAACGGAATGGTGTAATGGTCCATTTGTAGTGTTAAAAAGTAGACATATTGCTTGCCCCCATATCACATCGCTACATTATCAACCGCTGTCCTCAGAGCAGGTTGTTTGCACTCGTCAATAAGATAAGAGTAAAATGTGGGTCAATGAATAAGAACACAGAGAAAAGTAAAGGAGTCGTCACGAGTCAAAACTGTATGACATGTAATAAATGTCTGAAGTATCGATAGTGGCTCTGGCTTCTGGTAGCCACTGGTACACAACTAGTGGTGGTTGCCACATCATGTGGTTTCATATGCAACTATTATCAGAGTCAACACATTTTTCATTTCATGAAGAGTCAAACTGCTAATGACTCTGCTGTGGGCACTTGATTCTGCAATAAAGGTAAAGTCAAATTGTACAAGGGCCAAGGGGTATGACTGCAGTAGTTGTGACCCCTCCACCAGAGTCATCGTGACTCTGCTACCAAAGTCAACTAGAGTTGACTGTGGTAAAAAAAAGCCATGGCGATGCTATTACTTCTCTCTGTGAGGGCACTAGTTAACATTGAATATTGTTTCCTTCGTGACTAGATGTCATAGGGGCAAGGGCACAGATACCTGTTACACGTATCCATGACTACAGGGAGATAAGGGAGCGCTGGCTGGTTTTACTATACTCTACCATATCCATGACTATACTAGGGGAATGAGGGAACTTCCAACTATTCTATTCTAATGAAGTAATGACTACAGTCATGGTAGCAAATACCTACTCCACTCTATCGATGACTTTAGGGTAAGAAATGTGGTCACACATACTCATCTAATGGTAACTGATTGGTCAACATCTTGATCGATCCTTAATTTTTAGATTGACGTTGAGACCCACGATAGCAAAGGGAAAAGGAGACACCTTGGCCAAGCCACCTGTTGCAGTGCAATGTCTGGCACTGAAGCCAGTTCTGAAGCCAGATCCCAGCCTAGAAGGCCTGTCCCTGTACGCTATGAGAAGTCAGCCTTCTGGTGGCCAGGTTTCTGTGTGAACAGGGTTGATACAGGAGTTGTTTGTAGTGAGTATAACTTCACTCAGCAGCCACCTCCACAAAAAGCTGTTTACACACCTTGTGCAGGATATATACCTGGGGAAAGCACAGCTCAGGTAAGCGCCAGGTGAGACACTAGAGGGCTGTCGTTACGAAGATGAATAACTTTAGATATGATTCGTGAAACTGATTATGAAAAATGGCAGGCAGACATGAGTATAATTATTAACCGGTGAAACTTGGTTTAAGGGATTTGATCATTTGCATGAGGTAACCTGAATACTAAATTCTTTCCTACCAAGGTCATTGATTATGAGCCAGAGAAGACATCGGCCACCATGACCCCACGTTATAACTCTGTTGGCTGACCTTCCAACAAGTCTGGTTCTCAAATACGATTTTTCAAGGAAACCCTACCAGGTCTTTGGGTTCTTTTGTTGTTGGTATTTTTTTTATTTGGCACTAAGAAATGTTACATGGGAACTTTTTCATCAGTGTGCCAAAGGCAAGCACCACAGTGATGCTAGAAGATAAATTAGAAGATAGATTATATTTTGTTAGTTGATCATAGCAAGTAAATACTCATATCAATTTTATGGCTCAAGTACATACAGATAACATAGTCAGTTAAATGACACTGTACAACAAACTTTAATATAAAAAAAGCGGGACTAGACGGATTACTTCTTAAGTATTTTGACCTTGAGAATTAAGAAATAACACTCAAACTTGTCTCAGTCTCAGTTCAAGCTTTTTAGTACACTTAGACTCCCTAATGATAGGGGTGCTCGAGGTATTTTTTACAAATGTCATTTCCTCTCAGAATAGATTAATAGCTATACCTTAATATTGGTAAAATGTCACCGATTTAGATCAGGGGGAGACATCTTCTTCCATGAATGATGTCCCTGGTGTGCATTGCTTATACCATCTAAACTCAAACTGAAATGCGGATACAGCAAGCGGTGGCCAGTGTACACGGGCTGCTATCGATGACTAAAGTGTTAATGTAATGGGAAATGCATGTACTGAAATTTCATCTAAAATCCAAGCACAACGCAACTTACATTTTATACAGGAAGAATCATTCTGCACAGGATACTAGTTGAGCGAAATGCGAGTAGGCCTACATTTCAAAGAAATAAATGCTTGGCTAATTGATGTCTAATTTGACGAAACAAAATTGATAAAAATTCTCCAAACTGGCTAATAGTAAACAAGGCCTAGCGGAATAACCCCAGGAATGGCTATAGAAAGAAATCAAGATCGGTCCAGGATATAATTAGTTATATCAATTGTATCGGGGCCACTGAGATCTGCCGTGGATATACAGGAAGATGGAGGAGGCGAGTCTGTGTATTGTAACAGTAAAGTAGGGCGTAACAAGCAGTTGGCGGAGAATACCCTGCTAAGATAGTGCTGGATGGTAGACTGGGGGGTTACACTGGTATTCTGTAGTTTGCTACGTTAGTCAGTAGTGCCATACCAAGGTCAGTCATAGATGTATTGGTCATTTTATGTTCTAAAAGACCAAATGCGTAGTCAAAATGAAGGATCAATATTCAGAAATGACTATTTTGTCTAAATTCAAAATTACATACCAGACGGCAGGATGGTTGGCAAGAAGGATTTCCCAGAGAGTGTACACTTTAAATTGATCTACCATAAATTATTGTGCATGTAAGCCTAACTCGCGTATCATCCTAAAGGCCACACTGGCGATCTGATTATACTTCAGTATTGTACCAATGTTGCAATGATCACAAATTCAATTACAATTCAAACTTACATTAGATTTGACTGAAACATGTAAATTGTTAATCCTCTCAAGCATGTTGTTCTAGGAATGCACACACCTGTTCAGGATAAGTTAAATATGCATTGACGAACTAGCTACTAGAAGTTTATATTGTGATGTGCTTATATGGCCACCTCAATACCATATGTTTCTTATATCCAAGTGTTCCTTCGAGTTGTACGCCGTCGGGTATGTGTACATTCCCAACTACTATGGAGTGACGTATTGACTAGAATATATGTGATATATGTGATATGTGATAATTGTAGAATTGTATATGGCAATGCAAAAGCCGAGTCAATAGACCTACATATGGTCACAGTGAGTATAGACTGTGCAATATAATACTATCTAACTATGCATGAATGTATAGATGCCAACTATATATATGTATGCTTGTGTGTCCAGAGGATTCCTTAAACTCCTGCATTGTGTTTACCAGCTGTTATTGAAATGTCAACAAGCTTTATGTTACCCAGTCGCTCATGTGTTAACATCCACTTTACTGCCTGCTGTATATTGTATAGTTGTCGTTGGAACATGATTTTGATTGTAAAGTGTCATCACGAAGATCCATCGACTGTTGGCATTAATTTGAAAGACTTTACGTGTAAATGTAATTTTTGCCAAATAAAAATGTGTAAACTCAAACTCATATAACCAAATGTATGGTGCTTTGCAACAATCCTAGAGCAACTTAGCTCATGGGCTGAAAATATATGTAATGTGACGCATTTGCTTTACTTTTAAAGGGACTGCAGGCTGTCACTGTCACGGGTATAATTTCCTCAAATGTTACAAGTACATCCTTGATTGCAAACAAAATATGACTAACTAGGTTAGTCAAAATGACTAGGGTTTGGTAAGTCAAAATCACTATAACCCTATCGTTCTTAGAAATTAAAAGACCAGGGTGGGTTATTTTCAGTATCAACTAAGCTAACTACCTTGCATGGGTTCGGCATATAAGGAGCCTACAAACCTACTAGGTTAGTCACTACTGACAAAGCTTTTAAGCATAAAGATTATCAGTCTATGTCGGTATAGCTGTAGCCGGTCTAAACTGCATGGGGTGTGGAGATCAGGGGTAAGGCCTGGTGTGGGCATCCTCCCTGTCTCGGAGAGCAGAGATTACCTAACTAATGGGGTGATAAAAACACAGCGGTTTTCCTGGTCTACGCAGTATAGGGATATGTCGAAATAAATAGTTTGTAGTAGGTAGAGAGAGGAATAAGTTGTGGAATAGATAACTAGAGGTATGCGTGAACGATCTTTCATGTTTTTCTCAATGATTTATGTCTAGCTTATCAAAATAATGAATAGTCGATACACAACTATATGGCAGACCTCTCACGCTCATTCATCCTTTCTATGAAGTACAAAAAGCAAAACCTTTTCAGTACACCGTAGGAAGATTTATATGAAATGATTTCTCTACTTTGAACAGCTCTACAGACCTTGATAATAAAAAAAAATAATCTATTAACAAAGAGACCTTCTCTGGTAAATAATGTCTATAGTACATCCCAACCAATATGAATATTAATTCTGAGGAAATTCCATCCCATGTGGCTATTCCAAGAAAAATAACCTAAAAAGAATGTTTTTTGTGTCAATCACATCCTACCCTAGCAACGGGCCTTCTAATCCAAGGGATTTAAAATGGCACAATTAATACACGGTCATAATGGTCTATATTATGTAATACTCCGACAACATCAAACATACTATAGTATGCACCCTATGCGATATTTTCAGAAACATAGGTGCATTTGGAATGCTCTCATACATGAAATATTCAAGGCATGGCATTTCAACTCCATCTACAAAGCAGTTTCATACCCCTAGATCACATCTTGGAAAATGACATATTACAATAATCATATCACATGGTATCTCTGGTCACACGATCAAGACAAAGCAGTTACGACCTTTCTCCACTATATTATAGTATACTTTTATTTGGAGCACATTACCCACAAAAAAATAGGATCCATGAATTGCCCTCAGAGCAGAATGTCTTAATGAATTACAATGACATCTCACACCTCTACACTGTAAGAAATAAGTACTGTACACCTATGTAGGTCTACAGCAACTTTTGCTGTACTGTACAGCAAAAGTTGCTGGCAACTTTTGTTCCAGTAGATTTTGCTGTAGGTGTACATCAACTGACTTGCTGTAGGTGTACAGCAACTTCTACTGTAAATTTACAGCAACTTCTACTGTAAATTTACAGCAACTTCTATCATACATCTACTGCAAAAGTTGCTGGCAACTTTTGTTCCAGTAGATTTTGCTATACATGTACAGCAACTGGGTGCTGTAAAATTACAGCCACTTCTACTGTAGGTTTCATATTCTTGTTGCCATCAATTTATATTAATTAATATGCATGCAAGAAGAGTACTATCCTGCATAATAGTATAATTTTAGCTAGGATAATACACACTACACAATGTAATGGTTTAATCCTGCATTAATACAGCTGAACTGTATGTAGTACCAGCTTTTTCCCATTCCAATGCACTTTGTGATTACTGCATTCAGTGTCTCTCATCCATTCTTATTCTACAATGACTTGAGAGTTTGTTAGGCTTTATTTGACTCGGGAAAGGTTGGGTGGGATAATTACTACAAAAATGGTATACTGCTGCCACCTAGCAGCAGAAATCTGTTGTGGTGCCAAAGATGGACCGGGTAACGTTCGCTGATAATAAACACGAGTACCAGCAACAGGGACTCTACTTCCGGCCGGAGAACGATCTACATCGTATTCTGTGTTCCTTCTTCAATAACTACACTTTGTACATGTTCTACACATACAAGATACATCAAAATCTACAGCACAATGTACTGTAAATGAACAGCAATATTGTTGGAGACCCAATTTACAGTACATAATGCTGTAATTATACAGCAAATAGTGCTGTAATACTTACTACAGCAAAAAGTGCTGTAAATGTACAGCACATTGTGCTGTTAAATACAGTAACGTTTTACAGTGTAGATGGTCCCTTTTGACTTTGCTTAACAGGTTAGCACTGGATTACTTTGCTGACCTTTGATTCTCATATTAGATTTACACACTCGATACTTCCCACTCCTGGGGTTTCCAAACACCAACTCAGAAATCTAACCTTCGTAGAACATGTTATAAGAGAAAACTTATAAGTTCCAACTGTTTAGATAATAATTTGTTAGAGGCAAACGCTTCATCTCATTCATCAAGGATTACAGCCAGGTAGATATTAGGGAGTGGTGAGTTTTTCCAGATAGACATTTGAGAGTCTGGTGGAACTAGGTACATTATTATAAAACATTCATTTTTGAATTTGATGCCATTCTGACCTGCGTTACCTCATTCCTTATCATGTACATGTTTTACAATACTAGCTCTAGAGAACTTTCTTCTAGACTTTTTTTTAGGTTTATTAATCATCTTTATTGTCTCATTTGGTTGTTGAACGTATCCATACAAGTGTAATTCACTGTTATCACAATGGTCGAATCACAGTTAATGAGTTTACATGAATAATATTAACTTCACATCAATAGACAGTGATTAGCTAATGTTGAGGTAGGTATAGCATATAACCAAATAAACTGAGACAATGATGAAAGGCAGTGCCTTCATCCCTACTCAAACGGTTTGAGTATTAGTGGGTTGCTATTACGGCATCGCCCTTTGACTCAAAAGTCATGGTGGTCAAACAGTGTCCAAAGGGTAATGTTATTTGGGTGGTATAGGTTTTATATACCACTCCAAAATTTGGAAGAAGAAGAAACAAAAGGGGATTTCGGCCAGATATATGGCCTTTCTGACTTTATAAAATTGAAAAAAAAAAATTTTTGGTAAGTAAACTCCAGAAAGAGGGGGGGGGGGAATCACCTAAAATTACATATTAACCAGGATTTAACGTTTTATGTTGGATGGATCCCCAGTGCCAAGGGGACCATTGCAAGCAAATCAAGTTTACTTTGATTCTTAAAAATACTTAGTGTTTCAGCTTTCCGTCTAGTTGGCACTAGGGAGTTCCAACACACCGCGCCATGGTATCCTACACTTTTTTCAAATGGGGCACAATTTGACCTTATTATTTTCACCAATGGACCCGTATGGGCTCTGGTGCGGAGATTTCTGTTATCAATATATATGTCTGTTCTCGAGCGGATGTACATGTAATTTAATAAGTGGATGTATCTACGAGAAGCTAACATTGGAAGGTTTGCCTGTTTGTGTACATAGTCAGTATCAGTTAATCTATTATATCCCAAGCAAATCTTGAGACATCTATTTTGGTCGACCTGAAGTTTGTTTATATAACCTAGGTTGGCATTCATGTATACAATGTCAGCATAATCGAAATAAGGCAATATGGTGGTCTTGTAT
Organism: Harmothoe impar; assembly: GCA_947462335.1. NCBI lineage: Eukaryota > Metazoa > Annelida > Polychaeta > Phyllodocida > Polynoidae > Harmothoe > Harmothoe impar. Next base: position 52,234,693 of record OX381709.1, on the reverse strand, counting down.
ATTTGCAAGGCTATTGATACCGTTAAAAATGTTCGTAGACAAGCCAATTGATAAGTTTTGTAAGCAACAGTGCTGTGTATGGAATTTATATGTTTCTCAAAAGTAAGATTACTGTCTAGTATGACACCTAGATATTTATAAGAGCTAACAACTTGGAGAATTTGATTATTGATATTGAGGTGTACATCTAGAGTTCTGGGATGGTTGGTGGTTGAGGTGAAGACCATGGATTTGGTTTTGGAGATATTAATAGACAACTTATTCTGGATACACCAGGTGTGATAGTTCTCGAGATCACTTTGTAGAGTATCTATAGCTATGTCTCTATTATTATGGCTTACATGTATAACTGTATCATCCGCATATAATCTAACAGAGCTTTGCTTAACACATTTTGTCATGTCATTCACGTAGAGAAGAAAAAGAAGAGGCCCCAATATGGATCCTTGGGGGACACCGCAGACCACAGGCAACATACTTGAAGTTACACCATTTGTATTTACCCAGCAAACACACCTTTAATGGGCCGGTGCTGGCCCAATGCTGGCAACGGTACTGGGCCGGTGCTGGCAATACGGGTCTGGCCCAGTACAGAAATGCAAATAGGGGCGACACCGGGCCAGTACAGTGTGCCATAGTCGGCCCAGTACTGGGCCTATATTGGGCCACTACTGGACCAATGCTGGCATGCCAATACTGGCCCAGTACAGTGTGCCATAAACAGCCCAGTACTGGGCCTATACTGGGCCAGTACTTGGCCAATACTGGCCTAGAACTGTATACCAAGAATCTGGCCAGTATTAATCATACCATGTACATGTATTATGAGTTATATAATTGAGACAAAATACATCATATTGCCACCTAGCGTACATCCTGCACACATAGATAGTGTATAAAATAGGTGACCTGTCAAACATCTTTCCTCAACTAGTTTTAACAACCAGGAGTGAAGGAGACCAATCTTATCCACATATACCACAGCATAGCTACCAGTATAAGATATATCTCTAAAATACAAACATGAGGTGTTTATAATGATAACCTCTTTGTTAGCCAATAACTGACCATATTAAATTCATAATGTTGTATTATATAGATGTCCAGTGATATCTATTTCATCATAAACTAATTTTCAACTGGTTGAGGCAATGTGAACCAAGATTATTGAGTAATAATTATACATATGGGCCATATATCTCATCAGACATGCAATGGTGACATCAAGTGGCGTTATTGGGAACTAATCTAGTCAGATTGCCAGCACCGGGCCAGTACAGGCATACCGGTAATGGCAACCGGTACATTGCCACTAGTGACCCGTTACATGGAGGAAGAAAAGGCAAAGAAGTGGCATGCTATTGGCAGTGCTGGGCCATTACTACCAGTACTTGCCGGTACAATGTCAGTACTGGCCCTGTAAAGGTGTGTTTGCTGGGTACCACTTGCGTTCTGTTACTCAAATAATTATAAAATCAGGCTAAATTTGCATGTCTTACCCCATATCTTTCTAACTTGGCTAACAGTATGCTGTGGTCTACGGTGTCAAATGCTTTCCTTAAATCTATAAAGACTGCAACAGTCTCTAGTGCTACATTTATACCACGCAATAATTCATCAGTAAAACAGCAGAGGGTGTCTACAGTACTGTGTCCCTCACGGAAACCACCCTGTTTGTCAGTCAGGATGTCTTCCTTGTCTAGAAAACCATAGACCCTGTTATGGACTATTTTCTCCAATAGTTTGCAAGGCTAAATTATATGTTATATGTTACTTTATTATGTGTTACAGTTTATATAATGCATTTTAGGAGAATGAACTAAACACTAGAATGACAACTTTCCTGTGGGCAATGAGAATGTCAAACTATTTAAGGTACCCTGTCCTACCTTTTGGAATGGACATTTTGAAATGATACCCTTACACAATCTTTCGTATACACTGTTAGAAGTAAGTAGTGTTCCTGTACACCAAATATTGGGGGCAACTTTGGTTCCAGTAGATTGTGCTGTAGACCTACAGCAAGTGAGCTTTTGTATATTTACAGCACCATGTACTGTATAGTGACAGCAGAATCTTCTGTTACTGTACAGCAAAATTCATTGTAAATCATAGTCTGAAGGTACTGGGTTCACCTACCAGTGCTGGTGATATTTTTAACCATCCATGTGAGGGAAAAACGAATTTTAGGTGGAAGTAGGTAGACCAAGAGAAGTGGCTCCACCAAGAATTGAACTCACCACCTGTGGTGTTGGAGACAGGCGCTGATCCGTTGCTCCACAGAGCCAGTGTTACAAACATTCATATTGGGATATATCTCTACTCTACTTCTCAACTGGTTAATAATGATTTGCAAAGGTCTGGGGTTCGCCTCCCAGTGCTGGTGATATTTTTAATCATCCATGTGAGGGAAAAACGAATTTTAGGTGGATGTAGGTGAAACAAGAGCAGTGGCTCCACAAAAGGATTGAACTCACCACCTGTGGTGTTGGAGACGGGCCCTGATCCATTGCGCCACAGAGCTGGTGTTACAAATGGTCATATTGTGATATAAGCTACCTCTGACATGTCTGTATTAAATGAGCTACATCCTTGTCGCTAAAGATTCCTGATGAGAGATGGCTAGACCTAGGATCGATCCCATGACCTCTCGTGTACATATTATAGGGAAAAGTACTGTAGATCTACAAGTCACTACTGTAACCTGCATCTACAGTAACAGAATTGTACATGTACAGTAGAATTTGCTGTATTATTATTTACAGCTAAAGTACTGTACATTTACAACAAATTTTGCTGTTCACGAGCAACAACTTTTTACAGTGTACCTTCCAGACATATCGCATCTTACGGACATGTTTCATATACATGCAAATACTATCTTTGAATGACATCGTATTTATGCCATATTATGGTCAGGAAGACATGTCTAGATTGAGCACGTTGAATTCATTTGCATATTTTGAGTTAAAAGATAGATATCACTGAGCCATCAATCCGGTGCATTCCACAGAACTGTTCAATCAACATGAGTGTAACTAATGTGCTCACTATCTCTATAAAGGGGAACTATTACAATACATTGCATATTTGTAGATATCAGTTTGTAAACTATTGTGTACATTCACATGACTGTATAAACCTATCAATCCCCTCCCCCAATCGTGGCTTGTAACCAAAAATACCTGTATTTCCTTCTTTCTATGCATTAATGGTACATATCTATATTTATTGTGTTCGTCCCAGTGGATTGTTCAGTGAATAAGCTGCCATTGATGACACGGGGGATACATATACGTATTATAAGAACTGTTCTTGGAAGGCTCTAAGATTGATATCCTTAGAGGATAGTTATCAACACTCATGAATCATATGTTAGATAAGGTCTGCTTGAGGTTTAAGTGCCAATGACCGAGAAGTACTTGGGGATGATCCAGGCAGCTCTGTCAGTCTATGACGCTACCCAGCACCCTGACCTGTACAAGCATGTTTAGAGTAATAGAAGTACCTATAGGAGGACCTACTGATACGCTAGATATTCCACTCCACACATATTACCCAGCAATGAATGTATTATGTCATTACCAATGTAAACATGTCATAACCATCTGCTCTACTTTCTAAGATTGGGTATTTCGAATTGGGGAAATAAGTAATTAAACTTCAGAACATCAAATGTATACGGCTTAGAATAAAGATATGCTTTTAATTAATGCAATAAAACATCTATAAAAGAACTTAGTTTCCCTAACCATATTTTCCTTCTGACATTTCCAGCCACGCCCATTCTGACTCTAGCACGGCAGGTTATTCCCTTCCCTCCCTGTGAGACTGCGCTACTCCTGTCTCTCCCTCTGAGACTGTGAACTACTGACTTTCCTCCCTCTGACACTGTTAGCTTCCATTCCGTTGACACTGGGAGCTACTCCCTCTAACACCATGCGCTTACTAGTGCGTGAACAGTTTTAAACCAGCATTGCCGCAAGATGGTCAGCAGGTTCACTAGGCCTGTATGGACTGAACCGGAATGTTCAATGTGAGCTACCCACTCCTATCCCTCTCATTCCACTAACACTGTGAGTTACTCCCTCTGACACTGTGAGCTACGTCTTTCATTGCCTCTGATACTGTGAGCCACCTCCTTCACTCCCTCTGGCACTGTGAGCTGCCTTCACCTACCTCTCTAACCCTTTCAAATGCTCCCTCTCATTCCCCTGGCACTCTAAGCCACCCCCTTCTCCCCGTCGTATAGGGTTCAGGCTGGTTGGTGCATCCATTACTTAAGCTGGTACTGGCGAGACAAGCACTGATAACAGCGGTCACATGGGTACCAGCTGTTACATAAATGACCCCAAGAATTCTGCAGTGAATGCAGTGAATTATCTCATTGGTTGGTAATTCATCCAGCTGGCACCCCTCTGTGACTCTCAGCTACTCCCTCATTGGCAATTTTGGCATTGTCAGCCACTCCCCCTGACACCCTAATCCACACCCAGTTAGTCAGCCGCTTTCCCATCCCTCTGTGACCATCAATCACGGTGGCCACTCCCTCTGACATTCAGACTCCTCCTATGTGACTCTCAATCACTCCATCTCACTCCTCTCTGACACTCAACCATTTCATCCCCCCCTCTGCCACAGAGCTGAGACCACTCCCTCTCATACCACTGTGACTTTCAGTCACTCCCTCGAAGCCTTCTGGGGCGTCCAGCTACTCTCTCCCATCCAATTGTGACTCTCAGTCGATCCCTGTCCTACCTCTGATATATCCAAAAATACTTTTCTCTGTTTGACACTTTCGGGCACTCCCGCTATTCCATCTGACACGGTGTGGCAGTATAGCGTAACCAGCCCTATATATGCAGGGAGTTGACCGAACTACTACAAGAAATGCTGTTATGTTGTTATGCAAAATATATATGGAAACATTTTCCTACGATGCATTTTGGATTCATCATAATATATCATTTTATGATACTGGTTTAAATTAACAGTATTGACAACATTTGGAAATTAATGTGTCTGTCCTCAGGTTAGGGAGGGATACAACTGTACATGCATGAACAATAATAACCACTCCCTTTCACCCCATCAAATAAAATAAATAGAAATATTAAGAAACACTCCTTTCCCCACAGGCCTGGCTGGGTATCGAAATTGTTACCTCAGGATTAACAATCTAGTATTCTGTCCATCTGGTCTACTGACTCAGTAGCAGGGCTGCAAGCTAGTTCCCCTGATAAAGAAGGACAAGAGGGAAAGTGAGAGAGGATAAGGAAGGGGGTAAACAGGGAAGGCAGAGACACGTGAAGGGTAAATATAAATGCTACCTCCACTTTCAAATCCCTCACTCACTCCTCCCTGGGGCTATGTCCCTTCCCCTTCTTCCCCTCTCTATGTGACACGTGTATCACTATTATGACTGGGCTTCTCTGTCAGACAGTAGGGTGCAGCTGACTAACTAACGGCTGCTGACATCTCCCCACCCACCGCCTGGGTCTGTGCCCAGAGAGTGGCGTCTGATGTAGTAGGGTGATAGCAGGCTGGCAGGTTAACTCCACGCCTTTTTATCTGCATCCCCATAGACCACTATTTAGCCACCAGCCCCTGGGCCTAACACTCCCCTACACCAGATGATAAAAGTGAGAAGGGACCCTGAATAAACATTTGTAGTCTACACAGAGTTATTCCGCAGCGTATTCAGGGACATCACTGGGTGAGGGGCCTGTTCAACGTCTGTAAACTGCCAAAGTGTGTCCCAGGGTACAAACTGAGCAATGGACACATAGAGCATGAGCTTCACTCATCACAGCAAAGGGAGAAATAGAGAAAGGGAGTGAGAGAGCTTAGAGAGTTGATAGAGAGGTCAGAGGGCATAATGTAAACTATATGGTATAGGAGAACACGTGAATAGCTTTTGTGGCTTATAGTGTGCATCAGAAGCTAATCAGAGACTAGCATCTTAAGACATGCAATAAATAACTCACGATGCATCTACATATCTGAACAAGCCAAAACCCAATTTTACCAACCTTAATTAACCTTCAACTGTGTTTTTCTTCTTCTAAATGAGTCACAGAGTCAACAACGATGGTTTCAAGAATATATAATTTATATTTGTCAATTCATAGGCAATATTTTCTGTTATTCACAACATGTATCCAAGAGCTCTGAAAGTAGTTAAGCCCCTGGCTAAGCCTCACACTATCTCCATGTTGGGCGCGGGATAATGTAAGAGTAGCCACCAGCTGGACTAGAGCCCTGCCTTGGCACAGCGCTCTATGAGGGTGGCCAGATGGTGGTCAGCTTCTGATCTCTGACAGTTCTTCCTGCCTGTGGAACCAGCGGCACTTTGTGGACTGTCAGACAGGGAACTATTGACTCTTGGTCTTAACATTTTTCTGCATACCCGAATAGTTTAAGCATGATGGTCTTCGTATGAATTCTAGTCTCGAATAAGAATCAGCGTAAGCATGAGTGTGGTATTTTAATTCATAAGCACCCGGCCGCTTAAATGAGCCACTATGGTATAAACTTGCTAAAGAGAGGCAGAATGCACAGGGCTACAGTCGGCATTGTGGTTCATGTTCAGGGAAAGATGTTATTAACATAATTAGACTGGTATCAACTGAATAGAGCATTATCCAAGAAGCGATGATCAGAAATATTGAGATTAGCCTGTTTGGTATATTGGTAGTCAATAATTACCAATCTTTATTGTTCGCATGTAAATGCTGAACAGGCATTTCACTGCCATGTATTTTCTTGAATACAAAGTCTCCATTGGATCCGTCATCCATCCCAAGGGATGGGGATGGGCATGGGGTGTATGTAGTGTATATTGGGTGTATGTCATGTATATATGGAGGTCAGGAGCCTGGGAGATCCTCTTAATGAACCTCTGATCCCTGTGATGTGCTGCTCCATGCCCCACTGGTGTGTGGGGAGCACACTATGACAACAAACACCACCTCCCCATGGGAATCCTTTGTTTATATTGGCTTCCCCCTGGTCAAGGGATGGCTTCCTTCTGCAGTTACTGTACAGTAGGCTCATTGGCGCTTTCAAGCTACAAACTCTAAAATAAGCTGTAAAGTACCACTTTTTGTAGAATCGTAAACCAGACCGAAGGTACCCCAATTCAAGGACTGCTTCTTGAACAACCCTCAGTCTGGTTCCTTCGTTTTTAAACTATAAAATATATATTCAGAAGAAAAATGAATACACCACTATGTGTCCAAAAACTACTCTCTTCCAAGGGTAAGGCATCTGAACATTTATATTACACACACACCCTCCTTCTCCCCCTACCATGCGCTGTACATCAGCCTTGGGGGCGGGCAGGCGTCCCACGTGACTGGTTGTTGATGAGCTGCTCTATGTTGGTTTGCATGGATAGCAGGTGCCTCTAGGGAATGGTCATGTGCATGTCTTATAGTCATCCCTACAGGGATTCCTCATAGTGAATTTGCTAAGTTATGCCATTGTGTGACAATGGTATGCCAATTAGTCAATGTGAAGCAATTAGAGAAAACTGTCTTGTATGTATCATGAAAACTATGATAATATGCGCAGGCCTACACCTAGAAGATATTACCTATAGTTTAATGGATATAATTCATATTAGTTTAATATACATGTTGTAGATGTCATATTCTTCGATCAGTTACTCATCATTCAATGTGTCAATAGCAATGTCCAGTTTTGTAAGTGGTCAATATCAATGGCTCAGTTATCTCCAAGCATATATCTTTATCAGCGAAATAGTGGTAAAGAGCTGTCGGTGTGGTCCCCTACTAACGTCCTACTCAGGTCTGTCAGGTGGTGCTGTGATGTTACTCTGACGTAACCCAGAGCTGACATAACGTCAGAACACTCCTCCTCTATATCCATGACATCATAAAATGACATCTTCCTTCTCCATGCCTCAGCTGTCACATTTGACACCCTGTTAGTACCGTATCTATAAGAATCTGCTGTAGATGTTGCATGTGTTAACCATTTACCTACAGATTCATGCATTGGAATTTCAGCAAAGGTGTATAATCGTTTTGCATATCCTAATGGATCATAAGCAATATCTTCATATCTCACAAGCCGATAGTAAGGGGCAGCTAGTTGGACTATATCATCTTGCATTTTTAATGTCTCTCTCAGCCATGAACATACACAATATGATATCTTTCTCACTTTCCCTTTTGATATTGCACGTATGGAGTTCACCTGGCCTCTAGGGTCACGTACAAGATGGACCACCTTCACACCTTCTTGCATTAAGGGTATCAGAGAAGTGGTATTTAGCAGACTTATCGTTTTGGCGACTGTATACTTATGTCCTTTACAAGTGCCACTGATGGAAGTTGGATTGAAGGGATAACAATCATGCATGTTATTGTCCTTACAAAATGCTCGCTTGGCTCTAGCTAAGAAATCATGTGGGTCATACTGAGATAAAGCCTGTACCCGCTGGATGTATTGTAGAGCAGCGCGAATGTCACACATGAGTAACTCACGGAGGGTGCCCTCAGCGAACATGTCCACTAGCCTGCTCCGCCAGCCTCGTGAAGGTGTTGGGAACACCTTTAGGGGTTCAAACATGTAGAAGACATCAGGGTGCTTATTAAAGATGTCACCGGTGAAGCTGGAACCAGACCTGTACATGGTGAAGATAACCAACTGTTTCCTCTTAATTTCTGGCAAAGATTTTTCTGTGGGCTCTAATGTGCTATGCCTTGATTCGGTTTCCAAAATATCCACTTCATCCATTGGGTTGCTATGTTTAGGAAATGCAAGACTGGATTCTTGCCTTTTTAGTGAGTGAGGTACATGACTGAAACCCACTTTTCCAAGTGAAAGTTTATGGCTTAACTCCTCTTGTGCCGATAGAAGTGCATGATTGGATCCTTCTTGTAGCAGAGTAGGCAGAGGGGGTGATTCCTGTTTTTCGGATCCTAATGAAACATGCTGCAGAATCGGACTAGGTAGACGTCCTACCCTAGACATTGAGAAATATCCTGAGGCAAAACACTCTGTATTCCATGTTATTATTGATACAGTTAATAAGGTAAAACCGGTGACGATGGCCAGTCGAATCCACATCGTGTCCCTCTCTATAGTGATGTTCATCTTTCCCAGGGTAAGCTCACAATGTAGAATTTGCATTCAATGATATTTGTATATAGGCAGCTGGATATGAAATCATTGATGTCCATGCAGAGTGCATGAATGCCACACCATTGTTAAATGGTGGAGCCGTAGGGAATTTTCCGACCCCTTACCTTCACTACACCCACACTTGCCAAGTTAGTACAATGGATGAGATAAATCCCTTCTATAGATTACAAAATTATTCATTGCTGTTTCTTTATGATGAATTACACACACGTCGTCCTAACCGAGTATTGATCGCATGCTTTACCTCCGAAATGTATTTGCTACGTCAATATACATGGCCCATATAGTTGACTTAATTGTTTATGGAATTCAATACCCCATTTAAACATTTACACACTGCTGATATTATTGATATGGCATGCACATCATACTGATATATTTTTGGGTGTGTTTGTTTGCTTCACTTGTGTTCTTGTAATCCAGAGTATTCCCCAAATTTCCCATGTGAGATTTTTGCAATGAACTGGTAACACTGTTCTACACATATTCAAAAGTTGAAAAGACCCGGGACCAGACATATTTATTCTTATGTATTTTGACCTGTGGAATTCAAAAATGGCACTTTTAAACTGTGTGGGAAGTCACAGGTGTAGGATATTCACATGGTCTCTTTTTGTATCACCGGCTAGATCTTATATATACACCATCTAATCTAAAAGTAGAAACACACCTTTTTTCACCTGAAACCTATTTTAATCCAGGTACCTGATGGACATGTTACTGATTTATTGCAGAATTAATACTCTTGGTGGATGATTAAGTATGAAATATCACATTGCAACATAATTATAACTAGTGCCTAATAAGGGCCGTTTTGCAAAGCCTTCCTATTGTATTTCCTATCAGGATCATCTCCACCCAGGTTCCAGCAATATGCCTAGCAAATGTGTTATGTATAAATAGATTTTACTGATGAGTGTCCTAATAAATGGATAGCTTTTTGTAGAAATCTGGTTCTGAGAGGAATTTGAAATGCCAATTATAAGGTTTGCGACATTGATGACATTTCAAAGATATCAGATTTATAATATGAAAATGGCTGCCATGGTAATGAGAAAGTGGCATTTTGCCTAGAAAACATTAATTTTACATTCCACATATATGGTATTCTATCAACAAAGATGGAACACCAAAGATGTACCATTGTAATCTGCAAACAAAATTACCCAAAAGCATTTCCTGTTTATTTCAGGCTCTTCTGCCTTTCTGGTGCCATGCAGTGGCTGAAAACAGTACTAAAAAAGAACCTGAAGTTTTTTTTTGTCAGAATGGGTTATAATTCTGAGTAGTATAGTATGTATCGGAACGGGACTATAGTTAAGTACTGTTTATTACTCAATCGACCTGCAGCCAATCAGAGGCCTCCCTTTTGGCGGGAAATTCAAAAGCAGCCAATGAGAGGCCTCCCTTTTGGCGGGAAATTCAAATAGGTCACGTGACCGGAAGTGACCTACTTCCGGTCACGTGACCTTTGGGCGGGAAATTCAAATAGGTCACGTGACCGGAAGTGACCTACTTAAGAGGGTCACGTGACCACCATGTTGGCGGGAAATTCAAATAGGTCACGTGACGGGAAGTGACCTACTTAAGGGGGTCACGTGACTACTAGGTTGGCTTTTCAAAATAAGTCACTTGAGATTTTGATGGATAAATAAATTTAAAAAAAGAAAAAAAAAGCAAGCTGAAAAAAGCTTGCTAAAAAATAATTTAAAAATGTGGCTCTTTTTTTCTAGGGGGAGAGGGGCACTCTGGGGGGCACTCTTTAAGATGCATGGGGGGGGAGGGGGGGAGGGGGGGGGGGGGGAGGGGCAGGGTTTTTTAAGAGTGAGACTCGCTTCTCTGCCCTCTCTAAAAGAGAGGGCAGAGAGGCGAGTCTACTTACTATGAAAGGTATCATGATCGCGTTTATGATGATGTGCATCATGATGTGACTATCTTACAACCCTATGAGAAATAAGCAAGACATGGGCGTACTTACACGGGCTATTTGTAAACTAATGAATGTGACTTCCTCGTTAAAATCGGTATCTACAACTCTTTTAAGCTTAAGGCTTTTTCTTGAGTTTATTCTTTTGTTCAATTTCGGGCCCACCTCAAAAGAGGAATAGGCCCTCTGTAGCACTTGTCGCTTGCTCATCAATCAGAGCCGGGGTGTAGAAGGCCCCTGCCCTGTCGGGTACGTTCTCCCTCTGGTACGTTTTTGGTTAGTTTGGAGCTCTCAGTCGACTGTCTTATCCACCTTAAAAAAACCAGACTTTCGGTGTCTCATGATAAAACTGGTGCCTTATACTAAGTGCTGGATTACTTTCTCATTTTTTTAGTGTTCTATCCGATGCTTATTTAATTTTTGCACTGATAAAAACGGTTAGCTTGTACAAACACGCGGTCTATTTAAGTGTTAAGTGTAGAAAATGAACAGAACAGTGCACAGAAAATAGAGCTACCGACTACATTTCGCCCAGTCACTCAGCGGAGAACAAAAGAACTAATGACGTAGTGTACCCGCTATTCCGACAGTTGGCGCCACCGTTATACTTTTCCCGCGTGCGACATGAAGCCTTGGGGTGGGTACTGGCTGTTTTGGTTGTAGGTACCGAAACATAAAAAACTACAGCCAGCCCAATGTCATGGTGAGACAGCTCTCTTATTTTTACCTTGAGTAGCGTCCGTAGGGCCTATGACAAAACCTAGTCCCGTACACTGAGCAGCTTGAGGTCTGAAGGCTCATACAGAAAAATGTGTGGGTGTGTGGGTGTGTGGGTGTGTGGGTTGCTTTACGCCTTAGTTAACAGCTATGGTCATTTCAAGAGCGGTGATGGTGATCGAATCTATTGGCCCTTTTACCGAGACAAGGGTTCTTTTACATCCCACACTACATAGCAGAGAGACGTCTAGCAGCCCCTAGAGGCCCCGCAGGGGGCTCGAGAGGTGCCGTGGAGAAGAGCAGATATCCACGAGAGGCCACACCAACAACCAAATTATATCTTTATCCCGCGAGAAAAGGAGATAAGGGTCAAGGTTATGAACCATCAGAAGATTTTAGAGTAAATTAAGTTATGAGATATTAATATAATGTACATATCTAGGGCCCGATATAGGGCCTCTGCAGATCCCCCTTCAGGGCCCCGATCCATGAGGCCTTAGAAACGGAGCTGGGTCATGTAACCAAGGGAGATCAGCAGTTGTTGATGTCGGCGCTGCCGATAACGCTGGTTAAATGACCGTTTTACTCATGTTTAGAGTCAGAATAGCTTGAGTATTACTTGAATATCGAAGAGTAGAGGTCAAATTACCCCAGACAAGATGTTTCCATCTAGAAATTCTCGACAGTATTTCCGAAAATTGCAAAATATTGGTCCCAGTCCCACGGGGCCCCATACCGAGTATTAAAAGTTTGAGATGCAACTTTCATTCATGCTGTTGACCAATCAGAGCGCCCTGTTTTTACGACCTTGACTACATAGTAAAAAGTGATTGACAACGTCAGATATCACTTGACGACGTCAAATATCGATCTGATATTTGATCCCTTGATATTTGATTCAAAACCCACATCGAGTGGGATAAAGCCTTTTATCATCTTTTGATTGTGAGGCATACACTTTTCTTACACACAACAGCTGTCATCTATCAAGGGGCTCTGGATAGGGGGTCCCCATGTCGAATGTCGATCTTAGAAAATGACCATGTCACATGGCAATGTCACTTAATAATGTTCATATCCCATGTCGATTTTAAGAAATGTTCATGTCACCTGTCACTAGGATTTTTTGGGCCTCATGTCACTTGTCATTAGACCTCATGTCGTTTGTCGATTATAAGAAATGGTCATGTCACCATATCGAATTTAGCGGTCCACACCCATTATCAAGTGTCAGGACATGTCGGCTGTTTGAACACGTAGTCTGTCATCACCCTTTGTTTCTGTGCCTTATCTAAACAGGCAATTAGTGGCCGCTAGCCGAGAGTACCTCCCTGGTCCCCTCTCCCGAATCTGCTAGACGTCCCACTGATAGGAGTGTGTGGGTGTGTGGGTCTGTGTGTGTCTGTTCGGTCTGTGTGTGCACGCGTCTTGCACTCTAGTCTTGCGGACCACTGTTAAGCCTGTGGTTGGAGAGCGCGACATAGTCGCCCGCTACACTCTCCAAACAGAGGTCCGCAAGACTGGGCCGGATCGCGCTCTTGCTTAAAGGTGCACCTCAACTCAGTGCGCCTTTAACAGCCGCCCCTAATAGGTGAAGTTCTTGACGCGGCACAGCGCCTCCCACCAGTAGCCAATCAGCGCGCCGAACGCCGGACACACCTCCACCGTGTGAGCCTCTAAGTAGGTCACACAAATCATACTAAGATGCCGAGGTCTTCTGTCGGTTCGTCGCGGTGGCCGTGAGTGATCGCACGGTCGCCAAGATTCACTGCCTTGATTGGCAGAGGGGGGGGCTGATTACCCCCCGTCGGATGAATTGCGGCGAAACCATAATCAATTTTTCGCTGTTTTAGATAAAAGAGATCCAGAGCTATCCGCTCGTCCAAGAATTATTTTTCTATCAGCCCGGGATCACCCTCAAATTAAGGCCTAAAGTCCAAAAACCCAAAATTTTTTCCCTATGGGATTTCAGTGTCTAAGCGTTTTTTGCAGCCCCAAGGAGCAGCTCGCGGGCTCGAACCCTGTAAACGCTTTGACGCGCTTTCGTCGCCTTAGGCGACGTAGACCTACCCTATTTTTTTTTGGACCATGTTACCTGAACACGGATTATTTTTTTGTTTAGCCCAATGAGCTCACAGCTAGACTAGATACCTCATGTTTTGGATTGGAGAAATCAGCAGAGCAATAAAAAGCGCGGTGAGGCTAGTGTGGCCCCTGTGAGTTGTAAAATTGGTGCTAAATGTGGTAACCAGGCGGATGCTGAGTTCATTGATATTGTCCGTTAATGATACTTAAGGTGGGTGTTGTCTAAAGTTTTAATTGATATTACCAATGTGGCCAATAATGACTTCACAGTTGGGGCCCTCGCCCGCAGGTCCCAGATTCAGGGTATTCTTTGTTTATTGTGTGGCCCCTAAAGAGGGGCCGACTAACTCTTTAGAGTTAGTTAGATGCTGCCACTGTGCTATGCAACAGCAGCTATTAATTACGCTTCATGTTGGGCAGCATGGATCACTTGATGGGTGATACCTCAAAGCTCAAACACGGCAGAGCCGTGTGTGGCATGCGAGGACCAGTGGGTCAGGGGTGATCCGTTGCAAACAGAATGCTGATCCGTGTGAGGTTCTGACTTTCTATAGTTTTTTATAAAGCCTTAGATATGGTGTGGTATTTTTCATCTCGCTATAGTTTAGTTGGTATTTAAGGAAACCGCCTCATTTCTATCAGAAATACACAATATTGAATTGTTTTTTATATTTTAATATATTAGAAGCGCGCTTTGTTGCCTATGTAGCTCATTATGCGTTGAAATGTTCGCGAGCATCGTAGGAATGTACAAAACCCCTATTGTGGCACCATCTGACGAAAGAGCGGAGAACTATACTAGCGCGTTTCGTTATTCACATCTTTTGACAGGGACTTGGTTGGTGGCTTTACGCCCTAATTAACAGCTGAAGTCATTTCAAGGGGGGTGATAGTGATCGAATCTATGGATACCTGAAGGTGGAAAGCACACACCCTACACTTTTACCGAGGCAATGGTGGTGCTGCTCAAAGGGTGTGGCGAGCTAGACTGGAGGATGTAATAACTAAGCAGCAGAAGGACCAAAAAGACAATCTCGTAGTAGTAGGTCTACTTAGATCTTGAGTAGCCGCCCTTGTGGCTATAATTACCTAGACTAGTTGGCTCTGCCAGCCTGGTCAAGTGAAAATTGGTAAGGAGACTATGAACTAAGCTAACATCTCATAAGTATTAGTTACCACCCCCTCACACCCGTTTAACAACGGATTCAGGGTCTAATTATGGAGACCCTAGAGTAAGATTAACAATATATCCCAATGTCTGTAGTAGACATTTACGACATGCAACCTGCCCCCTAGAAGGGATAGATCTGACCACAAGTCCGCAAAATGAGACTCCCCCTCTGAGAGTATCAAGGTTTGCGTATAGTCACTTGCAGGTTAATCTGTTATCTACCCCTTTGTCGACTTCGCCAAAATCCTGGGAGATTCACTTTAAACCTAAGGTCTACCCTTTTTATTCTTTGTTTATTGTGTGGCCCCTAAAGAGGGGCCGCGGTGTTGATTAATTACACCACATGTTAAGCAACATGAGATCAAACCTTCCTCAAAAGCGACAAGGCTCAGAGTCCTGTTGGACGAGAACGCTGTGTGGCATTTCAAGACACCTGGTTGAGTGATCTGTTGCAGATGCCGTTCCGTGAGAAGTTCTGACTTTATATAGCTTTTATATCGCTTTAGATATGGTGTAGTATTTTCAATCTCACTATAGTTTAGTTGATATTTCAAAGAATCTGCCTCATTCTATCAGAAATACACAGCGTTGACATGTTTCTTATATTCAATATATTAGAAGTGTGCTTTGTTGCTTATTATAGGTCATTATGCGTTTAAAATGTTCGCGAGTATCGTGGAAATGTACAAAAACCCTATTGTGGCGGCATCTGACGAAAAGAGCGGAGAACTACACTAGAGCATGTAATGGCCAGACCAGCAGGCGGCAGCAGAGTGGTCAAAAGACAATCTCGTAGTAGTAGGTCTACTTGCATGTTGAGTAGCCACCCTTGTGGTTGTAAAATTACCTTGACCACAGGTCCGCAATATGGAGCTCCCCCTCTGAGAGTATCAAGGTTTGCGTATAGTCTCCTGCAGTTTAATCTGTTATCTCCTCCTTTGTCGACCTCGCCAAAATCCTGGGAGATTCACTTTAAACCTAAGTCCTACCCTTTTTTTATTCTTTGTTTATTGTGTGGCCCCTAAAGAGGGGCCGCGGTGTTGATTAATTACACCACATGTTAAGCAGCATGAGATCAATCCTCCTCAAAAGCGTCAAGGCTCAAAGTCCTGTTGGACGGGAACCGTGTGTTGCTTTCGAGGACGAATGGTTGAGTGATCCTACCGATCCGTCAGAGGTTCTGACTTTATATAGCTTTTATATCGCTTTAGATATGGTGTAGTATTTTCAATCTCACTATAGTTTAGTTGATATTTCAAAGAATCTGCCTCATTCTATCAGAAATACACAACGTTGACATGTTTCTTATATTCAATATATTAGAAGTGTGCTTTGTTGCTTATTATAGGTCATTATGCGTTTAAAATGTTCGCGAGTATCGTGGAAATGTACAAAAACCCTATTGTGGCGTCATCTGACGAAAAGAGCGGAGAACTATACTAGAGCATGTAATCGCCAGACTAGCAGGCGGCGGCAGAGTGGTCAAAAGACAATCTCGTAGTAGTAGGTCTACTTGCATGTTGAGTAGCCGCCCTTGTGGTTGTAATTACTTAGCCTAGTTGACCCTGCCGGCCTGGTCAAGTGAAATTAGTAAGGAGACCACCCATTAACGTGCTCCACAGTCTTTAGACAGTTAAGACTATAGTCAAGACTGGAGAATTTGGCGAGACGCCCCTCTGGGAGGTCATAATCCTCAATGTTAGGTGTTAGCTCATTAACATCAGATACCATATTAACAACCCATTTAAAATGTTCATTTTAATAGCAACTCACCCTATTCTGACAAAATCCTATTAGCAGGTAACCTCTGTGTAAACCATACTGCAAACATCTGCTACTTCCAGCGTCTGCCTCGTGACTGATAGTGTACAACAAGACGAAGTGGGCAGAGATTAGAAAAAATGAAGCTCTTTATATAGCCGAGAGAGCAGCTAATCTGGATGTTCTAAGCTTGTTTTCACCTAGAGCTCCAACCCTCTTCCAGAGAGAATCAAATCGCTTTTCACCTGAACCCTTCCACCCCTAATCCATCAGCATGAAAAGAGAATTAACGAGTGTAACGTGCGCTACATGTATATGGGATTATAGCTGGTGAAGAGATAAAGCCGAGTCACCTGTGTATACAAAGACTACAGGGGGTGATTAACGACAGGTGTGACGCGCCAGCCCGTGAACGGATTAAGCCAAAAAAAAATAAAAAAGCATGTTTCAGGTAACATGGGCAGAAAGACTGGAGTCGGTAGGTCGGATTTTTATTTTATTTTATTTTATTTTTTTAACATGAAAGTACTAGCCATCCTCCGTGGAAATTCTAAAAATGACCCAAAAAGTATAAAAATATGAAATTTTCTTCAAACTTGCTTAAAAAAAAAACGTAGGGTCGACCCTGTTTTGCTAGGGTTGGTCGGGTGACCTGAAACAAACCTTTTTTTTTATTTGGCCTTATCTTTCAAGCTGACGCTTAAATTCAACTAGCCAGCCGCCGTCCACACCACTCACTGCGACAAGAGGAGGTGCTGTTGTTTTACACTTGAGTCGCTTACCACATGGTCTCTACCTCACAGACAGACACGCGCCCCCTGTAGCTTTTTTTTTGTTTTTTTTTGTATACACACGCTAATCTCATAACCCCCTTATCCGTTATACAGGTAACGAGTATTCTCTTTTAAAATAGCTGCCAGTCAGCTTAGCTCTAGAAGCAAGAAGGCGTGTATAGGTGCCTTATAAGTCGGCAGGGGGTAAATACTAGTGAAAAAGGAAGGCAGGTGTGCAGGTAGCTTTTCTAACAGACACGTGTGTGCACTAAGCTGCTTAAGTCTAAACCCTCCCGCAGTAGTCAGGTGGCATGTGAAAACTTACTTAACTGATCTCTTACATTGAGTAGAGTCTCTGTGCTGAGAGAGCCTTTTCAGCCGTTTAAGAGGATTAACTAGGACAGGGTACATAAGGAGTGAAACGCCGAATAGCGGCTACTCAGTCTCGTGCAGCACAAGCAGCAGCCTCTAGCAGCGGCTTCAGCAGCAGCTGCACGTGCAGCACAAGCAGCTGGCAGCGACTTCAGCAGCACAAGCAGCACGAGCAGCACAAGCCGTAGCATTTGTCAGCAGCATCCGTGACATCGTCAGCAGCAGCCCCCATGACTTTGTCAGCAGCACAAGCAGCCAGCAGCTGCTGACAGCTGCTTCAGCAGCTGCTGGCAGCTGCTGCACGAGCAGTAGCACAAGCAGTAGCATCTGTCAGCAGCAGCAGCAGCAGCACAAGCAGCCAGCAGCTGCTGCATGAGCAGCACAAGCAGCACAAGCAGCAGCACCGACAGCAGCAGCAGCAGCAGCAGCAGCAGTGTGGACCACTAAAGTCGAGATGAAGCCTAGTGACATTTGACATGAAGCTTGAAAAACACAGTGACAGGTGACATGAGCAATTCTTAAAATCGACATGAGATATGAGCATAATTAAGCGACATCGACATGCGCCATGGCTATTTTTTTAAGACAAACATCATATGTCATAGCCTCCTCATCCAAACCTCCACTAGTAGTGCTCTATAAGCGCAAGCTGTAAACCCTCTCCTCCCCTCGTGCACACAGGCGAATTATCAGAGTCAGCCAATGGTGTCAATACCCCTCTCATACAAGGGTCGGGCGCTGCTGGACTATAATAGATGAGTCAAGGACCGTTCTACTGAGGGTCAGGCAGGCTAAGTCGGACATTCAATGACAGGTAGGTCTTTGACAACCTTGCTTGAAAGTCTGGACAGCATTGACAGACTGGGGCATAAGGATCTCGCATGGTCAGACTTTCAAGCAAGTTTTGCTAAAGTCGCGTTATTGAATGTCCGACCTAGCCTGACCCACAGTAGAACGGTCCTTGACCCGTCTATTATAGTCCAGCAGTGCCCGACCCTTGGCTGAGAGCAGTTTAAGCGCCATTGGGTGTCTCTGATATTTGCCTCTGTGTAAGATGAGAAAAAAAGTCTGTTGAAAGACTATATTTCAAGCCAGAAAACTGTAATTAGCTTTCCAAGTTGTTTATTTAACAATATCTTAGCCTAGCAAGCAGCTGTCAGATGTCATCTAAGAAAAAAAAATGTGAGCTGTTAATAGATTCAAGAGAAATTAGTTTACAAATAGCCCGTGTAAGTACGCCCATGTCTTGCTTATTGTCTATAAAGTTGTAAGATAGTCACATCATGATGCACATCATCATAAACGCGATCATGATACCTTTCATAGTAAGTAGACTCGCCTCTCTGCCCTCTCTTTTAGAGAGGGCAGAGAAGCGAGTCTCACTCTTAAAAAACCCTGCCCCTCCCCCCCCCCCCTCCCCCCCCTCCCCCCCCATGCATCTTAAAGAGTGCCCCCCAGAGTGCCCCTCTCCCCCTAGAAAAAAAGAGCCACATTTTTAAATTATTTTTTAGCAAGCTTTTTTCAGCTTGCTTTTTTTTTCTTTTTTTAAATTTATTTATCCATCAAAATCTCAAGTGACTTATTTTGAAAAGCCAACCTAGTAGTCACGTGACCCCCTTAAGTAGGTCACTTCCCGTCACGTGACCTATTTGAATTTCCCGCCAACATGGTGGTCACGTGACCCTCTTAAGTAGGTCACTTCCGGTCACGTGACCTATTTGAATTTCCCGCCCAAAGGTCACGTGACCGGAAGTAGGTCACTTCCGGTCACGTGACCTATTTGAATTTCCCGCCAAAAGGGAGGCCTCTCATTGGCTGCTTTTGAATTTCCCGCCAAAAGGGAGGCCTCTGATTGGCTGCAGGTCGATTGAGTAATAAACAGTACTTAACTATAGTCCCGTTCCGATACATACTATACTACTATTCTGGTCTTAAGAAATGTTATGTCCTTTCTAAATATATCTATATGTATTATGGCGTTTTTTCAATAAAATCCCTAAAATACATGTAACACAAATTCAGCTCCATGATAGTGTAGAATTCTGTTTCTAATGATTTCTTATCCTTGAATGGGATTCAGGGTTGTGTTATCTCTGCCAGGGAGACAAAAAAATTCTTGGCTGCTGTCCCTGCTACATATTGGTCATACCATATATCTAAGACCAACAAAAAATCTTAGTTGAAATATCTTGAAACTGAGACTTATGGTGCATTTTTTACCATCATTTTCGGATTCAGTGACCTCAAGTTAGTCTAGTTAGGCAGGTCTACCCCCGTTTTTTGTCGTAGAACAGTGCTATCTATAAACAGCAGGATGAGGCCACTCAGAAAAATGAACTGCTTTGTCAACACAGTGCGTGTCTCCAAAATAGTCTTTTGATGATTTCTTTTGTTGCAATTTTCCATGAAAAACATGATCAAAAATGGGAAAGAATGGGCATGGTCGGTATAGAATCAAATTAAAGCTTACAATGTCACGAATGCCATTAGCTGGCGAAAACATACATATTCACAACGTTCACCAATCTCTCATTTCTTGATTACAGGAATTTTAATTTAGTTGACCCAGACCCTCCATTTCCTCTTTGCTCCCCAGTAAGAAGAAAAAAAAGCGCCCTCGTCATATTTTTTCATGGCTTGGTGATGAGAAACAAGTTAATCTTTTTGAGTGGCCTTACCTATAGACGTGAATCGTATAGAGAGGTAGCCTGTACTCATCGGGGCTGGATCTGCTGTCTGTGACCTGGTACAACTCTGCCCCAGGCCCTACTCACCCTCACCCCCACCCCGCCCTCTCTCACAGACTCAGCCTTATGCCTAACCCAGATTCTCACGGTGCCTCCAAGGTGCACATTTTCTCCCAGAACAAATATTGGCCATTAGGAGCCGTTCAATTTACCCCCCCCCCTAACTATGTAGAGCACTGATTGGGAGGAAGAAAAACAAATGCTAGAGGTAACACCCGATAATTTGATGGGTAAGGCCGATAAAAAAAAAAGTTCTTTCATATTAATTCTATTAACTATAGCATCGGATATGGCTATCTGACGGTATCTTTTAGGAGTGGGTGTACATTTATCAACACCACTTGCTTTTAAAAGAGTACTATACCTGAACATACTAATTGTAGGCTATATCTCTTTTTCGGTCAGGGGGAGGGGGGGTACTCAGGCTATGATGGGTGTAACACCACATAGCACATCAGCAGTGGAAGATATGACTGCACTACTTGACGTATCTGAGCAATAATGCATGTAAAGGCAGTATCCGTGTTGTGGAATTCCTTTCCGCATTCCCTCTGCCAGACGGTGTGAACAGACAGACAGAAGGTGCAGGAGGGTGGGAGGGTGGGTGTGAAGTGTTCTAGTGCTCAGGGTACAGATAGAGCTGCTCAGGACGTGACTCAGCTGTCAGTCACCTTCAGCTCCCACTCACTGTAATAATCTATTGGGCGCCTAACACACCTCACTTTATCAGCTGTGTACATTTGTTAAGGCAAAGCTTAACGTCCACTAATGTTCCCTGGGAAAATATCATATTTGGATCATCTGTATAATGTCCTAAATCATGCATATGAACAAATCAAATTAAAACAATGTTGATCATTTCTGCCATATTTTATTTTACCATTAAACAACAAATCACCCATGTTTGGGTATTGCTGGGTCCCTGTGCTGTATTATATTTATATGCAAGGTCAATTCTAAATTACAAATTACTACCCAATATGATGAATATGGCTCTCTGTGTTCCTTTCAATGTTCTTTGAGGATAACACAATGCATTTCACATACATGCCAACGTATTATTACACAATCAGAGTGTTTTGACAACATAGTCATTAGTAGTTGAATCATGATGGTCAGTTGAGTGTTTGACTTACTCATCTGATAACACATATGATAACAATTAAATGGGGGGAAATGACATTAAAATACTAGAAATCTCACTAGAAAGGATACACCCCTTTGAAAAAGTTTACTTTATCATAAATCACCATAGGTTTTAATGTAAATCGAACTCTTGTATCACAACAAGACTAACTCAAATTGTATTTGTCAAACATATATCTGTTTGAGGGAATATAATTATGTATATTCCTTGTACCCTGGTAACTGGTGTTATCAGTGCCCATTGTCACGCCACAAAACCCCTTATTATACCTCCATCAATTGTATTACGTCATATTACGTCATATTACGTCATAATTATGATTTATGATTATTAATATTCACATTTATTATTATTTGTAATACGCACAATACTTTATACATATTTTCAATCCATATGTCCATCAAAGTACACCTAGACGTCAGACATACCTATTACTCATTAAGCCAAGCCAAACTAGCCCCCACACATAATTAATCCATAGATCACAAGCAGACCCTTAGGCCACCTTTTTTTGATAACTTGGATTACGGGCACTCAGAGCATATGTGGATCAACAAGGGAAAAGGGACCTCCGCGGGGGATTTTTAGTACCAACTTTGGCCACCAGGGGGCTCCATATAGCCAACAATGTTCAAAATATCATAAAAATTGTTCTCTACTACTTTTTGATGGAGAATACAATAAGCCACTTTAGAAAATTCCAACTTTAGTGAAAACCTTCCATATTTGGAATGTAAAAAGAACGTTTTTGGGCCTAAATTGGTGTTTTTTGCACTTGTTGGTTGCCATGGAAACATAATTTTCATTCTAAATTGAATTTTTTCAAGAAATTAATGATTACACGCCCCACAAAGATTTCTATGCTGAAAACGGAATGTAAATACCATTTTAAGATTAAAAGCTGTGACCAAATGTTTGAAAAAGTTTGGATATTTGGGAATTTTCATAATTATGCTAATTAGATAGAGATATCTCTAAAACAAAGTAAGATAGAGCTTATTGGCATTTGAGATTGGACAGTGCCCACACATATTCAAGGAGCCAGTTCTCAAAAACTAGAAGTGGTACCTGCTAATCAAATATATCACTGGAAAGCTGATGACTTCAATTTTATAATTGAGTTTAACCTTTGGAGGACCCTTTTCCCTCGACTGTCCACAATATATTTTGGGGGGCGGGAGGAAAAAAAAAAAAAAAAAAAGCTGCCATGCTGTACTCAAATTTTCCAGGGGCGGGGAAAAAAAAAAAAAAAAAAAAAAAGCATGCAAAAAGTCTTGTTTTGGCTATTAAATGTGGGTATATTGAGAAATAATGAAGGTATATTGAGAAGTATTCCTAATTTTGAAAGTTTTTTTTGAAAAAAATTCATATATATTTTTTTTTTTTACAAAATGCCAAAATTTCCATCGGCGGATCCGTAATCCAAGTTATCAGAATAAAACGGCCTTATCCCAGGGACAATAGGTAACTGTCAGCCCCTCCAGACAACAAGGCACCGACTGGTCACCTATACACAAACAAATGAACTATATGTTGACCCCAAGGATTAACACATAAACAAAGCTATAAGCTGGACACCCTTAATCAGTAAGGCACCGCCAAGCCACTTGAGCCGGCTGGAGGCCACCTGGAGGTGGGCGACAAAGCCCCCACGTGTGCATGCTACTTATTATGTAATCCATTACCCATAATGCACTGGACCCAGGCTCCCCACCCGCGGTCCAGCGCAATCCACATGTTAAAGCCATGAATATATAATTATCCAATCAAATGTCAAATGCATATTATCCAATGAAAACCACTGTTACATCTACTTCCGGTCACATGGGCTCCTCCTCTACCTGCCGGGCACCTGTACTTAAGCCACGGGCAGCTAGAGGGAAATCAGTATCCCATCTCAGTAACCACCGACTTACCATCTATACTGAGCCCTAGTGACTGGTACTCTGATATTGATATCATCATTAATAAAAGATAGCAAGAACCGAAACTGACGTCTCATCTCATCCTTACGCCCTCATTGATGTGGAAGGGATTTCCCTAGCCACACCATGCATCCCAAGGTCATCTACCCATTAAGAAACATCTACCGTAGGTGTACTTGTAACCTCCTGCTGACATAATTCAGGCAGTTAGTAATGCCCCCTCAGAATGAATTATTTGGAGGTCTGAGTAGCTTCTGACTTCCCTTTTGGAATTTCAGTTGAGAAATGCAGGTTGGCAGGCATCCCAGTAAAATCTAGTAAAACTGCCTTAATCATGTCACCCCGCCTATCTCCCCGACCCAGGGGGTCTCCCCTTTCCCATTTGCTGAGAGCGGTTTGCCAATTCACCGCTAGGTGTGTGTGGGGGGGGGGGGGAGGGGAGGAGCCAGCCCAGGGTCTAGGCAGTTGAGTTTGCCTTTAAATATGGCAGTGGGTGAGGAGGAGGAGGGGGGTCGGAATTGGCAAGGTTCCGACGTGAGGGATGCCAAGGAGGGATGTGTCAGACCCTCCTCTCGACTAAAACCTCTATATATTTTTGCACATTTTTGTGTATTGCTAAAGAGAGGCCAGCTAGTCTCAGGAAACGTGTAACTAGATTAACCCCAAACAACAGTGTGTTTTGTCTGGGGTGTGGTTCACCAGACGTGGTATGTAGCAGTACCAGGACAGTCTATTAACCACATCCATACATCACACTGCAAGTGGCGTGCAGGACAAACAAACAAAAAGTATACCTCAGATTCACCATGTTCTCCTCAAGGTGTCATCTGTGGACAGTCATCTACCATGGACAGGATGGACAGGATTAGAGGGAGTTGACTGTACCTGATTGTTGGGAGTAACATTGCCATACAGTATACTGACACAGTATTTGTGACTGACAGTTTGTTAACACTGATTATTAACTTAGTGTATCATGGATAAGTACTTGAATTAGTGCCGTTTCTTAGAATACTTGATTGGATATGAGAGAAGGGAGGCAGTATGGGACAGCAGAGGTTGCGACTGAGCTAGCTCTGTGGTCACATTACAGACTGATGGTGGGGGCAAACAAAATCCTCCACGTGGACAGGAAGCTGCACTATGAGTAGACAGTAGGAAGTTCAACCCCAATGCTCAGTGTCATATACAATGTTTTTCTTCCATTAGATTAACCAGTTTTCCTTCTACCATTTCATATGATGTATAGGTATCTGTAGATGCCACAGATGGATGTTCAATGTATCACCCTACATAATGACATACTTGCTATATAGGTAATTATTATCTGAATGATACATAGTCCATATGCCCCATACATGACGTTTGTTTGCCCCAGAGTTATCTAATTAGGAGAAAGTTGCAACTGTAATCTCATGGAGAAAACTACTTGTCTTTTAACATTTGCAGATAGTGTCCGACAGTGGCCCAACCTATAAAAGATACCAACAGTATTATGAATAGGTGTTTGGGTGAATGGGCAGGTAGATGGATTGGCCAAACTCGTCCCACACTGAAAACCCAGAGCAAGGAGCCTAGTCATTATCACGACCTAGGTAGTCATAATGAATAATGGCAGATGGAGTGGAGAATGGTGTGTGAATATAGTCTCTAATTAGTTCACTTCTTAATGACAGACATCCTTTTCACATATTTGGTGTAGTCTTGATTGAACTAAGTAGCATTACTTGTTATAAATAAGTTGCCAATGGGTGAGAATGATGGCCCCAAAGGTAAAGAGACCACTCTGCTCCCTGTCACCAGTGTATATCTCACAACAGATATAGTAAATGCACATATTAAAACCTGGTGGCAGTAGTGTGCCATAAGTAGCAAGTGTGGAATAGAATAATGTACCATAGGGTAGTCATTGGGACAACCTAGGACTTGAGAGTTGTCAATACTGATGACTTTAGGTCTTCAAATGGACAATACCTAAATTAACAACCTTAAGGTAGTCATTCTGACTACCTTATTATTGTGACTACCTAAGGTCGTCATTATGACAACTTTGTTCTGAATGGCTCAGATGGGTAGTCACAATGACGACCTAAGGTGGTCACTTTGACTACCTAAAGTTGTCAGTTTTGGCATTGTCAGAATGACGACCCTGAGGTTTTCAGTGCATCTCGACCTCGGGCAATCCGGTAAGTGAGGGGCCACGATAGCCTAATGTGGCGCATTTGCATGGCGGTATCCATAGACAACTACCTGCTACATTATTTATATTAAGGCAACCTGCATGCTGAACTACTCAAAGAACCCTAGAAGCCAGCGATTATTAACCGATAGCGGCTATAGCTTTACCCATCATATTAATCAATAATTGTCTGCCCATAATGTATTAATTATCATGTAATAACAGATATATATCTGTGCCATCCGAGGGGACCGGCAGACGAGGACAGGTGGGCGACCCTGTTGCTAGGCCGAAAATATTTTTTTGGGTAAAGCCATTCAACTCCATAAGAGAGGGCTTAATGCATGGCTTCCTCGGTACCGGGTACCAATAGAGGAGGTCAGACATAAGGCCTGGGAGAGTGAGAAATTTTACCGAAAAATGATACCCAGTAATAGCAGATATATGCATGAATTTGACCATTAGTGACATGTAAGTGTTGTTGGCTGGATGTTGCAAAATCCACAATGCATTTGGGGTTTTGTTAAAATATCAAAAACACAAAACATACAGACATTTACACGCACTCTGCCAGTATAACTGTGTACCACAGCATGGTTTGCAGCATACCAGCCATTATAGAAACGTTACCCAAACAGTCAAGGCTAATCCGATGGGACCTCTGTATGCCAGGTATAACAAAATCACAGTGGGTGTCTTCAATTAGTGCATACCTCTATACCCTCACCTGTCTGTTAGTCCACACTGCCCATCTAGGTAGATTCAGAGGCGTAGGAAGCAAATCGTCATTTTGGGCCCAGGTGGACCTGTCCCAACCAGCTTTTAGCATAGGCTTTTATGCTTTATGCCGTACATACCGGCTTATACTGAAATTGTTAAGAAAAGAAGGGTTTGAGCCCCCTTAGCTCTGCCCCCACTTTCCCTTTATGTGAGCGGTAACTTTGGGAGATTTGTTTACTATATAATATATAGGGTCTTGACCATATGTTTAGGGGGGGGGGGCAAACATATGGCTCCTGGCTGAAAGCTGTCAATGGCGGGAATAATCCACAGTATTATACAGTATTGACATCGGTTCTCACATCCTAGAGACATATATGATTTACAATGTGGATCAGTTTATTACAAGTCTAAAATAAACCAATTGAACTGTTTGCATTTGTTTATTTTGTCCGTTAAATGTGTAGACAGGAAATTCAATTTCAAATTTCTAAAGTATGAACAAGGAATTTCAGATGAAACCCATGGAAATTATTCATGATGAAAAGATTTAACACATTTGCCCTCCTATCAAAAACATTCAAGGTTAGCTACAAATATCAATACGGTTTCTACCGTTGACAGTTATCACTAATAATAGTGATGTATAATTTGCCAGATGTTGTAGCAGTAGTGTATGCACCACACTGTGCAATAGGAGTATTCTTTTTACACGAGCTACATTTTATGTGTCCTGGAACTGTGTCGTAGTATCGCCATCTGCAGACCTATAACACCCCTCTCCTGTGTCTACCAGACAACAGGCTCAGGTAACCTGCTGCTACACACCCAGCTCACTCCTACACACCGAGCTCACTGCTACAGACCCAGCTCACTACTACACAACCAGCCACTGCTACACAACCAGCTCACCGCTACACAACCAGCCACTGCTACACATCCAGCTCAATGCTACATACCCAGCTCACTACTACACAACCAGCTCACTGCTACACAGCCAGCTCAATGCTACATACCCAGCTCACTACTACATACCCAGCTCACTGCTACACAACCAGCTCACTGCTACACAGCCAGCTCAATGCTACATACCCAGCTCACTACTACACAACCAGCTCACTGCTACACGCCCTGCTCACTGCTACGCTGGCAGTATATCAATTTTGATGTCATATTCAATAGGAGAAAAGGGTCTATAGTACTGCACCATAGTTATCCTTCTAGTGGTTGGCTGTATGGTGGCAGAGGCTACCTGTGGCGACCACGGAGATGCATGGGTCAGTATAAGTGTGTCAGAGGTCGACTGGGCTTGCGTGCTGGCAATTCAGTGGCAGGGAAATGTCCAGCTATAGGGCCAGAACCCTGGTTCCACAAATGACAGTCGTATCCCCTCTGGCAGTGGCTGTGTAAGAGTGGCACTGTACTGCAGGAACTATGATACTGGTGCTAACAGGGTACAAAATGGCGGCGTTCGGATGGTGTTCAGTTATGGTGGTATAATATATACGTTTACAGCTGTGTATACGCTACTGGTATAGGCTCTGCCCTCGGTATTTACTGTGAAAAGCGTCCGAAAGATGGGAAAAACAACTGTCTCCATTGACTAGACTAGATTCTTTTACCATAGCCTAGGGCCAGATACAGGTTGTAGCATTGGCATGTGCTCCTCTCGTTAGTTATACCTGGGGGCAGATATCAATATGTGCTGCTCTGTTAGATGTACCTCGGGGCAGATATCAATATGTGCTGCTCCCTTTAGTTGTACCTAGGGGTAGACATGTGCTGACTCTGTTATGGGTATAGACCCCTAAAATCGACATGGCGACATGGCCATTTCTTAAAATCGACATGCGATATGGAGCTTAGTGACATGAGGGAAAATTTTAGTGACATGACATTTCTTAAAATGGACATGGGACATGGCAGGTTCTTAGGGGCGACATGGGACATGGGCATTTTAAGTGACATGACATGGCCATTTCTTAAATTCGACATGCGACATGGGGGCCCCCCATCTAGACCCCCTCTGTTAGTTGGACTAGAGAAGGGGAAGATATCAATATGAGCTGCTTTGTTAATTGTACCGAGGGGAAGATGATGTGCTGCTCTGTTATCTGCACCGCGGGGCAGATATCAATATGAGCTGCTTTGTTAATTGCAAATGTCAATATGGTGACTGCAGATGGGTCAAAAGCGATCTGGCGACCGGGCCGTTTTGGAGGCGCCTGTCGACCTAATGTAATAATAAAAGCGACCTAGCGACTTTTGGGCAAAAATGACAATAGGATAAAGGGTCTAAAAAAGCGACTTTGTGACCTGGACCCCTTAATTTCGGAGACTTTCCGACCTCAGGGGGGGGGGACCCATCTGCAGCCCCAATGTGTGCTGCTCTGTTAGCTTACCGAGGGACAGATTATACCCAGATTATGTGCTGCTCTGTTAGCTGTACCGAGGGGCAGATGTTAATATGTGCTGCTCCATTTTAATAGTTGTACCTGGAGGCAGATATCGGTAAGTGCTGCTCTCTTTAGCTTTACACGGGGACATAATAATTATATCGGTATATGTTGCTAAAAAGGTACAGTGCACCGGTCCTCGGCCCACTCCGACTGTTGCTGGAGGGGCAGTAAGAATTGGGCCTTTAAAATGAAGAATTGATGTAAACGCCTTGATTATTCAAACCAAACTGGATCTTTATTGGTCAAACTGTAACTCCTCCACCAGGCTAATTAATATTCATGAGGCCAATGGACAATAACGCCTACATGACAGGTTTACAAGGTCAGCTTTTGGTTTGCATATACATATCATTAACTCTATAATATATCAACCAAATATTTAATTGACCTCTATATGTATTCTGCAAGCATGAATGAATGAACTCAGATCCTAAATTATGCACTAGTTTTAAATTGGCAATACACATGTTAAAACTGGTGCACCGGTCAAATATCTGTAATAGTTGTTGCACTTTGCGCTTTGGCATGGTTTCTATTCAAATTCATGTTTGTCCTGAAAGTGAAGGTTCCGATTGA
Source organism: Harmothoe impar (assembly GCA_947462335.1). NCBI lineage: Eukaryota > Metazoa > Annelida > Polychaeta > Phyllodocida > Polynoidae > Harmothoe > Harmothoe impar. The sequence goes on along the minus strand of OX381709.1, from coordinate 52,204,960 downwards.
TGGAATGAACTGTTTTAGTCCGGCCGAGACATGTATATTATTTCACACCTTCTAAACATCACCCACCCCCACCGTGGCACATGATAGCTCATAGGACATACTCAGGGGTGCATCCATGGGGTGAGCATTTCTGCCCCCCCCTCCCCCTTTTAGAATTTGTTAATGATTTTCTTATGATATTGGCATCCACCGTGAGTCACAGCGTGAGGCTTTCCGGTACTTTGTGGTTTGTTGCAAATCCCCCCCCCCCCATTACAAATTCCTGGATCCGCCCCTGTATACTAGTACTAGATTCATATGAGTGAATCCCCCTGGAGGCAGATATCGGTAAGTGCTGCTCTCTTTAGCTTTACACGGGGACATAATAATTATATCGGTATATGTTGCTAAAAAGGTACAGTGCACCGGTCCTCGGCCCACTCCGACTGTTGCTGGAGGGGCAGTAAGAATTGGGCCTTTAAAATGAAGAATTGATGTAAACGCCTTGATTATTCAAACCAAACTGGATCTTTATTGGTCAAACTGTAACTCCTCCACCAGGCTAATTAATATTCATGAGGCCAATGGACAATAACGCCTACATGACAGGTTTACAAGGTCAGCTATTGGTTTGCATATACATATCATTAACTCTATAATATATCAACCAAATATTTAATTGACCTCTATATGTATTCTGCAAGCATGAATGAATGAACTCAGATCCTAAATTATGCACTAGTTTTAAATTGGCAATACACATGTTAAAACTGGTGCACCGGTCATATATCTGTAATAGTTGTTGCACTTTGTGCTTTGGCATGGTTTCTATTCAAATTCATGTTTGTCCTGAAAGTGAAGGTTCCGATTGATGGAATGAACTGTTTTAGTCCGGCCGAGACATGTATATTATTTCACACCTTCTAAACATCACCCACCCCCACCTTGGCACATGATAGCTCATAGGACATACTCAGGGGTGCATCCATGGGGTGAGCATTTCTGCCCCCCCCCTCCCCCTTTTAGAATTTGTTAATGATTTTCTTATGATATTGGCATCCACCGTGAGTCACAGCGTGAGGCTTTCCGGTACTTTGTGGTTTGTTGCAAATCCCCCCCCCCCATTACAAATTCCTGGATCCGCCCCTGTATACTAGTACTAGATTCATATGAGTGAATCCCCCAGCTTAAAAAGTAAATTCCATGGCCTGCGCTGCCTGGAGGAACACTTGTCATACCTCCACCAGTCTATCAGCAGGAAATACCCCCAATAATTGGGTTTTAGTTGCTGCTACGGTGCAAGGGGTTTCTCATTTAGTCAGCTCCTCCAGACACCAGCATGCCTGGATGGAGAGTCAGGGATGGAAGCCATGTAGAAGTGGAGCACCAGCAGCCTTGGCAGTAGTTCTAGATCTGTTTCACAACACCAGGAGGCACCATCTCATTGTGGGCATATTCTGGGCCGCGTGGGGAACCCCCATAGCTGTTGTTTCACAATCTCTGCAGGTATGTCTACTGGGAGAGAGTAGGTGCCAGTTTGGCTGTGGAATCCCCGGGCCTAGGCCTGGTTCTCAAGATGGCGGATACTACAAGGAAACATACTCCTAACCCCCTGATAGCATGAGGGAGAACTAGTGGAGCAGCTGTGAGTAAATGAATGAGTAGCTCGAGGATGGGGAGGGGCGAGGGGTTGGGATGAGGATGGGGAGGGTGCCAGAAGGGTTTTTGCTGCTGCTGCTGGTTGGTCTGGGTGTGTATGTAATTCTGGGACCGTGTGGGCCTGGGGACTCCACTCTACACATGAGTACGCCTTGACTCCCGTCCAAATACCCCCAGTGTACTGACTCCTCGTCTGCACACTGCAAGTACTCTTCAAAGTGTGTCAATACCTTTATAATCTATGTGTAGTTAGGAATGCCAACTTAGAGCTGAGATGAAATATTTGTGTCTAGGCCTATACGTTTTAGTTGGGATTATTTATCTACTATAAGTGTCAGTTAGGGGATTTGGGAAAAATTGAAAGTTAAATGGTGTATATAATATATAACAAATGCCTTGCTAAAATCACACGACTGGTTTATCTCTAAAGGTTCGTTCCAGTCTATATTATTCTAGTAGCACACCTAGTAGAGCTGTGAATTCACGCCACAAAGACAGTGGTCCTGTCCCATATAACTGGGCAGAAATTAGAAATACTAATACTCATGTACTATTCCAAACACGATGATGAATTGCCCCCCATTGCCCTTCCTTATTCATGGAGGTCATTTTCATCTTGTGCACAGAGAGAAGTACAGGTGTCGCCATGACTCTTTTACCATAGTCAACTCTAGTTGACTCTTGTAGCAGAGTCATGATGACTCTGGGGGAGGTGTCACAGCTACTCCAGTCATATCCCTTGGACGTTGTACAACTTGACTCTACCTTCAGTGCAGAGTCAAGTGCAGTTGACTCTGCCCACAGCAGAGTCATACATAGTTTGACAACCACAGGCTAGAGCCACTATCAATACTTCAGACATTTGGTCCATGCCAAACAGTTTTGGTCCTTTATAGAATAGTACATTATGTCTTTATTTGTCTAAATAATGTAATTAAGGAATGTCTATGTAAAAGCTTGTCCAATTAACTTACCTGAATCAGATATGATGAAAATCTTTACAATGCATTCCAAGAACATCAACAGTATAGAGCTAAGCCACCAAATTTGTGGGTAAGGGAAATAAACATAAGGCTGGACATTAACTGTCTGAATGGCGCTGCTTAATACTACATAATTATAGACCTATGATATTGGCATCTAATTTGATGTTTGTGGCCAATGGTCTGCAGAGTGTAGTATGAGGCAGATAAAACTTAGCCCTCTCACATAAGGAGAAGTGGTGGACATGACAGCATGTCTTGTTATTGACTTCTCTTCAGCTCTTGGGCAATAACTTCACCTACTCACTTCTCTCACAGGCCTCACCTGGCCTGTCCCCTAATTGTATACACCTGTTGCCGCCAGTCTAGCCTGACATAATTACACAATCCACCTGACCTGCATGCCCTCATGTATTCAAGCATCAATTCTGACCCCCCCCCCTCCTTTGATGGGTCAACTGTGGTTGACTCTTCAGGAATGGAGCGTCAAACTCATTTGACTCTCCTCTACAGGTGTCATGTGGGAGACAAACTGGGTCTCTGGCTCTCAGAGTCGTAGCGACTCTTTTACTTCTCTGTGTGTGTATGCCTTGCTCGTGCAGAATGGTACTTGTGAATGTCCTACTGAATGTTCTGGGCTGGTACTGGTAGTACTTGTCCTTGCTACTCTGTGCCTTACGTGTGCAGAATACACTCTAAGAACAGTGTGTTGTAGGAATATGCTTAAAGAGTAAAACACATAAATTTGCAACACACTTTGAGATTTTACACACTTATGAATTGTAACACACTTTTTGTCAACTCACTTCCCTGCTTACACACTTGTGGTCAGAGAGTTGTGTGTCATATACAAAAGGGGGCAGCAGCAGTAAAGGTCTATCATGCACCTATTCTACATTACAATGAAAGATATAACACCTATTCAATAGGGGTTAATGTCGCAGTGGCTCAGTAGGCAAGTCTTTGGACTGAGAACTTATAGATCCCTGGCTCGATTCCCAATGGGGCTCACTGTCAAATGGAACCTACCCAACCAATCCCCTCTACTACAATGAAAGATATAACACCTATTTAATAGGGGTTAATTTGCAATGAGATACATACAAAAACTGTATTATTTGAATCTCATTGAATGAGTAAACTCACTCAATCCATATTGGAAATAGATGGGAATTCTTTTCTCTTCAGCTATACACACATGTTCTTTGCGTAAACCAAATAACCATCACATGTAAAACCTTATTAGAGGTTTCGCAAGGCTGTAAAAGCAGGGCTTATTAATAGCTGATTAACTATTGTCTTTATAATAGATATCACGCCCTGCAAATTATGTTATTATTAGTCAGTGCATTGGCATCCCTCAATAAGGGAGGTCTTTGTATTGTCTAAGAACCACTTCATGTCATAACATATTAATACCTAAGGGTAAGTTATATAGCTTACTGGTAACTGGTAAGAAGTTGTGTGATCTATGAGAATACTTTGTGTCTCCTCACTGTTGTGTGTTCTGGTACAGTCAACTCCCTCTAATGCGGACACCCTTGGGACTTTTCAAAAATGGCCGCATTGGTGAGGTGGCCGCATTACAGGAAGTCAGGTGTACAGGGAAAATGTAAAATTAAGGTGTTTTTTTTAAATCCTGATAATATTCTAATCAAGAATACATAGTTTCTGTGTTATGCCCCCGGGTTATGCCATATGTGGTAGGTATTTGATAGAAGCTTGCAGTATATTGCAACACATAATATTGTACTGAATTGATATTTGTGTCTATTCTCATAATTTGCTTCTATTTCAACAACATTTCGTTTGTACATCGTTTGTGGTGGTGGTGGGGGGGGGGGGGGGGGACTCTGAGCTCCGTGTGTGAGGGGGAGGTGTCAGAAGCCTGCAAAGATGTGGAAGAATTTCAATTCACACCAAAGATAGAGGCTGAGAGGAGCAACCCGCAACATTGTTGTTACAGAAATTGTTCTTCTTTCTTATATCCTGTCGCATTTCACAATGTGTTTTGAGGATTATCACTAATGGAGGTAAATTTAGAAAATATTATTGTGTAAGGAACTATTATGAAAAAAATGAGCTGGGAGTGTTAATTAACTGGCTTTTGATCTAAATGGTGTTTATTATGCCCTGCATAAATATATTGGGTGAACATTCCCAAGAAATAATAATCCCCACATCAGCTTTAGAGGAGAATTTTTTCCCGTTGAATTACAATGTCAATTTTCCTTCTCTAGATGGCCCACAAAATCCTCATATTTTGCTCACTCTTCATGAATTAGCCGCCCGAATAACAACTCAACCAACAGAATTCACATTGAGAATTCTGTCCACCATTGTCTTGACGTGAGACTGAAATAACACAAAGGTGCACCACTGCTATCTATTAATCAGACTAATAGACTGAGAAATTGACCTTGACATTTAATTGCATCGCTGCATATCTTGGAAGGGGTGTGCACATCGGGCCATTAGGACTCAGTAGCAGTTGACCCTGTCAACATAATGAGATGAGGTTGTGTGTCTTTACAGTTAATTATCTGTACATTTAGCCACATGATGAGTGTGGTCTAACATGATTTTATATTGGGTGCATGGTGGGGGCAGGTAGGATGATTTAGTTTGTAAACCTGGAGCTTAGGCCTAGGTAGGGAAAGGTCAGAAGTGTGTACAGAATATGATATCGCAGTGGGGCTGCTAGGGAGAACCCACAGTTGTGTTCTGAGCATATGGATGAACAGAAACAGGGCCATGTTGGTGTACCGGTGTCTACATTCCCAATACACAGCAATCGATATATTACCATGGGCACTCTTTCCACAACTAATCAGATGGCACACAACCACTACCAGGGACTTAATATTCTCCTGGAACCAAATGGTTTAAAGTAACTCTACTATGTTGTGTGCTCAATAAGGGGGGCTGACTGTGGGCAGTTGATTAGCCACATGTTCCCAGCGTAATCAGCGGGCAGTAGGAGAGTTAGAGTTTGTAAACCTGAGGTAGGGGCCTGGACATTGGTATAGGTAAGTGTGTATTTATAGAGTGGGGGATAACGGTAGGGAGCTGTCTGCAGCCGTCTACCACCCACCCCTCTGCCTCAATTCTCTAACCATCCCCTACTGATGAACTACTACAGTGTGTGTACATGTCTGTACCTCATAAATTATATCTCTAGAATTGATGCTCCTCTCCAGAAGCATTTGCACACATGTAGAGATCACCCTGCCATGTTCTAACTCATTGCAGCAGAATTTTGCCTCAACAAAAGCCATAACCCTGTACACTATCCTGAGGTGATTTACAATAATATTCCTGCTTCATCCGACGACGGCACGAAGCTATGGTTGATGTTACGTAAAGCAGGCAACTCATTGCCACAAACAGTGATCCCTCTAATGTCAAGAATTGGAGAACAATTAAATTTTCTACATCGCCTCTAAGATCAAAGTGGTATAGTGTATAAGCAGTAGAATGATGAAAAGGGCCAGATTTAACACCAAGACAGATAAACGAGGGTCACTTACACTGTACGTGTAGCCTACTGGAGACAGAAACGTCCTTTCAAGAGGTGGATTATTTCTAGATTTCACAAAAGCTTTTGACATTGCTCTATGTTGTAAATTACTGATTGAAGTTAATATATTAGGCTTATTATATTGTATGTTGATGTAGACTGTGTGAAATAATGGTTTAAGGGTAATACATATGCCTTGAACACCTGAGGCTTGTCCAGTTCAGAGTTCAATTTTAGGACCATTATTATTGGTATCATAATGATGATGTTAAAGATATCATTGGCAAGGGTAGCACATCCCCGTAGTCGTAATAAATTATTAAGGATTGTTAAGTTTTGAAAATGATTCACGGGAGAATGTAGGTATAGTATTTATGTTTCCAAATTATTTTATGTACTGGTGCTTGAATGTCGTAGCTTTATCAAAACTATTCGCAATGAAGATTTACCGTTTACAATATCGATATTTGAACATTTTCCTAAACTGTGATTTTGAAATTATCACGTGAAAAAATTGCAGCACACATACTTACTTATATATTATCAACATCCATCTAGTTTTGGGTAAGTTGACGGTAATATGATGTGCATGCCATAATGTGCTGCACACTGCATGTCTGCGTTCCACAAGATAAGTTCATTTACATCCACCCTACAAACACCGCCCAGAGGTCTATCGTGTATTATAGTGCATCCCCAAGCTGTTGGTGTGGCTGACCACGAGTGCAGTACATCCTGAACTAAGCCGTTATTGTGGCTAGCCAAGTGTATAGAGCATTCCCAAGCTGGTCAAGGATAGTCAAGGATGTATATAATATTGTCAAGCCATGCTGAGGGTGAATGTATCTCATACTGCAGTGCCGTATGCAATGGACACAGTGAGATGACAGACTCCCCCAGCCTAGACGGTGGGTTTTAGTCAGATATGGATTCACGTACTGACTGAGTACGTTCTTTTGATTCTCGGAGATGGGTTTGTGAGGCTGCTAGAGGGTAATATTACTTCAGGCTGCTGGTTAGGCTGACAGAAGTAATACCATACATCTTCCAGGCTGTTGGTGAAGTTGACACAGGCTGCCACAGGATGTTATATAATTACGTCCCTATGCAGTTGAGGAGGCTGACAGTGTCTACTATGTCTTCAGGCTATTGAGTAGGCTGACAGAGGATAGCATGTTATGAGGCTGTTCGTTAGGCTAACAGAAGATGCCAGGTCTTTAGGCTATAGGGAGGCTGACACTGGCTGCTTTATCTCCTCAGGCTAGGGAGACTGACAAGGGCTACTATGTCGTCATTGATCTGGGAAAGCTGGCAGAGGATACTGATATGTCCTGAGGCTATTGAGAAGGTTTATACAGACTTCTACTTGTCTTCATAGTGTTTTGGACAGAAGATAATTGTGGGGACGCTCACAAATGATACTCTATGTCCCCATACTGTTTAGGAGACTGACAGAGGACACTATGTCTTCAGGTTGATGCCAGAGGCAGACAAATACTATGATATATTGTCAGAATGAAAACACTATTCATCAACCATATAATATATTTTATATTATAAAAATGGACCATGTGCCAATAGGGATAACCATAGAGAGAGACGCCAATAGTGGGCCCTAAACCCCTCTCTCTATGAGGGTGCGGCTTAATGCTCAGGGATGCTCTGTAGGTGGGGGGGATGCTACACCTGGATGGTGCCTTACACCCCACATACCAGCCTGCCCAGGCACGTGCTGCACGTGTACGGGGTGCAGGCAGGGAGCAGCTCTACAGGAGGACGATCACCTTGCAGCACTCTGTGCAGCTCATGTGTACTGCTCGCACATCCACCCTCCCATACAGTCAAGCATTAACACATGGCATTTAGCTGACTTATGGATGTAATAATTTATATGCAAATTTGTTATAGTCTGGTACAAAACCTGTTCCATGGTTCTATTTCTTGGTGCTATTATTGAGGGTCTTGACACAACATGTGTGTATCTACTTGGAGACTTTAATGCGGACATATCAAGCAGAATCTCCCTATTTGGTGATCAGTTACTGTCGTTTTGTAATGATACACATCTTATTCTATCCACCAAATGCCAAAAGTAGGTTACCCGATGACACTTTTACATATGTAAGTGATGCATGGCACACTACATCTTGGCTAGATCACTGTATAAGCTCGCGAGATGCTGATGATGCTATAGAGGGAGCGTTGGTACACTACGCTCTAGCTACAACCGACCATATTCCTGTGTCTATTTGTGTTGATATTGAGTCTGTCCCTACTGTGACCAATGCCACCAACAATTGCAGGAAAGGGGGGCCAAATTGGGCTCGGATGAAACAATGTGATTTTAATAACTATTGTCTCCAAACAGAAATATCTCTGGGTGCAGTACATAGGCCTACTGAGGCTCTAGAGTGTAGAGATATAAACTGTAAGGATGGGTCCCATGTTGAGGCCCTGAACTCCTTTTATGATGACATTATTAATGCTCTATCAACAGCCGGGAACTCCCTATCTACGGCAATCAAGAGCCACAGGGCCAGCAGACCTGGATGGAACACGCATGTTGCCGAACTACATGAAGTTGCAAGGGATGCCTTTGTTATGTGGAGAGAGGCTGGGAAGCCTCGACATGGGCCAATCTTTGACTTGAAAAGGAATACAAACACTAGGTTTAAGTATGTCCTCAGGTATATAAAGAGGCATGAAGACACTATGCGACGGGACTCTTTGGCAGAAAACTTATTACAGAAAGACGTTGACTCTTTTTGGAAGGAGGTTAAATTACTCAACAATTGCAAAACCCCACTTCCTACAAATATAGATGGTGTGGTGGGAGAACAGAATATCGCTGACCTGTGGAGGAAGCATTACTGTTCCCTATTCAACAGTGTGAAAAGTGATCCTCAGAATGTGGAATATGAGCTGGATTACTCTGATGAGATTACAATATCTGTTAATGAAATACGCAGTAGTATTATGAAATTGGACAAGAATAAATCTTGTGGTGCTGATGGTATATACGCAGAACATTTAAAATATTCTAGTCAATGTTTGTTGAAAATGCTCTCCTCTTGCCTCTCTACCAGATAGTATGCTGGCCGTGGTCCTGGTCCCAGTCATAAAAAATAAGACAGGGAAAATAAGCAGTAAGGACAATTATCGACCTATAGCTTTGGCAAGTATTATTTCTAAAATACTGGAAATGATTCTGTTATCAAGGGTTGAAGACTACTTTATTACTAATGCCAACCAGTTTGGGTTCAAAAAGAAGCATGGCACAGATATGTGTATCTATGCACTGAAGGAGTTAATACTAAAATACAGATCGCTCAATGCTACTATGTTTATGTGTTTCCTAGATGCGTCAAAAGCATTTGACAGGGTTAACCATGCCAGGCTATTTAGTAAGCTAATTAACCGAGGAGTTCCTGGTTACATTGTTCGAATACTAATATATTGGTACACCTCTCACAGGGTTTCTATTCGATGGGGCAGTGCTACGTCCGCAGACTTCACTGTCGGTAATGGTGTTAGACAGGGGGGTATACTATCTCCTTACTTGTTTAATATATATATGGATGACTTATCCAATAAGCTAAATGGTTGTAAAACTGGTTGTATAAATGGACCAAACGTTGTAAATCATCTAATGTATGCTGACGACTTGGTTATATTTACCCCTGCTAGTCATGGTCTATCTAGCCTGTTAAAGGTCTGTGGGCAATATGGTATTGAAAATGATATCAATTATAACCCTCTCAAGAGTGCGCTAATGGTAGTCCGGTCACCTATAGCCAAGCAGATGAGGATGCCCATTTTTACTCTTAATGGTTCTGTTCTTAATGAATGTGAGGAGGTCATCTGTAATTCACTTAGTGTCCATATGTTACTCACCCGGCGCCAAACAGCGAAGAACCCCTACCTGTCACCCCTACACCCACAGTTAGAATGGAACCACCCATACCCACCTTACACCCCTCCTCACATAGACCGACCCACCATGTTAACCCTCCGCGCTCCCGCCATTCCCGCCAGTCCGTCCAACCTTACACTGGTTTCCACACGTCATTTTGTGTCGCTCAGGCACAACTACGCATTTTCAGTTTGAATTTGTTGTTTTGTAACCGCCGCCATGACACGAAAACGAGCTCAGAAGACGCCCAAAAGACCGGGCAGGAAGCCGAGACGGGCTACAACACCAGCTGCAAACAACCATGCAGCCCCGCACCTTGATTCCAGCAGCGAGATTCATGTGGACGGCGGCCAGCCTGTTGTTGTCGTTCCGACTGACGGGCTGGCGGCCAGCGGTGAGTTAGATCTTTCTATTACCGGTCAAAATGTCCCCGCTCAAGCGGCCGCTGCTAACACTGATAAGCCTAAACAAAAGCAGAAAACAGTTAAAGAATTGTCAGTCGATGTATCCAACAATACACAAACATTGGCGTTGATTCTAGATAGGATCACGGAATTGTCCGCACAGAGAAACTCCCCCGCTCCACATTTGTTTTTACAGGGCGCTGACGCCGGCCATTCACAGAGGGCGCCACCGGTGCAGCCCACGCTCCCGGCCCACGAGGGGCCGCTGCTGCCGCCATGGCTGCCGCTGCCGCGCAGCCAACACCGGGTCACCGAGGGACTGCACAACAACACACACCGCTCCCACTACAACAAGACTTCAGCCTTCCGCCGCCGACGTGGCCGAGGTCCCCAGGTGAAGCTACACGTCCAGGGCCGGCCCACACGGAGCCGCTGACATCCACCCGCCGCCAGCAGCAGTACATACCGCACCATGATGACCAGCACATTCCGTCGCCGGATAACATCATGACTGACCGCAACATACGCCGTCAGGTCCACCAGGCATCTGCGGACACACTGCCTCCACCGCCCAGCCCGACACATGGTAAGACCACTGTCATAAAGCCATGTATGTACTTGCAGAGGGAGGGATTGATTCATGAGAAGGACAGGGTTGATGCACAGATGACCATGACATTCACAGAATTTATAGGTGCATTCCTTAACATGATAGACTTCGCTGAAATTCCCTTTGATGATTATGAGTTCATAGAGGCACACCTCCGTGAGGTTGTAGCTGATGCCAACGATCGGCCTTGGGAAAATGTCCGCAGATGGTCCAACTCTATCTTTAACAGGATAGATGCCAAGTTCTTCACCTGGAACAACCAGGCTGCCATCCAGAGGGAGAGGTACAAAATTTCATTTGCTGCCCCGAGGTCAGGTGCGCCACCAACTGATATCATCCCATGCCCAGGTTACAACAAAGGGTCATGCACTCACAAGGAGTCACACCCTGAAGGTTCTGTCACACTGTCACATGTCTGTCGTTACTGCCATGCCATAACTGATAATGCTTACACCCATCCAGCATCCACATGTTTCCGTAGGCAGAGAAACGCACAAGGTAACCAAGGCAACCAGCAGCAGCAGGGCAGAGGCCGCGGCGGACCAGGCCAGGGCAGAGGTGGTCACCAGGGCCCGCCGCCACCGGGCAACCAGGCTGGCAGGGGCCAGGGTTTCAACAACAACAACCAGCAGCCTCCACAGTACGACAACAATCAGAACTGGAGGTACAACAACGGGGGTCAGGGAAACTAGATTGTGTTACTCTAAAGGAAGAAGGTCAGTCTGTTAGTCAGGAAGTGATTGAATCTGCTCACGCCACAAGGGCCAGGCACTGTAGTATAGAAGGAGGTTATGAAGGTTCTAACGCCACACAAGCCAAGAATGCTCACCTCACATCTCACAGGCAGCCTTTAGATAGCAGCATCGGTGCTGATAGACAGACAGAGAGTAACACTGTTAAAAATGACCTTGTACCACTGCATGATGTTTGTTCAAATCCATTACAGGAGGAACTGGAGGATGAATCAGAGATCCTCGCCCCCACGGAAATAGGCCTAGAAGAGTCAGCTCCGGTAAGGCCACTTCACCCAAGGGCGCTACAAGCTAACAGGGCAGCCACATGGCCCACACCCTCCACTCACATGGAACACACCATACACGGGCACATATACAGGTCGGTCCAGAAATCTGGTATTCCAAATGCACTGGGAGTTAGGTTGCCGGTCCCCTCAAATCTGAACATAGGGGCATGGGAGAAATACCTCACAAGCTCCGAACAGGACATAGAACTGCTTGACTTTCTTAGGTTTGGGTTTCCTGCTGCTTACCAAGGCCCTATATCACCACAAACGGGTGTGGACAACCACAAATCAGCCACCCTCCACCCAGACCAGATAGAAAAGTTCATAAAGAAGGGCATTGAAAATGACTTCCTGTTGGGCCCCTTCGCCGAACCCCCGTTCCAGCCCTGGTGCCATCAGTCCCCAATGATGACACGCCCCAAGTCAGACCCTCAGAGTAGAAGAGTCATCACTGACTTATCATATGGAAGATCGATCAACCACCACATTGTCAAGGGCAACATCCTCGGGTCTATCAGACCACATGTCCTCCCAACAACAGACGACATAGCCAGAAAAATCACCGGCAGCAGGGACCCCCTCTTCATGGCCACCTTAGACATTAAGATGGCATACAAGAACTTCCCAGCAGATCCATTGGATTGGCCTCTAAATGTGGTCTGCTGGGAAGGTTCTTATTACGTCGAGCACAAAATGCCATTTGGGTCGCGCCTCTCTAGTCTTCACATGCAGAACATTGCTAATAAAATTGCTTTCATCCTTGCAGAAATGGGTCATGACGCGACAGTATACCTGGATGACGTCATCCTGACAGGAACCACCCTGGTGGAAGCACAGAGGGCCTACGACGCGGCGCTGGGCCTACTGGACGAGCTGGGCCTACCTGTCGCGGAAGAAAAGTCTCAGACCCCCGCCACCAAGGTAACATGGCTGGGCCTCACATTGGACTCATGTAACAAGGAAGTGACCATCCCTCTTGAAAAAATTGAGACCACCCTCGACATTATTGATAGACTCTTGTCACAGCGCTCCATTACTAAGAAACAGTTGAGGTCGGTGCTGGGGAAGCTCCACCACGTGGGCAAGGCTGTAATCCCCGCCAGGTTGTTTGTTGCAAGGTTGCTCGACAGCCTGCGACAGATGGGAAGGTATAGGGGAGTCACGACGATCAGTAGGTCGATGAGAAAGGATTTCTATTGGTTTAAGAGCTTCCTAGAAATGTACAATGGCCGATCCCTTATCATTCCAGAGACTCGCTACGACTTCACAATCTCGGCGGACGCGTCCAAGACGGGCATTGGTGCTGATGATGGGCGCCGATGCTACGCCTCATACGTCCCCACAGCCATCCAGGAGAGCCCCATCTGTGACATAGAGGCAGCAAATGTCGCCCTTGCGGTGAAGACATTTATTGACATGTCCCATGCAGGTAGTACCATACTGCTCAGGTCAGACGGCCGGGGCAGGGACCCATGTATCCTGGCCGCTGCTCGCGACATCTGGTGGCACCAGGCCTGGTGTCAGGTCAGAATTATACCCATTCATGTTCCGGGGGAAACCCTCACCCTCCCTGATGCTCTCTCACGTCGCCTTTTCAGTGAACACCATAGGCGCCTCTCTGACAGGATCATTCAGGAGCAGGGGATGACCAGGATCTACATTGACCCACATGATATGATGTTGCATGCTGATGTGTAAATACGTTCTAATTTGCTCCACATATATTTACAGGACCTGTCTACGCCTCCTTAGCCAGACGGGCTGCCAGACGTCAGCGCCCGCAGAGTAAGGGTCAGGCCAACATGAACAGGGGAGCTAACTTATTCTTATCGTTCCTGTTTTATTGTTCCCTGGACATCCAGAAATTGACTCACTTTAATGTATTGGCCTACATCGAATATTTGGCCCTATTCTACGCCCCGACGACGGTTCCCATATACCTAAGCTATGCACGAACATTCATGGAACTCTCAAGCAGAAGTACACGGGCATTCTCCCACAGAATGGTCATCAGGGCCCTCAGATTCATCTCACAGAATAAGAGTTACAAGTCTACAGCCTCAGAGGCACTCTCCATGTCTCAGTTCAATATGATATTGTCAGCTATCCCGGTTGATAGGAACTTGCCCACTTACCTTCTCTCATTCTCTTTGATGCTCGTGTTTGCATGGAGGAGGTCGAATATAGCCCCGGAATCAGCGGCCGCATACGACAGCACGCGCCACCCATCACGTGGAGACTTCTCCAGGCTCCAGGGCGGCATACAAGTGCGACAGAAGTGGGCCAAGAACATGCAGACCACATCACAGCAAGCTACATCAGTCATCCGGACGTGCCCGGGCAACCCCCTCTGTGTTGTGAACTTATATGACATAGTCATCGCCGCCTCACCTACCATGAACTCTCGCCAGCCCCTGTTGGTATTCCCTGACACAGGAGTCACTGTCACAGCTGCCCACCTAGCTAGGGTGTGGGCAGCAGCTGTCAGGAAAGTAGGCCTGCCCGTCTCGGCCTACACCCTACAATCTATCAGGAAGACGTCAGCGTCTCTGGCGGCGTCACTTGGGGCGTCTGAGAGGCAAATTATGGACTTGGGCCTCTGGCGCTCCAACGCATACCATAGATACGTCAGAACTGTCACTGCATCTCCACTCCAGACAGCCATCGCTGCATTCATAAACAAAATGTAAGCCTATAAGGCCTTTGGTTATATTTACATTTGTGTTATCATGTCATACATAGTATTGTCATACCAATTATAAAATACCTCATTTTACCGGTACCATAAAGGACCACATTTTATGTATACATCAATCAAAACCAATAGGTCATATATATATTGTTATAATAAAACATTTAACTCCATTCTCAACTCGTCTTCCTGGGGGGTCGGGATGTAGTTGCATATGGATTTATGAAGAAAGAACTTGAATCATAGTGTCCATATGTTACTCACCCGGCGCCAAACAGCGAAGAACCCCTACCTGTCACCCCTACACCCACAGTTAGAATGGAACCACCCATACCCACCTTACACCCCTCCTCACATAGACCGACCCACCATGTTAACCCTCCGCGCTCCCGCCATTCCCGCCAGTCCGTCCAACCTTACACTGGTTTCCACACGTCATTTTGCCCACCACCAACCCCACTCTTCCACCTTTAATATTACAATTCACAATTATTTCATAATTGTTCATTATTGGTTATATTTACATTTGTGTTATCATGTCATACATAGTATTGTCATACCAATTATAAAATACCTCATTTTACCGGTACCATAAAGGACCACATTTTATGTATACATCAATCAAAACCAATAGGTCATATATATATTGTTATAATAAAACATTTAACTCCATTCTCAACTCGTCTTCCTGGGGGGTCGGGATGTAGTTGCATATGGATTTATGAAGAAAGAACTTGAATCATAAGGATGATAATGATATTTTACGACTGCGCAGAATGTTATATGCTCAGGGCAACATGCTTGTACATAAGTTTTACATGTGCAGTGTTGAGGTTAAAATTCAACTATTTAGAGCCTACTGTACACCTTTGTATACTGCTCAGTTATGGAGTAATTACAATAGGGCTTCTATGCGAAGATTAACGGTAGCGTACAATGATGCACTCCGTATGTTACTTGGCATCCCAAGATATGCTAGTGCTGGTGAGACTTTTGCTGTTTGTGCTCTTCCAACATGTGGTGCTACAATTAGAAGACTAATATACAGTTTTATATGTCGAAAAAAATGGGGTCAAAAAATGAGTTGATCAAAAGCTTGGTGGATCCAAGAAGTGATACCCAGTACACTTCCCATATCTGGAGATGCTGGTATCAAGATTTGTACATTCACTTTAATATTCCTTAACTGTATTCTTATATTTGTATCTATATGTAAGTGTGTTTTATAGCCTATGGACCTTTTGTACCACGATTGAGTCTGAAATAAAGATTTGAATTGAATTGAAAAATTGAATTAAATTTTGTGCACAAATATAGTCAAGGAGTATCCGGCATGTAGTGTGTGCCTTTATATATCTACTGACCAATACTGTTATAAAGAAAATGTACTATTACCAGTGAAGTATTGAACATTTTAGTGGGACATATCACCCCCTAGGGACGTTCTTCCACGCAAAAAAAAAGAACACAAGGCATATATTAGCTGATATAACATATGTTTACTCGATACAAATGTCCATTTAGGTACATTTAGTATCAGTCAAGGATATCTCATCATATGGAAAGGAGCAGTTTATTTCACATCCCTATACTATAGCTAGTCTTAGTACATTTGTATTACAGTTGGACCGTTGCTGTGGACAGCACCTATGTACCCTCCAGAAGAGAACGAGTAGACTGTAGAATTATGGAACACTGTAGCTTGACTGTGTTGCAGGTGAGCTAATCCGCAGGCATTATCTCCGACCACAGCCATAATAATGGTATTTAACCAATAATATATGAATATCGCCGAACGCGGGGTGTGTATTCTTGAATAACGACCGAGGTGCGTAGCACCGAGGTCGTTATTCATGAATACACACCCCAAGTTCGGTGATATTCATATATTATTAGGTTTATTATACGATATTTCCATTCAAATGTCTTTAATTACCTTATATGAGTCCTAATTTGGCCATTTTGAAGGATTATTGACTGAATATCACTCGTACACCTAGCGCCATGTTGTTTTGATATCCCACCAACCCTGCTCGCTGATTGGTGGAGCTAAAACGGGACAGCCAATGAGAGGACGAGATACAAAAAGGCTTTGGTACCTGAGCGCGGGGCGCATTCGTTAGATAGACTAGAACCTAACCAGCGTTTCCCCTGCTTTGTACCATGTCTGCTGTGGCCGAGGGGTTAGCGCTTATGGCCCACACGCCAGGGGTCCCCGGTTCAATCCTGAGAGAGGTCGGGTGGAAACGTAGCAATTTTAAAGTGCCTATATGTATGTGAAAAAAAATACTGATAATTATTTTAATGAATAGGTAAGTTAAGTCCAACTACTACCTTTATGGTAAAAAAGAAATTAGAAAAAAATATTGATTTTCAAAGAAATTATACCAAAAAATGCCTTTTCTTCTGTAACTCGGTAAATAATGGTCCTACAGGGCTGGAAATCCGCCTGTAGACTCCTTGTTTCGCCACCTCCCCCTACCAGCGCCGCCACGGCGTGGTGGTTAGCACGTCGGACTTCAAGTCTTGATGTAGCGTGTTCGAGTCTCCATGAATCCTCGGATTTTATGGCTGTCGAGAGTTCTGACAGAATCGTTCTGATATCCGGTGACTCATTACAAATCGTTCTGATATCCAGAATATCAGCACGATTTCACCTTGCCAAGTGTGCGGTATGCAGGAATATCAGAACGGGAATATCACCTAAAAAGCACGATCAGAGCCAAGATCGTATAATAAGCTTCAATAGCCTGAGTTACGGTTCTGGATTTCCCTGCTCACGATTTATAAGCTGAGATATAGGCCCACGCCCAGAACTTTACACCTCCCAGTCAGTCCCTACATATATGCAGAGATCAATGGACCGGAGGAAGAGGGCAGTAACTATTTAACAACAGTACGTAGCTGAAAATGTAAAATGCATCACTAATCAATCCAAACTATCTTTATCACCCCTACCTGTCAACTCCCCTAATTATAAAAGGGCAAGGTCAACTGACGATGATCCTAGAACTGTTTCAGAATACAATCTGATGGAGAAGGAAAGAGTCCTAGAACTGCATCACAATACCATCTAAGGGACGAGGGAAGAATCTAAAAACTGTCCCAGAATACAATCTGATTGATGCGGGAGGAGTCCTAGAACTACCTCACAATACCATCTAAGGGACGGGGGAAGAGTCCTAGAACTGCCTCACAAAACTATCTGAGGGAAGAGTCCTAGAACTACCCCAGATTACAATCTGACTGATGAGGAAAGATTCCTAGAACTACCTCACAATACCATCTAAGGGACGAGGGAAGAGTCCTAGAACTGCCCCAGATTACAATCTCAGTGGTTGGGGGAAGAGTCCTAGAACTGCCCCAGAGGACAATCTGGGTGGTCAGTGCCCATTTAAAAAGAAATGCCTGGTTAGTAAGTTCATTATTATGAAGACAAGATAAACATTATGTACTCTAGCTAGTTTAGTGGCATAGGAGGGAAAAAAAAGCTTTTCAAGAGGTTTATATATATGTGTCAAGAGGAAGGCTATTACATTGATATTTGAAACGTCCTCTGGCAAAACTAATGAATATGGGTATAAGCTAAACCATGGACTAAAAATGTCAAGGCTAAGTGTCAATTATTGAATAACATATTATGTCGCTCTGAAGGTCATTTCGATACATTTTTAGCCTAGTTGCTATGACACCCCTCACCTCCATTCTACTTTGACAGCCGACCATCGGGGTGATTTGTACTAACATCAACACCAGCGGCCTCAGGGCATTGCATGTATACTTAGCTTTAGGAAAATGTGTGAGTAGAGGCTTGGAAGATATTATGTTATATTTAAAGAGACAGGTTGACTTATGCATGGCTGTATTTAGAAGTGGCTTCATAACTTGTAACACATGTAGTAATGTGAATACCATGTGTGATTCTATCTGAGTAGATAAGTAGGTGCTGTGTCCTTATGTGACCTTTCCTTTATTGATATGTGATATAGATCTATAAATTCAGATATTGCCTTAATATTTAACATAGCCAAATACTCATTGGACTAGTTTAGGACTGTTTTGAAAGGGAATGGTCATTAATTATTTTATTAACAATATAGGGGTGGGTGGTGGTTTTGAGGGATACCACTCCGATGTGCAAAAGATGTCGATCCCTTCTGAAGGGAAGGGGGTCTAGAAAAACAGCCCAAAGGACAGGGCTGAAGGGACGTTGACACGTTATAAGGTACGGCAAAATTCAGACCCCTGTTGATAAACTGTAGGTATACTTTGACTTGATATAGGACATAAGATATACATGACATGGTCACAGTGTGATTTGAACTAAGATAGAATAATGTAGGTAGATCAACCTGACCTGGGATAAAGCATACATGCATATGGCAGGGTCATATGTAGAATAATGTAGGTACATTAACTGATCTGGGACAAAAGATAACATATGCAAACTAACTCTTTTCTTGAGAACAATTCTTTACTCAATCCTAAGCAGAGTGGGTTTAGGAAAAATAGAAGCACTCAAGATGCAGTCTTAGAATTAAATAGAATTATTTTTGAGTCGTTAAATGAAGGGAAATTTACTGGTGCTGTATATATTGATTATAAAAAGGCATTTGATACCATAAGTCACTGCAAGCTGTTAAATAAGTTGTCTAAATACGGTTTTAGTGAGAGTGTCATCAAATGGTACAAAAGCTATTTGAGTGAAAGAAAACAAAAGACTTTTGCAAATGGTTCTCATTCAGCTTGGGAGAATGTAACATATGGGGTACCCCAAGGGTCCATTTTGGGCCCTATTCTTTTTATCTTATATGTAAATGATTTATCTAAATTAGAAATTAAGTGTGAATGTCTGCAATATGCTGATGATACAGTATTATTCGTGTCTGGTTTTGATTTAAACTCAATTACGAGTACCTTACAAAATGACCTTAATACTTTTATCACTTGGTGCGATGATAACCTGCTTACTGTAAATGCAAAGAAAACAAAGACCATGTTATATACGTATGAGGAAAATATTATATTACCCCCTGTGTATGTAAAGGGTGAGGAGCTTGAATGTGTGAAAAAGTATAAATATTTAGGAATATTTATGGAAAACAATTTGAGTTTTAAATCACAATTTTCTAAGACAATTAGCTCAGTAAATCAAAAGACATGGCTATTACGTCATTTCAGGGAACATATGGATGAAGAGACAGCAATTTTGTTGTTTAAAACCATGCTTTTACCGTTTATTGATAACAGTACTATTTTCTTATCTGGAGTAACTCTTTTTGAGCAAAAGAAATTGCAAATATTGCAAAATGTAGGCATAAGAGTAAGCTTACAAATTAAAGACCCTATGTCCATTTCTGTAAAGGATATACATAGAAAGGTTAAGGTATTGCCAACAGACCTTCGTAGGCAGTATCTACAAGGTATTTTATGCTATAGATTAATTAAATTGAACTCTCTTGATATGGTTGTTAATAGAGTAACCAGAGCTGCTGATGGCCCTCTTATAAAGATGTACACAGCACATACTGTAAGGATTCAAAAGTCACCGCCTGTGGATACATATAGGACATGGAATAATATAAAATCGGATATAAGAAGCTCTGATACAAGTACATTGTTCAAAAGTCAGCTAAAAAAGGCTATTGTAAAGTATTTTGAAGCAGAATGGAGATATGATCTCCAATACACAAATCTCTGATGGGAATTGTATTGCATTGAATTGTATTGATTTGTTGCAAGCTGTTTAACATTTTGTTTGTTCACCATGAAAGCCCTCTTGAACATGCAACCAGATGAACTTTCCGTTGAATTTATTCAACTTGACAGGCAATTAGTACATGTATACATTGATATATTAAGTCTCTGTATTGTGTTAGTAATGTGGGCTTTAATGTCATATTTAATTCATCAACATATATTCTGTACGCATGTTTAAAACTCATCTCATGTATGATAGTCAACTATCCAAATGAAGGCCTATATATATACTGCGTTCAACCCGTGTCACTCTGATATAAGATTATATGAATGTACATTTATGAAGCATTATGCATCCTGTGTAAATAGTTGGTATCACCTCATCATCATCTCCCCCCCCCTCCCCCCCCCCCCCCAAGTAAAATCACAATGTCAGATTATCTCAAAGATCGGCATAATTCGTGTATAACTGAAATGGAGGTGCTGTAAACACAATGCAAAAATAATATTATGTATCATTATAAGTATCAACCTCTTCTGTGATTCGATGGAAACAAATATAATCGCCTGTACTTTTATATTTTTCGTGATTACAGAATAAACTCATGTCAAATTGAAATTGAATTGAAATTGATAAGACGTGGCGGGATCATAGTATGGCTTGACCTCATACAAAATGTAGAATAATTTAGGTTCATTATCCTGACCTGGGACATAAGACGTGGTGGGAGCATAGTATGACTTGACCTCAGACAGAATGTGGAATAGTGTAGGTGTATTAACCTGACCAGGGACATCAGACATGGCGGGATCTGCTATAGGTATATTACCTTGACCTGCGATATGAGACAGATGGCTCAGCAGGAAGTAGAGAGAAACAGGAAGTGAGACTGAGGGGGCGGGGATCCTGCCGGGTCAGGCTGAGTCATATACACACACCTAGTGGGTTTGGTGTAGTATGTTGAGGAGGGGTTGTGTTGAGTGGAGCTAGGGTATATTACTATATGGGTGAGGTAAGAGAGGTTAGTTGAGGTATTCTATAGGGGTGCCTGGGAATTGGGAATGTGGGTTTGTTCCCTGCCATAGTCCCTTTGGCACACACTAGCTTCCAGTTCAATACGCTAAATCGCTGTCAGTTCTGTGGGGAGGAAGGACAGGATGGTTGGAGTGGGAGAGATGAGGGTTGAGGGATGGGGCTGCAGGGTATGTGCATGGAGTAAAAAAAGAGGGTCAGCTGTAATCCTTTACTACTTGAGTGAGGCAGAGAATCCGCTGAATATAGCAGGTTATGGGTGACTCTTCCCAAAAGATTACTAAGTGATTCCCCCTTCTCAGTCTGACTCTGGAAGTCACTATATAGATTTCTATAAAAGTCTGATTCTCCTAAAGTTGTACTGGATCATCGTTATGATGATCTAGCTTCCTTATATGATGTATATAATGGTTTAATGTGTAATTCTTAAACATATTACAGCTCATGGAAAACTCGAATGAATTACCTTGTGTATAACAAAATATTATTTCAGTGGATTGTTATAAGAGTTACTCATGCTAAAACACCCATCCCCTAACATTTGATACCATGGTAACTACCAGATGGCGACACTTGATAAACTACATATTCGTCAGATGTGATACAGAAGTGAAAGAAACCCTCCTTAGAACACTGCCTGACATATCTGGAGCGTCAGGCAGGCGGAGTCTTCGAGTCACCTATACGCCTGACTCTGGCAGGAGGGGTCATCCTGACTCTTTTTCTACTATGTATGTAGGCTGTACTTACTTGATCATGCCGTCCTTTGTGCCCATGACCTTGACTTTGTCGGGGTCGTAGTTGAGTTTCTGGGCGGTGGCGGCGAACAGGTCATACATGACGGAGGGGTTGGCCATGAAGTCCGACCAGAAACACACGGTGAGTGGCTTAATGTGTTCATGTTCCTTGCCGCGTACCTTCACCAGGTCCCTAGCTAAGGACAACATGATGAGCTACTCCTGCCTGCAGCCTGAGCTGCTCACAACTCTACACAGGTACACACACACCAGGTACACACAGGTGTACAGGAGGGGGCAGTGGCCGTGGTGCACCTGGCGGGCCGGCCGGCAGGACCACTGCTGGGAGTGGGTGTACTCTGCTACTCCTGTAGGTGAGTCAAGATGGTGACCGCCAGAAAGGTCTGGCCTGGTAAGAGTCAGTTGTATTGGGAAGTCTAGTCCAATGAGTGTCTAATCCAATGATGCTTATCAAAGGCTCGGTTTCTTGCTTGGTAAAGCGTTTTCGATGTATGCCTTCCTATCTGTTGGTTGCTTGACTGTTTCTTGGTGGCTGCTTGCCTAGTTCCTTGGTTGCCCGCCCGAGGGGGTGAATTATACCTAAATCAGGTCAGGATCTAGAGCTACTTCTCTGACCGCTACGGCCGCCTACCCAGCGGCAGAACCTAAGTAGAAACAAGCCTCCAGGGCTGAGGTTGGGGCTGGAGCAGGGCCAGCGGAGATGAAGAAGGAGCAAGAGTAGGAATGCTGAGCTAGTGCCGAGCAGCTGACCACAGCAGGCTGAGCGGCCGCGTGCCTAAAGCTATGTGTTCTACAGCAGGGAGCTGCTCCTGTGGTGTGTAGTGAAGGGTGTAGGTGTGCAGTAGGTATCGGGTCTGTAGAGCCTGGTGTAAGTAAGCCACTCCTGTAGCCTCACAACACCCGGAGCTGCTCCTCTACACCCAGAAACCAGCAGCGGCGAGCAGCTCGGCCGCCACACGGCTACAGCAGCAGTTGGAGCAGTTTTTGTTGAGTCTGGAGGAGGGTGAGGAGTGGAGGTAGTGCTCCGGCCTGCTGCTCTGGTGTAGTGAGCAGCTCAGAAGGCCTGTCCGGGTAGCTGCCGGTATGGGGAGCAGCTCAAGGCTTACACAGAGGGGTGCAGGTAGTGGGAGGGGCGGGCTCAGGGGGTATAGTACATACAGGACTATACTAGGATCAGCACTAACTGGCAAGGCTGACAACGGTTCCCACCAATTCTAGCAGGAATATACCATCAGTGCCTTTTTCATTCATTAAAATGTTCAAAGCAATATATTACAAAGGAAAATAAAAATTATCCATGCTTAAAAACGTGTATGTGTCAATATATTGTTCATGAACCATCAGAATAATTCCAACACATCACTCTGAGGACCAAGTTTCTTACCATGTGGGTTGGGTCAAAAATTAGCATGCAGATATTTGTTAGATGCGTTATTCTTCCCACAGCTACTCCTGGATGGACATACAGCACTGCAAGGGGGCTGTGAGTTCTGCCGGCCTCCGGTACAGGTCATACCAGGGAAGCACCCCAGTAACCAACTCATTGCTGCACATCACCCCTATAATGTCCTGGGGACATCTTTGGGGAGGACAACTTCTGGACCAGAGAAGATGATGTCCATGTAGATTAATGTTGGCATAACTGCAGCAAAAATGGATATTTAATACCAAGGGGTAATGCTGAAGTACCTACATCTACCGTTGCTAACTTTTACCTCCATACAGTAGACCCAGTGAGATCCATCCCTTTACACTGTATGATTAAAGAAAGGTTTGTAGGACGTTAGTGGGTTTGAAGCACAGAAGTGCAGAGTTAAGAGTGCAGCATCTTGTTTTGACTCGGGACGGGAGTAACTACAGGCGTCCAGAGCAGCTCACAAGGAAGGCCTGGGGAGCTGTGAGTAAGGGAGGGAAGGAGGGGGATCCTACTCCGGCCGGTGCCACTGCAAGTGCTATAGGCAAGGCTCATGGATAGGTTGGTTGAGGAGATATACTGGGGCCAGGGAGGTCCTACTGGTAATAATCCTATAATGTGAGGTAACAGATGGCCAATCAGGATTATTGCAGCCAAGGATTCAGAACGGCTGCTTAGTTAAACATAACAATAATTCCACTTCTGTAAGGTAACTCCCGAGTAACAACATGGCCTACAGACCTCCTGTATTACCTGGCAGTTGCATGCTTGTCCTGTAGGCTACGGTAGGTGTGGGAGTGAGTAGTGGTGTGTATGGGTACTGGGTGTTGAGTTGGGGGTGTTGAGTTGGTAGGTAACAGGGGAGTGGCTCAGGGGGTGCTGGGTTTGGTGGGGGGAGGATAGGCGCGTGTTCTATCCTCCTGCTGAATCCTACTCTAGAAGCAGACTACCGTTAACACGGCTTGGTACTATAGTACTATCTGTTCTCTTTTTGTTGTACATTTTTCCTAGGTTTTTGTATATCACAGCTTGCCACCAAGAGAATCAAGTCGTAATATTTTCCGTGTTTTCTCATTTTCCAGATGAAGTAGGAACCACGAGAGAAAAACAAATAGGAAAATGATTAATTTGCTCACATAATCGTGAAAAGGCACATCCTATTTTATAGTGCCGAATAAAATGTTAATGACAGTAAAACAATTAAAGCCTACACATAAAATGCTAATGACAATAGGAAAAAATCAATTAAAACCTGCTCATAAAACGTATCTCAATTTTGTAACATCATTTTGCAATTTCCTTTAATTTAGTATATCAAATTTAAATGTAAATCACAATACATGATTCCAAATTGGCATCCAGTTTGTACCAGAGATGCTATACACTGTATTAGTTTATTTAGATCTAGGTGAAGGGGTTGACGTGAGTTGTAGAGGTGAACCACCGTCACGGATGCTACCACCAGACAGCACAGAGATAAAGTGATACACATGTAGGACATGTAGGAGGACGTTGACATTCATACCAACCAGAAGAACCGACCTGGATGCAAAATATATAATTAACCCAGGGTACTAGTGGTCTGGGTCTTATACGTCGGTTTGGGAGTTTTTAAAGATGGTTCTGCCCGTTTTCTTTACAACCCACTTCAGGTTCACATTTTGACCACTGTGGTGCAATCGTACACTGCCCTAGTGCACCACTAGAAAGATTCAATCAAAAGCTTTAAAATGATACCATATGCATAAGTCATCTGTTTCGAAAAAACAACTAGCCTAATTATGTTAATTAATGATACAAGAACATAATTTTGCAAATTAGTCACATTTCAGCTGAAAACCAGCATCTGTGACCCACTATAGAGACCTATGGGATGATGGCCTTAAAAGCTGACCTTAGTTTTGTGCAAGAACATCACCCAGTGGGTACATTTCATTGAATCAGTAATGCTCAGGAACGTTGTGCAATTTCCTCGGTCTTAGCCACCTCAATCTATATTTCTTTCTTTATTTCATACATTTTATTTTGTCGGGGAAGGGGGTGGGCATATTCAACCCCCGCCCCTATCTGTGATAGGCGATGTGACTCACCCAGGGCCAAAGATCTTGTCTTTTTCATTATCAATACCAGGGAGCACCACAAGTGATACTATCATACTATAAGGTACTACCAGGGGGAGCCACAAGCAGCGCTCCGGATATCTGTTCCATCTCCAAGGGTCAAAAGCATGTACATGCGTGTACCTATACATGGATAATTACATTTTGAGGCAATAGATCACATTTCAAAGTAAAGCAGAATTAGTTCCACCGTTCAGTATGGGAGTTATGAGAAGATTGTACTCTGCAACAACATGGCTTAATATTCCATGGTGTTTTGAACTTTATTTAGTTTTTCCTGCACCCTTTGCATAGTCTATCTTCTACATACTTGTCAGTTGTCAGATAGAGCCTACACTGATATGTTGTGGGTTTACTACGTTAGTCAGTAGTGCCTAAACAAGGTTGGTCATAGGGGCATTAGCCACATGGACCAACTAATATTCAGAAATGACCAAGTGTCTAATGCATGTTGACAGACTAGAGTTAGTAATATTGACTTACAAGGTTCGTCAAAATAACCAACTCTGATACACCTATAATTCCTAGAAATAGAAAGGCTAAGGTGCGTTGGTTAGTATAAATTTACTGACCTGACTGACCTGGGTTGGTCGTATAGGGAGCCAAGAAATTACTAAGGAAGTTGGTCATGCAGTACTGACTAAGGTTTTCAGCATAAGTAATACCTGTGTACGTGGTTGCCCGTCTCTAACTTACCACAGACTGGGCTTTACATTTTAGTATCAGTTGGTAGGTGTATATCTGATACACTAATCCCCTTGTATCCATCAAGGATAAGTGACTTCAAAGGTTTACACAGCAGTAACTTGTACCCATACTTAAATCTTATATGGAATTATAATGAATGGATAGGATCCACATACCACGGTTAATCGATTGCAATAATCAAGCAGGGATCAGCCGCGGGAAAAATCGTTTGGTCACCTTTGCCCTATTTGCTATGACGTGACATAATGTCGTTACTAGGGACATTCCACCATAGATGCACCACCCACAACATAACCTTTTTTCACCCACCCGTCCAGCCCCACAATAGACCGTTGCCATTTGTAGTTTTGCCTTATCAGCTATTTGGCCTTATCTCACCCTCATATATCCAGGTCAGGTTATGCAGTTCCGGACGTGCCCACTACATGCTGGACAAGTGACCAGTACAGAGATAATTATCATACACTTTGGTGTACATTAGTCAGTATTCAAATACACCCCACGACCCCAGATAAAGGTGCAAAGGATATATAACTATCTCACTGCAATCGGTGTAAGATTGGATCAGAATTCTGACCCTGGCATTAATTAGCTACAATTTGAAGCATATAATTATGATCGAGGCACATGCCTATCTCTGTAAAGCCTGACCTGGTAGGAGGAGATATGCACCTATACCCATGATTGCTGTGGGATTACACTAGCATGCCTGACGCTGTCACACCTGCTGTAGTATAGTGGAATGTATGGTACACAGGTATTTTCTGGAACACGGCAACCTTACCTAACACTGCACTGGACATTGGGTATTAGACACATTGTGGTGTGGTTACTTACATCAAGGACATTTTGATGATCGTTTATGATAGGTAAGTGAATACATATACCCCAGATGTTAATACTTGGAATATATGGGTAGCTGAAGGTTAAATTACATTGACAATTAAATGACAGGTTGCTATGTTGGCAGATCAATCCGGAATCAAAGATGATTTCATTGCATCTAAATTTCTCCAATTGTATGTTGCTCTAAGCTCTGATGGTTAAACTACTTTGATAAACAAAACAAAAACAAAGTGAATAGCATCAGCCTGAGGCCATTTGGAAGCCCATTGACATTGGCACGTGGGTTAGGTCAAAACAAAGGTTCAGGTTACCCAACCCTACAGACGTTTTATCCAATGTTGATTTATTTAATAGTTGGTGCTACTTTCCGGTTGGTTTAGTGGTCCATAATGTTATACTATGATACGAATCAGCAATAGATATATCATTGAGTCATTAAGCTCAAGGTGGTTGTACTTATGGGTTTTACTAAGATGTAGGAGGAATTGGATCCAGTTTTTCAGCTTCGCCTATATAAGTTTTCATGGACCTTAAACAGAATTCCATGACCAATTCATGTCCTATGTCTACTAAAACAGTCATTTTCTAACTGAATCTAAATGCCACCAATTTGGCTAATGAGCATAGCCATTTTCTTATTTGGAATCTTTAGGTATCCAAAACCACATATACAAACAATGCGTTTGAGTGTATATTAATGATATAAGTGTGTGGGATGCCAACATGTCTTGGAACTTAATTCCGTCAGGGAGGGCAGATAGCTGTGTGTCCCCATCAGGGTCAGTATGTATGTTTGTAAAACTATGGCCTTTTCTAAGGAAAGCATAAGAGTGCCAGAAATACTCTCACACATGCCAGTAATAGCAACAAAATCCTAAGTCATTCCACCATAAATATTTATATGAAAATATACATTATTTTGTTTATAACTGAAGGGAAATGAGATGAAGACCCTACCCCATACTTATGTAAAGAGAAATTGTCAAAAATTCTCATTGGAATACCACCAAGAGGAAAAACTCCTTAAGGAACCAGTAATTCCCCACGATACTCTATCTACCCTAAATCGTTGTATCGAAATTTTGCCTAAGTACTTGGAATTCGATGCAAATATCACTGTCGTTTAAAAAAACACCTTTACAATTGACCGAAAGGACGGGTGTGGGTCATGTGCAGTGCGAAATATGCTTGCTCAATAGTCCCCGGCCCCCCACCCAAAAAAAGGGGTTTAATTCAAATCCACGAAGATGGTATACCGTACTTGCAACCTACCAACACTTCCCATGCCCACACAAAATGACCGACTTTACTCTAATACTTGAGGAGGAAAAGAAGAGAAAACTCTAACCATTTAAACCTCATCTAGAAACTGCGTCTATATTAGTTATATTATACAAAGGACATTTGTCACCGCTACGCCATTCATACACAGATGTAGACCAGGCACTATTTTTTGTATTGCAGGACACCTTGCACAGAGGATATGCCTGCAGGAATCTGTACTGATAAGTGATATAGGCTCCAAGACTATCTCCTAACAATTAATAGGGCCCCGTGCAACATGGAGGCAATGGGGTGGGTGTCGCCCTTTAATACGCAGGCAAACGCTACAGGCTGCACCGGCAACACAGTAGAGATGTCCTTCTTCACTACCGTATCACTAATTCCTGCGGTAAGTATAACCAAGTAGAGGTTACCTTCTTCTCTACCGTCTCATTAATACCTGCGGTAAGTATACATCCCCTATATACCTGTAATAGGGATGGGCCATTCATTGCTATTAAAACTGGGAGGTGGGTGTACAAAATGTTCAACAGTAAAATGGCACACCTCATACCAATAGTTATAAGCTCCATGCTGTTGTTACCGTATATCTTAGTGAGCCATTCTATATATATTTTCTTTAATTTTCTATTTAACTGTTCATAACATACAACAAGTGATACATTAAGGTCTTCCTGGTTAATTTCTGCGGGGGTATTCCATCCAGTGAGACATTTACCCCATATTTTATCAAATGCTTTAACAATATTAGATAACCTTTTGGCTCCACCCACTTTTGCTGCATAGATAACAGTCTGTTAACTAACTACATACCTATAACTGATGACAATGTAACAAGGGATGAGGTGGTACAAACAAAAAAGAATTGACGATTTAACTGCTGCATGGTATCCACTACCAAGTAATAGTATCGTAGAGGTTAAAGCGAAGAGAAGGATATCAATCGGCTTCCTTGACATTTTCTAATTAGAATAAAGACTTGGTTTCATGCATGATAACCACTAAGTATAAGGACACCCACTCATTACATTTTTTACATTTCAAATATTTGAGCTTTTCATTAAAAATAGAAGTCCATTTGACCTCAATTAATTTACAGTAGAAGACACTCTTGTTGGCCGTTGCAACTTCAGCAATAGGAATTTCCCTTTATTTTTTTTTCAAATTGAAATTAGCCTATGGCATATGGCACCCTTTCACTTTTTCTTTTTCTCCCGTTTCCATGTCTAGGCCGCGATTGTGCTGATATTGTCCATGTTCAAGAAGAGGAAGTCGTACAAAAAGGGATGGTGCTTCGGGCGGCTGGGTGTCGTGATGTAAGTCTATTTAAAAGGAATAATGCCTATAGGGAACCTGTATATTTATCAGATTATTGATTTTGTTATTTCAGCGTTTAAGACTACGGATAAATAACACATGTTTGGTCGCTGTCGGTATACATCTAAAATATCTAAGCCTACTGTTTTTCCAGTGCATAATTATTTCCGATGAACCAATGAAGTACAATGAACCCTTGAAGTACAATTTAAGTGTATTTCTAAGCAACAACTTAGAGAACTATTATTATGTATGAATAGCTACAAATGCAAGCGTCCGACTCAAATTATGTAGTCTACTCTTGGTGAATCTACCCTACAGTATCATGTTACAAATGTAGTATGATGCATTGTTTAACACCACAGACCCCTTAACCTGCTGGATGAGTTCGAGCACCGGAAGGCATACGCCGTGGCGTTCGGTGCCATCACCAACAGCGTCTTCGACATCCTCACCGGGTTTGATGGCACTTCAAAAAACCCAAATGGCGTCCAAACCGTCAAGGGTAAGAGTGTTCAGCACAAGTTCTAGTTCAGCTCATGAAGAAAAAAATAAATCGAAAATTCCTATCATGTATATATTGAAGTTATTCTTCAATTACTTCCAGGTAGGTAATCTCAATTTCCTTTCATGTAAATGTTAAAAGCCAGCGTTTTCCATGATACCGTTTCACAACAAATTTCAACAGTGTGCGCACCCCTACTTGTAAACACTTTTATATAATAAATGGTCTTGGGTACAGCATTTCGTTTTCAAGATTTTACAGGTTTTCAAGATCTACTACAGTTAAACAATATATTTCATCTCCTTGTAGTTCTGGTGACGTTCGCACGAGCCTTCGGTATATGTGCCAACTTCTTCCCCTTCTTTGCGTGTCTGTACACGGACAAGGTGCTGTTGGGGTCATTGTTGGGCACCGGCTACGCACTTGTGTGGTAACTAAGATTATTACATGTGTTATGGATAATACTATGCTTATTGCTCTAACGTCATGTGTCTCAATCATCTTTTAAAATGGCCAGCAGCCATCACAAACACTATGATCAGCTGATAATAATTATTAAATATTACCACCTGATAGTATAACCACGCGGTAAAATAAAATCTGCGTTATTTACAATCCAAAATTAGTTTGGCTCTCAACATTCCACAGGTGTTCGGTCACCGTTTTAAAGGTAGGCCTACAATCTCTCACTGTGCTATTATCTAGTTAAAAGGGATATCGCCATTATTAAGCATGTGCGCGTACTTTAGTATTATATTTTACACCGTATGTACACCTTTGGCAATATTATTTATAAACGTGCATACTCATGTCTTTGTCGTTATTTGCAGGTTTCTGATAAAGCTCTACACTGTTATAGACTGTCCTGACCCAGAACCAAATGTAAGTGTGCCCCAGTACTAATAAAGACTAGGCAATAACGTTCTTCACGTGGAGACGTATTCTTGGGAGCAGATCCTACGGCCCTTGTCAGACTTATCTTCAGTTAGATAACACATCTGCAAAGAGGTCTAAATGAATAAGCAATATGTACTAGAAAATGGTGTTAGAATCCTTATTGCAAGAGATCTAGTTTAGGCCACTCAAAAAAAAATCTGGTTTCTCATCACCCAGCACTGAAAAATATGACGAGGGCGTTTTTTATTTAATTTTTTTTTTTTTTTACTGAGGGGCCAAAATGTATAGGAAAATGTAGACTTTTCGTGAACAAATTTCACACTTTAGTTTTTAAGCCTACAGAAGTTGGAAAATGTAAGATATTTCTAGGGCACTGCATTACTGACAGTATAAGCTTTAATTTGATACCAAATATGACAATATTTCTCAATATTTAACACATTTTTTCATTAAAAATGTACAAAATAAAAAAAAAAGTTTCCCCCAAATCACGATGTTCATGATGCGCGCGGTGATGAGAAACCAGATTTTTTTTTGAGTGGCCTAATACAAATGTTGCGAAATCTGATATTCAAAATGTGCCCCAGATTTGAGATGCACTATGTTCTAATACCATTATTTGGAGAGAAAAGGCAAAAATGAAATATTTCCTAGTATATTGCCTATGTATATGAGAATGGCCTGAATGTTTTGGGCCCCTCGAAATTTGCCAAGATACTATGATAACCTTACCTCTCCCACAATATTTAGGCCCACATTTGTCACATTCTCAGAATTTTCTTTACACTTTTACTGTACATAATACAAAGCAATCGATCGTACCTTACACAAGTGTGTGTTTTAATTGTTATCACGAATCTTACCCTATATAATAATGATTTAATCATATTATAAACCACTTCTCTGTACAGATCGCGCGTGCCGTACATAATAATTATATCATACAAGCATACTTGATGTCCTTACAGGTCGTACCTTACATTATGGTGATTGCACAGACGCCCACACTGATGTGTTTTGGCTTCCTGATCCTGAAGTACGTGTGGAATATCATCCTGTTGTGTAAAGGAGAAGACGATAAGCACAACCCGCTGCATAGGGTATGTTAACTTCGAGCTGACTCTCTCCTGCTCTCCTGCTCAGAATATGGAGTGAAACCTTTGCACAACTCTAATCAGGGCACTATTATAAGATGTAAAAAATGTTGAATGGCGCACAAAAATAGGCCTATAATATTTCTTGTATGATAAAATGAATAATAACTTTATCTTGCAGATGGAAGAATCCGTTGTCTTCCCCTTTCAAATAAAATACGTCAAATCTTTGCTGCGGAAGCCACCCCCAGAAGTGTAAGTTTACGCACCTTAAGATAATCATACTGTAGAAGAACAGACACAATCTGACCTTGTAAAATATCTATTATTGCAGTTTAGAGTGTCTGTTGCATGAGTTTTTTTTAGTTTAACCTCTCCCCGGGAACCTCTCATATCCTCTCCGTTACAATACAATTCATAACATTGAAAAAGTGCGTAATTATGTATATGAACCATTTCTGCCATGTATCAACACTACCCTTAGCAAGTCCTCTGTAACTTTTACAACACCTGTAATGATGTAATTATAGAGACTGGGAAGATGAGGAACTGACGGTGATGCAGAAGCTGAAGGCCTACTACAAGAAGTACTACTTTGATGACAGGTGCCACTTCAAGTACTCCACTCGTATCTTCTGCACCCTCATGATCATCCTCATGGGCAGCTACCAGGTACACACGGCTATATCCTTCCATCTAGGGTTAGGGCAACAACATTTTGGACATGCTGACTCCTACTTAAAAAAATGCCCCTGAATGGCTAAAGACTTGCTGTTGCCCTCATATTGCAACACTACCTAGGGCGTGGGCTACATGCCAGTTTTTTTTTAATGATTCGTAAATCGGAAAATCATTAAGGACTCTTTTTTTTAAAATGGTCCACCAGAATATATTATATTATACATAAAATAAGATACATATCAAAATAACCATGCAAATCCCGGCCGTTTTCAAGCCCCCCTCCCCCCCCCCCCCCCCCACTCTCTGGTCACACTTTTTCCCATACCTCCATCATTGGGGACCAAGAACCCCTCACCCCCTTGTGTGATATATAAATCACCCCCATTAAGACACTTCTCTCATTGCAAATGCCAGGCATAAATGCCTTTTGTTCTGATCTCATTGCAGATGGCTGTTGCACAGATGTACTACAGCGTGGTAGCCAAACAAACAGTCCGGGGGGTAGCTGCCGTCATTATAAACACAACCAACATCATCTCAGAGAATTCAACACTGACAGTAGAACAAAATATTAACACCATAAGCACCATGCTGTGGGGTAGGTCATAATATTTATAGGCCCAATATATATTATGTTTCTACAAGTAATGGCCTAATACAGGTGTAAGACCCTCAGAGTAATGACCTAATACAGGTGTAAGACCCTCAGAGTAATGACCTAATACAGGTGTAAGACCCTCAGAGTAATGACCTCATACAGATGTAACACCCTCAGAATGATGACCTAATACAGGCGTAAGGCCCTCAGAATGGTGATTTCGATTTCCTTTTTCTCTCCCAGTCTCGTGGATTATTTCATCCGTTCTGGCGTTCTCACTTGCTATATTTGGACTGCTGGGCAGCTTCAGTAGTTACAGGTAATACGTTCATAATATTATGCTTTTGATGCCATGTTCTTTAAATTACCAATACTGACTTAGATCCACCATTGCATTATAAGTGGCCAGCCTCACCACATCCATGCCCAGGCCGGTGATACTTTGTATATAATGGGTTATTCTGTTGTCAATGTAGTTTGTGATAGTAGTAAAATTGATATGTTACGAACTGAATGAAAACAACCAATATGTCATCGATTTTTGCAGAACCCACTTGCTGTCTTTATACCGTGGTGATAGATCGTTCTGTTCAGAGGGATACAAACAACAAGCTGCAGCTTCCGTGGTGAGAATTATAAACATTTCTTCAGTATTCCAAATCTCTGACTTGAAACATTATAGACTATTGTCCTCATGCAATGAGAGATCGCTTGAAACATCCGAGCAATCGATATCTGACTGGCAGTCATGCACTCTTATAATGTTTAGCGGATTTCAATTTATTTGGCTGATTTCATCTTATTTAGATATTTTAGTGTGTTTTCTTAGATATCCTTTTCAATGCTGTATGCCCCATGTGATTTCCCATCGCATGTGATCGATAGCATTATCAAAGTAAAATTCATAAGAATATTATGTGTGCTTCTGTTTCACGTTCATTTCCTCACCACATGCAGAATATTTACAATAATACATTTCCTACATTTCAGTCCAACAGCATGAAGTATGCAGGATTTCAGATTGCCTATTCCATCTGGGGTAAGCTTATCTTTGTATTATCAAATCAGTATTATACCAGTACAGCACTTTTACTGATGTCAATGGAGAATTTTAAAAGGTATGTTCAGGTTCAGCTGGACAGTATGAATTCGATGATACAGGAATTGACTCCAGTTTTACATGAGTTGTTTTACATAGTTTTGCCAGTTGCAACCTGCTGGGAACATTTTACAGGCTATATGTCAGAAAATATTGAATTTAGGGATAGTTCTTGGTACGAAAGTGGCCGGATGATTTCCTGATATATGACTATGTATAACGATATACTTTCAGGTAACATCATCCACGTTCTGGCACTAGTGGTTATCACCTTCTTATTCTGCTTTATCATCGTCCTGCCCATCGCCAACGGCTCATGGACAGTAATCTTGTTCCTGTTTAACACCTTTGGGTAAGTTGACAGACTCTGGTAAAATCCATGGTCTTTTTTTCTGAGAATGGTTTGCGCGAGATAATTATGTTGATGCTTTCTATCAATACACGATCTACACGTAGCTAGATTATTATGTTTCCACTGGGTATATAAGCATAACAACCTGCTTTCACATAATACTAAAATACCAACCCTCACCTGTATTAATCTAATCAAACACATTATTATGTAAAGAAAATAAGGCCGATGTATTTATGGTGAAGAATTTTATCGGCGAGTGAGATAAACAATAATGAATATGACAAAAAGAAAATGAACTGCATGACTAACTGCCAGGTGCACCCAATCATTTATGGCTTTCTTCATCAACAATTTAGGATTCCTCTGATCGTCTCCACCATTATACGGGTCATCCAAGGACTGCTGGCTAAACGCTGCTTCCTGCAGAAGAAGATGTCAGAGGACGACGAGGACCAGCCTCTTGCTATTGATAACAGGTAAAGGCCAAGCGTCACGTGTCTTTTTTTTTATATGAAGTAATTTTCAGATAAAGGACAGGGTCCACATTGCGTGTGTACAGGGTGGATAATTTCCCAGTGATCAAAAATAGTTATACAACGTTTCTTTATTGCTCCTCATCATGACAAAACATTATATAACGTTAAGAACGTTATTTTGAAGTAATTTTTTTAGCTGGTAATTGGATAATAGACAAGCGCCAGATTCGGATAAGAGACAGAGGCCACATCCATGTGGTTGTAAAGACTCAACATGTTTAAAGGTCAGGAATTTAGAAAGTATATAACTCTATTTACTTCTAGAGTTTTAGTAACGATGTCATGTCTCTTTTGCCCCCTGTAGACGTCTGTACCATGTGGCCGACTTCTTCTTCTTCGTGGCTAACGTGTCGGTGGGTCTCTTCTCGTGCCTCATGCGGATCATCAAGGGTGCCGGGGTCGGCCTCCTCTACCTCAGCAGGCTCGACAAGTGTGTTTTCATGGTTGGATACGAGTCCATGGATGCAGGTAAGCCCATTATAGAAGGTCATTTATAGTGATTACTTTATCGCTCATGCCAAAAGTAGAATGGGCAACAGAAGAAGGCCCAATAAAGCCAAAAGGTTGTGATATGCCATTGTGAATACCTACATAAAGTAACCATTGCCAAATTGAAAGTTCCCATTGTGATTGTGTTTTCATTGTTACCAATATTTTGTCGATAATTTATAAAAATACAAAAGTAAAATGGTTAGAACCTTCCTGAGGGATGGTATATATTATGACCCGACCGAAAGCGTTTGCTGGGTAGAGGGAGTGCCTCATGCGCACTATAAGGATTAACGCTCAGGAACCACAAAGTATAGTGCATGGACAGGTCCTTAGGAAATCCTGCTCGCCGGCCCATAGAGGTCAAAATCAACTGCCGAAACCCAGCAAAGGTTCAAGGTCGAGTCGCGGCTCCCAGAGTCGATCTTCCTGTGGAATGGAATTAAAAGTCAGATGGAAATTAAAAGTCAACTATATTTCTTTGGTAGATATTGATGTGTAAGTAGATAGCAACACGCTCGGAGAATCTCTAAATAGGTTATTGGTTTTCTACATTGATACATTATTTTTGGTTACAGGTTTCATGTCCTATGTGGGCATGTTGGCGCTGGAGTCGGCGCACAACCACCCCGCCATGCGCGTCTTCTGTCACGTTATGTTGGGGACGCAGGTGGGACGTCAACATGACGACACTGATAAAACCAGCGAAACAAAGACGTCAACTGACGAAGAAGCTGGTACCGATCTGATCGTTAAAAGTAACACTGACAAACCGGACATCAGCCAACTTGACCTCCCCCAAGTAAATAACGGGGAAACAAATCCAGCCTTCCCAGAAAAAGACATGATTGAGGATACATGTGAGTTTAGAATTCGTGAATTTTTGGGAACGAGGTGGGCAAGGGATGTAATAATATCATCAATTGTTTTCAAAGTTAGCCCATAGGTATGGTGCAGGACGCAACAAGGGACGAACCTGCGGAGTCACTAGACGCCGCCCATTCTGTGCGTAATCTTGAATCCCCACTTCTGGCGTAATCTTAAAGTCTTATTAGTACTCACCATTATTAAAGAAGGAAAAAAAGGAAAAGAAGAACGGATGTTGGGGGGCAGAGACCCCCTATCAACATCAGATGCCATCCATATTAGGACTAGATTGAGTTTTGTTATTAAGATTACGGGAAAAGTGGGGTTACGTTATTAAGATTACGGGAAAAGTGGGCTTTTTAAGATTACGCACAGAATGGGCGGCGTCTAGTGACTCCGCAGGTTTGTCCCCACGTGCGTATAGGACCATGGGACAGCAGGCGTCCTTGCTGATGTGTGAAAGGTATAGTTCTTACAATAATCATGTTTTGTAATGTAACATGTGATATACCTCTAGCAGAACTAGTTTGAGGTGCCTATCAAGGTACTCAATCAGTAATGTTCCCCTAAAGTCCAGAGCTTCTTGGCACCCTGGGCCGTTTTCTAGGCACATATTTAAATTCGGGATAACAATTTGTTCCCAACCCCGACATAATAGAAAAAAAACAGTTGACATTTTGCAATAGAATGTGTCACTCAGGACGTCCTGAATAGGATGCTTTATAAATAAGGTGTGTAATCTCCATATCACTAAATACCAGCTGCATAATGATGTCACCCCATATCGGAAAACACATTGGGCATAGAAGCTAGCTGTAGTGGAGGCAAAACTCCATCGTGAAGATAAGACTTACCGTTCTCCTTGTTTCTTGCAGCGTTCAGCAGCTCTCCGTCCCTAACTCAGTCTTCCACCACCAGGCGTCGCGCCAGAGCTCGCTGGTACCTGGCGTACACCATGCTGCGGAACCCGGATGTCATACCGTTACGCCACCATGGGGAGATTGAGGGTACTAAGACTGGTAAGAATAAGTGGGACGACAGCCCCTTGTGGGAAGACGAGGTATACGTCAAGCTGAAGGCCACAGTAGCGGCTATGGAGATGAAGCAGGAGATCCGGAGGAGGGACGTCAAGTCTGCAGACACTGACTCGGCTAAACCCACACAAGTCTCTATTGATGTAGGTGCAGACATGGCTAAAGGGGAAGCTATAGAGTCATCTACTGATGAGTTAGACACTATTAAAGAAACCCTCAATCGGAATTCACGGAGTGTGAGGGTATAAAGGTTTAATCCAATTGAAGGGTAGATAGCCGGGGATAGATAGGGAGATGGACAATTCTCAAACACAGTCTAACCATTAACAGCTCGAACAATGATTATTAGCCTATATAGACATAAACGCATTGTATTATAGGTAGAGGGAAAATCATGGGGACCAAGAGTAAAATACAGAGGGGATACACCTGGCCATGTTCATTTTCCCGACCCCAAGAAGCACGTACAACAAATATGCCTACCCTAATGGGCACCAAATTCATTTCAACGTTGAATCAACGCTGGATTAACATTGTATTAACATTGACGACCGTTTGTCATGGTTGATTTAAGGTTCTGTGACCGCTGGAACGTACATCTATAGAGTTATAAAACCTATAGAGTTATAAATTATTTCAATTTAACTTATTCCAAGATGTCACATTATAATGTCGAAAATCAGAGGTAGAGGCGTACAAAGGTGAAAAGGGTCACTGTTTACATGGCAACCACGGTCCCAACCCTTATACGCATAGATTAAACCAACCAGTGTCCGCACTGCTCCAATTCAGTATGTTCCTAATGCAGAATATGACTTAGCTATAACTGATTATCGAGGAGAAAAGATAAGGGAATTATCATAAATTACTAATTGTCTCTGCGGGTAGTTTGAATTCAGGGAAAAGACATACTCATGTAATCAGGTCAAGTATCCTCCTTAATTAAGGACCATAATAGTAAGTGCGTAAAGGTAGGCACCCAGTAGGTAATATAGAAAATTAACACATTATATATAAAAGTGAATGGAGAACAATATGTATACGTTCTAACGCAGCAACAAGGGTCGGGGAGTCCTGTGCGGTGTTTCACAAGGGGCATTACAATTAATTGTAGAATAAGTGTTTCTATAGGAGGACTTGATTGTATATAACCAGTAAGACCGACATTTGGTTGTATCAATTGTATACTGCTTTTAAAAAGTGTTTCACAAAGGTCTACAACCAAGATATTAAGTCAGGGTCTTGGCCTACAATTGAGATACAACTAATGTATAAGTGTTTCACAATGCATATTAGCGTGGAGCTCATACCATGCCCGCTAATATTTTCCTTACATATTTTTTCACGTTTTTTTCATGCAATATATGTGTCATACTACACACAAGAATCCCTGCAAATATCTGTTTATTCAGGATGAAAATAAACTGGTTATACACATTTAAACAACACTTATGTTGATCCTATGTGGTCATTATACAAGGGGAGCGTATTTAAGATTAATGCTTTATGGTTATTAAGGTTGACTTACTTTTACCAAATGTTAGTCTTATGTTGGTGTTTCACAAGCCGCATTATTATCTTCAATTGTATCTAAGTATATGTCCATAGATACAATTGAAACTTGTGAAACACCAAGATAAAATTAACATTGGGTGATATTAAGTTGGTCTTAGAAAACATGTAAAATTAATTGTATCTATTTTCTCCTTGTGAAACACCCCACTGAGTACATTATGGGCGTCGACAAAAGTCACAAAACTAATGGACTTTGTCAAAGCCTGTGACTTTGTCGCATTGTGAGTTATATGTGCTCGGTATAATGGACTGCGGTAATTTATTGTGATGTGGAGGACCCTCGCACTATTCAGGTGACAGAGAACCTCCATGATACTGATGTGTTGATAAAAGGTCTGTATTTGTCTCTATCAAGGGCAAAGGCATTACTAATTTTAATGTGGATATCACATTTTAGCTACTCTAAATCTTTTTTTTATTAATTGCACA
This sequence comes from Harmothoe impar, assembly GCA_947462335.1. Taxonomy (NCBI): domain Eukaryota; kingdom Metazoa; phylum Annelida; class Polychaeta; order Phyllodocida; family Polynoidae; genus Harmothoe; species Harmothoe impar. The sequence continues at coordinate 52,164,840 of OX381709.1, read as the reverse complement.
TACATGGGTGGCAATTATGGTAATCTTTAACCTGAATATGAACAACTTTTATGAAAATGGACCACTGTTTTCTAGGTATAACTACAATTGGTTAGCCATGGTAGAGAATAACATTAAATCAATAGTGCATGTGGTATACATGAGTATAACTGTACCTATAATCATCTATCATCTTCATGCTTTACTTCATCTATTCTTGTACGTCTTAACAAAACGAGCATAGAATATACACATATGTATATATTTTTGGAATAAACGTTCTTATTCACAATACGTAGTCATAATTTTACCGAGTGGAAACTAAAGGCAATGCATCAATATCTGTTGTTGAAGTTTCAATAATTCCAAAATTTGGTTGATGAGCTTGGGAAATTATCGAAATGATAGATGTTGGCTGTGTCTCATGTGTTTAGGCCAATGTGAACGTCTATGACCGGGTGCAATCTATGACCGGGTGCAATCTATGACCGGCATGGAAGAAAACAGCTTATTTAGGGCAGATGTACATAGAAATGGCTGAAAAAAGTTAATGGATGTATTGAGACGTTATGATACTAATTTTATTTTCATAGTTTCTATAATTATGTATCTATTTTAGCACAATAGAAAATAGAAAAGTCCATCTTATAAGGTCATAGACGTCACTTTGTAAGTAGCATTCATTTTAAACACCCGTCGAAAGGGAGGGGAAATAATGACAGCCATCCATGTTAATTTATGCATCACATATTGTAGAAAATTTTGTTAAAAAGGTCTATGTAAATCTGCCCTAAATAAGCCTTTTTCTTTCATTCCGGTCATAGATTGCACCCGGTCATAGATTGCACCCGGTCATAGACGTTCGCATTGGCCCAAACTCATGAAACACAGCCTATTACATTTGAGCAAAACATTCACAAAGAATTGAGACCGAACCGTACACATGGCTGTAATGACCGTGGAAACGGCAAATACTCATATTCCACGAGCAAAATGTACATGACAAGCAGTGTATAGTGCGTAAGAAGCGGGTAGGCATACAGGCTCCCACAACTGGCCAGGGTCTTTAAGTGAACCTGTGGTGCCAAAGGCAATGATCAAAGTGGTCAGGGTCCAGGTGGCACAGGGGCATATATCTATGGGCAGAGAGGAAACGTAGATAAAGCCAATGCCATTTTTCTTTGTTCAATGAGCTCTACACTGTTTTTTCTTCTTCGGCACACTCCCCATTATTACCAACAGTCTGCATTTAATGTTATTTTTACCTACAGTTACCCTTTTTATTACAAAAAAAATGATAGCTGATCCAAACACAGCCATTTCTCAAGAGTTGGTTTCATTGATGAGTGATGACGGGAAACACATCAATAAGCATTGTAACGAGATACTTTAAAAAAAGACAAGACTGATCAACTTCTTACTAGCACATCGATCTTTAAGAAAATCCATGTTACCCCCTGACCTTGGACAGGGACAGAATATACATCGCACTTTATACATGTATGTCCACCATCAGGGTAGGACCCTGGGCAGCTTTAGTGTATTGGCATTGTCTCTATGCATTGTTCCTACCCAGTAGAGTTCTACAGTACAATGCACAGGGCAGTACAGAAGACGTCCACCCTCACCCCCTGCCCTTTGTGTGGACGTATAGAGCGATAAGTAGGAATGTGCATGCCATCCCACGGATCGTCTTGTAGCCTTGGCACCGTGTACACGTGTCCTGTGTCCTACTTCTTCAAAGTGTAATCTAGAAACAGGAGACATCTGCAGCACTTGTTTCCCGACTTCTATTATACAATGTTTTTACAGTATGACATCTTGAGGTCACAATTATATTCACACTCTTGAAATAATACAGGCCGTCCAATGGCCACGTATTATAAATTCATGACGGTGTCACTATTTCTCCATCATCCTTACACAGATAAATGCAATGGAAACTCTACCCACACTTACCATGCCCCATGAGCCCACATCTCTTAACGTGTATTGTAATATGTCCTAGTTTACGAATGAGTAGGTGCCTGGATCACCGATCTACCCATTGTATACTTACCCCCGGGGGGGCACTCAATTTTCTTTGACACGGGTGTGCGGGCGACCCTTTTGCAGCCCTTACCCCTGGTGAAGGGGATTTTGGTCAAAAGTGACCCTTGCTGAGGGGGATTTTGAATAAAAGTGACCCTTTCTGAGGGGGATTTTGGATAAAAGTGCCTAGGTTTTAGTAATTTTTACCACGGAGTCGACCTTTGTGAGAGGGATTTCAATCAAAAGTGACCCATGTTGCGAGGAATTTTGGCGAAAACTCCAATTTGCGACCCTTTTTGGGGGGATTTTGTTGAAATTTCTGAAAAGTGACCCTTGGTGAGGGGGATTTTGGTGAAAATTGACCCTTGGTGAGGGGGGTTTTGGTGAAAAACAGACCCTTGGTGAGGGGGATTTTCCTCAAAAAGTACCCTTCCCAGCCGCACACCTGTGCACACAAAATATACCAAGTGCCCCCCCCCCGGATCCTTACACACCGCACTTACAGGTGTATGTGTGACGTTGGGTGTACGGGGTGGTTACAGAGGGTACAATGGGAGCAGATCAGACCACTCACTGCTCACCTGAGCTGCTCTCCACCTGTCCATACCTGGTAAAGCAACCCTCACACCTACACCTACTTGTCCTTACCACGTGTTATTCCTTCTCATGGCATGCTCGGGAATTTCTATCTTGATTGGCCTAATGATATGTGCCCCTTTCCACAGCTAGGAAGACCATGGAGAGCGTATTGATTGGACTAAAATCGTATGTTGGTTATGAGCATTCTAAAAACAGAAGACCGAGTCTATCTTAAAAGATGACCACTGGATTCGGAAATGTACTACATATATATACCTGTAACCTCCAAACCCCCCGCACTCACATAACCCCGCTCTCCTGGATTCAATGCTCGAGCTGCACTCATTTTCCAGGTCGGCTGAGGTCAAAGAGGACTTTCTGTGGGTGCCTCTTATTCTAATCGATCCATCTCAGCCTGGCTGCCTGGCTGGTCTCAAAAGTCTGAACCTAAAATTCAGAAAACCAGGCATATGCTTCAGCTTTACATAATATATAGGATACTAGTAGATCAATATCAACTTGTTTTTCTACAAAGACAGTTTTTGAGCTATTCAGTATGGGTATATCGGACCAGGAACTCTCTAGAATACACATATAATTGCACATAGCAACACGTGCAGCAAATTTATTCTTTGTTATAAGCGTGTAGAACTTGACCCCGCCCTGTCTCCATGGTCAAGCGATGTGTTATTCCCTGTACTGTTCGTCCTTAGATCACGTCATGCACCGCTGAACGCAACATAAGTAGACTTGCTCCCCTCCTACTGGTCATAGGTATAATTGATACACAAGAAAACGTCGACTGTTTTCACAAAGGAAAGATGCATTAAATATAGATATTATTTCACACATATTATCTTTAATCTAGAGTCTAAATCCTTATTTCACACGTTTCACCCGTGCATGGTGAGTTTCCCCTTCACTTATCCTTAGACGGCTGTCTAGGGCGAGCTGCTCAATGATTGACTTAAACTACTCCTCGGGGCATCATTCTACAACCTCCTCCATGGTCAGACATGAAAATGGTCAAAGCTGGAGGCTTCTTTATGAGCGGGTCTGATTTTCTCGAGGTTTAGTGTTGCATTTTAGCTTCAGTTTTTTCTTTTCTGTTGCTTCGGAAGTTTCCCATATTATATGGGTTAGATTTCCTTAGTACAATGTCCTTATGTACAATTCAAAGTATTTTTAAAGGTACAGCATCCTGCAAATGCTGCAGAATAGGGAATACTGTACTAATAGTGCTAATTCCGCTAACTGTGTGTGACAGGGAATGGTCTAGGCTTTTAGAGAGGAAAAATCGTTTGTGCTTTGGATGAGAATTCTTTGAGTCACGGCCTGTCAACCCTAAGATTTACATAAATGTAACGTCTGTCAGATCTATTTGAGGAAGTCAAATGGCAGGTTGATAAAGTGAGTTTGATAGCCATAATTTATTATCACCCCCTAAAGGCTCATTATGGGTGTCATATTGACAGAAATAAAATGACGAATTTCTTAATCCTTTTCAGCCCAAGGTCCGAAAAACCTTAAGTGGACAGAATAGATTTTTGGACGTTACATACTAAGTACACATTAGCCTCTGTGCAGCATGAACTTCTGAACTTGTACACACTTATATATTGTGTCCAACACCCATGGCGTGTACACATTGATCAATCAGTAGTTGCACCCTAATGTTGCACCTGTTGAATGTACAACCTATCTAGCCCTGATTTGCATGTGTAACATCCATCAAATATATATATATATATAAATATATATATATATATATATATATATATATATATATATATATATATATATATATATACATTTATATGGAACTTATTATATAAGCGTCAAAGAACATTCTTTTGTGGTTAATATTCCATCTACACCCCCATATTATCAATTTGGCATACTCGGCGCTAGTTCTGTCGGATGTTACACCGAAAACATAAGTTTGGCCCAGAAATGTTAACATCAACTATCTGACAGTTACTATTAGATAGCATCTTGAAGGGACATCTTGTCTAATATCCTGAACATTGCATAACAATCATAGAGCTGGTTGACATGGTTGTGCTGGTTGTGTGGGTAGGGTGCACGTCTAAGTGCAGTACAGGAGGTATGAATATTGTATACAGCGGCCACACCCACTGGAGGCTGGCACCGACCTGTAGCCACCCCCCTCCCCCCCCCCCACATCTACACTGTCTGACCACTACACGGCTGGATGGACACCGCCCCCTCCCCTTCTCATGTAGTCGTATTCGGTCTAATCTAAATTCATGTATGTATACGTACATACAAATATCTTGAGATAACATGCCACAGACATGCTCATAATTATTAGCTCAAAGCGCAGCCATACGTTCGAAAATATCCTAGTGTATAATAGAAGGCCCTGTTCTCCAGATGTGGAAAAATGGGTTGTATATTTAAACAGGGATTCAGTTGTTTAGTAGCTCCCTTGACCAGTTAAAGCTAGAGGCAGAATTTAGGGTAATCCAAGTGGAAATTGAAAATGAAAATGCGTGTCTTGATCGGGCTTGAAATTGGGATGTCACATTGGGATGTCACATTGTTACCGGTGTGTAGGTTATTTGAGGACAATAAATTTATGTTCTGTCAACGTGCCAAATGTAATGGAAATGTCCCATTAAAATGGACGGCTCTGTGTAGAATATTCAAAATCAGCAAAAGTTTACTTCTAAACAGTTTTTGTTGTTTCCATTCATATCTGCTGAAACGATGCACCGTGGAATACATGTTGCCTATGGCCCTCCGAATATCCTTTTTGCTTGCTGGCTGGATACATCATTATTATCTGTCGATTGCCTGGGATAAATAGACTATATTTCTTATCACCGACCTGCCGTCACACAACATTGCTTCACACATGAAATTCTATACCAATTCCCCCTCAAGATGAAAATTTATGAGAGTGATGTGCCTCTACATGGGTAAAAATCGACACGTGCGACACGGCGACACGGGGGTTTTAAAAATCGACACGTGCGACACGGGGGTTTCGACAAAAAAATCGACAGACACAAAAAACTTTGAAATAAAAATCGACAGACACATAAAACCTATACATAAAAATCGACGGACATAGTGTAGCCAATGTACAACAGTGGGTAAGGTATAGAATGCTGTATGCTGGTAGGCTCTCACACCTAGTCCAAGCAGCATTCTCACGCCTGCAGTAGGTGTGAGAATGCTTTGCCCTGGGAGGAGGGTGGTGTCTTGGTATATTTTGTATAGTAACACAGGTTTGTGCCTCTACATGGGCCATGGGTAAAATTCGACACAGCCCTTTTAAAAATTGACGGACAGGGAGGAATGGTATGGCATAAAAATCGACACGAGACACGGCCGTTTGTTGCTAAAAATCGACACGGCGACACGGTCAAAAATGAGGATACCCATGTAGAGGCACAGTGATATACATTACTGGATTTCACAACTGTATACACTCTACGGGGTTGGTGCCTCATCTATCTTGATTACTCTGCTGTACACCTGTACAATGCAGTCAGGTATCTCGATCACCTGGCGCCCTGATCACCCTACTGTACACCTGTATGTGGTGGTCAGAGACCTCACCTGGCTTCCTGATCAGCCTGCTGTACACCTGTACAGGGTGGTCTGAGACCTCACCTGGCTTCCTGATCAGCCTGCTGTACACCTGTACAGGGTGGTCGGGGACCTCACCTGGCTTCCTGATCAGCCTGCTGTACACCTGTAATGGTGGTCGGGGACCTCACCTGGCTTCCTGATCAGCCTGCTGTACACCTGTACAGGGTGGTCTGAGACCTCACCTGGCTTCCTGATCAGCCTGCTGTACACCTGTACAGGGTGGTCGGGGACCTCACCTGGCTTCCTGATCAGCCTGCTGTACACCTGTAATGGTGGTCGGGGACCTCACCTGGCTTCCTGATCAGCCTGCTGTACACCTGTAATGGTGGTCGGGGACCTCACCTGGCTTCCTGATCAGCCTGCTGCACACCTGTAATGATGGTCGGGGACCTCACCTGGTACCCCGATCACCTGTACACACCCTAAAAAAGGTGAGCATCACTGTCGCCGAAAGCACTCTCACCTTTCAGGTGACTTTCCGGTGAGGGTGCTTTTGGCGACAGTGACGCTCACTTTTCTGAGGGTGCACTTGTACAGGGTGGTCAGGAACCTCACCTGGCGCCCTGATCCGCCTGCTGTATACCTGTATAAGGGTGCATAGGGACTTCACCTGGTACCCTGATCAGCCTGCTGCTGTTGCACACCTGTATGGCGTGGTCGGGTAAGGTATTAAGTATTTAGGGTTAGTTAAGTGGACAGGTGAGAGTGGCGGCGCCTGTGTGTGGATGTTTCATGAACCCTGCCTGCCTTATCCTATTGATTGGGCAAGTAGGGTCGATCTGCGGATCACTCTGCCTGACACCTGGTCCACCCACAGTAACCCTGACCTCCACCCACCTCCCCTCATCTACCTGCACCCTTCAGCATCCCCAACAATAACCTTGACTAGACCTCTGTTAGAAATAGCTAGCCCTATTTTATTAGCGGAGTCAAGACATGCATATGTACTTTTGTCTAAAAACCCGATAACACACATCAAAATACTTGCATGCGAAAATCTTCTGCGTAAATGTTTATTATACTAAATTTTATAACGATTAACAACTGCGGTCCCGAAATGACCATGCTTGTCATGTATCCAGTGCAACAATCGATGTTTCATTAGAAGGTATTGGAGAATGCATCTTTAATGAACCGACTGTACTTAACCCTCAACCCTGCACTTCACACACCTTTAACCGTGCCAGGTGCCACCCCTTGCCCTATTGCCATAGTCCCTTAATGTTGGGATACCACGTTAACTTCTAGTGAGTTGTATACATGTGCCTACTTAAGATGTGGAGTTGGATCTTGTGATGAGCTGGCATGCATACATGTATATCGTTAATGGTGGGATGTGAGCGAGAGTTAAAATGGGACGCAAGTAAACCAGTAGAACACGATAATATTATTCATTGATCAATTTAATAGTGTACTTTTTGCATAGACCCCCACACTCATCCATCGTATATACTGCAGACTTCGCCTAGATTGATTATCTCGCGCTCAAAATCCCTTTCAACATGTATAGGGTCTCGGCCGGATTGGAGCAGGTTGTGGCGGCCCATATTGATAGGAGCTGATAGGCTGGGTATAACCTTGTCCTGGAAGTGATTGTTACCCAAGGACAAAGTACCAGTCAGTGTGCGTCTTATCAGTGATGATAACTACACCCAGCGAAATTTTAAATGATCGACCCACTGGGTATGAATCTACAGCCCATGTACCACCTCCCACCTGGCGGTGCTCTATGCCCAATGAGGCGGATGTAAGTAGTATATAAAACAGGGGCTTTGATGCTGGTCCCTAGGTAATGGACATGGGCTCAAACAATCCGGCCGCCGCAATGAGGACTCAACTGTAGTTACCAATACAGATCCATACAGAAGCCAAGGGTTCTTCCATTTTCCACACTACGTATCATTATAGGCACTGCATGAAAAAGAGGGGCATTGGTTCGTTCTTTGTGGCCACAGCAGAGACAATATTTAATCTGAATCTGAATCTGAATCTGAATCTGAATCTCAAATGAGAATATAAACAACAGATAGTATTACAATCTCAGTAGTTTTAGGAAGTTAATGGTGAAATTGAAAAGGGAGAGTAGCATGAGAACATACCATCCCGATGTAGAATCACCATATGGCAGTGCCTACGTTTTGGATGTGAGCTGCGGTGGGGGTGAGGGGATCTGAGATCATGTCTGTCTTCTGACACCTGTACAGAGTCATGGTAAAGAGCTCGCGATATCCCATAACCACTATACCTATTCAAGGAGACGAGAGCAAATGTGTGGTAACTGGGAGAGATAATGTATATAATACTTAATGTGAATTTGATCTCGAATACTAGCCATATTTACAGGCTTTTATTTATTTGAATCCCTGAACATTGGGGTAATATCAATAGCAAGGCTTAGTGTCTGGAATAGTCGTCAGTACGTTGTGTGTGTGAGTGGGGGAGGCGGGACTGTACCTGTGCCTGGCCACTGGAGGCTACTGTCACTGAACCGTGACGGACGCAGCTCAAGACAGGAAGTGTGTGTGTGGGGGGGGGGGGCTTTGAAGTTTTATCTCTACCGTAGCGCTTCTTGTACAGGAGTTATGGTCGTCCTACAGAGCCCCCCTCCACTCTGTGAGTCGCCTATACACCCTATATACACGGCTACACCTCACCTACACCCACCATGCATATTTCACGCCGCCCTTTGTACCCGCTCTACTTCCCTCCGCTGGTTTCCTACCCACAATCCCTCGCGCGCACCCCAGACAGGACGCTGCCAGCGGGGGGTCAGCCGGTGCGTGCCTTCCCGGGGATCAGTGCGGCACACCTTTGCGTTTGGGGCGAACTCAGCCAAACGAAGTGCACGTCGGGAAGGGTTGATCACAGGGACGCCGCGTCCAGTTGGTGTACAGTGGTGCTTAGATACCCCCCCCCCCCCCAACACACACACACACACCTCCACATACCCCTAGTTTAACAGGTAGAGGCGTCTGGTGTTATTTCAGGTAATGCCCATTTTCACGTCATTCGAGATTCGAACCGATCGACGGTGCTCGATGATCGACTTGCCCGAGGTCGACTTGCACAAATCACCAAAGCAGCTCCTTCCGTCCGTCACCATATCACACAGTGGGGTCTGGATGTGCGCACCCTTTTCACCAAGCACGCTGTAGCCTACAATATACACAGGCTATTCTCCAAATATACATCTAGTATATTCTACTTAGTCATTGTATTCTTTTATGGAAGTTCAACAATATGTCTCAAATCAAAATACACCCAACCCATAGCAGTGACGTATATATTGAACGTTTCCTTGATGCTCTATTAAGATTGGCTAATTTAAGCACTTAGCGGGCTGTGCATTTTGGAGATAACCCTTTTTATGACATCTGACAGGGACGGATCCAGGAATTTGGAAAAGATAGGGGGCGTGTAATACCTACAGCATTGAGGATGTTAAATCATCTACATAAATGCACAGAAAAATAGGGGGCCGCGCCCCCTGCGCCCACTCTATCCGCCCCTGCGTGGTAATCATTATGCGATTTTGAAGTTCTGAATGAACCAAAATGTCCTTTAATTTACCGAAGATAATCGATCGAGGTTCCACAAGTGTAAGAGCGGTTTCCAAATTGCTCATCAAAATACAATGTAAAATAATCTCGACTGTGTGGACTGATGCTATCAGAAGCAGATTGGAGGTTGGGGCAGAGGTAATGTTTGAAGATTGCGGCAGAATTCATTCTGGATCATGTTTTGAGAGTGGATACGTACGTAGCTGGTCTCCCGCGGCGCCGGGGCAGTTTTATTAGGGCCTGCTGGGTGCCAGCGGAAGGCGCCAAACGCGGCAGCAGACGACATTAAAGATGCAGAACGCTGCACATCACGTGACCCGCCCGACCCGCCAACAATCGTTACATACGGGTATTTGTAAAGGCGTTTTTGGAACGCTGACAAGACAGATATGCCGCCATTGTCCGGCTGTTGTATGTATAGGCACTAGCACCCACCTTTAAACAAGGGAGGGTGGAATTATCGGTTTCTGCTAAACTAACCTGAGGTCATTCACAAGGTCAACCTGTCAGCTTGGATCTCTACTGCTGGAAAAATGTGTTTATACTCTTAGGTTTCATAATAGTTGAAGATATGGTAAGATATGCTGTTATTTCTGAACTTACAATATTTAGCTATAAGGGAGTGGTCATTTTTCAACAACAGGGGGGGGGGGGTTGGTGGATTTGGGGGGGGACCAAAAAAATTTGGACCCCTTGAAGGGGAGGGACCAAAAAAATTTGGACCCCTCTTGAGGGGGGGACCAAAAGAATTACACCCCTTTTTAGCGAAAAAGCCTGCGCGTTACTATAGCTCAAAGGGGTCGGCCGCGCTCATTTTCAACCTGCCTAGGGGGGGGACCGAAAAATTTGTGACCCCTTCCGCGGGGGGGACGAAAAAAATTTCGACCCGCTCGCGCGGAAATCCACTGACCCCCCCCTGTTGTTAAAAAATGACCACTCGCTAGATTCGTTAAAAATATTATTCCGAAATGGCAAATGCATGTGATATGCATTTGAGTAGAAGTATTTGCATCCCAAATTTAATTCAGTTCTACACACAGAAAGGTAAAGGTGTCAACTGTGTCTCCCACGTATGCTCTGGCAAAAATGGAGTGTCAAACAGCTATTGACTCTGCTATTGTTACTGATAGTAGAGAGTCAACTGAAGTTGACACTGATAGTAGAGAGTCAACTCAAGTTGACCCTTCATATAAGAAGAGTCATTTGCTGTTTGACTCTCTATTTTACCAGAGCCACGTGGGAGACACAGTTGACACCATTACTTTTCTCTGTGTAAGTTCGCTTTTCTGTACAAATTATCTCTCACCAATTCGAATTATGATAATACATCTATATTTTATTGACGGCAAAGGAATTCATTACTGATATAATATTGTATTCAAAGAAGTACCAATATAATTATACATCTTTTTATACTGGATTTCCATGTCGAAAAGCTCTGATTTATTGCCTCATATGTCTGTTTTCATAACTATATAGGAGTATCCTTGAAATACAAATATCCCTGTGCACAGTACAATACTGGTCAATCTTGCACTGCATAATATTATTTGATTAGTTGCACATTCGTTATTATAACTATAAATTATACTCTCTGTCATCGAACGTAATCATTCTTGATGTAAGGTTCTTGGATGCATGGTCATTATTCAACAGCAAGGCGTTATACAACGTTATACATGAATAACGTTTCTCTATGGCTCATTATCGTGGCACAACGTATATGTATATTACTAGAGGGTGGAATATCATACAAGACTAAGACGCAATCATGTACAGTATAGTTGACTTTTTATTAGCTGAGAAATACAATGTGTGTAGGATAATCAACGTTTCAACCAAATTAATTGGTCTTCTTCAGAAAAGTATAACTTGAACATTTTAACTCTACAAACTTGTCGATTGTGGTTACATTATCCTGCATTACCAATTTAGATAATATTTTCATTAAAGCAGGACACCGGCCTTCTTGGACATATTCCTCTCTGCCTTGGCAAAACATCGCCAGGCATAACGCCTTAGCATAAGGCATATGCGTTACATATAAAGTTCCTCAACCATGTTGTTCATTACTTTTGCCATAGTGTATGGACCAATGATCTTATGCAGAGTAATCCGGAGAAAAATGTATAGCAGAATGATTAACCTTTCACTGCTGGCCTTGAAAAATGCAATTTGGGCCTTATAACCACCGGCCCTATGCCATAAGAACATGTAAATATGTAAGTAAGTCATCCCTGGCTCGATGGCTAAAGAGTGAAATAAGTTGCATTTGCTACAGAATTTACATTTTTCTGACAAGGGGATATACATGTAGTACTTATGCAGAAATATTTTTGGATTGGTTCAAAAATAATTAATATTTGTTTCATAGGATAGCAGTAAACAGGTGGTATTGCTGTCATTGGGTAGCACTGTTGCTGCCCTGTGGCAGCAGCGGTTTTTCAGGGGTATTTTAGATGCTGCCCAGAGCCAGCAGCGGCCCTTAAAGGGTTAAGAACTATTCAATACAGTACAGTAGGCGAGATAAGTGTACATAATCTCCCAATTCCCGCCTGCTCAACTCAAGGAATACAAAGTCCCGCCCTTCTCACGCACATGGGAATTGCCGAGAGTATTTGATATTATAATTAGGCAAAAAAAAGAGAGGTTTGTTTCAGGTCACCTGACCGACCCTATCAAAACAGGGCCGACCCTACTTTTTATATGCAAGAAATTTCCGTATTTTTGCACTTTTTTGGGTAACTTTAGGGTCCTCCGGGAGGCTGGCCAGTACTTTTATGTAAAAAATAAAAAAGTTTTTTTTTTTAATCCAACCTACCGACCCTACATTTTCTGCCCATGTTAGGCCAAAAAAAAAGAAGGTGTGTTTCAGGTTACATGGTCTGAAAATCTAGGGTAGGTAGGTCGGATTTTTTTTTTTAAATTTGTTTTTTTACTTAAGCCTGAAAAGTACCCAGAAATCGACTCACGAACTTCAATGCCGACTCGCCAACGACCGCCTTGACTCGTGAACTATCAGATCGACCCTTAAATAGCCCCAAAATGACCTAAAATATAAAATGTTTTTTCAAAATTGCATAAAGATTTCTAGGGTCGGCCCTGTTTTGCTAGGTAGGGTCGGGTAACCTGAAACACACCTTTTTTTTAAAATTTGGCCCTACCTGAAACAAACCCTTTTTTTTGGCCTTATACTCGCCCTGTCAGCTTTATTTCTATATGGAGACTGGGGAGGCCTCAGGTGTATTTATAAATAGGGGTAACTGTATCATCTATGCTATAAAGATGCCTGTCTCACCTGTGTATAGGGGTACATGCACACATACACTCACACCCACACCCACCTGCTGGTCCCTATACCGTTAAGAACCGTAGATTGCATTAAATTACTGCCCTTCGTCGTATAGGGATACATGGATGCAGCCATTGCCAATCTACTAGCCACGACTGCTTTCATGCATCATGCCGATCCACACGGGAGTGTATCAACTACTTATGGTCGGCACGATGCTTAAATGCAGCCCTGGTGAGCTACTCGCAAGTGCTGCATTCATGCACCTGGACCACAGGATGTACTGCATTAATCAAAGCGCGATGCAGGTTTCTTAAAGGGCTAACAGCCCCTCCTACACAGGTACCCCGTCTCATTTCTACCTGAGTAACACCTCCCCCACCTCCACCCCCTCCTCCAGCTGTCTCTGCTGGAGCTGCACGGCAGAAGGTGATCAGCCGGTAATAGAAGTCACCTCCAGTCAGGGAATATCAGGCCGAGCTGTCATGCAGCTTACATACACCTTCATTTATAAATACAGACACCGAAAACAGCAACATGTCATATAACCTGGTAACAACAATTGTAGTCAAAGATCCAGATCTATTTGTCAATTTTTGGGTGTATAAAGGCTATGGCAGTGACAAAGAGAGAGAGAGAGAGGAGGGAGAGCGACCCACACACAGTGACAAGGGGATGGAGAGGGATAGAAAGACAGACAGAGGGTGACATTATAAGGATAGGAATATATATATATATATATATATATATATATATATGAAGAGTTTGGATGCAAAACGACATAAATCCATTTTGGGAGTTTTGAGATAACAGCACATTTCTAATTTTGAAGAAATGGTGAATAGAAAATATTTTTTTCAATTACTAATGATTAATGGGCAACAAATAAAATATATAGAAATTGGTTTTTGAAATCCTTGATCATTATTGAATGAGAAAACGGCTAATCAAATGTAATTTTTCAGTTTTTTTGCAAAATGACATAAATCCATAAGCAGTTTTTCTGTATTTACCCCTAAATTGGTAGCAGACATTTCTTTTTTCTTTTTTTTCTTTTCTGGGTTGAGTAGGACATCAATGAATCACCAACATGTAATTATTAAAGATCCTTGCATCATATATCTTTGATTTAAATATATGCCCAATTATGTTTTTTTGCAAAACGACATAAATCCAAAAACAGTTTTTTTGCAAAACGACATAAATCCACATGATCATTAAATGTCACTTTTGTGTCCATTTTTCATATTTCTCTGAAGTAAGAGTGTTTATTTTGTTTTGAGATAATACCTTTAATAGTAGAGAGCAACATCTTATGTAATAATGTTTATTTTAAACATTACACATGCAGGATTTAAGAGTCATACACACAAAAACAATATCTAGTGAGATGGATTTATGTCGTTTTGCAAAAAAACACTTTTGGATTTATGTCGTTTTGCAAAAAAACTGCATTTTAGGCAGGCTCTATCTACTATTTGAGGACATTTTTGAATAAAATTTTTCCACAATTTTTTTTATCTTGCCCTAGCCTATGGCTCTGGGCAGTTTTTTCCCGTTTTTGTATTTTGGCGCTTATGTCGTTTTGCATCCAAACTCTTCATATATATATATATATATATATATATATATATATATATATATATATATATATACATACACAAACACACACACACTAACGTTACCTATTTGCACTTCAAAATAACCAAGGTGTATTGCTCATCTGTATGCCACTTTATTAAACATACAATATGTATTTCTACATATAGGCTTTTTATGACTCCCCCTCCCTCCCACCATGAGAACGTGCCTCCGGGTATAGTACCTGTGTGCCACTTTAATAAACATACAATATGTATTTCTACAATTAGACATTTTATGACCGCCCTCCCTCCCACCATTAGAATGTGCCTTCAGGTACAATGCCTGTATAGGGGCTGACGGACCTGGCGCACCTGGCAGGTCTGCTCAGGGTAAGGTGGGTGGGTTGGGAGGGGGAGGGTCAGTGGGTGCAGCTCTACCTGATGGCACGGGGCAGCATTGATCCAGGTAAAGAGGGGGAGGCACTCAGGTATACCCACCTGGGGAGTGGGGGAAGGGGGTCTGCCGGCCCCACCCAGCCTCTCATGCCTACTCACGGGTTTATTCATGAAGGTTTTAATCGGACAGACTAACAGAACCAACAGACCTACTGACGCGCAGGTGACACAAGACGTATGGAGACAGACTGTCAATATTAAGCAACATGCACTTAGCAGAAAGGTCAATGACTCTCCCACAAATACTTTCAAATTAACATACTAGTTGCATGAAGATTAAAGTGCATAGATACTCAATGCAACATTAAAATTGAAAACATTAAAATAACATGAAACTGGAAGGACTTGAACATCATAATCATCATGCTACATCGGTGGAACGTAGAGCAAATGAATCATTTGAAAGTCATGGCTGCATGGGGACAACAAAGATAGTGTTATTTTATACATATAGGCCTAGATTGAGAGAAAAGGGTGATAACCGTAAAAATAAATTCTCAAGGTAGAATTGTCTTGATCTCTGTGGATGGCATGGCACGTTCTTGAACACATATAGGTCCATGCTTGCAGATGGTGATATTAACTTCATGTTGGTCTAATACTGGACCAATGTCTCAATGTTGCAACATTATTCAATGGCCCGCCTCTAAGCATTGGGACAAAATTTTAATTCAGATGTTGACCCAGCATGTGATTTCCCAATATTGAAGCAATTGTTGGCTAAAAACTGTTTTGTCAACCGTTTAAAAAATATAATTTGCCCATTAAATAGCCTATTATATAAGCAATGTTTGTGTACAGATCTTTATTTTGTGATGGTTAGACATGACTGTGAAGTACCAATAGTTTAGAAACAATCATCTACGTCTTTGCAATCCATCTCAATCACGGCCACAAAAAATGGTAAGAATTCATACAAACTGTTACAGATCAGTTAAGAGACAACTATGTTTCATTACCCAAAGAAAGATATTATCATGCTCTCATTGACAGTCATAATTATAATTGGCTGTTTCATACAGAAAAAATGGTAATGCTGGATTGTACATTTAATGACATCCCTCTGACTTTTAAGCACACACTAGAGATCAAATCCGTAACCCGCATTGGCGGATCCAGGGGGGGGGGGGGGGCGACGGGCCTTGCGTCCCCCCCCCCCCCTCGCAAAAGAAGGGGAAAACGAGAGGAGAAAAGAGGGGGAAAAGAGAGAAGGAGACAATACTATGTAGACACAGACCATCAGCATTTAGAGCATCAGCATTTTCTTTCCAGTATTGCCGCTGCACTTTGCTTGCGCTGCGCTTCGCTTCCACTGTGCGCGGGAACAATGTCACTGGTTGGCCAGGTTTGGCCCCCCCCCCCCCTCTAGAAAATCCTGGATCCGCCACTGACCCGTTATGCCGACAATACAGATCCACCATTGAGCTAACGTCAGAAATGAAACACTGGGCCAACATTATACCAATGGCAGCTATCTGCAATCATTGGCCATGGTCAAGCCAGTACTGGTCCAATATCAGCATTCCAATGTTGGTCTCCTACAGGATCTCTCTTTGTGATTGTCAAATGTGGGGAAACATCGCATTTTCTATGCTGTATCTATATCCAAAAACCCACATTGAGCCAAGGTTGGTTGAATGATTAAACTGGCCCAATGTTTCGTTGCTTACTGGGAATATTATGCGTGAAAAATGTTTTCAAATAACTGGACTAGGAATTATCAGACATTTCTGCCGGAAATTTCGTATCTCAATTGTTTTCCCATTTTAGCAAATACATAATGTTTTTCAAAAACCAAACCGGAACAAAGGCTTTCTAATTCTATCCTGAGAAGTGTATTTAGGATATTGGAGGTGCACAGAGTTGTTATTTGTACAGGCTTTAGGTATTGATTTCAGACCATTGGGAAGAGGATTTTGATTATCTGATCACACATAATAAACACTTCACTTCACATATAAAATGTGTGGTAAAGTAAAGGTACACATTACACTCCTTTGTCTAGCTATTACAGAAGTGAAAAAAAAAGTGTAGATGTTGGGGTTAGAGCTCAATAGTGGGATTGAGTATAGAAATTGTGATCAGGCTGCAAGGAGTTTGAGTTGAGTGAGAGCTGCTGTTGAAGGGAATGATGCAATAATTCTGTCTGCATAAATAGTGGGTGGCAGGATATGAACGTGGCTGTATTTTGTGTTCTTTTACCACATTATTTCTGTGTATTTTATGGAATATTTATTTTCTCTTAGATGAGCGTGTAACTATTTGTGTCGGCAACTTGTAATGTATGTTCCGAGACACTGCATGGATCTCCTTAAAGAACAATCGTTGTCCTTAGTAGAATGTTCCGTGTTATTAGATTTTAATCTAAGTAATTGAAAATAGAGCATTGCATGTACAATATATAAGATGAAACTAGAGGAATGCATTCTTTTATTTATAGATATTTATCATTATTATAGCACCAGATACCACACATGTCAATGGCATAGAAAGGGCGTTGGGCGAGAGGAACCGGCCCCCCAATCATGAGAAGGTTCCCTATGCATGTATACGCACATGTATACAAAACCTTTGGAACCTAAGCTATGCATTATAGGTTGACATGATCTGTATACTTACTGAATACCTAACTGGGTGACGTTATCTGTAGATATTCGTTTAGAGAGATTACAGTAATGTCCCTTGGCTGATTTCTATGTATACGACTGTAGTTACTGGTTCAATAGAGCTGTAAAATATCGTATAAATTTATGACATTATCTGTTTTGGTAGGGTTACAAGAACATCTCATTGATGACGTTATCTATATCCCAGGTAGTAAGGGTGCATCGGGACAATGTCGGCAATGGTCGACTCCATCGCAACTGTTATACCAAACATAGCCCTTTGTACGTAATGCATACATTGGTTCAACATCAAAATTACAATGATGGCCCACCCTTGTACTCAAGTACACATTTGAAATGTAGTGTTTGTCCAACAGTGGAATTCTGATAATGGGCTCGGTTGACCAGAGCTGGTCCATGCTTGTGGATGCTGATATTGACCCAGTGTTGGCCCAGTGTTAGAACATTTCAGGGCCATCATATTATTTCTGATGTTGGACATCAATTCTAACTAAATTGGTTCAATATTAGTTGTGCAATCTCCACCAGGGGATTCGATTTTGTCACGTTGGCTCTTACTTTGCTGTCATTTAATCCCCCAGTGTGCTCTTCATGTTTAAAGGTCAAAGGAAACTCATGGATGAGATTTAAGATCTAAAAGCGTCATTTACTACATGAAACAACTGAGAATTTGCCAAAGGTAACCACATGTGTGGGTAATAAAGTTAGATAAGTTCTAAATGATAGTAATACAGGTCCTATATTGAAAAGTATATGTATTGGTAACATTATATATTACAAGGTTGTCGCAGTGTTTACTAACCTTGGAATAATGTTAAAACATTCAAATGTTGGCCCAGCATTGAGCTGACATGAAATCAGTACCACCTACTGCAAGCATGGGCCATTTCTGGGCCAGCATCAAACCAGCCATGGGCCAATATCAACATGCCAATATTGGCCCATTCTTTAGACATATATTGGCCCAATCATGACCCGATGTATACATACCTATGATACTGGGGATAAAGTTACTGTTTTGGAAGAGCTACACGAATACATTATTAGTGATTTATCTGTAGTTACTGACATGGTAGACAGATAAGAATACCTTGGGTAATGTATCTGTAGTTACTGGTTTGATATAAAGATAAGAATACCTTGGGCAATGTATCTGTAGTTACTGCTTTGGTAGACAGATAAGAATACCTTGGAGGATATCATTATCTGTAGCTACTGGTTTCGTAATGGTAAATCTACAAGAATACCTTGGCTGACGTACTATGGGTGACGTGGCAGGTGGGAGGTGTGACCAGTTTTAAGGTTCCTCATACTGACACCAGGTGGGGCGGTGGCGTCTAGACGGGCGCCATGCCAGATGCTGTCAGGCCAAACCGAGGCTACGTCCGCTTCACTGCCCATGCGCGGACTCTGCAGTCCTAACTTAAGGACAAGGATACTGGTTCTGGTAGAAATGATTGAATTTGAATTTGAAGCCTGTTTTGTTGAATTTTGTTGTATGATAAATCCAGCTCGACATCAGCCATGTTAAATATTAGCCTATTCTTTCTTCTACGTAATAATAGCTGCAAATACGAATGCTCAGCAATGATATATGTGCAGCTTGTTCTACAGCACTATTGGCAATAATTATATCCCTGTATGATACATATTGTACTGTTTCCACACTGAAACATACTCACTCTAATTTGTTGTATGGTACATAATGTATTCCTCAAATTGGTCGTGCCGTTGGATTATGATTTCAGATAACGTTTTCTCTCTCATAAACTCACTAATGGTAATAGGCAGTTGCAGTAGGATATACTTACATGTAGCAACATTGTCATGAATATACAGCAATAAGAATTGAATCAATTGTATAGTAATTGTTTGGGGGAATTCGGCACGGGTCATAAATATACATTAATGTCTACACAGTTATTCATATACCAGGCCTCCATGGCATGTCAACTAATACCCGCCTGGAACCATGCTAATACATCTGTTTGGCCTAATCGTCGATATATGGCACTGAGGAACGGTAGTTCAGAGAGCCTTCCATGGTCACACCACCCTCCCACCTCCCCTCCCCCTTCTGCCCCACTCCCTCCCCCAGCATAACCCCCCTCCTCAGGTGAGGGTATATATAACGGGAGGCTCACCTGGTCTCAGACACACCTCCGCCCACCTGCAGTTCAGCTCCACACCCCTCAGGGTGGCTACCACTGGCACCAGTCAGTATCAGTGCCACCACACTGGAGGAAGGGTGGGCAGGCTGGTAGCAGCAGTAGCAGCAGGAGGAGGCTGTAACAGGCACCATGCAGGCACCACACAGGCCGGACAGGGGCGGGAGGAGCAGGAGGGGGACGGGTGTCACCTACAGGTACATCTCCCACCTGCCGGCGGTGCCAGGCAGTTGCCGCCAACAGGACCAGGTGACTGCACAAACCCAGGATCCCCTCCCTATGCCACATACCGACCAGAAGACACAGGATTCACTGGGGGAGACAGGAGAGAACTATCTTGGATAAGAAGAGGAGAAACAGTGTGCGAAGGCCAATACGACAGCTTAGTGCAGGACAGCAACACCTGAGGGATGAGGGAAGAAAACGAATGTCATCTACAGAACACACAATGTGGGAGGATGGAGTCATGGAAAAGGGGAGAGAGGGAGGAAGATGTGAAATGAAGGACTCAGAAGGCAGAAGAGGAACAGGACAGAAATGCAAGCAATCTGAGCTGGAGGAATATGAGGGGGTTTATCCTGGACGTTGTTACCACTAAGGCACCCTTTCCTGGCCATCCACCTGCATCTCCATATAAGGTAAGTTCAGTTACTAGTATACCAATACAGCAGATCGGCAGTGTGTGTGGCTTAATTGGGGGGGGGGGGGGTGAGTGACCGAAGTACTGTTAAGCGGGTACAGTACCAGAAAGGAACTGTTACATTTAGGGTGCATGGCATGAGGTCGAACTCTGTCTGACCCCTCCCCCCACCACCCACGCCCCCACTGGTTCTCCCTTCACCCTGAACGGCCGTAAACCCTGGAGCACGCAGCCTGCATGGTCCTTCTCAGGTTAAGTCTGCACGCACCCTGATCCCACCCCCACCCCACCCCCACCCCACCCCAACCCCTCTCTGTCTCTCATTCCCTTGTCCCTTACCTTCCATTCCTCTGTCAACCGATATGTTTTTCTTTCACTGGCTTAATCTTGTCTCACCCCCTCCCCACAATATTGACAGGGTTCCCTTTATAAAACTATATACTTATACATATAGCACCCCCTCCAACCAAGACTCTTGGACGCCCCTGTGTATCGTTTACGTGGCGGCTGGGGTTGAACATGGTGCCATCTTCTATGCCAGACTACCCCCCCCCCCCACCACACACGCATCAGCTATCGTTACTATGCACTTTACATATGGTAGGGGGTGGGCGGTTCTACAGGCGCCACATCAGACCACCAGGCACCATCGCAGAACATAGGACACAGGACTGGCATGTACCATTAGACGGGTAAGAGAGCTGGACATTCCACGAGGGGTTATTTCAGGTATTTATCATAGGAAATGAGGTATTCTTCAATGACCATTTCTATACTATATGGCCATTATGGGTGTCGTTCACGAATAGACACATGTACCTTTGGTACCTTTGGTGGCATTGCACAACCACTGGCAAAAAGCAAAGACGCTGACAACCCGAAACAACATCAATACATAGGTAAAGATGATAATGTTGTTTCAATATTGTTTATCTCATTTTCAGATAAAATAGGAATTCGGTTGCGATATTGAAAACCTCGATTCAATATTAAAGCAATGCTAAAAGTAATATTGAAATGGGTTGACATCAAATTGGCATTGGGCGCATTAATTTTCATCAGCACTACAAAATATTGTCTCAACTTAATGATATATAATTGAAAAATTACATTAAGAGTATTTTAACTTGGTATCAACATCATTAAAACATCAATGTCACATCAGTTTTATATAAAGGTTGAGGCTCACGTTGTTTAACATTAAATGAGCGTCCTTGTCCTTATAGTGAAGCCGGCAGCACCAGCTGGAGGAGGGAGGGGCGCATGGCGGCAGCAGGAGAGAGACATGTCGGAGAGATCAAAGAACGGCGCCAGACATTCCGGCGCCAAGGCATACAGGTAAGGCACTGGGAGGGTGGACTGGGGGGGGGGGGGGGCTGGTGCCAGAGCAGCAGTCTATGTAAAGGCAGATGGGGATGCGAGGGAGATCTCCAGCTATATGGGCGTCAGAGGGTCTGAGATGGGTTGAACACTGGGACGGAGACAATAAGCTAACACTGCACTCTCATGCAAATAACATGGCAATAACAGCATGCTCAGGAAAGGCCATGAGAAACAAAATAGGGTATGCCATGGATGGTTAGAAGACGGGATAGAAGAGGGAACATGGTAAATTGAAATACTGCTAATGTCAGAGATTTTGATCGGCCAATTTCAGTCTTAAACAGATAGCAGGACAAGGCAGTAGGTCATGGAAAGTGAGAAGAGCATAGGGAGGACAGGGAGGAAGGAGGGTACTAGTACATGGACTGAGGGAGGCGGGGGGGGGGGGTGACTACTCCAGCATCCATGAGGGTAGGAGAGACAGGTGTGGTGTTTTATGCGTGCTGCCGCCACTGTCTGGGTTCTGTGTGAGTAATCAGTGCACCCACCCCCTCCCCATACCCCTGATACCACACCCTACCCCCCCTTCCACACCCCATGCACCCCTTAAGGCTGGTGTTTTACCTGGTGCTACCTCAGGTATCATGTTAGCACCATTAACGATTAATGCACCCCTCTGTCTGTCTGCTACTGCCACCACTATGATATCTAACATGCTGTAATATCCACCCTCCTGCTGCATACAGAAAATCATGTTGATAACATGATATCACTTATTAGGGAAATTCCTAATCAATCTCGCTGATCACATAGCAAAGAGGGGAGACAGGTTTAATTACAATTTTTGTGTTTCTTTTTCAAACACAGGTGGTAGCGAAATTATCCTGTTTCAGTGAAACATGAACATGATTTGTAATGCCTATTTGCGCATGGGTACACAGATTGTCTACTCATTCGTAGCAGGAACCCTTCCACTTTTTAACCATAGACCCATAGACACACTAGAATGCACCCTATGACACCCCAATCACCCCCACTCCTACCCCGACAAACCCGCCTCTCCCCCTGGCCCCGGGCCCCGACAAGGTCGGTGTATCACTCCTGGTGCCAGCTCTGGTATTGGTGACTGCAAAAGCTCATTCAGTTCACAGGCTTCAACTGGCAGCACCTTGTGGTGGAAAGGGTGTGCACATTGTGTAGTAATATACACACATGTTTTGCCAATCAAAATATAATTTTAGTCTCTTCTGCAGTGGACTTACAGGCCTAGATCTACATAAAAGATGAGGATGCCCTTTGAGTGGCACACCTGAAGTGGATTTTTTGTACATGTACATGTGCTGGTACACATCCCCCATAGGGTACGGCAAGCTAAAGCCTGTGACCTGAGCTTATCAGGCTGATCATGTGCGTGGGATAGCACTGCATGCAATCCCCCCCCCCCTTTTGAGAGTATCTCAAGCCCATAAATTATTAGTTAAATGGAAATAATCTGAATGTTGGATTCAGACATAGTGTATCATGCAGTCTGTTTTCATCGGTATCCTTCGCAGTATAAGCTATACGATTACTACAGCACCCACAGGGATGCGGCACGATATAGCGGAGGCGTTCAGATCTGTAATAGTTCTGCCCCGCGGACACCTCTCATATTCCTGTACAATGTGCCGATGTGCTTATTACCCTTCGCATCCACTCTAAATCCTTCTCATCCATAAGTTTTGTGACTTGTCATACTGCATCTGATGCCCTTGGTGCCATTGTAGTGCAGTTTACACTAATGGTACTATATGGCTCATTAGTCAGATAATAACAATTATTGGCCTGGTGCCGAAGAGATAAACGCTGCTGACTGGAACCAGGAAACATGTAGTTACAGTCAGGAACCTTTTCCAGTCATGTTATACCATAGTTGGAGTCAGGAGCCTACTCCATTCACGTTACCCTCGGGTTCTGTAGTTTTGGGACGGGCATATGCAACCTATACTACTAGTATAGTAATTTAAAACTAAACCAGACACTCAGTACAAACGGTGATGGAGTAGGCCCTACATGTAATTGGTAATACCAGCAGAGGATCAGTCTTGATGGGCTGTAGTCTCCAGACACAAGCCTCAAGCCACACCCCTTACCCCAAACCGTCGGCATCAGAGGGTCAGACTGCCAGGTGTAAGTTTAGTAACACATCCCCTGTATACTCCACAATAGGGCGGTGCCAGACAGATATGATGTAGGGTAGGGGGGGGGGGGGGTCTGATGATACCTGTAACCCCCTCTTAACAGTACAAGTGACGTCACAGATCATTGATCCTGGTCGTCATGACGCCGAGTACACGTGGCTCCCTCTGTGGCAGCGGGCTAAACTAAACTGTCAGTCCGACCTCATGATTCACGGCCATGTGTATTATTAAGGGAGGAACCATCATTTATGGACCATGTTACATTGAGCTACACCTGGCTGGTGCATCTGATATACCATATTGGCCAATTTGGGGGTTAACTCGGGTATATTTACTAAAACTAATTGAATTACATTGCATGTTGCACATTCATTGTTCTAAACTACATGTCGTCCATGACAAGTATAGAGTCTTCCTTTTCATACTTCGGGATATATCTGTATATATAAGTAGCTGCGGTACAAATATCGCATAGCCGTTTGCGTCCAAAATAATTCAAGAACACTTTATGATAACACTGGAATAATAGTACTGGTATGAATCACATGTTTAGGAGCATTGTTCACTAAATAACCCTAAGTGATTTGAGTGATCCTTTATATTTATTTCTTTTCATGAAATTATTCTTTACATCGATTATAAACACCATTTTAAGGTGAAAATAACAAGATTTACTCTGTTTAACTTTGCAATTTGGTGACATGATGATTCCCCTTGTGGCCTTCAGCCTGAGAAATACACATGTAAGACTACATTCCTTGTGACATTTAGAGTGTACCGCCGTGCGCCAGTTGTCACATCTGCCAACCTCCTCCATAATCACGCTCACCAAGTCCAAGAACCACTTAAATTGTCTGTTCTACCCGGCTGTATTCCACTTATAGAAGAAGGTATATTACAACACACAGACCATTCCCTGACCGCGACCCGTGTGAGGCTGTACTTGGGTGGTGCAGGAGTGGCAGA
Source organism: Harmothoe impar (assembly GCA_947462335.1). Taxonomy (NCBI): domain Eukaryota; kingdom Metazoa; phylum Annelida; class Polychaeta; order Phyllodocida; family Polynoidae; genus Harmothoe; species Harmothoe impar. Next base: position 52,139,832 of record OX381709.1, on the reverse strand, counting down.
GCAGGAGCGATGAGGTGGTGGGTGGTGGGGGGGGGGGGGTAGTGGGTGTGGCCTGAAGCCACTCTCACAGTGGCTTCCCACAGAGTTGTACGCCTTCCTGAACCCTCACCCTCTCTAATTCTACCAGTGCAGACAACCATCACTCCATTCCCACCTCCAGACTATTACTGGCTTGAACGTCAAACTCTTTAACATGTATATATTTAACATGCATGAAGTGCTTTTAATTCAATGCAAATGTCTCCTCTTGTAGGTTATTGAGGTTGAAGTGACGTTGCGCGTAAGAAACGATTTGCTACCCATGTACAGCCAATTATCTACAATTTGCGGCATATTGAAGTGAGTATACCATGGTTCCCTTTCGTAATGTATTAAAACACAAACGTTAAACGCGACTAGTGCTTTACTAAATCTCTATATATGACGAACCAATATAAATGAAAATGTCCAGTAGGACTACCAAGTTATTCTTCTCACTTAGGGATGGTGAGACAATATGTTACACCTTTGTTTGTATTATTGTGATCGTTACCAAAGATTTGCATGTGTCACAAATAATCTTGAACTTAGATAAGTGAGGGGGATCGAGGGGTTAGAGAAAGGGTATTGTTTAGGAATGACGCACTTTCGTCCTTTTCTCACGATGTGGATGTAATATATTATATCTTATCAGATCTTTCGGGACACGGTTAGGCTAATGCATTCATGAACAGATAGATATTTTCTGGAAATAAAGTCTACCTTTCTCTGCCTTAGCAGTGGCCATAGAGCAAGGGGGTAGGGCCGTCGGGAGACGGACAGAGGGAAGGGGGTAAACAATAGCAAATACATGAGTCATACAATATGGTATGTCATGGATATGTTTTTGCACCTGTCCTTCCATACCCTACCATTATGACATAATATGCGTCCAATATTGTATTATGATTTATATTATAATAATGGTCTCTTCAGCGATCACAGATTATCATTATTACAACTACATGTAATTGAATCTGCAACTTGCATCAGGTCAGACTGTATTCTGTTTCTTAGTGGCTTAGATATTACTGTCTGGTTACAAGACCATTTCCGTCTATCTACCCCATGAATCATCCATGTAGTTGGAAACTGCCCAAGTTGTGGCACAAGGACCGTTGTCTCTTAGACAATATAACTTGGCAGGCCATCAAACCAATACAGTTTCAGCATAACTATCATTGTTCTGAAATAACGCCGATAACGATGGGACTTAGTGGTACTTATGATGTAGTTACCCTACTTCCTCCAGTGGCTATATAGGATCACCACCAGGAGATACCTCATGTAATAGGTTGGTAAAGAGTAGGACGAACTTAATTGAAGTGACTATTGTGTTGTACATGTATGCTCTGGAGAGTGGCAGTGGACACTGTAGGTACCAGTGATTAACAACGCGTATACTTATGGTGGGGGTGATCTAGTTTGCTCACTATAGGCCCTGTATTTCTTGTATAGTGGTTACCTGAGCCTTACTGGTTGTTTCAGGGAGGACCCAGAGTAATAAGGTGCGTGAGAATGGTGTGCTTCTCTGGTCACAGTACCTCGGCGGTAGAGGCAGGTTGGCAGGGGCAGGGGCCACCCACCTACAAAAGCCTCAGCTACCTTTTGTGTTCCCCCAGGCCTGGGTAGGCAGGGTCGGAGCCAGGTTCTATGAGCCCCCACTATCTGTATACACCTCCATGTTGCCATTATGTCCCCCCCCCCCACATACCTGGCCGGGGGACATGTGAACATGGCTGCCTCCTGCGGCAAGCCTATTGTCCTTATCCAAAGACAAAGAGCCCCAGCAGACTGCCTTGTCTATGTGTATATACGCACCAAGACTCTCCCCCAGCTGCCATGGACTCGTCATGAGGAAGCTATCTGCGGTGTCTAGCAAATGCCAAAAGGTGGTGGAAACTTAGGCCTTAACCACATGTACATGGCTATGCCGAGCTCAGTCCTCCATGATACGATCGGACATAAACATGTGGATTTTGTTTTGTTTTTACACCTCAAAGTGTCCTGTCATGCCGGAACTTCATGTTGACGTACATCTTCTGATGTCACATGATTGCAAGTAGAATGGCAATGGTTCTATGCCCAATACTACTGATATACCAACATCTATTTCTGAATTTCTAAGGTCGGACGCAGGCATGAAAGGTAGCATTTATTCTCATCATATTTCAGAAAATTACATGCACCGTGGCACTAAACATTTCGGTACTTCTGTCCCGCTTTTCTCAAATGTCTGCCAATGCCACTCGACAAAAAGGGTTCTCAGGCTTCTACTGTCAGTAATGCAGTGGGATAGCGATTAAACTTACATTCTCCTGACTTTTAAAGATCATGTTAGCCCATGATTTAAAAAAAGGGAAGAAAGCCTCCCTCGTCGAAACTGTCAGCCTTTGGTGGCCCAAACGATTCTCATGTTTAGTAAAACGAAAGTTATGTTTAACGCGTCTAGTCTTTTCGACAAAGCGGAACTAAATCTAACCACTGTTCACATATTAAAATAACTGGCATTTTTCATAGTTAATCGCAGAATCTGCTGTAGTTTTATAGCATAACTATATGGTAGAGGGTGTCAATGTACATGAACAGTAGAATCTATTGTCAGTTTACAGTGGAAAAGAGGGTACATTCTTGAGGTAATAATCAAATGACGACCCAGGCTAGGGCTTGGTATCGGCACTGTGCACAGAATCCTTAGAAGCCATCACTGAAAAATATGTTGTCACACAAGATATCGGAGAAACTATTGGAACGCATAGGAATATAACGACACTGACCTAGGCCTGCTATGCACTTAGGTAACCTCTAAATCAATAAATGTATAATTCATATTTGCTGCCCCGCCCTACACCTTGTTGTGTCTGGTCGCGGTCTGACCATAAAGTATTCAAAACTTATTGTGGAACTTTCTATCAGCCTTAGCGCCATCACTTGTACTTCTACTACATGCAGTTCGCTGCATTCCATCATACATTCCTACTTTAATTGGGATCTGGATTTGGGGAGGGGGGGTATCCCTTTTGATCTTAAGAAATGCTCATGTCGCCCTGTCGAAATACCCATGTCCTATGTCACTATCTCTGTCGCATGTCATTAAGGCTCAGAATGCCCATGTCGCTCTGTCGAATGTAGTAGTCCATAGCCATTTCAATCTTCTTTCCATTTTATGCTCTTATAGTTTCCCCATCTGTAATACGGTGAGGACATGGCCGGGGGCATGGTAGGTGTAGTTACGACCTTGTAATCATATAAAGAGGTGACGTATCAATCACCTTTCTGAATACAGCCACTCCTAATTAGCATAGCATAACAGTTGTAAATAATGAAAATACATGGCATACATGTTCCATATAATAAGTGCCACGTATATCTCCATATAATATAATTACAATAAACATCATGTTTCAGGTTCTTTATGCTGTTTTATCCCCCCCCCCTATAATAAGGATATGGCTTTTACCAACCATACCCATGCATAGAGATAAATTAACTATGATACAAATCAGTAAGTGGTACCATGGACAGATGGGCAGGGGATTCACCTTTAGATATGGTACCGTTCACCCTGCAGCAGACTTACTTCCAGGTAACAGAGGCATAGGGAGGGTTTGGTTACCTGGGTGTGACGACCCTCACTCACCTGTCTCCCACCATGTCTCCAGGTGGCGTGTACATACCTAGCGGTACACCACCTGTTCTGTACCCCCCCCCCCACCACCACACCTGTGTCCAGGGTCTGATAGGTACAGGTTGGGGTACTACGTGTTTTAAACGTATAGCCCTTCTGAGTATACCAAACACTATTCTGTAAAGCTAGTTCTATAGGAGATTTTCCTGGGTTTCCTGAGTATTTTCCTGGGTGATGTGGACCTCTTTACTGTTTTGCAGGCGAAACAAACAGGAGATATAATTTCCTCCCTTTTCTTGCTGTATTGACCCCTGGCATTAAGCTACCTAATCCGCTTAACATTCTCGGTCAAATGAGAGAGAGAAGGGAAGGGGGTTGTTGGCATGAAGCCTTGTAGGGAGGATAATAATCTCAATAACCACCCACCCCCTCCTCTCCTCCACGGGCCCCTCGTCCACCACCGTGTCATAACTATGCTGCACCGTGTTGAACCCATCGATCCTGGTCTGGCTCCACTCACCTGCACTCTCTGCTACCCCCCACCCTCAGCACCACCGACACACATGAAGACATACAGGCACCCTGGTAGCCCCCCCCCCCCCCCATTCTGCTGGACAATGGACAGGCTGGCCAGCTGACCACAGGTCCAAGGTAACCCATCCGTACAGTGCACGGAGTGTGTGTTAGGGGTGGGGTCGGGGTACTTTGTACTTATACATGGACAAGGAATTTGGCCTTAGAGAGATGTGCTCAAGGTAAGTCAGACGTCTGTAAGTAAATCCAGATCCATGCTATCAGTGTAGCTGATACCAGAGTCATATTTTAACAGTTACCTCCTTTACTTGATCCTTATAATTGATTGTACTATTCTGGAATTAAAAGAACTATTACTTATCAAGAAAAACGGGCATGTTATAATAGATCTGAAGTGCTTGTGAATTCTGTGGATCACTCTGACACAGATTATGGCCTCTCCTCAATGCCAGCCCTCCTCCCCCTTCATTATGCATGTCTTGCCGTCTACTCCACACCCCTTCACACCTGCCGGCACCCTCCTACCACACCTGTGTGCCTACCTGGTGTCTGGGGCGGGGATCAATGAGCCTGGTGTCTGCATCATCATGGAACAGGTGTGTGGGTGGCTGGTCATGAAGACGCGCCAGCATGCTGGAGGAGATTAGCCATTTAAGAGGTTTTTTTTTATAGTGCTTTAATGCATTATGCTCCTTATCGTCATGATGCATGAATGCATGTAAGTCTCATGCCGATTCTACAGTCCAGGTTGATACCGTTTTAAAGGTCGGCAAATGCATAAATGCAGCACTGGTGAGTAGACTCGTGTTGCATTCATGAATGCATCATGACGGACAAAGGCATAGCACATTAAAGCAGTACGTCTTGCATGTTAGCAGAACGTCTGTAACATGCACCGTTGACATTATCCCTGGTTTATAGACAGCGGTATTTATAGAATGACTGCGTCTGGTATTTGATTCACATTTGATAGGCCTAGCTGTCTCAATTCACATTACTTTGCTGTTATTCAATATATACCTGGGCATTTCCCAAAACTGACTAGACCGATAAGTATCATGATATTCAGGAAATTGGATTTGCATATTTGATAAGAGCATTATATTTAGTTATTAGCGGCTTACAGGCTAATTATATACTGATCTCTAATGCTACAACTATACAGGGTTATGTCATGTATCATAACTGACATTATTGACTTTGCAGTGCCCGTAACAGATAAGGGGTATAGGGAAACATCTTCTCGAGCTCTCCACCTCCCTCGGACATCATGGACATCTTCTTTCTCCCAGAAAGCCTCTCCGGATCCGGAAACTCCGGTCGTACGCCGGTGTATTTGTAATCCGGCTGCGACCCGCGTTTCTTAATCCCGCACGGGGCGCACACTACGTCATCACGGGGGCCGCTAACGTCACACGTCACCACAGGCGTCCATGATACCATGCATCACGTACAAGGAATGTGTCAGCTACCAAAAAACAGCAAAATGGACACTGCAACATTGGAATAACCTGTCTGATATTTCTCAACCAACTGTCAATATCTATATTAGATTGAAATGAATTGTAATCAACTAATGATATATTTTGTAGATACATAATATAGCATATAAGGTATTAAATTATTTTAGATATGATTCCTACTACTTACTAAAACCATTATTAGCATCATGTAGGCCTGTATGGTGGCTCTTCGGTAGACACGTCTATAGTCAAGAAGAGAAACATGGATGATTCATTTTCTTCCCCCAAGTAAAATATATGACCTGACTCATACTTGCATTTCATACACTACTTACATCGGCTCGGACTGGTTAGTCAGGGGTGTACCCCCTCCTATCCCCCTGCCCGCCTCGGCAAGACTAAAGTGGATTTATACCTTGTATTTATAAGGCTGTGATGTCTCATAGTTTGGAGGCTCTCCCAGCACGAAATTCACCATACTGATAAGAACCAGCCTCGGGTGTTATCTACTCTAATGCCGTAACCTGATACGAGATAGGACAAACTACTTCATGTAAGCAGAGGTTCATGGTATTAAAAGGGATCGTTATATAGTGCACTATATAGTGGTGCATTGTAGTCGATGCTTTGGCCATAAGCAGGTAGTGTGATTAAAATGAGGGTTATCACCCAATAAGACATGCAGTACCACGGCAAACCTCTCATCATACCCTATATCTAAAACATATGAATATCACAGAAATATAGTAGAAAACATGCAGTCCTCAGATCTAATTAATTCGTGTTATCTGAAACAGGCCTTTCGTGTGCGGTTTGATTGTCATCACTGTTATGATAACGTAAAACAATGAACTTCCTCCTGACGATCCCATCCTTTTAATGCGGCCACTCTTCCAAGTCAACCGCATTTTCATAGTGCAAAACATACTAGATCCTATGTGAATTGAGACTCTCTAATGCAGCCACTGCACCGCTGACCAGTGCCACATTTTCATAGTCCTAGGATGGTCCATCAAACAATAGGTAGTTTACTACTAATGAAACAGTTTTCTCATCACCGCGCGCATCATAAAAATCAGATTTTGAGAAAAATATTCTTTCTTTTTTTGTGCTAAATTTCATTGAGAAACGTGATGAAAGTGGACAAATTATGGCATTATTTGGAAGCTTATCCTAGCTATCCAATGGGATATAAATAACTTTCATATAGCTCAACTTTAAAGATCAATAAACTATGAACTACTAACTTTCTGAATTTTGGTCACAACAAGTATATTATCCTATACATTTTATCCCACAAAATAAGAATCGGTGCCTCAACCTGTAAAGTCCTGTAAAGTCCTTGTAATCTGTCCATTTTATAATATTGGTACTATATTATTAATATATACATTAATTCTATTCAGTACATATATAATACATTGAAAATATTGTAATATTCATAATTTTTATACTGAGTCTAATGACTTAAAACCTGTATATACTCTGTATATAACATTAATATAATCAAAACATTGTACATAATGTCATAATCATTCAGGTGGCGGACGAGAACAGGCTTGTTAATAGCCTAGACGCAGCCTTTTTGTATAGAAGAACATATAATTGATTTTGAGCAGATCAAAATTTTAACATGATCTCATTGTTCAAAGACAATTTCTATAAATTGTTACATATTATATATACCTTGCACATGTAAAGGAAATTCTTCTTGTGAATAAATGTTGTTGAATTGAAATTGAATTGAAGAAGAAAAAAGCATCCCTCGTCATATTCGTTAGTCCTCGGTGATGAAATCCACGTGGCCATCACAATATAGCATCATATTTGCAATGGTCAAGATAAGGTTATCCATTTCTCTGCCCAACACCATGTCTATACTACATGCTCCTAGCCAGCATGTGCTATATGCCAGTTGTACTTGAACCTTACACAGGTTATACCGCCATACCAATACCTCGGTTGCACTCCCAGAGGGGGGGGGGGGACACTCCCTATCTTTTTTATAGTACCTATGTGTGAACATCAACTCAAATTTGGTACCCTTATCACGGAAGAAAAATCACCCAAATAGCACTATTTCAACAAGAATTGAGCTAAAAAAAAACCTATCAACAGGGAGACCAAGAAAGTTATAAAAAAAAAACATGAAATGAGGCCTAAAATTTATATCAAATGTTTCTTTTTATGCAATATAATAATAAGACATATTTATTTTAATGTTGAGAAAAGTTGAATAAAGGTATTTTCTGAAATATTTTCATGTCATTAGACCTAAAAAAAGTGTTCATTTATTAGTTACAGGGGGGTGGTGGGTTTGGGGGGGGGGCGTAAACATTTCCGACCCCTTCTGAAAGGGGGTGTAAAAATTTCTGACCCCTCTTGAGGGGGTGGGGCGTAAAAATTTCAGCCCCTTTTAAGCCAAAAAGCCAGCGCGTTACTATAGTTCAAAGAGGGGAGCGAAAAATTTTCACCGCCTTCGGCGAGGGGAGGGCGCAAAACGCTCTACACACTCTCGAGGGGGGGCGTAAAAAATTGTCCCCCCTCCATGCGAAATCTCACCACCCCCCCTGTAATTAATAAATGAACACTCCCTAAAGAATGTACCCCTTTTCCTCCAAATTTGACTAAATAATACCCCTTTTCAAACGCCCTCGCAAGGGACCTTGCGGGCCCTTGCCTAGTGCCCAAAGAATAGACCCTTTGCCTTGGAATCGCTCTATGGAAGACGTGGCGTTTTACTTACTTCTCTCACTACTGCTCAATTTCGGAAGGACTGATTCTGACTCAGATCTGGATTATACCTAGTGCCAACTGACACTCTCCCCTTGGAATCGTGTTGACAGATAATAACCAAAGCTGAGGGAGTGCCCCCCCCCCTCCCCGGCGTTGCACTCTAGACATCTATATTAACTATAAATACCCAAGTTCTGTTACATAGGCATGCTCTCTGCACATGTAAACATTACAGCCACCGGGATATTACACAACCATTGAAACAAGCTATACCAAGCATCAGGATGCAGAAAGGTATCTTTGGTTCTTACCCATACAACAAATTGGGTATCCTACCAAATGCCAGGAACCTCAGGCTTGGGAGCTGTACCCTTCTCATCCTTCCACCAAAGCAGAACACAACCCAGGAGGACACTGTAGACTTCCCTGGCATAGAGGATATTGGCTCACCTGATACTAGTACTGATGGAGTGAGCCCTATACAAAGACTGTTTGGGCTTGTCAATGATAATGCCAACTCTATGGTAAACCTCATTATAGTGGTAATTGTGTTGATTGTGGAGAATCTGGTGAAGGGAAATCTTTTTACCTGCCCCTGTGATAAGCCACAAAACACACTTTATGGTGTTTTATTCCTAGCCGCACCAGCCACTGCACTCTTTGTTGTTGGTGAGTCTTATTCATTAATAGTAATATTTTCTTTTTATATTACTCCCAATCAGCATTATGGAATTCTATGAGTTATGGCCATAGTTTATACCACAAATATCAGCTCAAATTGTACAAAAAGTAGTGAAGTCTTTAATGTCCTATACTACCACATCTCCACAATTGAAACACTTTTCTTTTTACTAAAATGTAGCACATCGCTCATGTGCTTATACATTTGATCATTATCATATTTAGAGGTATTACTTACTTTCACTAATCATATCGATCTATGATGATACAGCTAAAGGCAGCCATGCATATATATCCTTCCTAGCACAGCTCACTGTATTAACACCTGATAACAGCCGTGGCACCAAGCCATGTTATCCAACACGAAATCGTGATATCTGATTAGTAATACCAAAAGCCAGTATACTAGCTCCCATTCAGTGGTTCTGTATCAATCTGTTTTATTGTTTCATCTGTTTTATTCTGTTGAATCCACTATTGAAAATATACACAGTGTAACGTTGGGCAATCAGAGATCAATGATAGGTTATGTTCCCTGTCTGTTTTAGCTATCATGGCCAACAACAAGACTTGGATTGTAGTGACTGGGTATTGTCACCGTCAAAAGACAGACTACCCAAAACAGCACCACTCAGGCTGCTACCACATACTAGGGGTCATAACCAAGGCATTTGTAGCTCCCCTAGCATGGGTCATTGTTAGCTTTATAGATGGCAAGTATGTGGATTTTTATATATCAGTATGTGTGTCTGGGTTCTGGACGTTGAAAGCAATAATAGGGACATATAAATCACAGATCTATAAGTTGTTTAACTCCACATTTGGAGAATATTATTGGGCGTTGGCTCCAATCATTATTCTGAGGGAAACTACCAATAAGTAAATCTTGTGATGGTGAAACATATTATGTTATTTCATACAGTACTCATATTTTTTTCCATTCTATACCAAGGGATGAGCAATATGCATAAAAAGGTTTTCCTCATAATTGTATTCAAAGCAATATGCATGTATTGACAGTCACCTTTGTTAAACTTGCACTACACAATTCAATATTGTATTATGCTTTGCAAGGTTTTACACATGTGCAGCATCCTCTGACCCCTGTGGTACCAAGGATACTTTGTACCTTCAGGCCCAATCCCAGGTGATTGGTTTTATAATCCTCATAGTCGCCATGTTCACTGCCATCTTAGGTGAGTGTGACATCATGGGAAATCTGACGCATTGTCATTTTCATTGTAAACAAGTGTTTGCAACATGTCTGTGGAGGATTACTATAGGAAATGTGTAATCATGGTATACTATAGTAATATCGAAAATTACATTCTACAATTGTATTCATGTAATTGACATTGTAATGACAAAGATGATGAGATTTGTATTTCTGTAGTTATTTCAAGGTATTCTAAGCAAGAAGGCATTGACCTTAGAGAGCACTATTGGAAATAGACAATAATTAATATGATGATATATCATTACCCAGTTATTTACCAAGGTTCAGATCACTAATAAAATATGTCACATAACCCCCCCCCCCCCCCCCCCATCACAGGGATGCTTCTATGGCGTGCTGCCAGACCCATGTCTTATGAACAGGACCACTATATCAACATCTACAGGACCATGGAGCAGCTTGAGATACACAAACAGTTTGAGGTAGTTCTTCACTATTTCTGTATGTGCGATAAACAGAAGGGTTATATGGAATTGCATATAAACTTTGGATTTGAAGTAAATGAAAAGGCTCTTCACTATCTGCTGATGTCATCTATAAAGAGGACACGAACACATTAACCTTTCTCCCTTTCTCTCTAATATAGTTATACATATCTCTCAGCCCTGGGGTCAGCTTCTTTCGATTAACATTTCTCTTCCATGTCTATATGACACAGGCCCATGCCCAGGGTGTGGCCAGGCAGAACGTCCAGGAGTTCCTGGCTAAGGAGTCACGACCTAAGAAGGACTGGGACTACATTGCTAATGTTCCTTTGACGCCTCCAGGTGGTCCGCAGGACAGAGAGATCCCTACTTTGTCTCCACTGGACAAGTTGATGCTGCAGGAAAGGAGGGAGTCCATGGACAATAGGTTGGCAGAGGCTGGATTGTGTAGGGATCAAAAGCGCCCAGTAACACATGAAAATGGGGCATTTTTGTCACGAACGGAACTTGAAGCATACATGTAAGATTAATAGAAAGGACTGTTGTCTTTTAGTTGATCCGCATTGTAAAAGAAGAACTGACTATTGACACATTCATGATACAGTAAACGTTTGCAAAATCCAAATGTAACATCAGTACCTGTTGTTTATCGTCATTGCAAGGACTTGCTGTCATTATAAGGACAAATACGGTGCAAACATGAGTCTGAAAATGTGTTTAAAATGAGAAGGTTCTGCCACTGAGCATCTGTAATACTGCTATATGAAGAATAATGTCAGCGACTTATTGATCATTGAATCTAACAATGTACAACCCAGCATACCAGCATTTACCATGTCATCTATAATTTCCAATGTGTATATCATTATGAATCTCCTACATATTTTTAAACCGTCTAGCTGAATCAACTACTTGTCTGACTATCTATACATGTACTAGAAAATCCCGTTACAAATCGATCATATGATATGATAGTTCAATAAAAAAGTAAAAATTCTTATTCAAATTGTGTTGGTTGACTATTTCCCCCAATAAATGTTCATATAAATGGTGTCGACCCTATTAGGCCTGTGTCCACTAGCATTTATACGGCCGTGTGTCGTCCATCAAAAGGTGGATTTGAATACGAAATTAATATGAAATATATGTTTTGTCTCCCTGTGGACACAGATGGACGACAAAGATCTGAAATATATAAAAATTATGTTATCTATTGTCCATCAAAAGCAAACAACAAAATCCCTAATCTTAAAATCTTGATTTTTTTTATGCGGAAATAGGGCAATATCCTCTTTATTCTATTATAATACCTCGTCAATGTATGCCCTGGGCAGTCTGGGCAGTAATTTATCACGCCTAGTAGACACAGCAAAACTTGAATTAAAGTGGAAGATATATAGGTAATTTTATTTCAAAATATGAATATTTTAGTGGACGCCAAACAGGTGAAATCGTCCACTTTCATTGTCGTTTAGTGGACACAAACCTATTGGTACGCCCTTGATTCGTATGATGACCATTCTAATATCCACACACTATTAATATTATCCTGAATTGCACAGACTAACATGCTGCAATAAATCCTTTTTTAGAGTTTTACTCTGGATGGTACAACCAAAACCACCAACAAAATTCTATCCTAGCTGAATTCTGATGGTAAAATGAGAATAAGAAAGAAAGAGGGGTTCGGAGGGCAGAACCGCCCATGACATATTAATTAACAAGGCTATCCCATGGACAGGATAGTATAGCAATACAATGATTTTGAGTGCTCGATACTATACACTTGATATCTTGATATGTTATGGAGTAATCCTAGCTTAGGCCAAAGGACCAGGTTAATGATGGTATTTCAGCTAATTTCAGCTAAATTTCTGTTACCATGTTATGTACAATAGTAAGGTATTGTTCTATATGTATGCCAACTTTTAAAGCAATGCAGTATGTCTAAATCAATAAAAAATTAACAAATATCAGACAATCTGAGTAACTGTCCGGCGGACTTCAATGCCCCTGGCTACATTGTATTACATCCAGCAAGGGTACCAGCCCCTCAAGTACCTGTTGTAATCAAGACCACTCACCCAGAACGCAGCTAATGACCCTTGACAGACTGTTGGGTGCAGGGTAGGTTTGACCTTCCTGGGTAAATTTGGATTATATGGTACATATGGGACTTTGAAATACTTCACAAATTAAAAGGAAACTTGTATATACATCTTCTTTTCCCCCATTTATGTAATTTGTTTTGTTGTATGTTGAAGATACATTGAAATCAATTCCATTTATGCAATATTGAATATGATATTTGATATCCTTCGCCATGCTGTCTGTTTTTACATGAATTTACCCATACTTGTCTTGAAAGGGCTTCTCTAAACACACAGAGTATAGGGTGATATACGACCCTAGCCTGGGCACCTGGCAGATTTTCTTACCTGACACAGTAAATTATAACCTTCTGCTCGTTATCATCTAATTCACAATAAATATAGCATTCTGTATCTATTGAGGTATGTTAAACAAAAGCAAATCAGGTGACAGTAAGCATGTGCAAATGTGATAGAATTGTCCCTTTCCCTGTGTTTGGTCCAATGCCATCTTTAACGGGAAAGGAATGATGCTAAAAATTAACACAAGAGGGCACCACAACCGGCGTTTGGAACCATGTCTATGAGAGGGGTATGAGGCCAAACCTATAGTACATTGAAAGATACTATAAAGCGTATACCTTTCACTCTGAGGATACTACTCATGGGTGAGGGGGTCTTGTGTTAAGTGGTTGGAAATGTGTATATATACACAACTTTCTTTGGTCTGTGTTGTGTACAAAATGAGAATGTCTCTTTCACAGAGAAACAGTATGTGTGGATCAACAAGGTAAAAGGGCCCTCCGTGCGGGATTTTTAGTACCAACTTTGGCCACCAGGGGGCTCCATATAGCCAAAAAGGATCAATTTATAGCAAAAACTTGTCTATACTACTTTTTTATGTAGAATATGATAGGCCATGTCAGAAGATTCCATTTATGGTGAAAACATTCCATATTTGGAATGGAAAAGAACGTTTTTGGGCCTAAATTGGTGTTTTTGCACATGTTGGTTGCCATGGAAACATGATTTTCATTCTAAATCGAAAAATTGAAAAAAACGATTGATAGAAGGCCCCACAACGATTCTTATGCTGAAAACAGAATGTAAATACCATTTTTAGATCAAAAGCTGTGACCAAATTTTTGTAAAAGTTTCGATATTTGGTAATTAGGATAATTATGCTAATTAGATAGGAAGATCTCTAAAACAAAGTAAGATAGAGCTTATTGGCATTTAGGATTGGACAGTGACCACACATATTCAGAGATCCAGTACTCAAAAACTAAAGGTGGTACCTGCTAATAAAATATATCACTGGAAAGCTGATGACATCAATTTTATTATTGATTTTTACCTTGGAGGGCCCTTTTCCCTCGACTGTCCACATGTACTTGTCAATTCTATTGCCTCATCACAAGTCAGAGACTTGAGGAGGCAGGCTTCTCTGTCAACCAAACCCTGCCTGCCCGATCCTACATCCAAAATCGCTTCTGCGTACAACACTATGTATGTACAGATTTTCTGGCACGCCCAACCCTTTACACTTATAGAACTTGAAACCCAATGAATTCTGCCGGTGGCTGTTTGAAGTTCAACACTGCCAGGAGGTGGCACAACTGGATCTAAACAGAGGTAGAAAGGGATGGCTGCAATGTGGGTTATACCCCGGGTTATACTCATACAGACGGATAAATCTGAGGGGTTTATTAGAGGGGGAGGGTCAAGTTGTAAGGCAACAATTCCCCTATACTTATGTACGAAGGATACTCGGCCCTAATCGGATACTTTGTCAATTACATATAGGCCTATTCGAAAATCAAGTAATTTTTATTTTTCACTTATAGCTAGTTTGAAAAAGAAGAAAACTGAGCCCATTCCAAGGCGTAAGCAATTAGAGCAACCACACAGCGATGTCCTGGGTCATTTTATAGGTACATTACTTGAAAGAAAGCCCTTATTGACTTAGGTGCTGGGTGGTTATAAAGCCGTCCTTATCAGTACCTCAGGTTATCAGGGAGGTCAGTAGTACAGACGTGCTGGGTGATAACACAGGGGAGGCCATTTGATCTCGCTCTAGTCCAGGTTTAATCAAGTATCGACAAAAATCACTAGTTAGTCCACACATCTGTCATGATATTATATCCTCCCGCACACGCCTCTTTCTGTTCCTTCCATGCAAATAGTGGTTATCAAAGAAACGCCACTCTTAACTAGAAGTAGGCATTTTGCCTCCATTATTGCCATGGTGTTTTGGGTTAGGATCACCCTCGAGCTGCTACATACATAATGATCAGATCCATGGACCTTGGTTGTGCCATATCTCCCATGTCTACCAAGTCACCACTGCTGGAACCACTAACAAGGTAACTTCAGCTGAGGTAACATCTGTCCTCAACACCTCGCAGCCATTTACCCTTTACATGGTCAAGTTGGTTGGATTAGCACTTTATCGACAGATATATACACCTACACTCTCCACACAGTTTCTTGCCATGGAGTAACACCTTCATGGCAGCTCTCCATGCTCTTCCTGTGAACGCACCTGCACCTCTGTAACATCTACTCCACGGTCTAGCACCCTGAGGTGTACTGCCTTAAAATGCAGCTGGAACGGCAGAGCAGCATCTATGGTTCATACCCTTACAACAAGCTGGGCATCCTGCCTAATGCAGAGAACCTCAGACTGGAAAACATGTCTCCGATCAGACTCTACAGTGTTGAGGATACTATAGACTACCCCATGCCTTCAAGCTCGTCAGCCCCTCCAGTCTCTCCAGTCTCTCCAGCCTCTCCATCTCCCGCCACTACAGTGGGGATAAGCCCTATAGACAGGCTCTTTGGCTTGGTTAAGGACAATACTAACTCCATGGTGAACCTGATTATAGTTGGAATTGTGTTAGTTGCAGAAAATCTGGTGAAGGGGAATCTTTTCACCTGCCCCTGTGAGAAACCACATAACACCTTGTATGGTGTCTTGTTCCTAGCCGCACCAGCAGCTGCACTTTTTGTTGTCGGTGAGTCTTATTCAAAAGTTTAACAGAATGTTATTGATATATTCAAGTTAAGAAATTGTTAAACCTGAATCCCTTTGAGAGAAATGAGACATGCATTTATTTTCTAGAAAATTCATTTTCAATGAAAATATTTTTATGCAACCAATTTTGGATTTATATGCATAGACCTACATGTCCGGCCAACAAGGTTTAGTATAAATAAGAAAGTTCGTGTGAACTATTAGGCTGTTCAACGGTGTAGTTCGCGATGTTTAGAGATTGATCTCTTTGTTTGAAGTTGACGATACAGGATGAAGTCAGCCTTATACCCTTCCTAATACAGCTCAATGTGTTAACACCTGATAACAGACATGGCACCAAGCCAGGCCACCCATCATCATGTTCTGCCCTTAGGCCCCTTTTTTGTGTTTCAACTTGGTCACATCATTTTCATGATTTTATGTGACTGCTGGACCTTTATTTTAAACTCAAAAAGTACAATCCATTTGACGGAAAATTCCTGGACTAAAGAAAGGGAAGAGACCCATACATGAGTATAAATAGATAGACATGCATCAACTGCATAAGACCCTACTCATGAAATGATTTCTGCTGAAAAGTATTGAAGTACCAATGTGCAGGATCTAATTTCTATTGGTTAATGATTAACGGATCAGGGTTATTCATCAATAATTGAAACATTAATGATTAGCATTTATGCTCTGCCCAAATGGAGCTCAGCTTCTGGATTACAATGGATCAAACTGAAGGTATACCTGACCAGTGTTGTTTTATCCCTGACAATGGACAGTGTAACCAGGATATGCTAAAGGTCTTACAATATATCATGTACATTCATGTCAGGTATATTGAGATAAGACAACACCCATCTGATAACAGATAATAATATTGTACTCAAGGAACTATCCCATCAAATCCATAGATTATTCAATCAAATGCATTAGTTTTTCTTTGTTAATGTGAGATGTCGTTTTAGGTGTTATGGCCAACAACACAACATGGTTACTGACAACGGGATGTTTTAACCGTCAAAAGACAGACTACCCAAAGAAGCACCATTCGAGCTGCTATCACATACTGGGGGTCATCACCAAGGCATTTGTAGCGCCACTAGCATGGGTCGTCATAAGCTTTATAGACGGCAAGTAAGTTGAAGTCTCAGATATTTCTAATGGATATGTAAAGCAAACTTAATTGAGGTGACATGTGTTGTCTCACTTTTGATTCCATTTGAAAATCAGTTTTGTCCTGTGTTCCATGGGGTGATGTTGGTAGTAACCCAGTAGTGTTCTCTGTACAGCAAAATAAATAGTATGCCATGCTGTTTTAATCATGCAGGTTTTACACATGTGCAGTATCCAGTGATCCATGTGGTGACAGTGACAAGTCATTCCTGCACTCCAAGTCTCAGGTGATTGGCTATGTCATCCTCATGATCGCCATGTTTTCTGCTATCTTCGGTGAGTATACCATTGTGGGGAAACTTAATAAAGGTTTATGGTAACCAAATTAATATTTCACTTAGATGTACTGATTTCAAAGTAATTTGTCTAGTTCATATGTCTGTCGATGTATGCTTTGCAGAAGAGGCAGATTAGGAGAAGTGCATTATTTTCAAATGCAAAATGTTATAACGCCATTTTACTAGAATTGATTTCTATTTGGAAGATCATGATTAACGTATGGAAGACAGAAAGATACATTCTCAAAATCAGAATATTATTGCATTCATATTCACAGGGATGCTTCTGTGGCGTGCTGCCAGACCCATGTCCTATGAACAGGACCACTACATCAACATCTACAGGACCATGGAGCGGCTCGAGATACACAAACAGTTTGAGGTAAGCCATCTACTAGCATATTCTAAAGTAGGTAAGGCAATGCTTTTATTTAGAATGACTACCAAACATTCGAAGTCTAAAAATGAAAGTATGTTATGATAATAAAGAAAGGATTGGCTGTGGTAAAACTGATGAAACTTCATTCTGTGACACTGGAGATTGTGAACACCTAACTGAAATTCTAAGGACTGCATCTTTTTTTCAGCATGTACTTTACCATAGGAAAATAGGTACTATTCGAGGGTGTGTGACACTTTCGGAATCAACAATCTATACATAGGGATGCCCTCATAGTATTACACGCAGCCATATTTTGCACACTAACATTCATATGATTTTTTTTTGTGTTTTAAAATTCATCCCAAATCTGGTCATATTACTGTGGTAAATTATATCATCTCCATGTTCTTGTTTTCACTATTCAATCCTGAATTTAATCCATGACCATGTTCCTCACACAGACCCATGCCCAGGGTGTGGCCAGGCAGAACGTCAGGGCATTCTTAGCCAAGGAGTCGCGGGATAAGAAAGACTGGGACTACATCTCCAACGTACCTAGCTTGACTCCTATTGGTGGTCCTGGTGGCCAACATGGTGAACCGCCCAGTATGTCCCCACTGAACAAGCTAGTGCAGAAGGAGAGGAGGGAGTCCATAGACAGTACAGCAAAGGCAATGTCGGCCAGGGAACACCGAGCGGTACAGACCCAGGAGAGTGGGGAGTATGTACCACTGGGGGAGCTCAGTGGGGAGTTTGAAGCATTGTAAAAATATTAATCAGTATATATATACGTATGCAACAAATTGTTTTGTATGTGTCATATTTTCGTATAGAGTAAATGTATGGCAATGGCTTATACTCTGCTCATAAAATATAGATACCGAGTATAGTTAAGTTGGGGGAAGACCTATGATTGCACTAGGTACCCGGTATGTATATATTTGCTTGGCATATTGTACTTGTAACCAGTGTGTATACATTAATATAGCCGGTCCAACCCGCATCCCCCATCATATATATACAGTAACATAATTATGGGACTTTTCTTTCAAGGAAAATTGTGTGTTGAAGGCTACTCAACCCCCCTCCCAATGCCACAATTACTCTCCTAAACCTCCCACTTCTATAGATGGCAGCACTCACCAAAACAGGTGCCCATGCAATCTGTTGGTGTCACCATCAGCCAATAGGGGGCGAGTGTGTGCTTGTTTGTACTCCCAAAACCTGTAGATTCATGTTCTCCCTCAACTACCCATTGGTTCATGATAGAAGTAGTGTTATTAGGCCATAATATTATTGCTATACTCTGTCAGAAGACGTTTTATAGCTTGATTGTCATCATTGAATTTCATACAGTGTTGATGAGCCGATCTGGCCAATAGCACCAGTTGTAAATGAATTCACCATCCCCAATATGCCCGGCGGGCACTTGATTCAAGACTTCCAAAATATATGGGAGGAAGCAAATCATCAGTGGGGCGGGGGGGGGGGGGGGCAGGCAGTATGCCCCACTCCGACCAACTTCAGTCTCTATGTATCATAGACACGCTTATATTGGATTTTACAGAAAGGTAGTATTAATTTTGAGCCATCCATTTTCTGCCCCCACTGTTCCCTATGCGGGAGAGGTAAGCATTGGAAATTGTGTGTATTATGTTACGGGCCTTGACAATTTTCTTTTTGGGGGAGTGGGGGGGGGGGGCAAACATATTCAGGCCCCTCCTCCTCAGTGATTGGGGGGGGGGGGGTGGCCTCCTTTTTCCTATGCCGCTGTACAGTGTCTATTCCTTTTGTGCTTCATAAAACACTACCAGTTGTCGGGTAAGAGTTGGTAAAAACAGCATTTTGTACCAGAGTATAAAGTGCCCTGATCTTCAATTCTACGTTTTGTCAGCGATATAAAGTACTATACCCCATGGTTTTGTGAAGCAGTAGGCATACTATTGTTTTCAAGTAAATGTGATGATGTTGACTTGTCGTGTGCTAAGTGTGGTATAGTATGATCTGATCAATAATTCTAAATGCTTCGACGCCTGGGCCTTAGATCCCATGCTTCATTTGTTATAGCATCCCTTTTCACAACAGCTGCGAATTCCGTACACCTGTTTATACGCTGCAATTAGTAATTATGTAATACGTGTGTCAGTGCGTAACGCATTTATGTACATGCTATCACTAGGAAATGTGGTAAAAGAAACTGTGATATACATTAAAAGTTACTTTTGATAAAGACCATATGTAATTCGTTCACTCATTACTGTCTTATATATCCATGTTATAGTTTTTGTATGGTGGTATTTTCACTCTCAGTAGATACAATGGCATTGGTCACTATTTTCTTAGGTACTCGAACCTTCATTATATTATTATAATTGTATTCAATTTGAACAATGCACCAGAAATTGATTACTGAGGCGTTATGTGTTTGTGAGTACTATGACATTGAACAGGCTCCATGTGTATGTAACAAATAAGCATACACGGCTGTGATTAATATTCATAAGATCTAGTTATGTAACGCCCACTCAACCAGTGGCAGCTGTGGGATATCTGCATATGTATGTAAATTAAGGGGTAGATCTCATGCGGTCTCAACCATGAGGGTATCATTAAACTATGGTTTGAATTCATGAACTATAACATGGGGGATAAAAGACATGGGATGTGACATAGATATAAATGGGCGAGTAGAGAAACTGCGACAGGTGCTGGGTACATAGAGACATGATCTATACACAGAGACACAGTTATACAGAGGGTCAAATAGACAGAGAGAGGGAGGGGGAGACGGACAGACAGAGACTACGACAGAGACAGAGACCCTGCAAGGGACTCAACTTTAGAAAAGAACAGACAGAGACAGACATTCAGAGACAGACGGACCGAGTAGAATCAATTTAGAAACTGGCTATATATACCCATCATGCTGACATTGCTTTCATTTAAACATTGCTCTCTTACCCATGTGCCCATTATACTGTATACCCACGTCGCCCTCTGTTCTCCCCAGAGCACCAACATATCGACCGTATCGCCACTCAACGGCCGTACATCATCCGGGCACTACTTCCACCATTGTACATCAGAAATCTGGACCGGCGGATCGATATAGTGGGTTGTGAATGGGTCCGAAGGCGGTCTTTTGTAGCCGGACAGCCCGTCTACACGGTGTATACGGCCGCAGTGGCAGGCAAACGCTGAATGCTTTGATCCCTGCGTGATCTGCGGCCGGTTTATTATTGATAACTTCCCGTCAGGTGTACTAGGACGCTGTATTGAGACTGAAGCAGTCACCTGGAACAGAATTAACAACTCTCCAAACAAAATCAGGTTGCTTAGGACACCCATAGTAGTGTCCCGCTAGCTCCCTGTTGTGCCTCCCTACACAGGCCATATTAATGTTTCAATGAAATCGAATTGTTTAGATCACAAATGAAAGCCGAGATGTATACAGCACATTTATATCCCATGCCTCCGGCCCCGACTTCGCTATGTGACCTGGCACCATCCTTATTAAAGGAATTGAAAAATATACCGTCATTCCGCGATTTTTGAGTGAAAAATGTAATTTCTCATCAAAACGCAATCTTTAGGGGCCCAAAAGGAACCTCTATTTTGAGAGAACGCGTTTAGAAATTCCACACACACCTATATCAAATTCCATAAAAGAATAAAGCCTTTTAAGCAGAACATAACATGTAATCATTGGCGGATCCAGGGGGGTGGCCCGACGGGACTTGCCCCCCCCCCCCCCCAAAAAAAAAAAAAAAAGAAGAAGAATAAAAAAAGAGGAAGACGAGAAAAGAAAGGAGAAGAAAAGAGGAAAAGAGATTTTGGAGTATTATTCATAGGGCCTGACTGAGGGCCTCTGATCTGGATGTGGGGGGGGGGGGAGGTGGCTGAGTCTTAAAATATTGTGTCCTAAAATGCATGAGAATGCACCATTTCAAGTCTAGATCAACAAACTGTTCTTGGGGGGCATGCCCCCGAACCCCCCTAGTATACCCAATCGTGACTCCGGGTTGGCCAGGTTTGCCCCCCCCCCTCTAGACAATCTTGGATCCGCCACTGATGTAGATAATGTAATATAATTTCAATTTAATTCCCATCCTGTATATCGGTGTATCTTTCATGTTTCATGAGGTATGTACAAGGAGCTTAGAATGGCATTACCAATACATATATAAGGAAACATCAGCCCCTATTTTCAATTATCATGAACTTTCCACTGAACAAGATTCCTTATTATATCTGCGGAGGCAAGTAGATGCCTGGAGGCGTGAAATCATGAATTTTACATTATCTTTCTTATCGAAATATGATGAACACCAAAATAAGCATAGCTGTTCGTACATCTTATACATCTTACAATGTGTACACTCTATATAAAGAACAGTGTTTTACATTTTACACACTTATCAACACGCTTTTCTGTTGCAACTTTTAACACACATTTTGGTGTAACACACTACACACCACAACTCTTTGCCAAAAGTGTGTTTATCTCAAAAGTGTGTCTCAAACTTGTGTGTGTAACTCCTTTTGCATGTTCCCGCACTGTAAAAATTATTCCGTAGAAAAAACGGAGAAGCACTGGCATCAAAAGGAGCCGGGAAACCCACGTTTTTTTAGGGAATTCCGTTTTTGGAAGTCACCGTTTTTTTAGGGAATTCCGTTTTTAGAAGTCACCGTAATTTTTATGGAATTTCCCTGTTTTATTCCGTGTTTATGTCAGTGTACAGTTCACTATAATTATCAACCATATCCATTTTTATTCCATGAAATATCTTGTGCTGGGACTTCATGATTATTATGGAGCATATACACAGCACTTTATAATCACAATTCATGAGCAAACATTACTCTAGAATTGTTATAGAACACCAACTACAGTGCTGAGAATATATATTTTTCATATTATCACAAGATGGGTGTCTATGGTATTACAAGTACTGCTTAGTGTCCCACACAATTGAATCTTTTATTGATTGTGAATATTTCATCAAATTTAAATTACATCTGTATATCTACTTTATAGTGATTTAAGGTATTGAAAATTATTAGCGTATTGGGATGTTTATACTGCTTTAGAACCTAGAACCTTCAGAAAACTCTCCTGAGGAACTAAGCTGCCACCTGAAAAGATAGAACTACCCAAAACCAAGGTTCACTGTCAAAGAAATAACGGAGTTTCACTCCAATGGATTACGGAATTTCACTGTAAAATAGATGAGATATACAGTGATTCTCCGTGAATTCAAGGGCTTTTTTTTACAGTGCGCAACACACTGTACATGTAAATACACTCTAAGAAAAGTGTGTTCTGTGTACATGCTTTTTTGAAGCCACTTTTAACACACTTTTGTATTGGAACACACTACACGCTACTCAAAGTGTGTTGACCTCAAAAGTGTGTTACTCTGTCACGCTACTCAAAGTGTGTTACTCTTTAAATGCATGTTCCCACAACACACATATTTTAGAGTGTAAGAAAGTGTACGATGTCAGCTCTACAACAGGAATACATTTCCTTGGCCAATGTTTACATTACCGGTATACATTGGTATATAGTTCACTGACAATGTAAGCCGTTGCTCTGATGCTTTCATTCATTGCAACTTATTTTAATATCCATTAACACGATTAGGATTTGATCGCCTGCATGAGCACCTCCATCCTATTTTCCCCATGCTTATACTTTGGGCTGGAGGGCATGGGCATGGCAAAAACCTTCATGCATATAAAAGGTTGACATAAGAAGTCTTGCCATTGTTTGTATTGATGGAAGATGTATGTCATTGCCAATAAATTGGCATTAGGTGGTAGTTATACTTGTGTGACAAATGGACCGTAAATGCTTTAACTTTTATGGAATTATAAACAGATTGTCATTAAGGTGTGCAAAAGTAGTAGAGCAATATGCAAATTCAACAACCTGTTCAAAGAGTTTTCTTTTTCTAAACGGCACGCAATGTTATATTGGTTCGATTTTATCTAATGACTATCGGGAAGTCATCGATCTCCGTGTTTGGAAAATGGATTCTGCTTCAATTAAGGCAGCATATTTTGAAAAGGTGACTGAATCTAATCAGGAGGCTGAGCTTTCTGAACTGAATGGGCTGGCGTAAAGGAGAGAGGGCAAATGCATAGCCATTGTCTCTGTTTTGCGTTTGGAGATCACTAAAATCGTTTTTTTAGGCATAAAGCCTGATGTTTACATGAATAATCAAGGGAAAATCGATTGGAATTGTGATCCGTGGATACAACGATAGTCAGAAAGAGAGCAAGGACACAAAAATGGAAGTTCAGAGGAAAATCAGAAAGAGATAAAGATAATCGGAGAGTTTCATAGTTTACATACATGTATAGCAAGAGGTTATAAGAGACAAAGAGGGAGGTCCAGATAGATAGAAAGAAAGACTGAATGACTGTGGCTGAATGACTGACTTTAAATTGAAATGAGAAGAGTATAAGTATACCGAAAAGTTTTAGCTGGCCGTTCAAGCCCAATCCGTGTACCGTCCCAAATTACTAAATCACAGGCCCCATGCAAGGGGGTTAGAGGGACTCGCTACTTGTCGCAGGATTACTGATGTTCTATTGACTTTTACATATAACTCAGGATTATGTTAGTTTGATTTATTATCTAATAGAAAATCAAAAGAAATTGCCATGTCACGGCACTAACTTTCATGATATGGCCATTTAGGCAAAGGAGTACCTTAACTATAGAAATGAATAGGAAAACAGTTTTTTCACATTATCTATCATGGATAATCCCCTTCTTCTATTGATATTGCAACCAAACCTTGGGAAAGTATAATGGACATCTATAATTTTTAGGACCAATAAAACAGGGGGTTACAGATGAAATGAGAAAGGGATGAATTTTGGAAAAATATTTCTTTTACCTTAACTATAGGAGCCTATGGGTGTCCTAGCAGTGAATATATGTGAACAATGGAGGTATACTGTCAAAGTAGGAAATAAAATAGTTGATTTAGGGAAAGTGGTCTATGTGGGAATATGAATACAGCTTAAAGAATACTTTTCATGAGCTTCGAGTTTTGCTGCCAGGTGGCTTCTGTATAGGAACCAGCAATTCCCTTTAAAGTCAGTGAGTAATAGTTTATTAACAAACATACCAACCCTTTGCCCCCCCCCCCCCTCAATCGATGACTTCCATCCCCATTCCTTCCCTGGGCTGCCTCCTCCCTTTGCTACCAAAAAGTACTCCCCAATAACCAAGTACATGTAGTGACACGTGTGTCGATTAAGATGGCTTCCCTAAATCACCGATTAATATACAATACACTAATTAATCCAAAGGCTAATCCCTTCAATGGTCAAACATTAATCCCCTTGTCAAAGACCAATCTCCTTAAGTACAGTTTATATCGTATATCTACATATAGCGTACACATACCTTAAGTAGGAGTATTCACCAAGTAATCCTGGATAGACTTTATTTAAAGGGACAGAGTGCATTAACGGCTCTAGTTCAGACGGGCTGCTGCAGGTGGCGTTAGTGTGCTTGCAGCTTGTTCCCGGAGTGAAGCCGCGTCTGTGGGGCAGTGCGCGGCACGTCCCCTACCAGGCAGGCGGACACCAGCGGCATACCCACACACGGTGTTAGTGAGAGATGAGGGATTGAGGCAGTCAGCAGTTTAACCTGTGTACAGACACATACACAGGTACTCCCCTACAGGAGCAGGGGACTAGTTAACCAACTCTACACCACCCCAGGACCGTCCTACAGGAGGAAGGAGTACTTATACACACCATGCAGAGAGCACAACCCAGGAGGGACAACACAACCCGACTTGAATAGTCTCACTCATAGAGGATTCAAACGCAGACCCCTCTACACGGAGGGAGGGCAGGCAGTTGGATAGTGTATTAGGTGGAGCTGTGGGTTTAATATAGCTCACCTTTGGGGACATAAGGAGGGAGCTGAGGACCATGGAGAGGTGCCTCCAGGCGTACCTATGCCTGCTGGGGCTGCTTTCAGTCTTCACCTGGAGGACAGGTAAGTTTTGTGTTAGTCTGCTTTAATTGGGGATCTATATTTTACACCTGACTGCGTGTAACGTGTCCTGAGGCTATGCCGGAGATAAAGGCCTGAATATATATATAGAATTCTATACCACTGTACAATAGATGAGTTCTGTGCATTGACAACATATTCCTTAACCGGGAAAAGCTGTATATAATTGATAGTCAATACTCAGCTTTAATTTGTTATTAACGGCCTACCCTGCATCTCAACTGTGGAAGGAGATCCTTGGGTCACACAGCAGTGAATGTCTGTATGTCTGTCCCATTGCTGTGTGATATCTATAGAAATAAATGTCCCCAGCTATATATCATTCAGCTAGGGCAGGTATACACACTATTTTACATGTGACATGATCTAGGAAAAGGAGATTGATGCATGCTGCAATAAGGTCCCTTCTCCCGTACATGTCACGTATACAAATTTAGTGACCGTAATAATAGCTAGGGTTATATGATCCAAATCTAGCCCAAATCTACCAGATTCAGAGCTTGTATTATGTGTCTGACTCAGGGACCCCAAATTTAGTGTGACCTTTAGTGGGGACAGAACATTTTATGTTTAGTAGTCATAGTATATGGTTCCTGTATAGTGGGTGTTATAGTCTTGAAGGATTTAAATGTTTTTTGTGTGTGTTTTTGTATAATGTAGGAAAGTCCTCCATATAACTTAATAGGATTGGCTTTCCCTGTTCCTTATAGCGTAGGGATAAGGGAGTGGCTTGCTCATTCATACCTCCAGGTTTCTACCATGTTGTCACCAGGATCTACGGTCCCTATTAAAGGGACAACATCAAGTACCAGTCAGTTGCCTACTTCATAACCAAACAATATCTTCTCTGTTAACCACCTTTGGACATCCCCCCCCCTCATCCCCACCACCCTTAACGTCCCAAGCCGTATATCACGCCTTATCAGGACCAATAATATTCCGCCTAGATAGGACATGTTTGCCTTAGATAGCGACAGGTAACCTGTGTGGGTGGCTTGTACCACTTCATCTACCAAACATAGGTGGGGAGGTGGAGAGGGAGCCCTGCTGTCCTGTGTTATGCATGCATGCAGGGGAGACAGTTGTTCAGCATGTCTGGTGTGGGACCCACAGCTAGGGGTATGCAGGAAAGCAGGCCACCAGGCCCCCTGCACCTGCCATGACCTTCCAGGCCCAACGGAAAACTCATTCATATGTCTCAGTCAGGTGGCTGTATACACTCACAGTAGGATGGGGGTGTTTTAGGTCTCAAGCACAATACTTGTTTTCAAGAGGAAAAAAACAAACAATTAAGCTCTTTTTCTGCATGTTGGCCTATATGCCTATGGATAGGGACTAAAGAGTGAGGCCATATATGTGTCATGGGGATTGTTTGGTTTCAAGAGGGTCACAGTCATGGAGGATCTGTCCTGTATGTGTAAAGTGTGAGCTCGCGACGTCTCCTTGCTACTGACAGGTGCTGCTGTCCTATTCAAAGAAGGTACATTGACGGTGGTTCAAGAAAAGGTGGAAATCACAGTCCTCTTAGGGGATTTTGGTGTTCACTGAAAATATGTCCCCTAGGTCCCAATTACGGTGAATCTCTTATTTATAACGTCTGGAGGCTGATGGATCTATGGAGATACAATGTATGTCCTCGTTTTACAAGTAGTTCTGTACCATTCAAAGTGTGTGGAGCTGGGTTTCATATTGTCTTTAATAGAAAGAGGTATTTGAAAAGGATCATGGCTCCATTCATTCTAGAGGTTTACAAATATTTCCCAACGGTGTTGATAATTGAAATCCTGCCTGTGTACCACCCATGGGTGAAGGAACAGGAGAACAGATCGTGTGTATATCTGTCTCTGAGTGCCCACCACTGTTATCCTACAGGAGAAAACAGAAGTGGTCCCAGGTGACCCGAGTTGAAGGTTAGCCCTGCTTAGCATTAACGAGCCCAGTGAAGCATGTCCTGTGTCGTATTTAATTGGGTCTATTCTAGGTCTGCACACACAAAGCAATCCCCTCAGTACGTATCGACCTGTCGCAGGAGGGGACCTCGTCACAGGCCAGCACTCATGTACAATAACCCCCCTTCACCCCCCACCCCCTCCCACCTGACTCCTGCACAGACTGTGCTTACCCACAGACATCACATCACGTGGATGAATTAGCACACAGGTAGACCTTTATATACACAGCCAGGTTTCTATCTGCTTAGATTATACACGGGGTGTTTTGTGCAATAGCTGCCAGCCATGCCAAAGGCTGCTGTACATATATACAGTGTAGCAATGTGATCCAAGTGGTATTCATTCATTCCACCAAGCGCTTACCTTTCCATGGGATATCCCCGGACCATTCCTTTCCCCAGGGCCACTACATACACTACAGTCAAAGTTGTCCAAAACAAAAAAATATCTTTTTTCTAACACATAGCTCCAGGTGATTTCATTGTTATTCCGGAGTATTTCCACAAACCATACAGCGATGAATGGTACTTATAGCTGGATGATTGCTTGTTACAAAGCGTTAAATGAATTCTTGGAATTTTAATCCTGATTTGAACGTATGGGGGGGGGGGTGACAGACCCACTACACATCCATATACCACAACCCTTAACTTTGGCTCGGTAGTGTCACGGTAGTATATTGATAGCAGCAGATCAGAAGCCATGCTATAACAGCCCCCAAGCACCCCCTCCTCCAAGCCCAGCTCAACCACAGCACGTCGATCCCAGCTTTAAAATCATGCAATACTAGCGTCACCCTCTGTACAACCACTATCTTTACCCCCACACGAAGTCCTACCACCATAAAGCTTTACAGGGTGAAACCTGTACCAGCTCTTAATATCTGGTCATTTATGACACAATATTTAGATGTTTGCTTATTGAGCATTGGACTAGGATCCTATGGATTCATTTGATACTAAGGTCGACATTTGTGCATTTCCAAAATGGGACTTTCACCATTTTGCAATCATTTTACCTTGTCATACACAGACTTACTGTTGGATTCCTGGTATAATACTTATTTTTGTCCTTTTCCAAATCTGCCTTTGAGCATAGCCCACTCAGAGAGTGGGGCATGTCTAAGAGGCCCACATATCTGGTATGATACACTGCCGCTGTCCCCTGTAATCGTCTGTCTCTGATTGTATCTCATCAGTCACCAGGCCAGGGGTTATTGTCAAGAACGATCACCTCCAGGAATGGGGGACCCTGTCATCCACTCTATATACCAGTCCTTCAGTGCCCTATATAGGCCAACACACATCCACATATAAAGACAGAGGTTAATGGTTAAGCACAGATATGCCTCAACAGGTTCTATATGTCCTGGACTTTCTTCTTCTTTTCAAGATGAAACAAATTCTAGTAGCAAGTGGTATATCGTTGCCTAAAGTTAACATTATGTGAGATATTTTACTGCGTTTCTCAGGGCATATCAGACATAAGAGGATTGAAATTACTTCTAAGAAAGAATTACTCTGAATCTACTTGATTGTTAATTGCTAGAGGCTCCCGAATGTAAGCCTCCAAGGGAGTGATCCCACAATCTACCAATGAATCGGAATAAACCTGACGGCCATTGCAACAATAACTGAAGTTTTATTGGTTTCTGTATTGGTACCTCTTAACAGGAATTGTTACCACAGGCAATTAAACTGCGATCAAGTCAAATGCAGTGTTCAGTCCAACGAGTAAGGGATTAAATCAAACTGCATAGGGCATGGCTCTTGTCCAGTGGGCCAGTGCTGGACCTTTTGTAAAAGGAGCTGCAAATTTCTGGCCACATGCCTACAGCAGTTCGTTCCTTCCCACATGCCCTTATGATGTAAGCCCCTTGTAAGAGCACTTGTAATTCATGCTGTTTCTGATCAGGGTAATTAATCGCGTCCCAAACCTCTGATATATGCTTGCCTATCCTTGCCTGATGCATTATTTACGATGGTTGAGTAGCCTGCATGCACTTACTTCAACCAACTAATATAAAAAGGCTCAGGAAATTGGACAACCGAAAACACAGAGCTCACAAGGAGACTTGGGTTAATATCAACTCCACAATGATTTCATTTTCTACTGCTAACCTCATTAACTGCCAAGCCTAATACCGAGTCCAGCAACTGCTCCCAGGGATAATGGCGGCCAGTGTGGGTGTTAGGGGAGTGTGAGGTGGTTTGAGTGGAGAGGCACCTAGTGTAGGTGGACATAGGTAGGTATGATTAAAGCTGCATAGCTGGCTGCAGGGCTACATGCAGTGTACAGAACTTATATAACTCTACAACAACTGCAGGCAGTGAGGGCGGCCGGAAGGCACATGTGTACCTACCTGCCTGCCCATATAACCCAACATAGGAAGCAGTCTACCAACCCCATGCACTATACACGAGCAAAAGGCCATACAAGACACATGGCCAGGGGAACATAAATTCGCATTGTGCATGCATAGTATCCACAGGGAAATATGTCTAATGTATGTCCATGTATATAGATAGAGTATATAGAGGGGAGCCTGTCCAATACAAGCCGTGTGCATGTATAAGTTCTACAGGGAAACCCGATTCAAAGCTTTATATGTGGTAATAGGTGTACCATAGGGAGCCGCTCATTGCTGGGGGGGGGGGGGCAGACTTCCCCCAGCCCAACTGCCACCCCTAGTTTCCACCTATACCCCTGGATTATAGTATACACCTGTCTAACTACGTTTGGCAGCAGTCCAGCAATAATGATCAAGTTACTTATTAATTGGGTATTATGTATTACTTCGAACTATTGAACAGAGTGATATGACAGGTCACATCTCAGATGACACACATTATGTAAATGTTCTGTTGTAATCCATAGTCAATGGATATTATATTCCAATCAATTGTGCCAATATATACTACGAGGTCCCCCCGGATTTGTAAAGTCAGGTGAATATAGCAATGAGAGGGGACATGCTAGAGGGGAACGTGTTATCAGTTGAAGCTCTGCTTTAATTCTCAGCAGGAGCTGTAATAAAATATAACCATTCATTAATAGATACAAGCATGTAATACATGTAGTGAGATCCAACAGAAACCTGCATATAATATACAAAAGAAAAGTAAAAAGTAAAAATTAAAAATACATACACACATTTGGGTATTATGTTGTCAAATACAGTGCGATATCACAATACGTGTGATGTAATGCAACTCCAAGGGTTATAATTTCATTGTGCAAACACTCACTTGTATCGTTATAAGTTCAAATAGCTATGTTATTATTTCTAGTCCATAGAGTGGGGAGGTTGAGTCCCGTGTCAGGTGTGGGACAGAAGGGCCCAGGTGTTAGACAAGTGGCAGGCAGCATATGTGCTGCATCATGTGGATGGCTGAGTGGGTAGTAAACCATGCTGAGTGGGTAATGCATTATACATCATAGGGCATAATCATACAATATGAGCAAGGAGTATTTAAGGATCTAGAACTCTGGAATTAGTATAGCTAACTAATGCATATGGTAGCTACGCATTAAGATATTTGTACTATTTTAGTATGAATGCCAAAGATCTATATGACGGATGACTTTGTGTTTGGAGGCACTTCTCTACATAGACTATCCCATTCTATAGTTATTGCTAGGCAATATTATGTAGATCAACAATTAAAATTATATATATATATATATATATATATATATATATATATATATATATATATATATATATATATATATAATATGGTAATTTCTTTGCAACAATCAACTACCCATATGGGTAAACGAGACACATCTAAGACACACTACAATGTATTATTTAGAAGTAATAAGAGCAATGTTGTGCCACGATCTAACCCTTGGTCTACACTGTAAATAGTAGGTGTAGGTATACAGTAAAATCTACTGTAGTTTTACAGCACTTACTGCAAGTTAAAGGTAGCTTCTACTGTTTACCTACAATAAACTGGACACCTACAGCAGATTCTACTATATACACCTACAGAAAAGGCAACCAACTATCACCAGTGTATGTATCAAATAGGCATTCCCTCCAAGGACAGTGTCTATATGCATCTTTTCTAGTACTGTTCTATCCAAATAATGAGTTGCATGTAAGTGGTGAGATTGAAGTTTTAAAGGGGCAATATCAGTATCACCACTCACAAGTGGTGAGATTGAAGTTTTAAAGGGGCAACATCACCACCCACATAGTAGACTAGAACTGTAATAGAAATGTAAATGGGACAAGCTCGGTGACTATGTCACTTTAATGGTATACCCAATAGGATGAATAACCGACCAGATATTTGCATTCATCATACATTAGGTAGTGATTGTTGGATCCCATATGTACATCCAAACACAGTATCCAGTTGTCACACCAACGCCACCCATGTAACCTCCTCTATACAGGTACCCACATAAAAGGCCGGACAGAATGGAGATCCCTAGTGAAAGCTGTCACCTATTGAGAGTAGTGCACTGAGTAGGGGTAGGTGGGGTGGGGTGTTGACCGAGGGGTGGGTCAGCCTGCTGTCACAATCTCCTCACACTGTGACAGTGAATGCACTGTCAACAGCCTTGGTACACTGTCAATATGTGTCAATACCTGTGGTTACGTCACTTACTGTGGGTTAGGGGTGTGACAACAAGCCCCAGGTAACTCCAGGTCTAACACAAGGCGCGTGCAGCCCTTGACTCATAGATGTATGTACCTGGCTAATCCACCAAGTGTGTCACCAATATCACCCACACTCTGTCATGTTAGAGAAGTAGGATTATAAAGCTGTAGACCTGCTTTAAAGTTGACACAGGACTACATTAATATGTGTAGCATAATCCTAAAATACATGGATACCATGGATAGCTGAAGTCCCACACTTGCCAACGGCACTCTATACCCCTATTGAAGTATTATATGGGCATACATTAATACAATTATGTATGGACTAGTATTATACAATATCAGGTAACTTTGGCCAGCATATTATCACCATCTGCATAGGCTTCCATGTAATAGAAATATCAAGAAGTCAAACAATGAATAGGCACTCAATACTTACATACTTTATACACAAAGCTCAATGCAAAGTCATGTAATTCAAAAACGAATATATGCAATGTCCAGGAGCTCGCAAAACTAGTTGTTCACAAAGTCCAGGCTTGCAAAACGACATTAAGGACTACTCCTAGGCATTCATGTGCGTTATCTCAGTTCCATGGCAAGAAATATTTTATTTGATATCAATTTTGAGGGTTTCTGATAATTTCCGGAGTGCCAGTCAAATTATGAATCACATAACTACATTATGTGGACCACTTCTTTTTTAACCAACCTAAGGAAATTGAGCATGGACTGCAATACAAAAAGCGCCATGCAAAGTAAATTGCACTGCATGGCCTTCAGGGTAGGCAAAGCAGCTGGGCATTATTAAGAAAGTCAGTAGGGTGATTCATCTCAGTAATTCCCTAGTATTTTGGATGAAATCCCCAGATATGGTATTGAGGCACTAGTAGGCGTACACAGGGAGCTAATTCCCCTCAGTGTAAGCCACTTACTATGTGTAAATACTCCCATTAGTGTTCCTTATACGATGTTTGTGCAGTGGTGTGTCAAAGAACTCAGTTTTTAGTCCGACTAGGGCCCTATCACATGCTACATTGATGTATTGTACTGTGGTTAATGGGTGTGTACTGAAATCCCTGCCCCTTGTACACTGGGCTCCGTTGGTAGACTGCCTTAAAATGTCTTCTGTCAATTGCTGTCCAGCTAGTACACTGTGCCCCGGTGGTACTGCATTGCAGCTGGGAATTGCCGCTCTGCTGGGAAACTAGGCTCTATTGATATTCCTGTGCTACAGGAAAGCTCTGCTTAGCTGAACAGTGCTGTAGAATACTCTATTTTATATTATGCTTGATAGCTTTAGATTATATAACACTCTATGGTACAGTCGTGGTTCCAGATTTGCAATAACCTGAGCCATGCGTGAACCAAATTCTCAGGAAACCTGAGTACACCACTTCTAATATAGGACAGGTTGCACCCGGAGCTGTGTTGATAGTTTTCGTCAACTTTTCCCCTCTTGTAGAGCCGAGATTAGGTAAAAACATGGCTAATCTGGATAACAAACACTACCAGGTCCCCAGTGCTGAAAGTAACAAGCTCTGCCACTAAAAAGGTGGGATTAGCTTTTGGCAAAAGGAAACATGAAGGTCCGTCTCAGCAATCAGAAAGCAGCTTTTACATATTTGTCCACTTAGGCGGAAAGTGCATTAGCAACATGTATGTACCTATAACGGTGGAAATTGTAATAAAGGGTCGGGGTCATGCGCCGGTTGGCTTCGTAGTTAATAGTAGGGGCTAACATCCAGGGGGTGGCAATACCTTTAATGTAAAGGCAAAATTAGCCCAGGGCAATATTTCTGATGCAATGTACACAACTCACATGAGTCGCTCGTGGTAATTAATATAAGTATCTGTAATCCGTTTGGCCTGAAGCTATTTTTTCCTTGCGTGGTGGAATAGGAATCATTCCAAACCTATGCACGAACCACACGAAAGATATAAATGCTGACCTTATGAATATTATTAACATTTACATTACCTGTATATGTATAGCAATCTCACAATGATGCCTTTTGAAGCATTAACAAAGAGAGACACACTTCTTGTTCTGTACCTAACTATTCAACAAACCGTGTAGACATGCAAGCACAAATAGAGTATACTGTATAAAGTGTCTGGTTGTCATTCATGCAATCTTATACTTGCAGAATACATGCATTTATGCTATTCCTAGTGCCAAGTTTCTTCAACACGAGATTTCTATACAGAAACCGTCTACCGGTAATGTCCTCCCTCTAGGGGAAATAGAGTAAACACTATATTCAAGATGTAGATACTTTTCTCATGCTGAAGGGAATTAGAGCAGTATTAATGTGATCCATTTGTTTATACACGAAGTGGATATTTACTCACTATGGTCCAACGGTAAACGATTTCAATTTTGCTGATACGTGTACATTGTAGTTAAACCTAGAAACATCAATTTTTTTATCATACATATCATTAAAAGATCTTTCGGCCTCCTTATCTGTGTCAATTTAATAGGGACCGCCACTTAAGAGGAATACAGATTTTATTCAAATAAAAACCTTCTGTTTGTGTACTGCAGCCCGAAATAAGCAACGATTTGAAAATAATAGGAGTACTAAGTCTGTTGTCAGACCATTGTCTAAGTAGGGAGCTGACCACTTTGCCTTCCACCCACACTGTGTGTTTTACAAGTACATGGAGGCGCGCCTGAGCAGGAGCCGCGACCGGAACCACCTTATCACACAGTGTAAGAGTGTACAAAACATGATTAGAAAGCCTTCCCACATGACGCATCCACTATATAGGTGTGGCGCTCGGGTTTTAGTGACAGTCTGCCCCCACAAGGGTTGCACATTTATATATATATATTACATATGTGTCAATTAAATATTATGTCATTGATTGTGGCAGGACATCACAAGCACGTCATACCGTCATACGGGACTTAAGTTTGAAAGGTTACAGATATGACAAATGACCAAAATCCAAGTGGACTACAACATAGGTCGGTGCAAACGGTAGAATACTTACAAGCGCCTCTGTTGCCATGATTAAGCAGGATCTTACTGGTTTTCAGGTTGAACCCCCTCACATTTAAACCGACCATAAGTCATAGCCTAGCATGACCTGTATAATACAGAATCATCGATTTAAGATAACCCTTGCTTTAACAAGACTGTGACCTATAATTGATTCTTGACAACCACTGATAAACCCTTATCTCAATGTAGATAATTCACAATAGAACACTCTAGTCAGTGTACGGGAGATTTTCATGGTAGGGAACACGTAGATCTATTTACCGCACCTATACGTAGATATATGACCTCATTGAGCTTTGTATTTGTTGATAGTTTATCCCTCACTATCTGACATTCATGCTAACTGTACTCATACCCACAAAGTCCATTAGAGTGACACTTTCATCTGGTGACTTTTTGAGTATAGTTACAGACGTATTTTCAAATGTCTGTCTTATGTCTTATGCCACTCATCAAAATAGACAAAATGTAAACGCAAACTCAGCTAGTGACAATATCAGACAATGCTCTATTGAAATGTATTGTCCCCCTTTCAAAACAAACAGAAACGATACGGCAGAGAGAGAGAGTTTCCCCAATTGCCTCATGAAATGAAATGAAACAGCTCTGTGGAATAAGGTAATTGAACTGAACGGCCTCTGCCAGAATAGGGCCAGATCTCAGGGATCCTGCAGCCACCCCCCCCCCCCACCTGACCGCCTCCTGAGGGGGGCGGATGAGGCTGAGAGGCCGCCTACCGCCTTGAGAGAGGTGCTCAGGATCGGCTCACTGCTTGGAGTGGGCCTCCTAGAGCTGAACCCAGCCACAGGACAGCCCTGATAGGGGAGGGAACAAAATGCGATCTCTGACCACACACAAAGGGTCTGGGCTAGAACGCTGAACAATGCAATGAGAAGGAAAGCAGTTGGCTGTATAGGGAGCGCAGCGAGAGAGAAAGACACGGTTTAGAGACAGAAAATGACATACAGAGATAGAGACAAGCGAACAGAGAAAGACAGGGGGAGAAGGAAGGAGGGATGGAGGGAGGAGGGGAGGTAGAGAGGGAGGGACAGAAGGGAAGGAGGGTGCCATCTTTGATTTGAGAAAGATAAATTTTTGATATGTAAGGGATAAAATAAAGAAAATGGCGGGGGTTATATCTCCAGATACATGTATAACTTTACCTGCCCTAAAATAAACGATTTTCTGTCTGGAGGTCAAAGATGGCACCCAGTCAAAGATGGCACCCGGTCAAAGACATTCACATTGGCCCGATCTTATGCACAGCCATATGATATACATAGGATGGAACAGAGCGCAGGAGACATATATTGAACGGCAAAAGTAAGTGGTGTGAGAGTCACCGACCACTCATGCAAGAAAGTTAACTCGAAAGTT
Source organism: Harmothoe impar (assembly GCA_947462335.1). Taxonomy (NCBI): domain Eukaryota; kingdom Metazoa; phylum Annelida; class Polychaeta; order Phyllodocida; family Polynoidae; genus Harmothoe; species Harmothoe impar. The sequence goes on along the minus strand of OX381709.1, from coordinate 52,103,148 downwards.
TAAAAGGAATTCACTCACTAAAGGAATCACCTCCGGCCACACGCAGCCCCCTGTCCGGTCAGACATCATCCCTGCCCCTGACCATTGGGGTTGTTCACCCTGGTCACTTTGTCCCCCGCCCATGGAACTAAAGAGCCTCCTGTTGCAGCCTTTGTCTGCTCAGGTAACTCTGGGGCTGACCTTTACCTGGTGCCTACCTGATAGGGGTGTGGCTGCCTGTATAAAGGGGTCTCCTGTGGATAATGATGATGGTGCAGTTCCCGTACTGAGGTGAAAGGCTATGTGTCTTTACATAGACCTTAGAGAAGGAAAGGGCGAATAGAGCAGGGCCGTTTAGCCAAGTGGAAATGACAATGATACTGAATGCCGATCTAATTCTGACATATTCTTTTTCTGGGTGACAGAATTGAATTATTGTGATCGAAAAAACACCATGTTATACTTAGCAGGAAGGGGTTGCTCACCTGAAATGGTACGGTTCATATGTTGCAATTATCCAAATATGAATGATTAGTATCAATCCAAATATCATTTCTAAATGACCAAAAGTCCTTGCAGCAAACACATCTAGAGAACGCTGGTAAGTTTACGTCCATTTCGCATAATTATCGGTGAATCCATAGCACTATATATCCCAGGAGAGGCAGGAGTGAGGTGTGTCGGTAATTGGCTTTGTATAGTCTGAACCTTGTATAACATGTCTTATGGGGAAAGTCTGTTCGGTATAGGTTCTATAATGGATTCTGAACCTGCCTCTTTATTAGTGCTGGGGACGTTCTGACGTCTCTGACACCACCCCTTACCCTGAGCCCTCCATGGGGACCCTGGAGGACGGCTCAGTTAAATAGTCTCAACAGCCAGAATGAATAATGCAGCCCTCTGGAGGAATCCCTGCAGCCTATAAGGCTCTGGCGGTCTCTTGCCACAGCATGCACGGTTCTGAAAGCTATATAATTATATAGTAGATTGTCATAGAATAGTTGAGGGATACCTTAACTATATAATTCCTCAAAAGTATACTTTCAATAGTATTTTGAACCCAAAACTAGAGTGCTTCCCAGACTTTAAGACACTGTGGATATGGAGGCCGTGTCTGATTGATTACAGATTAGTGCCGAGCATCCCTATAGATAGTAGTCTGAAGGCTGCTGTAGAATCCACACTGTCAGTTAGATGTGGTGGATATGTGGCTGGGACAATGGGGAAATGAAGGCAGGGGTATGGAGGTGGGGGGATGGGGGGACGGCGAGCCCCCTTCACCAGATGCACGCCAGCAGATAAACCACGCGCGTCAGTAGTATAGTATGTATCGGAACGGGACTATAGTTAAGTACTGTTTATTACTCAATCGACATGCAGCCAATCAGAGGCCTCCATTTGGTCACGTGACCCGTTGCCATGGTAACGTGACCTACTTAGGGCTCTCAGCCAATCAGAAGCCAGCATTCTGGGTGACCTACTGACCTACTTAGAAGCTCTCAGCCAATCAGAGGCCGGCATTCTGGTAACCATGGTAACGTGACCTACTTACGTCACGTGACCTACTTAGGCTCAGCCAATCAGAAGCCGGCATTCTGGTAACTAGGGTAACGTGACCTACTTAGGGTTTGTTTGTAAACAACACCACGTGGCTTTCTTGTTTGTAAACAACACCACGTGACACGTGACTGTTTGTAAACAAACAAACAAAAAAAAGTTATGTAACTTATATATAGAAATAAAAACACAACAAGATAATTTCTTTTCTTTTCATTTTATTCTTTATTTTTTCATTTTCAATCAGAAAAAACACACAAGTTTATGCTTTTTTAGCTCGCTTCTTCGATTTGCAGCAACTCAACAGGCCGCAAAGTCTCACGCCGCCGTCACTCGCACCACCACACCCCGGACGACTTTTCTCCAATAGACATTGCACGACTTTGGATAAATCCAACACCATTTCGGCAAGGCAGAGAATCTTTGCCTCCATGAAACGGCCGCCATCGCAACAACCCGTCACAACAGCATCATCGATAGCTTCTGACTCACGACCCGGTCGCTCAGCTTTGGGATTTTGCTCATGCGCATGACGCACTTCTTGGGGTTTCTTGTTCGACATGCTTCAATTAGGAAATGAACGCAATGAGGTCCACAGGTGTCAGCAGAAGTGTCTTGTAGTTGAATGCGGTTTCTTTGCCACTTGAACGGAGCAGAGCGTTCCACGAAAGACAAGAACTCCGCACTCAGCGGCGGTAAGCCGAAGGAATCAAAGTAGTACACTTCACCCGTGCTCGACACGTAAAACGCCACCCAATGCTGACCTGGTAAATGTTGCGGATCTGTGTTGCTCACGAAACAAGTGTCTTTGATAGGGTGCTTCGGAATAGTGTCACAAGAGAAAACGCCCAGGAAACGATGTTTTGTGTGAACGTTTTCCTTCAACACTCTGCTTATTTCAAGCGTGTTCATACGATACGCCAAGTACCGCCGTCTTGTCTTCAGTTCATGTGGTAGTCGGTGACGGGGTGTCGATCTCGGGTCAGCTCGACGACGTTGTCGTACACCAAGTAGAGTAGCACCGTTGTTGTCGCTTGTAGCGCCGAGCGGAAACTGACTTCCACCCTCAGCTGACCCGCTCTTATAAGGTTCACGCGACACCCGTCGTGCGATCTGTCTGGGGTTAAGTCGAGGGGGAACACCGTGTAACCGTTCAGGAATTGTTCGTATGAAATACCGCAGGAGCGCGCGCCCTCGTACATCCCCGTTTCCGTGTGTAGCGCCAAGTACTCTCTCACGGCCGCTTTGGTCTTAAAGTCGGGCACGTAGGCGTCGTTCGGCACTTTCTGATCGTTCACTATCACTTGAAGCGAGCTGATGTCGTAATGCTTCATCTCGAACGGGTTCTTGGTGTAGCTACCGTTGAAGGCGTCGTGGTCAAGGAAGCAAATCATCATCGACTTGGGAAGCTGGCCTGTGTTGGAGTGCGTGTAGCTGTGATCTCTGTTACCTTGAGGGATGGCGTAGGTCGTCACCTCCACTCTGTTCACCGGGTAGTCGAAGGGCCCGTGTTCTATCACCGCTCTCTCGTGCGTTTCCGCTACAGCGTCCGCCACCAGCACGCGTCGCACGTAGAGCTTTGCTTTGTAGATCTTCAAGCTGTAGCCTCCGTCAGCGGCGCACATCAGATAGAAAGAGGGCGCCGCTTGTTTCAGAGTGAGATTGATTTCTGTCTCTCCAACGATGAGCTTCGGTTGATGAGCCAGGTCAAAGTGCAGTCGCGCCATCAGCGAAAAGCGCTTGTTGGAGATTAGCTTCTTGCGCGCTTTGTACCCCGCATTCGCGTCAGTCAACGTGTCAAACTGACCGGGCGTATCTTCATGCCACCCCTGGGCGCTCATGACGCCGTCCTTCACGTCTTTGTTGTAGTTGAGTAACCCTTCCAAGTAAGCTCGGTAAGGGTAGGTCTCGGTGTTGCCAGACACTTTGAAACCGCCGATGGAGACTTGGACGTCTTTGAAGAGCGAGTGAGCCAAGTTGTTCACCGGAGCTACCGCGTCGGTGTCCTCGATCGCCGCTCCGTCCTTTAGCACTTGACATTCCAGATGAAGGTAATTCTCGTTCAGGTCTGTGTACTCTTGCGACTTGTTGATGGTGAAATTTATGTTACCTCCATCCTCTAAAGAGTTTTTTGTTTCTATCCCCAGGAAAGACGACTTTAAGATAGTAGTCTGAGTCGGCGCTACGGTGTGCAGGTCGAGCTCAGAGAGCGCGCACTCGTTACTGCTCTCGTGTACGTAAGCCATTGTGTTCTCTCTTCATGCGGCCGACAGACTGACGCCGGCCCCCTCCAGTCTTTTTATTTATACCTGAACGCCTAGGCGCTTACCGGTCGAATACATCCCCTCTACGTCTCTTGCAAGAGCCACCGCCCGTCTGAGGGGAATGCCCACGACGACGTTTCGACCCTTTCTTAGACGCGACAGGCGTCTTTCCTCCCGAGAACGCCGTACTCGCCAGTCTCTTCAGAGCGCCTGCGCCTCGGTCTTTCACGCTGCTCTTTAAAGTCCGACCCGCCAGCACATCTTTAGCTACGCCCACACCGGCGCGGAGCAGCGTTTTTCCCACCGACTTCAATAGCGGGGTAGCCGAGCGCATCAGACCTAACAGAGCGCCGCCTAAACCGTGCCCGCTCTGGAAAGAGCGCCCGCTGTACACGTTGACGCCGTTGCCCAGCTGCGCGTTGTAGTAATCGCTGTACCCTCTGCCGACGGTGCGCCTGGGTGGAAAGTACGGAACGCGTTGACGCATCATTTTTCTCTCTTTCAGCGCTCAATAGGTCTCAGATGAAGTGTCACGGTCACCTCGCCTCTACCGAATGGGATGGAATGACCGGATCGGTCTCTTAAATAGATGCCGACCTCGGTAAACCTCTTGGATTTCAAGGGGAAATAATCCAAATGGGGAAAACTGATAGCTTGCACGCCACCTCGACGCTTTCCGCCTCTGTCCACCGCCACGCAGCGCAACAGCGGCACTTGCATGTCGCCCACACGTCTCTCCTGGATCATGTCGGTGTATATGTACACAGAGTGCACGTCCCCGTAAACATCCATCGAGTAGGCGCCGGTAGTCGGCGACGCGAAACACGTCTTCTCTCCGAAGCCTAGAACGCATGCGAGATGCTGACTCAGCAGGACAGCACAGTGTCTCGGCGGTTTGATGGTGACGCGTTTCGTCTTGGCGTCGTACGATAAGATCCGCATCGGTTTGAGCAAGAAGCTGTCGCCCTCTAGTCTGTCATCTCGCAACGTCTCACTCAAGCGCTCGATTAGGGTGTGGTTGCTTCCGGTGAAAATAGGAGGTATCTCGAATATGTTTGGCATGAAACTGCGCACTCCCATGTCCTTCTCCATCTTTTCGATCATCTGTCTTGCTTGATGGCTGATCGTCTTCTTCTTCACCGCCGGGGACAAGAACTGCTTGTATACGGCATTCGTCTGTCTCAAGTCGACCTCTCTCTTGAACCTTTTTGTTTCCGGTTTCAATTGCTGCTCTTCCGACGTGTCTGATATCTCTTCCACCGTTACATAGCTCGCTTCCTTCCAGTTCAGCGGGAATTTTGAGCTGAACGTTAGCTTGCTCAGACCGTTCGCGTTTTTCATTCTCTTCCAGTCTACCTGTGGTTTTTTTCCTTCGGAGAAATTAGTTTCTTTTAAAACCTGGATCGCCTCCTCTAGCGAACCTTTGGTGCGCAGAGGAACAACGATGATCAAGTCGTCGTCGTGCACGTTAGTCCATTCTGTAGGGAGGATGATCTCAGTCAGAGCCGCTTCGTACGCTTCGGGCAGAAGGAGCGGCGAGTCGAAGTGAGTTCGGAAAGACGTCAAGCTGTTGTCAGGATAATACTCCATAGAGCTGTTGCTAGGTAGAGTGATGTTCATTTTGTTACGTTATTTTTTTGACGGGGATCCACTCGTTGAACTTGTCGTCGTAACCTAACCAACGTACGAAAGCTAACTCTTTACCGTCGACGGTCTTGCGGCGCAACACCTCGTCTATCAGGTAGTTCTTGTCGTAACGACTCTTGTACACCTTCTGAACCTCTTCCGGGTAGAAGACGCCTTTTATCTCCTCGCCCTTGTCGTCTTTCAGCTCGAACCCTCTGCTTCCCAACGTGTTAGCAACGTCCACCACTTCCTCGCGCCAGTTTCCCTCGTACCCTTTGTCGAAGGCGCCTTTGGTTCTCAACATCCTCACTCTGTCACCCGGAGCGATGACGTCGACGGCGGACGTCTTTGTTTTTTTCTTCTTTTTCCATATTTCGTCGATTTGTTTGTTAGTTGGGAGATCTTGTCGGTAGAAAACTGTTTCGCTGTTTTCCGAGCTGACTTGAGCCGGCGCCATTTTCAACGTCTTGTGGTGAGTGCGATTGTAAGAAGACACTACATGGTGCAGCACGTCTACGTAGCGATACGTGCGCTTGTGTGTGAAATAACGCCACAGCTTCTCCTTCAGACTGCGGTTCAAGCGCTCCACTAGACTAGCTTTGATGTCGTCGTTCTCGCCAGTGAAGAACTCTATGCCCTCGCTCTTCAAGTGATCTTGAAAGATCTTGTTCAAAAACTCTTTCCCCTTGTCTGTCTGAACAGTGCGCGGTCGTCTCTCGCCAGGGCCTGTCATCTCTCGGAAGGCCTCGGTGACATCAGCGCCGCTCTTGGATTTAATGGGAACGGCCCACGCGTACCTAGAGAAAACGTCGATCGCCGTCACCACGTACCGGAAGCGGTCGTTGTGAGACGCCAAAGCTTGCATGTCCATCAGATCTATCTGCCACTGCTGATCGATTGCGCCGGTTATAGTCTTGTTCCTCGCGAATTTTCTCCGAATGGGTTTATGTTTAGTGTAGGCGTCCAGCGACACTAAAGCATCTCGGATGACGGCCGGGTTCAGGTGGCGAAAATGCTGTTTCTGGAGTTTAGTCACGCTAGTGAAACTGGAGGGCGCTTTGACGTCGGTATATCTAGCTACTACGCGCTTCTTTTCTTTTTCCTTCTTGGTCAGTCTCTTCACTGGTTTGCCCATCGCGGGTCTCTTGAGGGCGTGAAAGACGAGCTCGCCGCTAGGCGGTTGCGCGCTTTCCTTTTCTTACTACGCGGCGCGCTCCTATAGGAAGTCGGAGTTTGGAAAAGTTCACGGTCGTCCTCCTCGTCGTCAGAGGATTGATCGTCCACCACCTGCAGAGAAGAGTCTGCTGCTGCTACTGCTGCTGCTGCTGCTGCTGCTTCTCCTTCTTCCGATTCGAAGCTCGGTCGTTTCCGACCTCTGTCAGCAAGCCGTGTGTCCAAACTTTGGCCAGGTCCGCTCGCTTTATACAGATGGTTTCCGATCAAGGCGTCTGTGGTGGGAACCGCTTCGCGCAGCGCTTTCGTGAACGGCGAGTAGCCCGCCGGTCTGGGCGCCGTCTTCCTGAACCTGGCGGCGTCGTTCAGTAAGTCCACTATGTTGATGCGATGCTCAGGTGGTATTCTCCGACCCGACATCTCGCGCACCGCCCCGTCCTCGTTCCACTTGATCACTCCGGATTTCTCCAATTGTTTGTACAGCTCCACGGTCCGGCGGCGACTCCTCTTGGGAACTTGGTTCGCCAACCGCTCGAGTAGGGACGCGCTGGCCTCTTCAGCAGACTGACGGAGGTGAGCCGGGGGCGAAGAAGAGTAGGACGAAGAGATGTTGCTGTTGTGGGGATTCGCGAGAAAAAATTGCAATCTATTCAACAACCTTCGGTATTTCAACATTTTCTCGCGCGATTCCAAAGTGGGGTCGTTCAACACTAAATCCAAGTCCCTGTAGATAAACTGTAGCACCTGGTGCAAGGCCGCGTCGGGATGAAGGGACTGCTCTGCCTGCTTGTGGTAATAGGCCATGTCGGCGGGTAGGCGGGCGGCGGTGGCAGGAGCGGAACTCTCGTTCTTTTCAGTGCGCTCATCAGGAAGAGGAGGAAGGTTTGGAGCAGTAGAAGTACTAGCAGCAGCGACTGCAGTAGTAGCAGCGCTAGTAGTAGCAGCAGCAGCGGGCACATGATGAAGTAGACCTGCTCGTGATGATTTGTAGAGCGTCTCAGGATCCACGAGCGCTAAACGTTTGTAGTGTTGTTGCTGCTCTGAGTCCGTCATGGGGACGCCGGTGGCAATGACGCTGGTGGTGGCGGTAGTGGTGGTGGTGGTGGTGGTGGTGGTGCTGTCGGCGAGTAGGTGTCGAATGACGTGTCTCATATACGGAGAATGCTCTTTATAAGCGGTAAGGCCATCCCTATGAGAGCCGGAATGAGGAAACCTCCCTCTTGTACCAAGACGCGTCTCTTTTTTTTGATGGGCGTAGATTTTTTGCCGACCTCCCTCAACACGTCAGCCGATTCTCGAAGCTTGTCCAGTTGTTTGTCGCTGAGCGGGATGTTCCCTACCAGTAAATTGTGACAGATCTCACTCAACGCTGCGATCAGCTCGTCGCTTCCAGAGTCTATTAGATGCGAGCAGTCCTTTGGCGAGCACTTAGCTAAGTGCTTGAGAGTACCAAAGTGTCTTTCGAGTAGATGAGAAGACATTTTTTTTTGCTACTGCTTTCTGTTGTTCTTTTTTTTGTCTAGCGGTACGAACACTAGCTGAGAGTGTATGGCCGTCAAAGAGGAGCGTATTCTCAGATCGTCAGGTGTTGACTGCTTGAAGTCCAGGAGGAGGTATGAGTGAGGTCGCTTGAGTTCATGGGTAAATATACTAGAGAGGGCCGCCGCGTTGGACGGAAACACCTGGCGAGACAGACTAGCTATTTGCCCCATGTCGCGCGGGTTCTTGAAAACGATCATGTAGTGAGCGTTCAGACTCATAGTTCGAAAGTCGGGTGATTTCTGGAAGAGGTTCTGAGTGATGTATATGACGCTCACGTTCCAGTGATGCGAGTATTTAGTAAAGATGTCGGCTACCACTTGCTGATTGGAACTGCTCATCAGATCGTCCAATATCAGTAGAGTGTGGGGTCGTACAGCGTCTTCTGCTACTTCCACGTCTCCCGCTATAGACTCTTTGCTAGGAAGACCTTCTCTGAATTCCACACCGTACCGATTTGCCATTTTTTCAAACAGAGGTTGCCACTCGCCGTAATGGTAAAAAGTCTTTTCCACCGGCGGCGTGACCAAATTGTTCACGTCGCTCAGAAATTGATCCACCAAGCGCGATTTTCCACAACCCGACGGACCGCTAATGATACAACTAAAGGGTCCTTGTAGTCGAGCGTCGAAATGAATTTCTGTGAAGAGTTTGCTTTTACTACTGGACATTTTTTTTTGTTTTTTTTTCAGGACGCGTCAGAGAGCGGTTGTGTGTCTGACTGTCTGCTGTGTTTCTCACTCGAACGGTCGGTGGTGAATGGTTGTGGAGAAAAGTCCGCCGACCTTTTTATTGATTCCGGCCGGTGTCACAGTAGCGGCGGCAGAAGTGACTTTTTTTTGCGATAAAATTCTATTTTCACTCAATAGTCATAAATGTTTGTATCAGACTCCAGAGGAGTCTGATACAAATATTTATTTTTTTTTAAAAAAAGAAGAAGAGGAGGAGGAGGAGGAGGAGGAGGAGGAGGAGGAGGAGGAGGAGGAGATTAGTTTTTTTTTTTTTTGTTTTTTTTTTTGATCATTTAGGCAAAGCTCGTCGCTTTGCCGGTTTTTTTTCTATTTCTGTGTTGTGACACGATCGTCTCGAAAAAGCAATAAGGCGTGTGAGCGCGGCGGTGACAAATACATATTGGAGCGTATGGTTTAAAATAGTGCGTCCCTATCTTCTTCAATTCGGCTGCGTTGCAATATGCGGGATAACAAGTGACGACGTCGAAACGTTTAGAGACCGTGTTCACGTCGGCCACAACGCGCGCCCACCGAGTGGGAGCTGCAGTCGCTCCCAAGAAACCGATCGGCTTGTCGAATCGTTTCATAGCACTTATTCTCACTTTATAAGAGGAGGCAGGGTGAGGAGAGTAGCGGCGCTCTTTCTTTTCATGAAACGCCCAACGAGTGGGGGCGCTGAGAGCAGCTGTTATGCAATAGTAGAGTAAATGCTGTTCTGAGAAGACGGCTCTCGGCCATGTCGCTACGTTTTCCTTTTCCGCTCTTGTATAACGACGATGGCGCTCAGCTTTGCATTTCTCGAGAATTCGGTACGCCTCAAGAGAAGCGTGAACCTCAACTACGTGACGCTCTCTCCTTTGAGATAAAAAAATAGCCGGGCAGTTGAGGAGAGCGCTTTGTTCGCGCGACCGTCTTTTAGAAACTCGCGCCCTCTGCAGCGCCATATTTCTTTCCTCCGAAACAAAAAAGACTGAGTGAAAATAAAAATTTTAAGAAAACAAAAAGCTCAAAGAAAAAAAATAAGCAATAAGCAGACTCAGCTCGAAATTCCCTGCTGGCGTGATGGCGGTGACTGCAGGCGGTGGCGGCGGTCGGCTGGCCGGCGGTGGCGGTGTCGGCGGCGATGGTAGAAGGGTGTGTGGAAAGAGAGACGCATCTCAGTCTTTTATAGGAGCGGCGAGTCTGACATTTTCAGCTGTCGCATGCTGACCTGCTGCTAGCATAAGAGAAACAAAAGCCCTAATCACACTTTTCAGCTGGATCCTTCCACCCCGCCAGACATGGATCCCAGATGGGAAGGCGGTTTAAAATTAAATCCGTGTACCGACTGTCATACAATAGGGTAATTAGTTGAACGCGTGTTACCTGTATAAAGGATTAACGGGTCATGGGCTCAGCGTGTGTATAGAAAAACAACTACAGGTAGCGTGAACAAAGCGACCCCCTCCCTTTCTGTCACTCTGTCTGTGACTAGAGGGTGCGCGTGTGGTAAGCGGCTTATATCTAAAGAAAAAAACAAATCACCCTCGCCTGTCATCAGCAGACAGCCGGCTGGCGGCTGGAAAATGCGATTAGAGGGATGATGAGCCACGTAGTAAGCGACTTAAGGCTGATCTAAAGACCTGCCGTGAAGGGGCAGCTGGCCGGTGGCTTGAAAAAAGGCGGGGCGTAAGGGTATATAAGGGGAGTGAAACCACATTCAGCATCGTCATCATCGTTCACGCTACTACTACTACTACTACTACTACTACTACTACTACTACTACTACCACCACCAGCACCGCGCCTCAATTTGCAGATCCTCGTGATGGAAAGTTGCTACCGTGACATGAAGCGGAATGACGAAGCGGCGCGCGAATGTGAAGCTGATGCTGTAGCCTCTGCTACTGCTGCTGCTAGTGCTGCTCAGCGTGCTACTGCTGCATTTACTGCGGCTGTTAGTGACGCGGGTCGTGATGACGTTGTTGTTGTTGCCGCTGCGGCTGTGACTGCTGCTGTTGCTGCCGCCGATGCAGCTACTCATGCCACCGATGCCGACGCTGCTGCTGCTGATGCTGTTGCGGCTGCCGATGACGCCGCTGATAACGCTACTAGTGCCCGCTCTGCCGCCCTTGCTACTGTCGCTGCTGCTGTTGTTGCTAATGCTCACGCTACTGCTGCTGCCGCTGCTGCTACTGCTGCTACCGCTGCTGCCGAGGCTGCTGCCGCTGCTGCCGATGCTGCTGCCGATGCTGCCGATGCTGCTGCCGATGCTGATGTTAGCAGTCGCGTCGACAAAGAATCGTCATTTGTCACTCTTAAAGCCGCTCCAGTGGAACGCGCGACGGGTAGTAGGGCTACCAACGCGACGGCCGGATGGTGCAAATGGTGTCGTCGCTTCTGCTCGTGCGCTTGCTTTTCTTCCGGTCCTACCTGCTGCTGCTACGGTATGATAGTGTTATAGTGTTTGAATGAGAACGCGCGTAGTTACACATAGACGCTGTTACAGATGTGCTTTTTTATTCGAAAATATAATTTTAACATAAGATGGAACTTGTTGTGTTTTTTTCTATATATACGTTGTTTGTTTACAAACAGTCACGTGTCACGTGGTGTTGTTTACAAACAAGAGAGCCACGTGGTGTTGTTTACAAACAAACCCTAAGTAGGTCACGTTACCCTAGTTACCAGAATGCCGGCTTCTGATTGGCTGAGCCTAAGTAGGTCACGTGACGTAAGTAGGTCACGTTACCATAGTTACCAGAATGCCAGCCTCTCATTGGCTGAGAGCTTCTAAGTAGGTCAGTAGGTCACCCAGAATGCTGGCTTCTGATTGGCTGAGAGCCCTAAGTAGGTCACGTTACCATGGCAACGGGTCACGTGACCAAATGGAGGCCTCTGATTGGCTGCATGTCGATTGAGTAATAAACAGTACTTAACTATAGTCCCGTTCCGATACATACTATACTACTCGCGTCACTTCTGCGCGCACGACCATTTCCTGGCGGCGCACGCATGTCGATACTTCCGGACTCCGCAGGGTATTGTGGGACGCCGCCTTCCGGAAGACTGGAGAAGTAGTCCCGGGGGACGCGGCCATTACTACGCCGCCATGTCACTACTGGACAACTCCCCAAACAGTCCAGCTGTTGTTTAAGTAATCTCTCCGTCCGACCTGTCTCCGAGTCCGCCCCCAGCGTAGTGATTCCTGGCCATCTTTTCCTCTGTTTTACTGTCTTCAGCTCCGAGTCTAATCACTTACCCATCTCCAGCTGGGACTACTTTCACGGCGCATTAATACACCGCCGCCTTCTCCCCGTGTCTGGTCTCTAGGGCGCATGCTCAGATGGGTAAGTCTGGTTTACACGCCCCTGGCGACGTCAAAGTCGTTAATGACGTCAGAGAAGTATTAATCCGTGACGCCACTGACATACCAAGACGTGCCTTCAAAAACTGATCAGCCTCACAAGACTCAGTCCTCCTTGCAGGTTGACAATAAATATAACATAATATGCTCACTGCACTTTAGATATACCATGTAGACCTGTATACTTTGATATCCAGGAGTAGTTTCGTTTTCTGTTTTACTTTTTGACAATTGCTGATTTGAATTTCCAAGTTATAAATAGTTTCATTGGATGCTGCCGCAGCCCTACTACCCACCCTATATAAGTATATAGAGCATGCGATCACACTCAATGTCTTCCCAAAGACCATGCAGTCATCCTCCCCTGAAGGACATTGTTTGTTTTCTTGTAAGTCATTTATTCATACAAGATAAAGGGAGGGTGATACCCTTATTTGACCTTTATCCTGTCCGCTAGATATAATCAGGACTATTCAGTTCAGGGTGAGTTCACCCTATCCCACTCGTGGGGACAAGGTCAACCGAAATTACTTGTCATTGTCTGTAAAAAAATGTTGTTTTCCATCATGTATTTTAAGAACCATATAGTGTGGCCCCACATGACCCCCTCCCCAATATTGTCAACAGTCTGACCACGGCAGACGCTCAGCTCAGTTCATCAAACCCGGCGTTCACATTAATCACGGCCACTTCCGGTCTGCGCAGACCAGCGGTGCAGCCGTCCTTTCGTGAGATCTCGTGGCCATCATCAGGGCCAGACTACACCTGGTTCCCGGCATATTTCTGCTGCCCTTGTTACTGGTACCTGGCGGACCTGTGATGTGTTCTGCATAATAAACACACCATATACCCCTAATTCCAGCTATCCTCACTGTCATATGTTTGTGATCAGCAAGAATACCTGCCCTTGCACGTTGGAAATTAGCAGGGTTTGCCCAATGCTAAGACTGGTTTTTCCCTAAGACTAGTTTTAAAATACTGGACCACTCACCAACTCAACCCCACTGGTATTTGGGTACACACCCAGAAAAGTCAGCGTCATTGTCGCTGAAACCACCCTCATGTGAAAGTCAGGCACTGCCTGACTTTCAGGTGTGTAGAGATTCAGAGATGATGAGTAAAAAAAGATAGATTGGTGAGATCCAGCGAGCCGACAAAGGGGGTTTCTGGCAGTTTTTGACCTGTTAGCTTTACCTCGTCGGAGGTTCAACAAATGTGTGATACCCCTGATTGCCAGGTCCATGCATGAGGTCCGAATTCTTGACGGTTTTTGCACATGAAAACTTTGGATTTACCTATAGTCATGAGCTGTATTCCTTACATATATTGCATGTCATTGTGTCCTTCTATTGAGCATCAATTGCCGTGGCAGCTGTTTAACGCGGCTCTCTGTGATCCACAGGATCAAAGCTAAGGCACCCAACAGTCCTGGTTGGAGGTATAGTGATATAACACGTCGACTGCAGCGCCATGGGGGCAGTAGCAGCGGAATAACGGGGAACTAAAAATGGAAATGGCACTTAAGCTGGTCCACACATACCAGCACTTCACTCCTGCATCTCGCTGCAGTAAGGCAATGATCCATGGGAACCAGTGAATATTGGGGGACAAGATGGCGGACTGTGGTTCAGAGTCAGCTATAGGGTTATATTGATGCATTGAATGTTGGGTCTGGAGGAAGTCTTTAAGCTACATAAAGACAATGACAAGACTGACACCTAACCACCGGCAGCTGTCAGGCAGGGTTGACAGAGGGTGGTAATGGTATTGGATTAAGGAACCCATTGGAGATTAAGGTGTGTAGGCTTTAATGTAGGCCACCTGGTTTTCTCACAGTCTGTCATGGCTCTCCCACAGTCTGTCATGTTCACAATAAAGGCAACAGTAGTACATGCATGCCTGTGCTGAAGGGCTGAGTGTAGAACAGGTCGACTCCTTTACTACCTCGGATATCTATGGATCTGATTAGAGATATTATAGCTGAAACTAGATGTCATAGTTAATAATCTTACCAATATACTCATGCTTGTGAGAGAAATGCGAAATCATGCCAATTTGATTCAATATCATTATTATAACAAATTTGAAAAAAAAAGACGATTGTTTAAAAAAGCTGAATATCACTTAGCTTCAGGTAACTACTCATCCTACATACCAAAAGCAGAATTTCACTTCACAATGTCATGTAAAGCGCAGTGTGTTATTCCAAGCCTCTTACATTTCTATAACATGAGTTGACCTTTAACCTAATATATACTCCAGAGGGAATCTCCAAAGGGAATCAAAAGGAGTTCAGAATAGTAAGATCTGAAAAAACAACAACTAGGGAGAGGTGTGCAGCATCACTCAGTGTGGCACCAGACTGTGTAGTCTGGGTTTGTTTGCACGTATGGGCAGTGTATTATACACCACACCTACACAGTAAGGTGGTCCCTAGATCCCATGACACACATGCTAACGTGTCAGGGTGAATTCCTCCACTCCCTCCTCCGTCCACTCCTCTTATAACCTCTACACATGGTGTTTGCCTTATACCTCCCAGTACCTCAGCAAAATCCACAAACTGAACAACCTAGACCCATTCTCAATATTTACCTTCCTTTCCTCAGTATTTGCTTGTTATACGTGTTTCTTATTAGTGGTTCGTTTTGTGGGTCTTTGGTGGCGGTTGAGACTAGCGATACACAAAGGTCAAACATTGTGCTGGCATTAAATGATGGTGTACACAATAGCATCCATATATTTACGTACATGACTGGTATGAAGACTATTGCAATAGGGAGGTCATGCTCAAGTCAAGCCATGTTCTGATTTCAAATATGCAAATACAAATGTATAAGTCACCTGTATCGGAAAATAACAACTTCTTACTGTAGCAATTGACCTTGTGGTTAAATACCTAGGACTTAGCAAGACTTAATAAAAAGGGACCACGATATATTTCCCAATTACAGCTATTCTCAGGGGCCACGGGCTGGTATCAAGGCTGAGAGGGCTTGTATTGTACACTGGATCACCAACCCTACACCACCAGTAGGACTACGACCACTTCGAAGTCCCTGTTGGCGGCCCGACCCACTTCTACTAAGCTCCCCTCCAGGTGTGATCCAGTACCAGCTTTCAGCCTGCACACAATGAACTGGACTACACTCTCTTCAACCGTTAGAAAGTAAAATATTCGGCCTAGATCTCTTCCCCTGAGGCTCTACTAGTTGTTTGTTGGTCCTCTTACGTGCTAGGTACATGACCAGATTCAGACTGTTTTAGAGTGAGAAGTGGTTATTTACACATGTTATTGTAGGGTATATTGGGAAGGCATAAAAGCTATGAGAGGACTACAAGAACACGCTCATAGACCTAATTATGTATGCGTTATTGGTTTATTTAAATGTATATAGAAAAACAAAACATGATTAAATCAGTTTCAAGGGTAACAAGGTATCCAGTTTAATGTCCAGACTTGAATATTTCGAAATCCAGGTGGTTACAAATACAAATGCACCTTATACCACATTTTGTTGAAATATCATATCCATAATTCTGAAATTAAAGCGACTGTGCTGGACACAAATGCTGGAATATGACTTTCTTTAAACTCAATTTTCCTTCTCTTATTTTGTTCTTCACCAAAGAATTCCCACCACGTCTCTAGCTTTCGTTTAACTAGAACTATAATGTCCTTTGATCCTTTGCCAAGTGGCTAACCCATCCTCAACATAAACCCCAGTGGGTATCACTTTAACAATAGCAACGTCTAGGACGGTGCATCCTAAGCAGTTAAACCCTCCCCAGGAGGGGCCGGCTTAGTGCTTAATGCCTGCAGGAGCCTTCTGCCTGGATTGGCAGGTAGCCTGCTGTCATGCTGGCCGCACAGTGGAGGAATGATAACGTTATGGGAAGCACACTGTGAGCTGCTACCGTTAAAGGAGGTCCTGCTGAGGGGTCCCTCCTGCTGACAGATCAGCTATAGTACAGCCAGCACTTTCTGCTACTGCTGACAGATCAGTTATAGTGCAGGCACAATGTTACTGCTGACAGATCAGTTATAATATAGCCAGCATTTTCTGTTGCTGCTGACAGATCTGGAGGCTCTTTCAGAATGGACTCGTCAGTCGTCATATTGCGACTTTCGTCAATATTGCAATATTTGCAATCGACGAGGGTATTTGTAGCTGGCAGAATGTGGTATTTACATTAATTTCCTATAGATTTGTATGGGAAATATTGTGAAAGAAATTTTACTAGTGGTCGTCATAGAGGTTTGGTCACGTCACCAGTTCCCTACGACCAGGTCAGTTGTTCTGAATGAGCCTCCAGTTATAGTAGAGCCACAATGTTACTGCCGACGGATCAGTTATAATACAGCCAACATTTTCTGCTGCTGCTGACAGACCAGTTGCAGTATAGCCCATATGTTGCTGACAGATCAGGAGGCTCATTCAGAACGACTGACGTGGTCGTAGGCAAATGATGACGTGACGAAACCTGTTTGACGACCACTAGTAAAATTTCTTTCACAATATTTCCTATAGAAATGTATAGAAAATTAATATAAATACCACATTTTGCCAGCTACAAATACTCTCGTCAATTGCAAATATTGCAATATTGACGAAAATCGCAATATGACGACTGACGAGTCTATTCTGAAAGAGCCTCCTGTTATAGTACAGCCAACATTTTCTGCTGCTGCTGACAGATCAGTTATAGTACAGCCCCCTCTGCTGGTGATGGAACAGCTATAGTACAGCCTCCTTCCGTAACGGTGGACAGATACTCTTGACTAGTACAGCTCTCAATAAGCTGGACTCCTATTGAAATTGGGAGGGACGTTTGATAGCTATCCTGACGTCAAGAGAGTATAATGGTGGATAATACTCATGTGTCCTCCTGCATATTTAATTAACGGGGTATTGGTGCGTATTTACAAACGACTATTATGTTTTGTGAGTTAAACCTTTGTGAGTTAAACCTTTCTCAATCTCTCTTACCTGACATGTGACGAGGTATTTATCAAACATCCTACCAGGACTCATGTTCAATCCTGCCCTACCTGCATATACTCAATCAACGAGAGCAAGCAGTCGAAGCCCTGTCCTGCTTAGAAGTGCAAGAATGTTCCTGAGGAGGTCCTAATAACCTTATATTTCATCTGAGTTGACCCTCCCCTCCCATTCCTCCTCCTTCCCGTCGCCCACCCAGGGCCCTAAGGACCCTCGGCCCTACACCGCCTCCAACCTACCTGTCGCTAGGGCTGCATGGTGGCGGGCGGGAGGCGGCGGAATGTGTAATTGGTTGACGATTAAATTATGTGTTTTTGGCTGTTTTATCGGGCGCACTGATCTGTTGTAATTGGCGGTGATGATCGATCGCCAACAGCCTGGGTTTTAACAAGGCTCTTGCCACCACAGCCTGGCTAATTCACATCAGAGCTTTCCTCCTGTCAACCCTCATGTAAACATGAAACTACCAGCCGGAGAAAAACGCAGGTCTTAAATAATATCATTACCTTCAAAGTGTCCCTAGTCTCATTTAAAAGCTATTGTTACAGTAGCTAATTGTTCTGCTGATTGGCGGTTTTAGTTTACGCCTGTTCCATCGGATCTCCCGGTCGTGTTAATTGTACAATTGCACATCTTCTGATACTGCTACCAAGACCAATCGCTTTTAGAGAACAATGTGAAAATGACTGAACATGATCACACCATATTTCGTGATTTAATGAATGCCACATTCATTCGTATTATTTCCTCCAACACATTGTGAATATGATATGATAAGGCCACCAGCCCTCTCTTGTATCACAGTCATCTATACTCCCAGCACTCAAACCATGCACCACTCAGTTCCTTAACGATGGGTAATGCAAATACTGTTTAATGGCATGTGTTTCTTCTATTTCCATGTAAATACTTAGGAAATGTTCCCCTTGATATATATACAATGTGATAAAATGTCTTGGTTAAAGATAAGTGGTAAATCGGTTGGTAATACACACAGACCATACCAGCGCTTTCTCCTTTTTGATTGTCTGTCTGCTCTCTGTCTTGATCTGGTGACCTTGGGTGCAGCTACCTTGTCTTAAGATCCCTCGGGGCCCTTTAGGGGCCGCATAATGCTTTACTGTGTTATGCCCTTCATCGTTATGATACATGAATGCAGACCTGGCAGCCGGTGCTACATCCATACATCATACCGAGACCCGTCAGCAATGTATACATCTATCCCACAGGGTCGTCATTATGTATAAATGCATCTCTGGCGAGTTACTCACCAGGGCTTCATTCATGCATCATGACGACAAAAAGGGATAGCCCATTAAAGCACTGTGCGGCCCTTAGTGGGTTAACCACCTGAACATGACGCAGCGGCCAGGATCGATGTGAACATGCTGGCTGTAGGAGCAGCCGTATAGACACAGCAAATCAATTAATGTGGTATTCATATTTTATGACGCCCAATGATAACGGGGGCACAAGGTGTGAGGGAACAGGGGATTAAGTGGCCAACAAGATAGCGTAGGAGCAAGGCAACTATTGGCAGATTAATCAAAGGCTGTAATACACGTAGTCGGGAAGTGCACCCGTCATTAATTAATCAAGCAGAGCTATTTCGGTGATCCGCTCATTATAGGGGTCAATTTACCTGAATGGGTAAGTGTACAATAGGTGATGTAAGAAGGGTTAGAAAATGGCAATAACATACCTTTTTGCTGTATATTAATTCCTGGTAGCCCACTTGATGTGAGCCGTCTTGTCACAAGGAAGCTTTATTTAGTGCAATAAATGCAAACGAATGTGAAGCACATCTAAAAATGTTACTGGTATCTGCCGATGCCATTTTTACTTGTGAGCATCGATTAAAGATATGACCCACTGAGGGGAACACCACCCCCCCCCTCTCCACCCACACAACTTCCCCAACCCCCAAATACCCCCTAGTTCCTGATATAGCAGCGTCTTCCGGTGGCTGAGTTGTTGATTGCAAATCACCTATGAAAACAGCTTGCACTCCTGGGGCGGCCGTCGTCAGGACGACCATCAGCCCCCTTGTCAATGATATCGGTATTAAGGTGCTATTAGCGGCAGGAGGGAGAATGGGACAAGTCGGACGGAAGGCCCCACCCGCGGCCCACGTGCTAGACGTAGTAAGGAGACGGGCATCTACCGCCCATCGATGGTGGCTTGCACCTCAGTGATCGCCACACCCACTTACCCGCCTACCCCGCCCACCAAAACGCCCATATGTACACCCCACTCAACAACATTCCCACCTACCCACCTTTACTAGTATCCATATCCACCCCTCCTCCTACCCTCCTCTAAACCTCTCTAGCAGCATCCTTCCATAAGGCCGCCGTCCTGTAATTTAACCATAGACTCCTCCATTGTGACTCATGTGACGAGGCACATCACCAGAGATTAGTGACAGAATGAGGCAGGGAATGTGGGTCTTGGTTGATTAACTTCATTTTCCATGTGACGCATTATCAAAGACGTGAGCTAGTCAAAGCAATCCCCTCAATAGAGCTATAGAAGCGTTTATGTTATGAGGCCGTCCACTAGCCCCTAATCCACGCGGCATATTATAAGCTATATTGGCGGCTACTTACAGGCGCCTGGAGGAAAACATAGCGGAATACATTTTAGACCAATAAAATAATCCACTGGTCCTCACTGCGGACTTATTAGGGTGCAACTGGTTTGCGACAGCTGTTATCAGTGCTTATCTCGCCAGTACCAGATCAGGTAATGACCGCCAGACTTAGGGGTCCTGCTAGGCAGGAATACAACTTATAAATACAGGTGGTTCTTTCCACGACCAATAACATTGATAGTTCCTTCTACAACCTATATCAGTGTTTCTTTGTACCACCTATAGTGGCTATTGTTTATACAACCTATATCAGTGCCAAAATCACTACCTCCATATTCTTGACGTGTCTGTTACAATCACACTCTCTACAACGTTTACTATGTATAAACATGATTTACAAAATAACATGCACAGGCGTATCAAATGTATTGAGGCAGATCTCAGACATTGACAGTTCTTTTAACAACAGTACTGTTCCTTCTAACTTAGTGATCCTTTTTGTAACTAACGGTGTGAAATCGTGAACCACATCCGTCCCCACAATAATTATTTCTCCAAGGATTTTATCCACATCCATCTTCCGACCCACTTGGACCTTTCTTTCTCCCTCTCATCCATTTCAAACCAGGTAGGCTCCCCATTCATAAATCCAGATCTCAAAACTCGAGTGAAGAAGGCAATGAAGTAGGGACTTTGTAACTTCCCACATCACACGAAGAGGGATAATGCAGAGCCAAAAAGGCACGGCTGTGACCTAAAAGATCCTCTCCTTGATCCTATCCCATCCACATAACCACCACCCCCTGCCCCCATTCAACAGCTTCCTCTTTGAGACCTTTCACGGATTTCCATGGGAGGTTTTAATTCTTGGGCACTCAACTCCCGTGAAATGCTTATAATATTTGGAGCCATTGACTCCTTCTGGCAAAATTCAAAGCGGTTTTCTTTTTATATTTTGAGCGGTTCCTGCATGGATTATGCACTTCTGTGCCTAAGGATCTGCGGCTATTGTGGGTTGATCTTTCTAATCCAATAAGATGGATCACTGTAGGACAGGAGGCCGTTTTAGGTGATTAGTAAAAGACTCGCTGGAGGTGCAGAAGGGGTGCAGGAGGGGGTGGGTGGGGAGGCAGGCAGAGCGCCCTGCTCGGCGGAGCGGAAAAGGAGGCCGGGCTGGTCTGTGAGAGCTGAACTTGTTTAGAGCTGGAGGGACTGAGGCAGGAGGTGGTGAGGGATGGGAGCAGAGTTAGTGGACTGTCTGACAGGAGGTTGGCTGCGGGAGGAGAGGGGGACTGCAGTTGAATGCTGTGCTAGTGTTAGTGAGGGAACACGAGTACCTATATTGAGGTGAGCAGATTGGACAACCTTATCTTTTTAACTCTGGAAGCGTCCAGAAAAAAATAAAAATAAAATGAAATATCCATTTCCCAAGTAATGGTAATTCATTACAATATGCCAACAATGTCATGTGCATATCCCGTGTGCAAAATCCAACATGAGCAATTGATTTTATGAATATAAAATCAAATATACCCAGGTAAAAAAATACCATGGTATTCACCATGGTAAACCATGGTTAATTTACCCTGGTTATTTGGCCAAACCAGGGTATAATTACTATGATATACTATGATATTTACTATGGTAAATAATGATATCAACTATCGGGAAATGTCATGTTTAACTATAATATACCACTGTATATCATTATATACCATGGTTAATATCATAGTATATCATAGTTATTATATCATGGTTTGGCCAAATAACCAGGGTAAATTAATCATGGTTTACTATGGTAAGTACCATGATAAACCATACTATATTCTATGATAGTTTACAATGGTGAACATTGTAGTATACCAGAGTAATTACCATGATATACCATGGTCTAAATACCATGGTTTGGCCAAATAACCAGGGTAATTTGACCATGGTCTACTATGGTGAATACCATGATGTACTATACAATCTTACATGAGAGTTTACAATAGTATATACCATGATATATACCATAGTTAATACCATGATAAACCATGGTTCACATTATACAGCTTGGCCAAGATACCAAGGCTTACTAACCACAGTGTGGTTTAACATCCATTTACAAAGCATCTTATTTACAAGATACATTCATTATCCCAACACATAAAATGCTTTTGAACATTTTATTATGGTACACCATATGCGCAAGGGCCACTCTGGGAATGTTTCAAATGGACATCTGCACTAGTGTGGCTATATGTAAACCCTACTAACGACAAATGGGTGTCTACATCGTTTTACCAATTTGCCTAAGTATATTATCAACATATTAGGCATATTCTATCAAAAACTTCTTGAGATTAGGCTGTTTGTTCTTGATTGTTAAAGTTAATTTAAAATTATGATTAATTTATCTGTTATAAACATTAGTAGCGATTAGATCCCCTAAGAAAAATCTTTTGAGGAACCGAGCTGCCACCTGGTGGGAAAGGGTTGAACTATTTACACTGATAAACCATGGTTACCTTACCATAGTTTATCATGGTATCATGTTGTTATCATGGTATTTCAATCAGGCCTTTATATAAGTATTGCAATGGAGGTGTATCAATATGGTATATCTGATAGTGCATATATAATATTATAATTATATACTTGAGTTGACATTAATAAACATAAACTATAAAATGAAAACAATGGTAAATGGTATGACAAAGAGGAAGTTCCATGCTGTAATGAATTGCCCTGTACAGAGTATTGTGTATTATTTGTTATGCTTTATTGACACATAACATGTTCTAACCGGTAATATACATCAGAATAACATATTAAATGTGAGTGCATGGCGCCTATCCAGGTACCCCTTACTGGCCTAAGGCCGCACACACCTCTGTAGGTGTGAGTGCTCAGTCTATGATGCTTATAGCTTGCCACCTGCACCCCAGGTACCTCTCAGTGCTTGGTGCATGATGCCTATATTCTATTCCATGATAGTTTACAATGGTAACTATTGTAATGTACCATAATACATGCCATGGTAAACAATTGTCCAAGAACTATGGTTTGGCCAAATAACCAGGGTAAATTAACCATAGTTTACTATGATAAACAATATAATAAACTATATTATATGATAGTTTACAATAGTAACTATTCTTATATACCATAGTAAATATCATGGTAAACTATTGTCCACACCTCTGTAGGCATTTGTGTTCGGAGCCTAACACTTACAGCCCCCTACCTGCAGCCCAAGGTACCTCTCAGGCCGCCCACACCTCTGTAGGTGTGAGTGGTCGGTGTATGACACCAACAGCTCCCTACCTGCGGCCCAGGCACCTCTCAGGCCGCACACACCTCTGTAGGTGTGAGTGGTCGGTGTATGGCACCTACAGCTCACTCCCTGTGGCCCCAGGTACCTCTCAGGCCGCACACACCTCTGTAGGTGTGAGTGCTCGGTGTATGGCACCTACAGCTCACTCCCTGTGGCCCCAGGTACCTCTCAGGCCGCACACACCTCTGTAGGTGTGAGTGCTCGGTGTATGGCACCTACAGCTCACTCCCTGTGGCCCCAGGTACCTCTCAGGCCGCACACACCTCTGTAGGTGTGAGTGGTCGGTGTATGACGGCTATTGCTCACTACCTGTGGCCCCAGGCACCTCTCAGCCCGTCCCACCACCTCCCAGGAGTATTCTATCAATTTATGTGGCCACTAAACTATGGAAAATTATAGTATCAGAATCAGAGTTTACCATCACCCAAATGTATTGTGGTATACCATGGGGAAAATGATACTATGATAATATTGGAGTTGCATATATAAAGTGTGAACACCACAATACACCTGAGATAACCATGATAAACTATAACATGTGAACCGTTACTACATGTATAAGAACAAATGTATATTGTCATCCAATAGTAATTCATAGTAACAAAAATCATACCAAGTATTACCATGGTATATCATAATAGCCCATGATATACATGCAGTCTGCTTTACAATAGTAATTAGTAATGTAATAGTTTAGGTTATAGTATACCATAGTTGAATATGCATACAATAATGAGGTGTAACTGCTGTAGTATGCTCCATCAAACCATGGCAACGCCATCAGCACACTATTAAAATAAACACCATTTGTATACATGGTGAATAGAGGAAACATTGGTAGAATAGAATATTGTTTACCATCATCAAACGTAAATGTGGTATACCATAGTAAGGTAAAACCACAGTATACATGTACCATATTTGGAGAATAAAATTAAGGTGTCAAGATATGCCAAATTGAACAATGCTAAACCACAATATCAACATCAGAGTTTACCATGATTGAACATCACTGTGGTAAACTGTAGTGAAATAAACAATAGTATACCATAGTTCCACATATTAGGTGTAACTGCTCTAGTATGCCCAATTTAAGTCTGCTAAACTATGGTTTTGGTACTATAGTTTACCATCATTCAAACGCATTGTGGTATACAACAGTGAAAATATCACTATAGTAGATTATAGTTACATATATTCAGCATAATCACCCTAGTATACCTGAGTTAACCACGATATTCTATGATATATAAATCACAGTTTATCATGATATTGGTATACAATGGTAAATCATAGTAACGACAACCATTATATACCATGGTAAAATATATTACCATGATATATTATAATGAACCATGGTTAACAATTATGCAATAAGCATGGTAAATCACGAGTTTCATGCTTGCAGAAATATTTGTGGTAAACTATGGTATTCAAAGGTGTTATTCTTATCATCTAACTATCGTTTACAATAGTAGTAAATGCAACTATAGTTTACCACAGTTTACAATGGTAAATTACAGTCATACATACACTGGTTTACAATAGTATACTATAGTACATTATGGTAAACCATGATATACCATGGTGCGAAATTGTAAACCATGGTAATGACCATGGTATTTTTTTACCTGGGTACCATTACATTAAGATGGTTTCAGTAAGGATATCCAACTTGGCGATGAGGCATTGAACCTTCACATTGCCTTGTGTAATTTTCCTCACACCTTCACACAACAATTGTGAACTCATCTCCATTCCCTTCCATCGCTTAAATGCCTCTAAGATTCCGCCTGTCGCCGATGGCAACCCGGCCCCTTGTTTATTAGGCCTACACCAGGTGCCAATTAAGTCTAATTGAAATCTTTATTCAGGATCTCCAAAGACCTGATTGACAGTGGATACTTGCAACATACCAGAGACAACGTGTGACCAATCTGGTAATCAAACGTATCCTTATATATACACATCGTCCCCTTCAACGTCTGCAAACACAATTTATGTTTAATTTACAAACAATGCTGGGGGAATTAAACTGGATCGATGCGTTAAATCCAGAATGTGGACATCCCGATCGCGAAGGAAATACCAAGGGGAAATTGGATTCCTGCGACATTCTAGAGTAAGAAATGTGACAGGATACAGCGGTGCCTTAATATCTGGGACTGCATTTATTGAGGGGCTGTGGCGTAAGAACTGTAATGTCTGGAGATGGTGATGGCTAGTGTGTCTCCCAGCTCCCATCGCCATCCGATATCTGACTATGGGCCCTGTTGGTCTGCTGATAACGGGTGTTACGTCACGTGTGACGTGTGACGGCGGCTGGTGACGTCACGTGTGACGACGGCCTTTGCACGTCAGCACGTCAGCACGTCAGCACGTCAGCGGGAGACGCTCCTCCTGCATGACCCTCTACTGTACGGCACCGGCCCTGTATCTACCCCCCCCCCCCGCCATTCCCATTTACTCCCTCACGCTTCTCCTAACCCCTACCTCTTATGCGGGCTCTTATGGCACCATGCATGCTGCTCCCCTATCACATCATCAAACGACACAAGGGTCTACATGCACTCCCCATCATTCTGCATTCTCCCGAAAATGTGCTGAGAATTGACATACTTGGGCGCTGGGAGACTGGGTCACTGTGATTTGGGGTTTAGGAGCTTACTACACCCCTAACTAGCAGCACTAGCATGCATGCACCTCTTCCCAATTATGTATCCACTCTAGAACGTGCATGCGCTTTAGGAATTATGGGAGGGGGAAATCTGGAGCCTGGTCTTTTTGATGCATGCTCCAAGTCGTTAAGAATAACATGCAGTCATTCCTAGTGTTAGGAGTGTGTGCATAGGATGATAAATGTGAATAGTTAATGGTCTTATAAACATTGTCAATGCCAACCAATGGTGACAAAATAAGGAGTCATAGAGCCTCCAATATGGATAGTCTGACCTATAAATACATCTCGCCAGAATCATCCACGATTATAACGATATACGCGCAGAAACTGCTTTGTCATGGTCAAAACAAGTGAGTCAATGCGATCAATGAAAGCCAAAAGATTGTACGCGAGAGTGTGATTTAATTTGCAGATAATGAAATACATTGATTTGTGACTAAGAATGCTACACATCCACGACATAGTATCATACAAAATCGTTGGGTAAAATCTTGATGAGATCAAGATGAAATCCCTTTGGGAAAAAGACACGTCGACTCGGGAGATATTCCAATTAGCAAGTCGGTCCGCTTGCCGCCACTGGCTGTTTTGTAATAAGATAGAGGGGAAATGAGGCCCCGTGATTAGAGCAACCAAGACAATGGCTTATTGGGTGTGCTTCCATCAGGGTGACTTATAGTGATGGGGATAATCATGCATATTGCCAAACGGGGCCGGCTGCTATCGACTCCTGGTCTCTGTGAGTGATGTTCACTAATCCATCAACATCTGCAGTCGTCAAAGTGGGGCATACAGACACAGCCTGAGTCAAACTGGCAGTTCCATATACTACTTACAGTAGGTAGCTGCATTAGGGGTTAGGACTAGGGTAAAGGGCATTGCCTCACTATTACTTACATTGGAGGTTAGGACTGGGGTAAAGGGTATAACCCATGTACTACTTGTAGAGAGTGTTCAGACTGTGGCAAAGGTTCAACC
Source organism: Harmothoe impar (assembly GCA_947462335.1). Lineage (NCBI taxonomy): Eukaryota > Metazoa > Annelida > Polychaeta > Phyllodocida > Polynoidae > Harmothoe > Harmothoe impar. Next base: position 52,076,360 of record OX381709.1, on the reverse strand, counting down.
TCATATACTACTTACACAAGGTAATCAGATGTTGAAGGTTTGGTCCGTACGGACCTTGTGGACTTTTGGCTGGGTTGCTTTTGAAACTATATCATCATTATCATCATCATCATCAGATTGTGATAAGGCAATCTCCTATACTACTTACATAGGGTAATCAGACTGTAGCAAAGGCCCAATCTCCTATACTACTTACACAGGGTAGTTAGGTTGGGATAAAGACCCAATCTCATATACTACTTACACAGTGTAGTTAGGTTGTAATAAAGGACCAATCTCATATGCTACTTACACAGGGTATTTAAACTGTGGTAAAGGTTCAGTATCATATACTACCCAAAGTATATATACTACTTACACAGGGTAGTTAGGTTGGGATAAAGGCCCAATCTCATATACTACTTACACAGTGTAGTTAGGTTGTGATAAAGGACCAATCTCATATGCTACTTACACAGGGTATTCAAACTGTGGTAAAGGTTCAGTATCATATACTACATCAACGGGGAATTCAAACTGCTGCGAAGGTCCAATCTCCTATACTACTTACACAGGACACTGCATCTCGTATACTACTTACATATGGTACAGGGGGAACTCCTGAGAAGATGGGTATTGATCTGAAATGGAATATCACGCTTCATCTTTCTTTATACATGTATACGTTAAGTCTAAATGTCAGAACAGTCGGATTAGAATAGCTATATGTCAGCTCAAATCAGTCAAATGTCAACCGCACATTAATTTTATACATGAATCCGCAAAAGGTATACCGCAGGTGCATATTGGGTTGACTGTTCAGAAGGGCGGCAGTAGGAATACCTTTATGTAAGAGCAGTACCAGATCAAATAGATAAAGGGCAGATGTTATTTCTAATCACAAGGCTATATATACTAACTGGTATATAAAAATTATAATTATACATCATAATTATGTATATGAAGGACGTATAAAATAAACAAATCATAGATCATTCATACATATGTACATATGAAGGCCTAAGAAAGAGATGAGTGGGAGAGAGGCTTGGTCATGCCCTAAAGCCTAGAATATCTCAACTCTATGTTGCTGTGCAGATCAAACCTAAAAAACATTGTCATTCGGTGGTATAGCCTTTCGTCAACTCAATGTTATGTTCCAATGTTAAACCCCCATCCTATATAAGGTCCACAGTACCAGTCCTCGCTCCACTCCAACCCTTGCTGGATGGACAGCAAGATCTGATATGCTGGCGGATACACACCTTTAACATGGGTAGGGTGTGTGGCTGGCCTTGATTTGGCTAGTTATCTCAGAGACCCAAGGACAGGCCACTTCGATCAGCCAGGTCTGCTCTGGCTATTCATCTCGGGTCGTTAACGGAGACTCTAAAGGTATCCAAACACACACGGACATTCCTTAGCTTAACTTAACTCTTTGATAGCCGCATAATGTTTTAATGTGTCGTAATGCTGCATGTATACAGTAACTCACCAATGATGTACCATGACGACCTTACGATGTTGACCCTAATGGGTCGGTATGATGCATTCATGCAGCCCTGGCGAACAGACTCACCAAGGGTACATGTATGCAACATGACAACGACATCGATCATCAAAGTACTATGCCGCCCTGAAAGGGTTGAGATAAGAAAGTTTCAGAAACCTGAAAGGATGCTGTAACCTTTGCTAACTACTCTGGCTAAGGTTGTCTCTGTTTGGTGTTGTTGTGTGTGTGTAACGTTATGGCTTCATCAATATCCACAAACTATAGAAGGTGTCATGTCCAGGAAGTGGTTGTCATCTTTGAGGAGTGCACCTGTTTGTATATTGTGACGTGATATTGTTGGAGACCTTGGGGGTTCTCAGGGTGACACTTGGATATTTAATGGGGTATTTACAAATGTCTTCATCACATATACCCTATGGTCCATGAGTATCAAAAGTCAGTTCAATGATGCGTTCTTGTTCTCTCACCTCGGATCTGCTGCAAGTACGTATTCGTTTTTTGTTAGAAGCCAGGCTAAATGGTAGTACATGGTATATACGACATAATATATAGTGAACTTATGGGCTGATCTATCGTGCGTATTCTCTTCCGAGGCCCCCTTTAGTTCTGATACGGGGGCCCGGCCCCCTCTGTCCCCACTTTTTCATATGCGGGAGAGGTAAAGGTTGGGAATTAGGACATTATTTTACAGAGACTGAGTCTTGACAAATTCTGTGATCGGGGCTCGTGGGGGGGGGAGAGGGTGGGCCGCCCTTTTCCCCTGACCCCCCCCCCCCTGCCCCCTGTCCCCCCTGCCTCCCCCTTTCCTACGTCACTGCTGTTGCAACATAACGTGAAGATATACAAATGTATGGCAGCAGGTTGACAGAACATGTTCTGCATAGATCCTCATTTATATCGCTGTATATCATATAGTAGAGCATAGCTGATGTGCAAGACATGGTTCCAGAAAATATGCATCTATACGGGACGTCGAAACAGTGTCTTCGTCACTGTCTTCTGTCCAGCAGGCGCTGAACACCAGCAAACTGCATAAGTGTATTTATGCTCCTTAGTATGTAGGTGATATGCACCTTGCAGCCTACAGTAACACGATTATTCATTCATATCCATGGACACTAGCGACTTCCCCGCTCCATTGTGACGTCACATTACGGCGGCGGCGCGGGAGCAGACGACATGTGCACATGGGCACAGATCCGGATTCTCGCCGATCGATTCCCGCCACAAACCACCCCAGAACCTCCTAATGAAATAATAACGGGCGTTCACGCGGCGGACGGGGCCAGATTAAAGATGTATTCTGCCGCGTTTGGCACGACTTTTGCTCCCCCGCGTGCTCCGCCCGGCAACATGGCGAGCAGCTACGGTTGACTGAGCCCGTGTCGCTACAATTATCGACCTACTGGCCGGGGGCGCGTTTCTAATCTAGCAGGCATGAATTGTTAATGTAGGGAGATGATGTTTGCACTAGCCGCAGGCAAAACGCCGCAAAGTTGTGACTCGAGGAAGTGTCCCAAAATGTCGCATTCTTGTGATGTCATAAGTGTCGTCTGCTTCATGTTGATAACGTCATTGTGTAACTGTAAGATATGGGAACCTTTAGAACGGGTCTGCCGCGCCTGCCCTCGGGTCAAATTAAAACACAATAGGGAACAGAATGAAAGAGAAGAGCGGAAGTGGGATATTGAAAGAAAAAGTAAATGTAGTTTTATCGACCTTCTTTGCAGGAATAATTGGCCACAAAAGGAATACATTTAGATAACTCACCTCAGAAATAAATGATAATCTAAGGGAAATTGATTTTATTTCAGTTGTACTACATTTCTGTATATAATGATCCATTGAATAAAAATCACCAACGTCGTTATCCTCATCCGTCCAGAGCATACATCCATCAATATATGCCTTTCACCACTGGTGGCGACATGCTTGAAAGAGCCAATCTCCCGATGTAAAAACACCTCACAGGGTCCTTTGCAGTAACTACCGGGAGGTGCTCAGGGGAGTCACTTTAGTGGCTACCTGGGTGCGTTCAGGGACCCTATTTAGCGTCTACTGTGAGATGATTGACACCAAGGGAGAGAGCCGCTCTCCACGTCTGGTTACAGCAGGAAATGAGCAGCTCCCCCTGCGTCCCTCCACAACAATGGCTCCCTTAGTACCTGTTGATCTTGGGGCGCCCTCTAACGAGACGCCACGAGACGCGGCAGTGGCGGGAAGCTGGTATCAGTCAAATGAAGGCTTATTCTGCTGCTCATCTTCACTAGAGCCCCTCAATCCCCTCCACCACAACCCACTCACCTAGTGTCTCCTCCCCCAACCAGCCAAAATAGCGGGTAAAATGATATCGGGACAAGACGAAACGAGTGCATTGTGATGTCGTCTGCTCAGCTTTTTGGTGGGAAAATGCAATAAGAGCCCCGGATGTGGAGGCGAAAATCACGGCCGTGGAGATTGTAGGGCGCGGCGGACCGCAAACCAGTTTTTTTACTCCTGGATTCTTTAGAATACTGCCCATGGGAGGTGGCAAATGAAATTTCGGTCACGCCCAGTTCATATTTGCTCTCTAGAGAACTAGACGAGTGCTTGGACGGAGAGCTTTTGTGACACTAAGGATTGCTGTTCAAGTAACGGTCTCAGATAACATAGAATGTAGAAAAAGTGTAATGACAATTGAGGATCCAGGCGTGTTCAGCCATCAATACGATGGACCAATGCAGAAGGAGGAGTTGACCGACTAATGCAAGGAAATACAATGTTTAGACAAATAGAATGACGAGTGAGAACTGCCTTCCTCTATCTGTGTTATATAAAGCATGGGCCATAATGCCCACCGTCCACAGACCTCTGTATGGCCGACTAAAACCATATATTTTCTATATAAATTGTATACATAACAAGGACGCTAAGGGCCCAGTGGATGGTGGCCATCAGAAGTCATCCACTGAAAGTATGAGTAAACACATCCACATCATAGAACTTGATCAGATTTCTGCAGCCATTTTTCTTGCACGTTCTCGTCAGTTGGAGTGGAACTGGTCGGCTTCAGGTTTGTTAGCACGGCTCATTATAACATCCACACATATCAGGCTCATCGTCTCACTCTGCCCCTCCTGCCCCTCCTGCCCCTCCTGCCCCTCCTCACGTCCTCCTCCACCCAGCCAGGTTCTCCTCACATCTCACTCGTCAACAAATCAACCCACCAAACGTTGTTACAACCTGCCCCTTCCACTTCCGGTCTGACATGCGCACGTGGTGTGTCAAACATGGCGTCATACATCTCCATTACACGGGGCGCCGCCATGACAGCCAATCGTCAAAACACGATCGGCCAAATATATGCCGCGCTGATACCCACGCATTCTGCTATGCTGGTACATAGCGCGTGCAGGTAACTAGCGCCCCACTAGAGTCAGCTTCCGCTTTAATCACTCCCCAAGCAGAATCTACCACTTTTAACCATTTAGACACAATGTTAAACCAGATATAGCTAGATATGTGGTCGGAGAGTGAGACGTGTTTCGATTTGGCGTTCCTCTGTTGCGACTGCGCAGACGCGGCTTGATCTAATTCCTGATTGGCGGAAAACGGAGGCGGGGACGCAGACCCCAGTGCCCCTGGCGAGCGGCAGTGTAATCAAAGAATCCCCAGCCGAGACACGGACGACGTCCACGTGGCAGCTCCTGACAGCTCTAGTTGCCCGATCCTGAAGGCGCTACATATAGCCTCATCCCTCACGTATATATACCATTCAGACATGTCACCCCCTCACGAGTTCTAGGAGATATCCCTATATATATCCGAACGTATGACCACTGCTGCGGACCTTCACTGAACCCTGCATCCCCTACCCTTATGTGTTGTACTATATGTACCTCTCAGCCGATGGCAGTTGGGAGGCCTGTGATCCTTGGGGTGGGTGTAACCTGCACATCTGCCCACTCCTATACCTATAAGCCCTTCCCACATCGCCTCGCGTCCTGATGATAATGACACTCTGTTTATACTACTTACAGTAGTTCGCTATGGCTTCCTTTTAGATTGAGTCAGTGTAGATTTAGTTAACATGACAGAGTTGTGAATGCTGGAAATTCATCGCATACCGATGTGGAAAATACGTCAGGTCACAATCTTAAAGATGAGAGAAAGAGGAGATGTAAAGCTCATCTACTGTGAGGGAATCAATATATTGTCATCAAGCATTTGCGAATTCTATAGGATTGATCATAAAAAGGTAGACTTGTTATAAATCCTTATAGCAGACATAAATACTAAAGCTTGCCCGCTATGCCAGACAAGCTATGACCTTTAGAACAACTCTTTGAAATCCCTGGTAAATATTTCTTCAGTCTTATAGGTCGGAGAGACGTCTCTGGGAAGTTTTTGTATGGATAAAGTCAGCCAGATTCTGGCAGATGCGTTTCCACCTACCAACATGTATATAACAAGAAGGAACAATATCACTATGTATTTATCGGGTATGACTTTTATTGTTGATCAACTTGTTTTGAGTTATGAAGCTGTCAATAAGACCTACCCCGGTGACCTGTACATACAATTACAATTTACCAGGTGCGGGTAGAAGTTGAATGGCAATTAAGCATCAAGATATTTGTCTCTGCCGATGCTGTATACAGATTCTATGGACATTGATCTTTCTTAGGGCGCTGTGTGGCTCCGTTAAACATATTCTATGGCTGTGCAACATATTAACTTATCACTATATTGATGTCGGAATATGTGCACTATGCACACATATATGGCACATTGGTGGTTCCTGCCCGCCCCAGACACAGGGATAATTCAACGGCAATAGATTCGCGTTACGGCGTCCTGATGTCTTCCTATATAGAGCGTCTTTCTTCAGGTTTCCATACACCAAATGTCAGCCATAAGGAGCGCGCCCTATGCGTCCTGACGTCAGGTGTGACGTAGGCGTGACGTCGCCTTCTGGTAACGGTAGCGCCCTCTCATGGAGCTGGTTGAGATATTAAGTGGATCAGCCGCAAACTGTCGTCTGCCCATTAGGTGACGTCACCAATGGCTTCCCGCCACTGCAGGCGGCGCCATCTAAAGCCACTTCTCACAGCATATATTGGGTACGATCCAACCAAAGAGCTGTCTCGAAGGACGGGTGGAATATCCGCTTGGTGAGTATTGTCCCGGCGGCCAATGGCGGCCAGAAATGTCTGATTTCGCCTGGGCCAACCCCGTCTCTGCTGGAACACATTAAGGCAGCGCGCGCAGGCGGATTTTAGGGGTCACCTCACAGATTACAGGGGTCAAAAGCCGCCATTTTGGCCAACCCGGCGTAACGTGAAAGGCGTTGAGTGAATCGGGAAGGTGCTGATTACGAAAGAAGAGAAAGAAGATAAATAAGCGAAGAAACCGCTAGGTATCAGAATATCTGCTACCTGAACTGTACCCCCCAATCTTTAAGATTTTTGACCAATTAGACCACACAAGTTTTTTTTAATACTATTTGACAAGAAGGATGTGGTACCTTAGTGTACACACATCATTCTCTCAGAATACATACTAATTATATGCCCGTATCATGTGTTATGAGGCCCTAAAATTTAGATGCTAACCGATGCCAGCAGGGTGAATCCATGCGTTATGTTATACGTCATGCTGTAGGGACAACTATGCCTACTTTGTACACAAGCAGCCGTGTCTGAAGCCATGCTGCGGGCAGACCCCGAAAATGTCGACGGTGCATGCCTGGGTGGCTGAGCAGACATCTCATCTCTCACCTTCAGTGCAGACAGCTATTGAATTCGGGGACTGCCAGCATAGACTAGACCAGCTAGACAACCCCTTGCCTCACTGCCTATGTAGACCATCTGTAGTAATAGTAATATATCCACCCTGACATCCCTGCTTTTAAACTGTAGTGTCTTCTGTACAAGGACCTACAAAGTTTACTTCACAAGGTTTGGTAGGTTTCTGAAGCATTTGCAGTTGTGGCTGGCGTCTGGATTTGGACTGCCCACAGACCCATCCTTTTACTCCCTCTAGTGGCTGACATCTGGATGTAAAGTGCCCCCACACCCACCTTCTGACTCCCTCTAGCGACTAACGTCTGGACGTCAACTGCCCCCACGCCCACCTTCTGGTTCCCTTTAATGGCTAACGTCTGGACGAGAACTGCCCTCAGACTCCTCCTTTGACTCCCTCTAGTGGCTAATGTCTGGACGTGAACTGCCCCACGCCCACCTTCTTGCTCCCTCTAGTGGCTAACGTCTGGACGAGAACTGCCCTCAGACTACTCTTTTGACTCCCTCTAGTGGCTAACATCTGGACGTGAACTGCCCCATGCCCACCTTCTGGCTCCCTCTAGTGCCTGACGTCTGAATGTGAACTGCCCCCACGTCCTCCTGGAACTCCCTAGTGGCTGAAGTCTGGTGTAGCAGAGAGGGGGCTGATTTGATGTCCATGCGTGTCCATTTACTCTGCGTACTCAAGGCTTGGTCAAATAGTGTCAGAAGCCAATTTAGGCGAACCATAAGCTCATACAGTGGCCAGGAGGAAGAGGTGTGTCTGTTGAAAGTCTAGGAATAGGGACTTGAGGGTTACTAGTGGGATAACGGTAGCTCTTGCTTTTCATTTCCTTTGGAGCAGGCCACAAGTTAAGTATTATGATATGTTAATATATGATACAAATACAGTGTACCTTTGCACAGTTACTATAATGGGATTTCAGTCATAGACAAGTGAGTTCAAGAAGGATGTCTGGTGACAGTCTACCCGGAAGGTTGTGAGTCCCTTGTAAGGATATGAGTCAGAGCAGGGTTCTGAGGGAGCCTTGTTCCCCTATGAGTGCCTCAGGCTACTGGCGGCTACTGTGGCTACACACACAGAAAAGTGAGAGTCATTGTCGCTAAAACTACCCTCACATGAGGGTCAGGCACTGCGTGACTCTCAGGTGAAGGTAGTTTTAGCGACAATGACTCTCACTTTTCTGAGGGTGTAGGGTGGGGAGAGAGTCGACTGATTGGGTTAGAAACCACGACCCCAGCACCTCCGTCGTTTAACCCACGACCCACTGACGAGAGCGTCCTTGCCTCCCTGAATTATAATCACGCCAATCCATCAGAAGGAACACCAACACCAGAGTAAGCGAATATAGTCTACAGTCTTTTCAATATCCAGAATATATTGTTTTGTCTTAAAGAGTTTCTGACTTTCTCAATGTAACCATCATACTTAATAAGGTCATCCAGCAAGAACAATGATATGAAGATACATGATGTTTTCCTCCATTAATCCTGCATTGTTCTTCAAATAAAAAGCTAGCGGGACAGAGATAAACCACAGAATATATATTACCACCTTCACTGAGACGATTATCTATGGCTGGCGTCAGAGATGCGACGTAAATGCGTTTGCTCAAGACTTTGGCTTACCCTTTCGATTGATTGAAATAGGACTGATTCACAGTATTATTCACATTAAGAACATTACCAGGACAAGTATTCATGTCCATACAGTCATGGATACAGTACCAGGACCTCGTTCTAACCTACACCATTTTACAGACGCCAAGAACAAATGAGACACGTGGTCAGGGTAGCGTCTCCAATGTATACGTCACAGATCACGTGACCGATAGTCGAAGGATGGTGGGACGCAGGGTCCTGAGGGAGTGCTACATAACGCACTGAGCTGTTAGGGGCTGGGTAGGGGTGCTGTGTAAGGCGTGGGGGCTAACGGGTGGGGTGGGCAGGGCGATGGGACAAGTAGCAGTTTGGATATGAAGTGGATCTTCCATATAAGCCGATTCTGGGCTCACTGTCGGTCATTGCTTTGGGAGGCGTCGGAGTTTTTTCAATTGGGTCAGGAATGAGTTGATGTGGAATTCATCCTTACAGCTGGCCTTCCCAGTTTGGAGTCCCAGATCAGCTCAAACTGTGCAAATGAAATGGGATAGGAGATGGGTGGTGATATTGAACTGATTTACAGGTCTTCCAAAAGAGAGGTTTGACACCACACATTTCAATGTCTTGGTATCATTGAGACTGGACTGTTCATAGACCTAGACATCATTACTGGCATACAGGCACTGTCTTCCCATGGACTGCCCACCAATTACATTGAAAGGCATGTTTAGGGGAACCACTTAAATGTGTTCCATGGACTGCCAATCGATTGCAATGGAACCCCTGTTTAATATAACCTTGTCGTCCAATGGAGTGTCTCCTTCCACCCAATTCCAATGGAAGCCATGCGTAGCAGAACCTTGTGTAGGGCCTAAAGTGTTTCTGATATGAAACACCAGCGATCCTTCCCATAGAAACATTGATTTCTTAAGTATTTGGTAATATACATTGTAGAACTGAATGTATGCCCTCAGCATCATCTAGTTTTTGTGGCGTTGGCCTAAAAGCGACCGTTTTGCATCATCCAGAGTCAGTCAGTGATTCCATACGGCACTGTGGTCTATGTACACAGGGTGTCCTCTCCCATCCTGGTACGAGACTTTCTGGGTGTGGTGTCCGTCTTGTAGAAACCCCCCCCCCTCCCCTGCCATGTTCACACCCCCTCTAACAGGCAGCAGGGTACACGGTAACCCGGGAACAATATCTCGTTCTGATTTATCGGTGTGAAGAGCTGCTGATAGGGCAGAGGAGCACGGACCCGATCGAAGTGCCGCCCTGATGGGGGCAAGAGAAGTGGGTGGGTGGGTGGGGTGTGAACAGGGAGTTAGTATTGGGGGAGAAACTGTAGAGAAACTGGGACACATGTGAATGAATTCAATGCAGGTATAACTAGCGTAATGTGTACAGGATAATGTATGTTACAGAATGTCTGCGATACAACTCGAACCTTGTACTACCTCAGCTCCCTTACATGCTCAGCAGGAAGCCATTGTAACTGCATTATACGACCCATTTATAGCAATATCATATTTGAACTTTGATCCTCAGATAATTTGCTTCCTCAGATATTTTTCTTGCATTTCCCAAAACTTAGGGGATGAGGACTGACTGTATACTGCTGCTGGTAGATTCATACGTTCAGACTAGAGTCCATTATGTCTTGAAACCCGAGTTGGCCTATGGATTGCAGTTTTGAGGAACCTGGGTCTGAACAGATACTTCTCTCAATATACATGGTGTGCTGACTATCCATGGATGTTGCTAGCTAACAGACTTACATGTAAAACAGAGACTGCCGTTGAGTGCTGGCTGTACTACACGCTGTAGACCTGATAGCAGGGGTCAGGGAGTGTTGTGACAGTAGATTGTGTTGTCGATACCTGCTGCTTTATTGACGTGTCCCACACGGGACATGGCTGAACTGTGTACTAAACCACAGGAATATAGGAGGCCGCCTGAGGCATCGAGAAAGTGCTGATAGCCGACAATGTGAAGACGCCAAACTAGTTAGTAACCTGGGTGGTGATTCAGAACGACTGGCCCAAAAGTCAAGAGTGATTTAGTGTTTGACCATCCTAAAAAGGAACCCTTTCACAAGAAATTACATTAAACATATCGAATTATGTCATGTATGCACCACCTATTGAAGATGACTAGTACCCTCGTCAATGGCAAAAAAACACCTTTGACAGAAAGAAATATCCCACGAGTTCATGAGTTGTTCTGAATGACCACCTAGGACTATTATAATTCTGGCTGTATGCTTATCTTTCTCTTATGCCTGATTTATATATCGATTTGCATCAGCCTTTTAGCTGTTATAAGTGGTATTTGACCTGATATCTTGCATGATTTTCAGCAGTCCACAATGAAGCATAGTGTGCAAAGTGCTTAAATACCCCGGAGGATGGTATACACAATGTAGCTACAACCTCAGAAAAGTGAGAGTCATTGTCGCACTGCCTGACTCTCAGGTGAGGGTAGTTTTAGCGACAATGACTCTCACTTTTCTGTGTGTGTACTTACAAGTACACTTACGCAATTTAGCTACTTACAAGTATATTTACACAGTCGAGCTACTTACAAGCCAGCGTTCCTGAACTGTGGACAGGGATGGAGATTAAGGGTGTTATGAGATAGTGCATGTGACATTGGTCAACACTGGTGTTGATTGGCCAATGTAGGGCTTTAGAAGCACTGTCATCCCCAGACACAAAAAGGCTATCACATTGACGTCTGTCCTGTCATTTCCAGTTGTCTGCAAACACTCTTTGAATATGCTTTGAATAGAGAGGTATATATAGCTTTAGTATCTACAAGGAAGTTGAATTTCTCGGGCTTTCTTCTTAAACAATTATTATAGAGTTTAGGGCTGGCAAATACTGACTATCATGAGGACCGTCAGATCAAGCACCTGTCAAGTCAATCAGTGGTGAGGATAGTCAGTTCATTGCAATGCAGTCTTCGTCATCAATACAAACTCTATTAACAGCCAAGCTGGTCTGCATATTGGTGAGTATTGATGGATCAGTACAGCAATAATTAGAATATATTACCAAGACCACGGCAGTGTGTGGAACTAGGCAATGACCTATGAGAAAGGGCAGTGTGAAGTGTGGACATCGTCAGCGTCATTACCTGACAGACGTCCCAGTCGTGACGAATTGTGCTCTTACTTCTGAATCAAATATTTAGGGGTTTAAGAATTAGGAATAGATCCCATGGAAACCTCAATTGTCAGCCTCATACTCTAAGCTTAGAGATGGATGTAACATTTGGCATTATATTTCCCAGTCATTCCCAGAACACATGGGTCTGGGGATGTATATAGGGGAGGGAGCTGTTTAGTTTGGCTGCGGGCATGTGCAGGCCAGCTGGAGTACCACCAGATATAGTCCACACACTACTGCTACCCACGTCAGAAGGCAAGAGAATTATATAGAAAATCCAGAAGAAAGGAGAAAAAAATGAGGCAAACGTATAGGATTATAAGCAAAAGAAACCTCCTCCAGTGCTTCTCTATCTTGGCCAGCGAACTGGCGGCTCTGCCCACTTACAGACTAACAGGAGGCCGGTAGAAGTCGCGGGGTCAACTTCTAATATAATTGGGCGTTTGTGGAATTGCATTATAACAGGGAGTGTGGGTGGAGAAGGTGGGGTGGCTGATCAATGTGGAGGGTAACGATGATGGAGGGCGGCTGATTGTGGCTGATGCAGGGAGACATTCTCAGCGTGTGGCTCTAACTCACTGCACAGCGCATACATCACCTGTAAACCTGATCAGGGCCCAGCCAGCCACCGGCCAGCACCACCCGGCAACCACAACTGGGAACTGGTCACTCTGTGCAGGCAGCCATCTTGGATTCACAGGCAGCCATCTTGTTCTTTTGGTCGCTATAATATTCCCCCGACGGCAGCCATCTTATCCCCCGAGATCGCTGCTTGGTTCCACAGATTAGCACCAGAGTCCCCAGAGAAGTTAGAGTGATCGAGGAGCCATTCTGGGGGGACCAGCGAAATCAATCTATCCTGTGCTGGCCTCCATCTTGTCTCCTCAGATGACAGCCCCATGAAGGGTCATATCGAGCCGGTATATTGTGTGGAAAAGTATGGACATCAGCTGCATTTATGCATATATAGATGATGCCCTTCTCTACCGCTGCTACACAGCGCTGCGATCGACCTGGTATTACCCTATATTGCCACCAGAAGTATATAAGGGCGATAGGGAGTATGGGATGGGTGATAACAGCGTGAAGCCCGGCCAGGTGATTAAGCCCCACCTATCATCATTTGCTCACCCTGATTACCCCCACACCTCACCTGCCTTACACCTTCCACCATGCAGCTGCCCTGGTGTGGCGGTGAGGTGCTCCCTCACTAAACGACTCCCCGGGACAGATTCAGAGGACCCTGGCTAAAAGGCCAGACACGATTTAACATGGCCCCTGACTGTGAGGTCATTTCACACAGCACATGTCGTGCTTAAAATATTAGCTACAACCTCTCCCATTCAGAAAGTAGTGCGTACGTCCGTAAACACATTCATACACTACCTACTGCTTAATCATCCTGTTGATTTGGCAAATCAAGTATAGCCTAGACAGTCAGTGCCTCGGAAAGTCTAGATTTAGAGGGTACAAAAGAGTGAGAAGGTAACTTGTATTGGAATTGAAGGTCTGTGAAGAAGAGTGGCGATAAGAATATGAGAGAACTGTACAGGATATTAGTAAATGGGACTGATTAGTTAATGGGATCAGAGTTTTTGTCAATGTTTTCCTGACAGGAGGAGGCATGTCGTATTTGATTAGCCTATACAAACATGTATGTGCACCTCCTGAGAGTCTCTCAGATCTATTTCCTGTTTACAGGTCTCTTTCTCTCTCTGACAATTGTATGCACTGATAAACTTGCTCACGGAGAGAGAGGCAGAGTGAGCATTCTCCAGAGATATCCAAGGGGAATTATATCGAGCCATTCAAATCAAATTACTTTGATCTTTGTAACGTTCTTGATACTGATAAACGGCCGGTATATTTGCTCAACTTGTATGCTGTACATGCATCTTCCATCCATCTACATACTGAATGGTTGTGGAGACTTTATATGATGATAAACCTGTGGGTTAGGTTCCTATTTTGTAATCGCTGTAGGATTTGGCTTGCGCATGAGGCAGGTGCAGGCAGTGGGCGATAAAGAGGGAGAACAAACGACCCGACCTGGACTGGGTGCTAAACTACTTGGCACTCCAGCCACCAGGGGGCGGGCCAACACACACGCGGGGTTCACAGATTCCACTGCAGGAGCAGTAAGACGTGATTGGCTGCGTCCCGTTCACACCCAGCCCTCCTCACAGTCTGGGCACGCACCAAAGACTGCGTGCGCACGCCATGGTATGATGCACAGGTGTGAAGTTCCTCTATTATCACCCAGTTCCTTTTAACTTTGATTAACTTTGAGGCGGGCTGAATGCGGGTATGAATTATTGACATGCCGCTTTGCCGCATGCTTAAGGCCCATCACCGCCAGGCGTGTTTGTCGCAGGGGTTTTTCAGGGACACAAAAAGAATCCTTAATTTGTTTGTATTCAATTGTAAACAGTTGTATGCCTCTATCAAACCAGGACTTGATCCAATGCCTAAGGATAGGGCTGTAACCTCCCTGCGTGATTCACCAATTGCTGGAAATAGGTAGACGTCTAAAGATAAGCCCATTAAAGGATTTCTCCTAGAAATAAAGTCACTGTTGTTCTTAGTACCAGGATCAAAGACCTTTGGATTATGTTGTAATCAGTCATGAATAAGCTTTCCAAGTATAGGTAGTGGTGAAATGTAGACATTCTGGAATGTGTGGCGTTTGATAATTTGAATGAATGGATGGATACCTATAAAACTGGGAGATGGTCAACAATATTAGACCATCCTCAGACATATCTAGCTGCATAGTGACAGAACGAGGGGTTAAAGAGGCGATGCAGATATAATTTCCAGGTGCTGCCAGACCCCCTCCCCCCCGCCCCCCTCCTTTAGTACAGGCCCCAAACCGGACATTGGAAGGTGGGCTGTGGGCGTTAAATCCCGGACCAGGCTGCGCTCCGTCACCAAGATCCGCTCTCGTAGCTGCGCGCACCCCTTGCCGCCGTCCCCGGCCGTTGTAACGGGTTGTCTATCGCCGGCCGCATCTGGCTGCCCACTTCCGGTCAGGGCGCCGGTTAATGGGGGGACAGGGGAGCCGATCCGCCACGCAGTAAAACGTGTGGTGGGAAGCTGTAAGGGGTTAACTAATACTGGGGGACATGTCACTGCATATCAGCTGCATTATTCCCTGTTTGCTGGTTCCCCCATACTAGCGCCTCTTTTCTTATTCCACATGGTTTAATTTTAGATGGAGACGAATATGGCAAGTGGGCCTAAGTTAAGGCCCGGTGAAGGCCCCCGAAATAAGAAATATTTTGGATAGTATAATTCCAATACCATGTTCACAGTGTATTGAAGTGTCTCTACTATGCTTTGCATCATATTAATATGTAACTGTTAGAATTCTTTCAACCTGCTACAGCCCTAACGAAGTACTGGGTCTATAGAGGGGGATCCCCCTAATGGCGGACTGGTGCTTATACCTGGGGCCTCCTGCCATACAGTCATATAGCACATCCACACCTAGCTACACCTACAGCAGACTGTGCTTAAGGTGTAGTGGCCATCTAGACTAATATAGGCTCTCTTAATAGTGGGCAAAAACAATCAATAGACTTACTGTCATATATCAATGTATCTATACCTTATCAATAAGTATGTACATATAGATACTTTTTTTTCTTTATATTGGACCTACTACATCTGCATACATTTCTTGATACTTTTGATGCACATCTCAATTATAGTCCTCGAGTCTTTTCCTCAATCAGAGGGTATTTCTAAAGCATAAACTAGGATTATATTCATTTAAAATGTGTCTACATTGCATACACCATCTGATAAGCTGCGAGTTGGGGAGCACGAGACAGAGAAGTACGTTTTATTTTTCCACCTTCAGAACATGAACAGAGACTGATGCCGTGTTGGTTCCTTAGCATTTTAACATGTGGCTTCCAGATATAACCCTTGGCAGGAGGCATGCTTAAGGTGCCGCACAGTTCCCTCCACTACCGGTATATACCTAACATATCACATGGCCCGTCTCTATACACCAAACCAGAACTGGCAGCTCCCACCTCAGGGAGCTACAGATTTCCCCAGGGCCGCCAAACCTAACTAAGAAAACTACCCCAGTGTATATGAAGGCAGACGTTTGACCCGGACTGCCTGATATCATAGCCTTCGTCGGTATCCAGTCTTGCAATAGACTACAATATAAAATATTATAGGAAGATTAGTGGTAACTTTAATAGGCATAATCTCGAGGTACAATCATGTCCTCATAATCAAGAAGATGACATTTAAAGGTTGATACATACAACCTCAGAAAACCATGAAAACCTCATGAAATTGGGTCCACATACATGCACCTTAAAAGAAACCCTGAACCAACACACACCAGGAGGAGTAAATATGGGTGTGATGGTTCTGAAAATGTTCACAGGGTCCCTCCACCAGTTTGTAAGTACTAACCTTGAATTGATCTTTTTGGCAGCATGAGGTCCCATATAGACAATTGAAATTCAAGTCATCATGAGAAACGGGTGGCTATATAAATATATAGATATACTACAGATACTTCTTACAGGGCATGTATACACAAAGAGCCCTCACAGGGGCAATTGCAGTTTTAGATTTCAACCATGCAGTCTCTGAAAAAATGCTGCTGTATTGGAAATCACTGTGATTTGTTTTTCATATACAAAATGTATACTTAGTATATATATATTGTTCTACATGTCCATCTATGTCCTCAGCCTCTTCCCCTGATCCATGCCCCACCCTTGCTGGAGGAGTGGGTTATTGGTTATTGGCGCTGTGTGTAGATTGAGCGGGCTGGCCGTTGGCAGGGTTTCTCACCCTTGTGTTATCGGAGAGGGTTCTGATTAATGATCCATATTGATTTATTCACACCCGGGACAGACTGCGGGATCAGCCGGAACGGAGCACCGACTCCATAGGACACCGCAGTCGCTCCAGCTATAACATAGCAAATGTCAAAGTAGGCAAAAAGGGCTATGAATGGCTAATGTGGCCATGGCTCTCATTGGTCAAACCGAAATTGTTACAAGTTGTGATGGTTATAGATTGTGATCACCACTGGTATAAACGGTGCCATTTGTTTAGTCATATATATATAGTGAACTAATATACACTCAGACTATGGATTGCTTATAGTGTCAATATATAGGCGTGTTAATGAGCAGTTTAGGAGGCATTTGAAGCCATTGAACATCTAATCACCCTCGGTCAAATTGCAGGCTCAGCGCTGTATTGCAACCAGGTTACTGCTGATGATGATGTCGCTGGGGCCTTCTGTTATATATGTATGTGATTGGCTGCCCCTGATATTGGACGCTGCATCCTTAACACCGGTCACCTGACCCTCACCTGTGTACCCAGCCATTTATATTGAACGGAACCCTCTCCTTGAAAGCCACTTCCATGGGAGAGCTGTACCTGCTGTTATGACACCATCTTGAACACAGCATAAATTTAAACACAATGGCGCTAAATATTCCCAGAATGCCAGGTGAATATAGCACAGTCAAGTGTGGGACTGACTGCTGGACATAATTATATTTGAGGAGTGAGTAACACTTGGTTCACATTGCAAGTGGTTACCTTACGTCATTGTTTGAGTATTGCTTTAATAAACATCAGTTCCTACTCATTCAGGAATGTGTGTCCACACAGGTCCTTTACCTGAGTTTTATTAACATCTTAATAGCTTAGTCACAAGGTACGGCACTAGTCGGTGACAAGATTTTAGGGGACGATATAGTTTACACCTATTGTCGTCCTGAGCGAAACATACAATTGTGCTGCATTATAGGAGTACATCTACCCAACCCAATAGAAACGGTTAGTATATGGCTAAACTATATATTACGTACGTCATAAGGGTTGTGATGCATACTATAGTGTGAATTGCAAGATATTAATCGGTGGTAACTGTGTCAGTGGTTTAGGCTGCCTTTATAACTCTGACCAGACTGATTTGGAAATGCGCGCAAGCCTTGATTGTAAATGTACACATAGGTCCACTCAAACTGCATTATATATGCATGGCCCAGTGTTCAGTTTGCTGGTCAAACATCGGGTTATGCTGTATCCCACTAGCACTAGAGCAGGTTGCATTAACAGCCCCACCCTCCTCCATTGTGACCCCAACTCCACCCCCACTTTAATGTTATTTTACTTGGACGGCGGCCACCGGCACAGACCCACTTTGAGTTGGATCCCTTCTCAGCAGAACTAGGTACTATAACTGGGTAGTGTATGCGGGACTGCCGCCAAGGTTTGGTAAATGTATTACTTAGTGAGTCGGGAGTTCGATTAGCCTATCACAGGTCACCCAACACTTGTTTGGCACCAATCGATGTGTTAATGGTCAGTCAGGGCTGCATCCTATTACAATTTCACAGCTTGAGTGGGTTCTGTGCATTTATAAGTGCACCCTCTTTGAGGCTATGTGCATATATCAGTGTATGAATGCACCCTTTTTGAATCTATATGCATATGAAAATGTACATTGCCTTAGGGCATGGAGAGTGCAGAGTTTTTGAGTAATTATAGAATCAGTATTTGTAACAGTGAAAACTCGACCAGATAATATTTATACAAAAACGAGTCACGTAAAACTGCAAAGGTAAGAACTTTCCATCCCCAACATTTTTTAGAATTTGCACTTAGTGGAGACACCAAACATCGTGAATATTGAGTATTACGGTCTACTTTTGGCGTTGGAATGTACCCAACAGTAAACAGAAGATATAGACATAGCCGCTAGGGTTCTCATATAGAGATAAAGAATGGGGATATCTGGGGCGGGCTGCGAGCAGCAACCTTACCGGCAGGGTATGAAATATACCCTGCCTTACACAAACATGGGAGACGTAAGAACAAACGCCCGTGTAAACAGCGGGAAAGGGCCCTTTAATGGGACGGTGGCTCCCTCTGCCGCCGCCTAAGTGTCTTATCCAGGCAATAGATTGTGTCTGACTGCCCCCATTGTCGCCCGGTCTGCCGCGCTGCCAGAACGCCATCGACTTGATGCAGGCGGCGGCTGCAGCGCCGTCCCCGCGGCACGGGCGCCGCGTGATGGGTAGGGTATCAGGGGTGAGCGGGGAGTTGGTAAGAGATGAAGGAGGGGCGAGGGGGTCGGGTGAGCAGGGAGTAGGGCGGGGAGTAATTTCAGTAAGAGGAGCTGGGAAGACGTAACTGGAAAAGAAGGAGGCTGAGTGGACTTGGTGTAGCAGGTAGGGAGGAGCAAGGCTTGGGGAAGCGTTTAGGACAAAGAAAATAGGGGGAAGGGGATTTATGGATAAGTTGAATGGTTAGATCATGTCAGTCCGGATACCAGTATTAGCTACCGCCCGTTAGTATTTAACCCCATAGCATATCTTTCAATTGCATGTACCTTTCAGTACTAGGTGCCAAAATGGCTGAAAATGAGGGAAGGGGTAGCTCAAGGCTGCTACCGCTTGTGATGTGTTGTTCAAACAACACGAGGGGAAGAATATGAGGACAAGGAAAAGTCAGATATTAAATTAGGGAGAGATAAACTGACAAGAGATGTTCATATCCAATCAGGTCTAATTCCAGCCCCTGCAGCACTATTATGACTTACTGGCTAATCCAGGTAGATATGTTGGACGTGTACAGCCCCCAGGGCCTATAAAGGGGTGAGGGTTGCGGATGTGGCTATATGTAGAGTAGTTGATTACTGCACGGAGTATGGAGTGGCATGAAGAGGTGATGCATACCGTTGTAAGTAGTCAATGACTGTAGGCCGCCATCTTGTCCACCGTTCAGCCATCGGATGTGCCTGGCTCATTTTGGTACCTTAGCTACTTTTGGAGTTTGGCGCCTGTCCAAGAGATTGCTTATATCCCACTGCTCCTATATCCTAGAAAGAATCACCGTGGTGATGAATTTGATTTTGATTCGGTTATATCATGTGTACTTGTAGTGCAAATAGGAAGTAAAATCGGAAGGGCATATATTAGAGCAATAGACTTGACTGCTGCTGGGGTATATAGGTTATAATGCCGGGCTATACATAGACACCGCCGACTACACCCTTATTTAGGCCGGGAGGGTGCAACCTCCATGTGTAGGGTGTTACATAAGGGTGTGTGGCGTCTGAAGGACTGTAGACATCAGATCATATTGTCCCTGTCCGATTAGGTAACCGCAGCGAATACTGAGCAGCTCCCGTGACGTCATGCTATTGTAAACTAACGTCAGCTGTAACTGCCTGAGCTGCTCGGTGCCCTATGCAGCTTTAATGAGACTTGCAGTGTACACATACAACCCATTAAGGCCTATAACCCGCATTGTAGTTTTAGAACCAAAACTGTGATAACTGAGATACCCCATTTCTGAGTGAGAAGCAAGTAGACAGGGCTTGTTGACAAGTAACGAAAGGGAAGTAGTCTATGCAAAGTAGGTTTTGACTGCAGTGACTCCCTAACCCACATCAATGGGAACGACCTAGTATTTGGAGGGGGGAGAGGGGAGGTGCTTGAAAATCGATATACCCACTTATAGTAATTCACTCTCCATACACAAGTGTCCTGTATAGTTCTGATTCAGTGACATGCAGTGATAGGTGGTGGTAGAATCTGCCAGGAGACTGACATGCATGGTACCTCGTCATAAACAGTAAAACACGACATGGTGGACGCGGCCGGCGGAACCAGGGGACTGGAACATTGCATGTGGCCTGCGGGACCCAACTAACTAGCTCCCAATTATCAGCCGTGGGAAATATGCCGCCAGCCAATAGGGATAAGGACGGGGGTGGGCGATAATAGGGAACCTGGCTGATACTGATGGGCACCAGCGTTATCTGGCTGCAGATGACGGCAGATAGTGGGGAACCAGCGGAGCGGGTCGCCATCTGTAACCATGCACCCTCCACCCCCAGGAGGGAGACCAATAATTCAATTAGATGATGATTACATTTACTGCGGCATCTTGTTGACTGGAGGGGCAATGTTGGTATTGGAGAAGGCTATTGTGAGGGTAGGAGGACTCAGTCTGTCTTGTCGTGTCTAAAGGACATCCCTAAGGATTTGGCTAGGCCCATGCCTAGCGATATTTCCGTATAATTATTCTATAGTGTCAGATTGATAGCATTCATTAACATGGACCTAAGACCGAAATTGACAACAGGAAGACAATCCAGCAGAATATGGACCGTTCTGCAGAATATGAACTCAATCCTGCACAAGGTTGGCCCAATCATTCACCTAGTGGACCCAAACCTGCAGAATATAGAGCAAAGTATATTAGAGGTACCCATGGATGTCTTTCTTAACATTATAGGTAAGCCTCATTGTAAACTCGTGGCAACTAGTTCTATATCCTATTGGTGTCCGACTGGTCATCACAAGTGTTGAGTTTATTTATGAAACTAACTTTAGTCAGACCCGCCCACTAAGCTCCTTGGAAACGTACTATAATTATGAACTCAGTG
This sequence comes from Harmothoe impar, assembly GCA_947462335.1. Lineage (NCBI taxonomy): Eukaryota > Metazoa > Annelida > Polychaeta > Phyllodocida > Polynoidae > Harmothoe > Harmothoe impar. The sequence goes on along the minus strand of OX381709.1, from coordinate 52,054,859 downwards.
CGCTCACCCATTGCTCACCAAGTGGCAATTATATTCGGGTCATGTTACTGCTGTCTGTAGCAACTGCTACCAGCCAGGCCCTCGGTCTGTCTGATCATCATGGCTAAGCACCTCTCTGCTTGACATATTATGGATATGTTCCTCTCCCAACAACATCAAATTCACACTCAATATAGGTATATAGTCATCATTGTTGTAGTTCTATGAGGAACAATATTTTGAACTGGTCCCATTTGTAGCCCTGCCCACTTGCATAGTAAATTGATATTTTATGGCATATCCTATTTCAACTGGTGTTTGACACATTGCTTTGATTCATCTGAAGATGCATAGATTCAGTCTACAGTTGAGACAATCCACTGGGATACTTTTGAGTTTGAGCCCGTATATTATCTGTACAACTTCGGCCGATTAGAGCTCTGAGCAGTGGACGGTGACTAATAGATCACCCATGGCAGCTGAGATCTCAGGGTAAGAACTGTAAAGCAACCAGTTCAACCAGCATCACTATTGTATTTCATATAGCGTTGTGAGAATATACCAACTGTGGTAATCCTCCCACCTTCACCCTTTACCTGGGTTTACCACCCTCCTATTGCCCTCAGAACTCAAAACCTATCACAACGTCTCTTTGTAACCTTTCACAGGTCACATTATAAACAAATCCAACGTGGCAGTACTATCGTTAATGAACTCTATTTAGATACATATATCCTCATTGTCTATATTTACCCCTACCTATACAGCACGTGGGCTGGAGGTAAGTGCCGATAATCTAGTTATGTCATTCCAATCTATTAAGTTTTCAATGAAGGCAGGCAGTTTTTAGCAATATCCTTCTCAAATCAAATCAAGGATGATTTACTTATTCATGACTATCCTTTTTAGGCACTCAGTATACGCCGGCAGCTGTGGCCCTGTCAATGTACATTGTATGTATGAACTGAAGGCAGAGATACTATACTACACTATATATTTCTTATCCTACTGGGATCCTGCCTAAACTAGTTTGCAGTAGGTCTATTTATTGCACACTGTTGCTAAACAGATATTACTGGAATAGAAATGGGTTGATACATCTGTAGATGCATTTTGAGTGTGTAAGTGACGAGAAACTGCCTGATAGTAACAAAATATGTGACACGATCTGCGAAAAGGGACCTTAGTGCAGGGTGCATTAAGGTCCTTTTCCCCAGTACATGTCACAAATACTTTAAGTAAAGTTATGTGGTAATTCGCTAGATGCATGTAATTAAGTTATAAATACTAAATAAATAATTCTAACTAAAAAAAAATACATAAGAACAAAAGTTAACCCAATTTCTGAAATCATCTTTTTAAATTTTCTGAATTTCCCAATAATATACACATGAATCAAATGCAGTAAAATTCAATTTTTGCGTCAGCAGCTGACAAACCCTTCCTATTGAACCCATTGCCATTGCCCTACAGCATGTCAGCCTGCAGGGTCCGGAGATGGAGGTGGTGTTCTATGAATACATGAGGGACAAGACATACACCTCAATTACCGGTGTGTGTCCATCCCCCAAAAGGTATACCTAATCCCCTGGCTGGACCATCTGCCGCTACACCTCCGGGGACAGGGCAGCTAATGGAACAGCTCAGAGCAGCTCTAAGCTAACAGAGAGCAGCTTAAGATGTCTTTATATTTATTGAGGCATGGGGATGGAGTTACTGATAGGTTTTTGAAAGTGGTGATTAGGATAGGGGTTAGGAATTGGTACTCCTGTCATCCTGACACACATTATATACAAGCATGCTTTATAAACGTCCTTTTGATTAAGAAACTAATTTCACACGCCCAACCCCTCGCATGGATCCTCAAATCTATCCACGTGGTCCTATGGCCATGCATTTCAAATGTGGTTTTACATTTCACGCCTCAAAGTCTCCTTTATCCACACTTCTGGCTATAGTTGTATTTTTTCATGAAGTAAAATAACTGTGGGCTGTTTGGATACATGCTTGGATACCCTATGTGGCAAGCTTATATACAGAACACCAGCAGGATCATGCTAATACTTAACTTGGTTTATAAATAGTTGAGCATGCACAGCAACGGCTGTACTGGGCATTCACATATATACCCTATGAAATGTAAATTCCTAGATCTAGGGGATTGAGGTATTATCAGACATGTGGTATTATTGTATACTAGCAAGTACATCCATGACTCAATAAACATATACATGTACGGATTGGACGAGAAAGAACATAATTATAAAGAACAAGAACTTGGTGTAATTCCCAAATGCCAATTGATCACTTTTCCCATATGTCCACATCAATAGCCTTTAATTAAATAGGCTTACACACGTGTACAGTTGTAAATATACCCACTGCTCTGGTGGCTTACTTCTATTGCCATTGGTGTAATTAGGATAAATCATGTAACAGGGATAAATATGAATATGTAATGAGCTTTGTCGTTCAGCTGTGGTCTTGACTCCATGGAGACTAACTTGTTGAGATATTTATCCCAGACTAAGTTAGGGCAGACCCTATAGAGTCACCACTGTATAGGTGGGAGTCAATAGAGGCCCGAAATTACACTCATTTCTAGCCGCCCTGCGGTGAAGAATATCAGGCTATCGATCTCTAGCTGAAGTCCTTTGGTGTAAGCCTAGAGTGGGCTGCTTAAACTGGATCACCCCGCACTTACCTCCCCTCCCACAGCTCCCTCCCACCATCATACATTTACCTGCCCTCCCCCATCCACCCATACTGCCTCCCACACCTCCCACCAGCCTACAACTCCCCGGGGCTGGGCAGCTGTCGCAATGTCGCAAAAAATATGCGACAGGGGTCTTGGAAAATGCGACAGGGACATCAGGAAAGTCTAGGCTATCTAAAGCTGAAAGAATTTAGTAAATATTCCAATTAGAACCAAAGTTAGGATTATTTCAATAGGTTTCATCCACAGTGTTCCTAATGGAATATCCCCCTAAACCCCTCGGCATATTAAATGATTATTTGATTTTTATTGGCCAACAGTTCATGTAGTTACAAGCCTTTCACATGAGCCTTTAACATTTCACATACACCCATCTAACAATGTTTTTCCAACTTTGTCTTGGATCTATACACCTGCAAACCCCTCAAAATACACCAATCCCAAGGTGGAATTCCAAATTTTTCCAGAATGCATAAATCTGAAAGTAAAATATGTGACCAAATTCTTGGGAGCAATATGCCCAGAAACTATACGCCAATCTAAAGTTTAATTTTCTCAAATTTCTTGGAACATTGTCTCATGATCCCCCAAAAATATACTAATCAACAGACTGAATTACAAATTTCTCGAGGAAAACAGTATGCCCCCAAAACACCACAAAATGCACCAATCTAAAGGCAGATTTTCAAAATTTCCCTGGAGCAACATGCTTCTAACATGATCAGAATACATCTATATATCAGAATGCATTAATAATTTAACTAATATTAGTAGGTGACATTTCTAAATTTTCCTAGAAGAACATGCTCCCCAAACCATCATACACCATCTATCTAAAAGGTAAAAGTTCCAAATTTTGGGTGAGCAGTATGCTCCCAAACCCCCCAGAATATATCATTCTAAAAATAGAAATCCAAAGTTTCCTGGAGCGATATGCCCCCAAAAGTTCATAGAAAGCCCCAATCTAAAAGTAGAATTTCAAAATTTTCCTAGAGCTATGTGCCACCAAATTCTCAGAATGCACCATTCTAAAGTTATTTTCCGGGAGCAATGCATATGCCCAAAACAGAATGCACAAATCTAAAGGTAGAATTTAGAGAATTCCTATCAACAATATGCCCTGAAACCCCTCAGAGCACACCAAACTTAAGACAGACACATCAATATTTTCCTTTATTTCACACCCAAAATTCACAAGGAGATATGGTTTGGGGGGGGGGGGAGGCCGCCACACGCACACCTAGTTGATGTGTGCCCGTCTAAAATACTTTGCTCCAAAGATTTCTAGGTTTGCTCCAGCATATCACAACATGCCCAGCCCTGCTGACCCTCCCTGGGAAACTATTTTGACAAGAATTGATTCCCAAGTCTCACTGATCGCCAATCTGAGTTAATTTTGTGTTCTCGTTTGAAACTTTCCCCCTGACTTTTCTCTTTTCGTTTTCGTTTAAAGTATTTACATCTAATTGCTAGAGTGCCCAGAAACTACCTACCAGAAACACTAAATCAACACTCGTTCAACGTTCACTTTTTTATAACCATCAACGTTGAATCTGTGTTCAGAATTGCTTGGCGTTGAGTCAGATTTGAGACAGATTATCACTGATATCGTTGGCCACTAATATCAACCAAACACCAACATGGGTACAATGGTGTGTGCCCGCTGAGTGGTGTCGGCCAGAGGGAATGAAATCAACTTTACTGATGAAAACTGTAATTTAGGCGTTTGATTGATTGAGACAAAAACATATAGAAAAAAAGACATGACGATCACCGCCCTATCTCCCATGTAAACCCGTCATACCTATTAAACCCTACTAATATCATCCACAGTGACACAAAAAAGAAATAGAATAAAAAGTAAACCCAACGCGGATATATATATATATATATATATATATATATATATATATATATATATATATATAAATATATATATATATATATATATATATATATATATATATATATATATATATATATATATATATATATATATATATATACATCGGACAAGGGTCCACTCATTCATTTAGCAAATTAGTTTTTGACAGCCAACCGGCCGGAAATAAGATTGAATACGACTCACTCTAATCGTCTTTGGACTTTTGCCTGAGCTAGAATTGTACTGGTGGTCGTGATAGGGTGGAGCTAGATGACGCACGGTGGCCGTGTATCGGAGAAGGAAATTACTGCCGTCGGAAACAATGAGTTTACGTTTCAGTGGGGTTGGGGGCGGAGCACGGCTGGGTAGGCGCGGCCCGGGCCGTGAGGAGGTGGGTTAATTCACACAGACGGATCTCAGATATGACGTGGGTCCTCCTGTCTCAGTATCTATTGCTATCTCCCCACTACCCCACCACCCATACCCGATACCTCCCGATGCCCATGCACCATCCCTGTAAGCATGCAGACGGGTATTGTACTCACCCTCTTACTGTTAGAGATACTTGGGTGGCTTTTCAGGCCAGCTTTCTGGATTGAGTCAACAACTAAATCACTCTACAACCAGATGCCTCAATGTGGCATAAGTATCATGAGGGGACTACTTTTTAACCGCGAGTTGCTACGAAAAAACAATCAGAAGGCATGCTACAGAAATGTATGAAAATAAATTTGATCAAAATGGTACATAAGACTGCCTTAGACAAGAAGACTTACACTGGAAACCTATGCGCAAGTAAGAGTAGGTTGTCAGCTTGATAACACCAATATCTACAAAATTTGGTCGTCATTCTGATCATCCTAAACTCGACAATCCTTGCCAAAATACAGACTAGATCATCAATATAATATTATTACATAAAAGTTTCTAATTCGGGGGAGTTAGTATTTCCATGCTAAAGTATACATGTTGACCCAGAGCTGCCATCCAAGATTTGAAGGAGGGTCATCCATACTTAGAAATTTACATGTGTGCATACTTAAAGTTTTACACAGTGTTGAACAGTCTTAAATTGATTCCATTCACCACAGTGCTGTGAGCTCACTAGATATGTATATAACATTTGCTCATTCATCTAGTTACGTTAATAATGTCCATTGCATATTACTGGTCTTTGACGGTCATGTAAGGAGTCAATTCCTCCTGATGTGGCCGTCTGACATAATGTGTGATGGGGCTTCTGAGGTTTTAAAGTGTCTCTTCAGTAACCATGGTGACAGTGAGGGGTGGCTAGTACCTGTGGGTGGTGCAGCCAGCACTCCCTGTACCTGCCAGCTACCAGCCGCAGGTATAGGAATTGTTCACTTCTAGCGATGTATCTCCCCAGGCCATAAATGAGCTCTCTTATTCGGGAGGTAATAATAGCAGGCTCTTCCGGCCGCTTATATCGGGGCTGACATGGGGGAACCAGCGGAGGGCCACTTTACGCCGGGCACCCCGCTCTACAAATCAACGCCTGCTGGATGAAGGGGTTGTGAATTGCAGCCGGGGGGAAATGGTGGTCATTACGTGCTTGAGAATCGACTGGGTGACCGGCGGATTAAGAGCGCTGGGAACACTTGCTTTAACACCTCTGGTCTAGGCGAATCATGCCAATTCTGGGCGCGTGGCTACAACCCTTTGTACACGTGTGGTGGGGAGGTGATGGGCGGCCCTCCCTCCCCGCCCTATCAATCTGCATTCTGCTGCTCCGACCCTCCTCCCCAGAAGGGTGTGAGGGTGACCTCAAAGAGTGGCCTCAGTGGGGTACGGGAGAAGAAGGGGAAGCGATGAGGGGCTAAAGGGGGGACAGGGGCAATAAGCCCTACTCTACAGAAACCACACTGCCTGAGGGAACATGTCTGTCAGGGAAGGGAGCAGTTACTATGGGGTAGGGATGAGGTGGGATAGCTAGTGCCATTTTAAAGCTTTAGATCATGGTGATATTTGGCTCTGAATGCTAAGCGTCTCTATAATAGATCTATGACTGCTTGCTATGCCCACAACTTATGGCAGAATATATTTACCATAATTTTCTTTCTATTCCCCGGGGAAGCGGCAACCAGGAATTTACTTAATGTGGGCGGACAATGAAAACATCAATACAGATGGTGATGGTTGGGCGCTGCTATCGGAAGACCTGGTATTGTCAGGCAGTTCTGACGGAGGGATATTTCTGCATTTTTTTTCTCCCTAAGTGGAGGAGAGATTGCCGTATCTGGCCTTGGCCGGGTCACAGAGACCTGTGGCTATTACAGGAGGGATCTGGGAGCTATTGTCTGGCCTGGGTAGCTTAGCCTTCATAGATTTAGGGACGGGAGGGATTTTGTCAAATGGCCTCATCATAGCTGCGCCCATGGCTATCTGATTCCTTGGTTCCCGCTCGCTGATACAGAGGGCGCTGCTTTGAGAACATCCGCTTTGATGGACATGCGCACTAGGCCTATATTGTAGTTTGTGCGACAGTCCTGCGTTGCAGCCAGCTGAGGGTCTGTTCCTGGCTAAACTTGGGCAAGCCTCGTCTGACCATCACCATTATAGATATCCTTTCTAGAAGTAAGTGGGTGCCAGCTTGAGCACCACATTCCCTGCTTCTATATTAACCAGTGGTGGCCATCAGCTTGTCACATTCCAAACACCCAACCTCCTGCTGATGCAAAACGGCACTACATGTATCTGAGGCTGCACGTTGAGCCCACCTAGATGCAGTTTCAAAGAGCAGTTACCAGGAAATGTCCTCGGATTATGATAATAGCTTTCCATTTGCTGCAGGGCGGGTCCCGTGTATAAAAGTAACCTCATAGGACACCTTAATGGGGGTGGTCTGAATGCAGCCTCAGGGGACCAATGTGTGGTTATTTAATGAAACAAATAGATTGATAACGTTTGAATGAGTACGCTCATTTTTAATTGACGACCACTAGTTACTCCCACGCTGCTGTAGAGAATTGTTACACATTCGCCAACCCCTGTTCAATGCAATGTTTTACCTTTACAATTGATACATCTTTACCTGTTTCTTAGCTGAGGATGAGCCCATTTACACACTGACAGTCGGGCAAAGTGTCAGGCTAGGGTTGAATGTATTTATCACCCCTTGATCACCTATTGAAATATAAAAAAAACTGAGGAGTATGAGCAGGAATCCAACCCTTACAATGAGTAATAGATGTTCAGCCTTAGGCGTGTTGATCAATATAATAAAGGCGTGATCACCTGCAGCCTTGTATCTCAACCCTCCCCCTCATGCAGCCATTATAGGGCTGCAGCAGACCCTCCAAAAGAGGCATATTTCAGGAGTTTAATTCGAGGAATTACTAAAAGCTATGGCATGTTTTTTTATGATCTCCAAGTCTTCTCGATGGAGAAAAATGATGTTGTGGTGATGAAAGCTCGTGCAGGCACCAAAAAATCCAAGATGGCCACCAAAAAGTTATAAATCATTGAAAATGGTATATCTTTGGTTGTAATCGACATAGAGACATAATTTAAAGTACAAAATATACATTTCCAAGGTCAAGGAGTTCGAATTTATCATTTTTGAGAACTTCAATGGCAGCCATCTTGAATTTTTAATGAGGTCGTTTACTGGAATATATGCATTTCTTTTAAGAATGTGATTTCTAGTTCATATCAGCATGCAGAACGAATTCATAGTTCAAGAAACATCATTTCTGATGAATAAGGAGTTGAGAGTCAACACTTAGCATAATATATGTGGCAGCTATTTTAGATATTTAATGAGATCAACCAAATAGTAAGAAAACAGCCAAAATTCAGACTTTCAGATTCCTACTCAAACCTCATCATGCCTTCATCAAAATGGTCAGAAACCTTCATATGGTACCCAAAGAGACCATTCAAAGTCATATTGTTGTGATCATAGGGGTGTTACCCCCTCTAGGGAGGTCGTACATCCTTGGTAAAGTACCCATAAATCAGCTTTTTTGAAGGTATGTTCTCCATACAATCTAGTCTCTATACTCCCATAACACATTAACATGAGACCTATCAGGCAGTTTGAACCTTTCTGGAAGGTCCCCTGTGTCTGTTAACTACCCTCTATGACCCCCCCCCCCCCACCTCCCCGAACTGATAGCCATGGAATAATCCCCCCCCCCCTTGCCTACATATTACATAGTAGGACGGAATGACAGGATCTTCCAACATTGTCAAGCCTGACATGTCTAGGGAGTAAGTGCTGTGGTTTAAAGATGGGTATGGGATATGAAGAGCCCCAGAGCCCCCCACCTACAACCCTTCCCCAAGAGGAGGGGTGCCTAAACACATAGATCTGGTCACGCCAACTATCAGACCACCCTCCCTCCATATTTCACAGTGCACCGGCCTGTCATAATATATATCATACCCATGAGTGGGACAGTGGTGTGATTAAAAGAGGAGGCCCACAGCACCCCCCCCCCCCCCCCACCCTCCAATGTCTCAGAATGAGTGAGCTGAGTCATTGAGTTCACCCTGGCAGGTGTATGCATATTCTTCAGCTGGTAGAGGGATACTGCACTTCAAGTCAAATCTGGGTTCACTATTTGGTCTTATGTTAAAATATGTATTCGTCTGTCCACAAAGTTTCATATTAGTTTCTACCAGCCTGCCCTTTACCCCATATGGGGGATGGCATAAGTATATCAGACCTATGTTGTATTTTCATATACCTGAATATTGTAGCAACTTAAGCATTGCAATGAGGTAGCCTCTCCCCATAATAAAAATGGATGGTTTGTTATTGTCCTCTATAACTTTTAGGGGTCAGAGTATCTGTTTCCCCCCATTCTTTTCATTTTCTTTCAATATCACTCAAGAGAATTAACTTAAAGTGTCTCTTATCTGGGATAGAAACCATGTTAGGTCTGAACTGAGACATATGGACATCAATCCTGATTTAGAGTGATTTACAGGCTTCCTCCCACCCCCACCATCCGTCATTCTATGCATTTAACCACTTGATTGGGTAGAGGGCAGGTTTTTATTCATTGTTGTATCAGGTTATCGGTGATACTATATCTCAGCTATAGCTATTATAGATCTACAATGTATAATTAGTGTAACATGACGCCGTCTTCTGGACTATGAATACACATGGGGCTGTGGTACTGGGCATAAAATGGAAGGGGAGTGTTGTAACCATTGTTGGCATAAGTCAAAATGAGACCTTTAAATGGTATTATCTATCTAAGCAAAGTCCTTTAAAACAGCTCATGTATCTTTCTTTATGTTACATTGTATGTCAATGATGATGATATTCCCAAAAGGGGTTATAATGATAGAATTGCATGAATATGACCTCTTTGGGTCCCTTATCAATTTTGAGGTGAGGTGCGTAAGCCATTCATGTATGATAAATAAATTAGAAGAGGTCTGATTGTTGGAATGGCTAGATGTGCTCAGGTAGCCCTCCTCTTGGAATGTTTTGTTTTTTGGGGGAGGAGGGGGGGGGGGGGTATTTAATGGGTATTGGTGCATGCTGAGGGACTGGGGGGGGGAGTCTTTGGGGGTAGTTAACAAAAACAGGGGGCCCTCAAGAAGGGTTTAATCTGTCTGATTAGGCCTGTTTTATGGCAGTATAGGGACTTGATTTACAATTACATTGTATGGAAAAAATGCATTCGAAATAGCTGATTTATTGGTATTTTACCAAGGACTAAACCCCTCCCCAGAGGGGGAAGCACCCATATAATACAACAATAGTTATGACTTTCAATGGTCCCTTTAGGTCCCATATGAAGGTTTCTGACCATTTTGATGAAGGCATGGTAAGGTTTAAGTAGGAGTCTGAAAGTCTGAATTTTGGCTATTTTCTCAATATCTGGCCAACCTCCGGACCCCAGACCAACAGGTATTTGCAAGAAGCAGATCTTTCAGTACCCAACCTCATTAAAATCCAATATGGCAACCACTTATATAGCTTGTAATGAATAATGAATCTTAATCTCTTGACCCAAGAAATGCATCATTTCAACTTTAACTGTGTTTCTATTTTGACAGGATCAGATATTTCATAACTGTCAGTCTGATTTTGGACATTATACGATCAAGCTCATTAAATATTCAAAATGGCTGTTGCATACATTAGGCTAGGTTTCAAGTTTCATCACTCATTATATCAAACATAGGTTTCCTGAACCATAAAATGGTTCTGCATGTTAATAATAACTGGAAACTACGTTCTAAAAGATATTCAAATTAATATTCCCTGCCCGACCTCATTAAAAATTCAAGATGGCTGCCACTTAGGTTCTCATGAATTATAAATCTGAATTCTCTGACTTCAGGAACACATTTAGAACTTCAAATCTATGTTGATTATGGTAGTTGTAGAATTTTCATAATTGAATGGAAGACAAAATTGATATTATTTTGCTTTTACCAGAATAACAAAATTTGTCCATAATCAATAGCTATTTTCATATAGCCTGCACGAGTTATCATGGCCACAACATCACTTTTCATGGTCCCTAGGGTCCTATCAACATAAAAAAACATGCTGTAGCTTTTAGTAATCATTCGAATTAAATCACATCTGATGGCCAAGCTGCTGCAGCCCTATTATTCATGTTGACATAACACCCTCAGACAGCCCCTGCCCTGCCTTCTCTTCATGTCCGCCTTTTGTAACATGCGGCCAATCGTGTAAGAAAAAAACGTTGGACGGTACTCCCCATGCAGCGCCAGGTGGTTACACAAACTACATGTAACTGCTATTGCATCTAAGTTTTAGATATCATTGATGATCATTGCAAAGGTCATTCAATATACCGTTATAACAATACTCTGAAACATCAAAGAGATCTGAAGTCATCCAGCAGTATGGCGGGACCCCTCCATGCCATGCCAGCACCCTCAGAAAAGTGAGAGTCATTGTCGCTAAAACTACCCTCACCTGAGGGTCAGGCAGCGCTAAAACTACCCTCACCTGAGAGTCAGGCAGTGCCTGACCCTCAGGTGAGGGTAGTTTTAGCGACAATGACTCATGACTCTCACTTTTCTGTGTGTGAGGTGCTGTTTGTGCGGGTCCGTGGGAAACCCCTCCTTAGTACTGTTTGTTGGGTGCTGTTTTAATCGGCCTGCTCAGCAGGATCACTGTGGGTCCGGTGAAACCCCTCCTTAGTACTGTATGTCGGGTGCTGTTTGAGCGGCCTGCTCAGCAGGATCGCTGTGGGTCCGGTGAAACCACTCCTTAGTACTGTATGTCGGGTGCTGTTTGAGCGGATCACTGTGGGTCCGGTGAAACCACTCCTTAGTACTGTATGTTGAGTGCTGTTTGAGCGGCCTGGATCAGCAGGATCACTCAAATTGTGGGTGACGGGGTGTGAGTGGGTGGGTCTGCTGTCCGCATGGTACGACTCACAGGCCTGTAGTTAGGGAAGATCTGTTCATGTTCACAGGAGGTAATTGTACGCCCATGCACAAAACTATTGCTGATACACTAGGAACAAAGTAAGGGATAGGAAAGAATGAAGAAACACCGGAAATTAAGGATGAAAGGAAAAAGGTGGTTTCGCGGTTTGACCTCGGGTTTCACCACACGTGTTGCAATGGAGAGAAAATAAAAGGGAAGAGTGCTGAGGGGCGAGTGAAACGGAATGCAGCCTTATGATTCTTCCCTCCTGCATGCTCTTTCTATTCCCTATTCAAGATGTCAAGAACGAGTTTTATGCCCTACACTCTTAAATATATGATCTAGTGAAATCATATTACTGAAACCTGTGGCTATATACTATAGGAAAGGGTGTGTTGGGTGCAGATTTTATTACTCATGGTCCCAGGTCAATGTCATGCTATCTCTCTAATACCCCTAGTCGGTTTATGTTGTATAAGTGGTCTGTGAAATGTACAGCTCAACCCACCAGATGATAAGCACATGATTACATAGCCTGCAATAAGCAGCATATAAAGATAACAATTGAAGTAGGTTATTTTCCCCTTGCAGTGTCTCTTCCTTTTTATTAGCAGAGCCGTTAGTCCAATAAGGATCCTCCACCATGTAGCATACAGTCTATCCCACCCTCTTTGGATAGGATTTGGATGATGACCATCCCAATTGACGATTGACATGATGAAATAACTTATTCCAAGCATCATGAGCAACTCGGGTGACCAGGGTATCAACTATATATCACTATGCTGCGGGCTTAGATCTGGATTACAAAGATGCATTCTGATCGCTCTCATTTTCACAAAATTCCATTGAGAAATCAGGGGTAATTTGAAACGGGTTGATGCATATACTGGTTACCTGGTGCCAAGACATGAACCACCTATATCTGTGAGTAATCCATGCAGCTGTGGAATTATAAAAAGGGAATTATGTCCAGACCCTATGCGTATGGTCTGTCGTTTTCTTCCATATAGTGCCTGAAATATTATATAGAATGAGAGGATTCAGTGGGTGGAGGTGTTAGTGTGGCTTTACCCCCAGCCACCCCCACCCCCTCTGGCTTGGTAATTATGACACCTCGTTCATCAGCCTAGCCTCTTCAAGCCGCCCCAACCTCCGAGCATTGTCTTGCCACAAAAAGATAAGGGACTTGGGCACCCCCTGTCCCCCACAGGTCGCCACCCGCCATTGACGGCACCACCCAACTCATTAAAGATTAGGCCACAATTTACATCCGATTACCCAGCATCCCAAGAAGGCGCGTGGAGCGGAGTGGGGTGTTGCCCCAGCCGTCGCGTGTTATAATTACAGTCTGGCCGTTTAATTTTTAGCGGGTTGATACTTTGCTTTGTTTACAGGGTATTGGGTAGCTCATGTATTATTGATAAGGCGGGAATTTAATCAGGTATAGAATTGGCGCCTGGCCGCGTGCCGTAAATCTCAGAGCAGGGCTTTCAGGTGACGGGGAGCATTCTGCCACGGTTGGAAGTGACGGATAAGAAAATGTTAGCGACCCTTTCCTTAACCTTTTCAAACCCAAACAGTGCTGTTTGCATTTCCCTTTTGGATCTCCGCTGTACTGTCAATACATAGTGATATAATTTGTGTTTTATATGAAATTTGTTTTTCATTATCCCATATATCATAATGGTGAAAGGGAACGTGGTAAATAATGTCAAAGTGGCTTCCCTTGACTATGTCACGATGGGTTTAGGACTGTGGAGATTTAGCACTGTAGAGGTGCCTATCATGCTCTATGTCTGTGTAGGATCGCCTGAGGCTATGTACCTGAACATGCAAATCACAGCCATAGGGACCTCTCCAGGTCCTGTCAAAGACTTAAATTACCTCCACAGCCGCAATAAAATACTCCCTGTAGGACCGCCTCCGGCAGCCACACCCTATAGAGCTCTTGTTGTCCATCCAATGTAGGCCGCCATCTTGGCCCCCCGTAAAGCCTGACTGGTTCCTGCAGACTAGTACCAAATTCTTGCTATTCGCGGGTATGAATTACTAGCATCAGAAACCAACAAAGATCTGTAGCTACATTTTAATTCACTTTACTGCCACTTTTAATGTCATGCCAAATAGGTGTTACAGTAAAACATGTACATCCCTATATCCCCTATACATGTCTGGCTCCCCAATCACAATGGCTGCCATGACTCTCAATAGCTCTCAAATAGCTCACCCCTCTGAATACACTGCTAGTTGAGCAGCTCACTGCTTAACGCTCTATAGCAGTTTTAATAAATCAAACACCAGCACACCCTCTATCTGTCTCTCTCGCATCCTATATCTCTGGCTCTGACTCTGTCTTGTATCTTCCTCTATCTCTGTCTGTCTGTCTCTCTGCCTCTGTCTGTCTATCTGTACCTCAATAAATAGGATCTAACACGGTTTATTTTAACAGTCTATGAGTGTGGTACCGGCCCCTGATAAATGACCCCTCACTAGGCCCAACTGTTTTGTCTCAATAAGTATGCGGTTCTCAATCGTGTGAAAGGCATACTGCATACGTTTGGCACAACGATAGCGGCAATTAGTTTAGAATTAAAGCTTGGTTATCACTACAAGCCTGTCTCTGGCCTGAGCTGCTCTCCCAATCTATACATGTTTGGGCGTCTCCTGACCAGCAGCTTGAGCCGCTCGTCAGTCCCTACAACTCCTCCTGAGCAGTTCTAAAGCTTCGTCTATTGAGAAGCTCGCCTTCACCGCCACCAGCCAGCCAAGCATGAAGCCTTCTCCAGCCCCTTATACCATACACTGAGCTGCTCACCTAATCTGCAGTAGGAGTTAGTAGCTGCGGGTAGCATTGACGTTTAGGGGTGGTACCAGGGAGGGTGTAGTACTATGGTGGGGGTGTGAGCATGTCGGCCGTGTCGACGAGCTGCTCTCGCCCAGTAAGACATCTCACCATTAATAGAATGACGGCAGGGGGAGCAAATCGATCTGCTCCAATTGAAAGGGTCCAACCCTGGCCTTTCGCCGCGCTCTGACCGCGCCCCGCCGGTCAATGCAATTGCAAGCCAAACCTCTCCTTTCCAACACCCCCTCCCTATCCTCGTCCTTCCCAGACGCGTTTTTGATCTGTGCGTGTTAATCGTGTGAGAGGCGGGTAGGGGTGTGTTCTGGCCGTGGTGGCCAGTTTTCCCTTGTAGCCTTCCCCCATCTTACTGCCTCCACCCACCCACCCTCCCATGCCTTACAGCGAGCCATTCTCAATATGACCGTGTCCGTCGGTCTCAACACCCTGATTTGGGCATACAGCCTGAAGTGAGTCTATACCCCTTTCAGCCTTTAAAGTCAGTCCATACCCTATATAGCATTAAGTCAGTCTAGGCCTCATATAGCATTTGGGCAGTCTATACGTCATGATAAGAATGTGTATACAACAACCATATTATACACTCAATTAATATTAGCTCGAGAGCCATGAACTGTCTTGAACCGTAATTGTCCAAGAAATGGCCTTGGTCATAACTTTTTTACTAGCAAAGGACTGTGTTGTCTAAAAGCATACCACGAGTGATGGAAAAAGTGTGCATTAGCATCCCTTATGAAAACAAACAAGGACAAATATGAAGGGATCATAATTACATAATATTTATTTATGATCGAGTTGTATATTTGTATTCTAATCCCAGTGAAGTGTGCCAACCCAGTGGGCACGGTCCAGCTCAAAAGGCATTATGAAGCGCTTATCAAGCCCTACAGAGAATATGCAGGGCTTGATGAGCACTTGATAAGTAGTCTGGCCCACTGGGAATCTACGTGAGACAAAATATTATAGCGTTCAGTAACAAAGCCATTATGATATTTCTATAATATCATGTAAAGCTCTATACTTAATACTTAATGATAAGAGCCATTTTATATTGTTTTACTATTCCATTATATTTAATTATATTAAAATGCGTGCTATATCAGTTTTTCTTTATCAAAAACATGTTCATATCATTTGTATGAAACTGCTGGGAATCGTTAGTATTTTCAAAACTTTCAAAAGACTTTTTAAAAAAAAACAAAAAAACTCCATCACATCTGTACATGTAGCAAGGCATTTTGGTCCAGTTTTGACTTAGAAGGTATGCCGTCAAAAAGATTTGCCATAAATGTCTCTACAGGAAGATCTTAGAAAGTTTCCCATCATTTTCTTAATGACACTCGATATGATTGTCTGGCCTTATCAAAGTCCTCTTCTTACCTTAGATCAATCAGCGACCGCTCCTACCCACCTTGTATGCAATACTTCAGTCAGATATAGCTGTAGTTGTATCCCCTCAGACAGTAGGGGTTATTTATCCATAACTGCAGCTGGTCTCCAAGGTGAACAGCCCCTGGGGATAAAACTATGTAGATGACATTGTTTATTATAATACTGTGAATTTTTTATACCAAGTGAAATACAAGCCTTTCATGATATAAATACTTGTTTTGTATCAGGATACCATTAGATCTTTAGTATTTTAGTTTTAGGACACAAACGATCCACTTATATTTTCTTCTTCCTCCTCCTCCGATTGTTCAAATATAGTGTATGTATAGTCTTTTGATACACAGTATTAGCTTGGTGCTGGTTTATCACTGGGTTTTGGTGAATAATTAAGAGATTTAACGGTACAGGTATAGTGTCTGAAGTATGGTACAAACTCATTGAATAGCTTTCTAGTCCTTTGATGCAAACTGTATGATCCAGAGCTTTAGCCATTAAATCCAGGGGACATAAGGGACTCTTGGTGTTTTAAATCCGTTGATGGAATGTATGAAAACTCTTCAATGCCCATTCACAAGACTTTCTGTTGTCGGCGCTGTTCTCACTGAACGGCTTTCGTCTCTGTCTCAAAGCGCCCTTGGAATTATCAGAAGGGAGTTGTTTGAGAATCACATAGAACCGGTATGTTTTGTGTTCTCCATGTTTTCCTCCACACCTGTTAAATCATCCATTATCGCCCAGTCCAGGGGATGTTTGTTCATTTCTGATCAAGTGTCTCCGTGTTCTTTAGCCGATTTCTATATTTCTGACAATCTCAAGCATGCTTGACTCAGCATCTGACAATAATTTATACAGTACCAGTACACAGTTGGCACCGGGTACATTACAACAGACACATTTTCTCATTAGATTCATGATAGTAGAAGAAAATATTGGGGAGTTGAAATAAAATTCCACTGGTACAGGTACAACATGGCTATAGCTCTGCGTGGTGCTCCTTTAATCCTGCATTATTTTCTATTAAAGAATATTATGGCAGTACAATTGTACAAAAAGCGCTGCACAATCACGTGCGCTGTTGCTATGCGAAGCAAAGAGTTGCCCACTGGAACAGGGTGATGCGCGTCATTGCCAGATGTATGTGCACAGGTATGCTCCCATTGGAGACACTAACTGGTTTTTACACATCACGAGTATGTAGCTTTATACTCAAGGCCAAGTTAAGTCTGTTATCTGAGCAGGCCTTAAGCTGTCAGATCGTGTCCACACTACACCACATGCATATACTGCGTGAGGAGGACTAGACTATGTGAACTAAAGGGTTAGGTTTTACCAACAGGTGTTGGCAAGCTGATGATAGCTACTTAACTATGGCGTGCTGGGAATCAGTTCCTCTGAAATTAGACCTCATGTATTGTTTATTCAAGGCACCTAGTATGTCCTTTCTATCGCTATACATTTTGTGTATATCCTAAATATGAGTCATGTTCTATGGGACTCCGGAAAGCTCTGATTCCACTATATCTCCTGAATCCTTGATGACTATACCCAAATTGCTACGATAAATATTGTATCGCCTTAATTTGATAGCACATGGAATTCCGACACTATGCAGATGATATAGCTCTGTGTAAAAGGTCACAAAATATATGTGCATCAGCATGTCTGTTCATGAAATTAGGACACAGTACGTGTAGTCATATACACATATATCACCATGAGTGTTCAGTTATAGCTGATAAGGGGGCACTGTTACCTAGCATAGGACAGGGGAGGTCAAGTGGATTGATATAATATACGGGTTTACAGCAATCAATAGATCGGTCTCCGTTGGAGCTAGAGGTATGAGATGGCTACGGGAGGTATAGTGTGGGCTACCTATACAGTATATACCTTACTTACTGCCTGAACCTCAGGTGAGGGTAGTTTTAACGACAATGACTCTCACTTTTCTGAGGGTGCACCCAGTTAATGTGAAACAGCTCCCCCCCCCCCCCCCGACCGACGCCAACTTTAAATTCTCCTAGGCTATTCAGCATAGTCTCAGCTACTATGCCCCTCCCCCGGGAAATCCAGGTCCCATACTTCCTGGGGACGAATCTCACATATATATGACGAATTAGCTATAACTGTATACATTTCAGTACATTGTACTTCCACGATTCAGAGTACCCTACAAGAATCGGTGTCGCCATCTGTGGCACAGAAAGTTCAATAATTACATGTGGAAGTTCAAAGAAACCTTTCCATACCACCTGAAGGAATACAATTGTAGATACGCATGCTGATATAACATCAATGTGTACATGTAGCCCTATTGGAGGGAGGTAATGGTTTATCATGAGGAGATGGCTATAAACATCCTTTAAACATTTCAGAACCTACAAAATGTATAACTATTCGTTGATCCATTAATGTATGATCCAGTGTGCTACTAGTTTTCAGATATCTAAGCCTTTAATGGCCACATAGTAGTTTAATGCGGTATACCCTTTGTCGTTACGATGTATTATTCCGTATTATTAAGTGCATTTTCTGCACTGCCCAGCTGAAGGCGTGGCCCTGACAAAAGGGGTACTTGGTCCCATTTGTTTATTGAGAGTCCGTAAGATGCCACCCCCTCCCCCATTCCTCATTTCCCACCACACCCACCCACACGTACTCACCCACCTACCAGCAGTTGTACACACAACGACACCATATGCATGTCACGTTTTCAATAAGGACGCGCCCTTTTGCCGCCTGCCGCGCCGCTATCTTTACCCTTTACGCCGTGCACATGTAGTGACACAGACACCCCTACACAGAGATACCCCGCACATATATAGGTCTGTCCTGTCTACTGCCCTGCACCCTCTACATATATACGGGGTGTGTCGTACCCACAACCACCTCCACGCCCACCCAATCCCTTCTCTACATCACACAGGTTCTAGATTCACACTCACTTTACATATACATACACATTTTCACCCTCTCTTTTCCCCCTCCCCCTCCCTAAATACCCCCACCGTGTGAACCTGCCCCATTACCCCCACCCTGTGGTTCTCCCTTACCCATAGAGTACCGTGGGGTATTACTGGCAGGGGGGGTATTACTGGCACCCTGGCAGTGTTGTGTGTATTTCTTGCTAGGCAAATCGGCTCAGGGTAGCAAATGATAATTCAAGACATTTTGGAGACCTATTCCCTTACCCTAAAAACCAAGAAATTTAGAAATAGAACTTTGTGATTGGAATAACTACCTTCAAAATTATGATCATTGAGTCATTAAGCTCAATATTGGTGCAATTATAGGCTTTGCCAAGATGTAAGAGGAATTGGACCTAGATTCACAGCTTCATCTCTATGAGATTTTGTAAACCTTAAGCAGAATTCTATGGCCAATTTATGTCCTCTGTCTGCTAGAACTGTCATTTTTGAACCTAGTCTCAATGCCCCCAAGATGGCAGGGGTGCCAGTAATACCAACATATTTGTCCAGTTGTGGGTGTTACTGGCACCTGTCTTGCCGTCATCCTTTCTAGCTAAGAAGAACATGATAATAATCAGTTATTTTATTTTTTTTGACACTGCATTGTAGATTTATATAGTTTAGTTTAAGAGCAAAGCTGTTTCCTAAGGTAATTTGGATTATTTGGGTATCCAAAACAACATTCACAAATAATTTGACTGCAATTGTGAGAGGTCCAAGCCTGTGTTTGGGTGTATCTCAATGACATATAAGTGTGGCATGTCAGGATGTCTCTGACTTTAATTCCTTCATGGATGACACATAATTGTGTGCCCCCAAAATGGTCAGTTTATATTTTTGGAAAACCATGGCTTTTTCTAAGGAAAGTATAAGGGTGCCAGTAATACCCCCAGCCATGCCAGTAAAACCAACAAAATCCTGAATTATAAATACAAAATATTCATATGACAACATATATTATTTTGCCCATAACTGATGGAAAATGTGACCAAGTCCATGCTCGATGCATGGGAAAAGAGAAATTCTCAAAAAATCTCACAGAAATCGCACCAGGGGGTAAAACTCCTTAGGGTGCCAGTAATACCCCACGGTACTCTATGTATATATAGCCATGTACCCACCATTAGCCTGTCTACATCTGCCTGAACACCCCAGATGTTGACTTACTGGTACTTCTCACGTGCTTGTATTGATCAACATGTGCCCCGATATGTAGCGGCTCCCTCCGCCCTCTGTGTAACGCCGATGGATTATCAGGTCTAGTTACATGAGGCTGCAGTGTAAGGTCATTGGGTGACTTCATCTACGGACCAGGTGTCAATGTATATCTGTCCAACCTGTACAGGTAGTGGGTACAACACTAACAGGTGTTTTACCTGTATGCGGATAAAGATGCATCCTCGGTATATGCATGGCCATCTTGGCCGTCTACCCCGCGAGATTTAGGCGGGTACCAGACCCACACATACCATGATTTGCCAGGAACAGGCTGCGTTCTGAGATTAAAGTCAACGTCTCACGACATATGTCTGTGCTGTAGTTCATATAGGCTGGACTACCTGCCCTGGCTACTCCCACTAGCGTTCCCACTCTAGGTACGCGGGATCAGGCTTGCCAGTCTATAGTTCATATGCATAGTGTTAGTGAGAACAAGTTGTATCTAGTCTTAGCATTGCAACATGACCGCGCGAATTACAACGCCCGGCAGAGCGCACTGTTAGTAGTATACGGCGATGGGCCCAAAACGCAGGCGAAGATTTCACATGCATGTACATATACACGTACTACTTATAGTGGCTGAAAGAGGAATCTCAGCAAAGACCATACCACTTCATATTCCTTACACTTCTACCAGGAGACAAATTAAGTTTGCATTAAAAATTTCCCAAACACGGACATGAACAAATCATTCATCTCAATTCTAACATGATCAGGGCCAGGTGCGCTTGTGAAGGACAAAGCTGGAACTAAAATATCGGGGTTAAAACTAGTATCAATATTACATAAGCTAGAAGCACATCAAAATGCGCACATTGATACACCCTCCCCTTTTCTGTGTACTTCAATACACCCACTTGTTGACTTGTCGCGTATAAGCCTCCTAAATAACCCTTCCTCTCTCTTTGTGTGTTCCAGACAGCAGCGAGCGACATGCGTGCTTCAACAACGTGTTGGACATCCAGTGTGAGTCGAGTGAGATTATCGTGTTCGACCGGGCGCGCTATGGCCGGAACAACACCGAGATCGCCTCCCGCTGTAGCACCCCCTTCCAGCGGAACTGTGACATAGACGCTCACTTTACGCTGAACCGGCTATGTGCCGGCCAGCCCAAGTGTGCCCTCGTGGTCAACACCCAGCTGTTTGGGGACCCGTGTGGCTACGAGGAGTTCCTCACCGTCTCCTACAAGTGTGTCCCAGGTAAGTTCAAGGAGAATCTTACTTTTATTTCAGCGTGTATTTTGGGATTATCTATATTATCTTTGCATCTGCAGTTTGCTCAAAAGAATGAATTAGTATCCCTTTAAACTGGGACCCTTAGGCCAAAAATATTAAAGATGTGTTTCAGGTTACCCGACCCCAGCTGGTATTTTTATCCCGTTTAAACAAATATTTTAGCCTATTTTGGAGCAGTTTTAGGGCCAATTTGATGGTTCACTTGCTGTGCCTACGGTGTGCGAGTCGGAACTACAATCACTGAATATGTTTGCCCCCCCCCCCCCCCCCCCAAAAAAGAAAAAAGTGTCAAGACCTGTAATATAATACACACAATTTTCAATCCCTAATTGTCCCGCATAGGGAAAAGTGGGGGCAGAGGGGGTCGGGCTCCCAAATCACCTAAAGGGGGCTCAAATACTACTTTTCCATACAATCTAATATAAACATGTATATGATACATCATGCATAAAAACCTTACTTTAAGTTGGTACTTTAAGTTGGTTGGAGTGGGCCCCCCTTGGGTCCCCAATGAAGATTTGCTTCCTACGCCTCTGAGTTCACGACAGAAGATTCCACTGTTAATGTTATACTGTAGAACTACAGTAGATTCTACTGCTCAACAGCACTAACTATTAACAGTGAACCACAGGGGCCTACATTTCCTGTATCCAGCCATTTAGATCAATGTAGCCCATTTAGTATATACTCATACGGTACAAACATGTATGGTCTAGAACATTATATACTTAGTTGTACCGAACCATAACCTTCTAGCTCTTAAAGATTTCCTTCTGCTGCTGCTGCCTCCTACCGGCGGCGTCTGGAGGTGATTATTCACGCGGCCCCCAGTCCTTCCGTGACGGCCGCGCGTCCCTCAGCGCCACCCAACACACCTCCAGCATCCATCCATTCATTGACACCTTTCAATTTCCTGACAAATGTTTTCCCATCTGCCCTGCACCTCGTCGACAGTGTCGCCGGCTGGCGGGCACTGGAGTGGGGGGGGGGGGGGGGGGCAGCATTAGGAACCTGGTTAAGGGCAGGTGTGGTGGCGATACCGACGGTGCACTGGTAGGGACCATGCAGGAGCGGAGAAGGTGCTGACCTATACAGTATGGCTCTTGTCTTCCACTGGGGTTATATAATATGTGAATAGACAACTACAGAGGGACTTTATGGCTGTCCTGAATAGTTCATGCTATTTCGACTGCCACTGAGGATAGGCTACCTTTGGTTATGTTGAACTCCTTGGGAGGGCTTGGAGTGATCCGGTTCAACGCCACGATTGTCATAATCGAATAAATGTGAAGGAACACCCATACATAATGTTGGTGATATGTACATGGCAGGTTCTGCAGCACAGTCTAACGCACAGGGCCATGAGAAAAGACTAGGTACCGCCAGGTATCGGGGCTAAGACGGCAGGCCTACCACACAGAAGGCAGGAGGCCCTAAGATACATCAGTCACAGACATAGTGGGGCTAGGGTGGGAGCTGTGGGGCTGACATGTCGTATTTAAGGTAATGCATTATGTAATGTTAACGTACAGGGAGGGTCTTAGTGGCCACCACTACCTGTCACCCACCGTACCTGATATATGAACCATGCAGCACCCACCATCACGCCCTAAAGACTGTATGATAATCTATAACTGGGGGAGGAAAGTAGCACAGGACCCTTTAATCCACCTCTGCCCTCGTCACCAGCTCTCCCCCCTTTCCCTCTCTCTCCCTCTGAGTCTCCCTCCCTCTCACACACTCGTATAGAAGAAGGGGCTGGTGAGAGTATACTCTGGGTCGAAGGTTCGGGCATTTTTCATTGCTCAGGGATAGCTATAATTATATTTGATAATATCAGTTTTGATTTGATACCAGCGAGTTAGCACATCCATAAACTGTGAAAAAGAAGTCCACTATTAATGAATAGTTGTTAAGAAATTGGCCCCGCTGCTTGTACCACGCCCCCCGTCAATGTCAGAATGTTGACCTTGATTGAACTTGGACGGCATTAAATACAGAATGCATGGATACGATGCCTCTCCTCTGGTTGTCTATCAAAGTACATCGTGACCACCTTATCAGAATCCTAGAGATGTACTATAGACAGGAGCGAGGTGGGAGAGGTCCCAGTAATGGCGGTTGACAGCATATCGGTCCGCCATCTGAGCTACTCACAATAGCTCATTGGGAGCTGCAGACAGCAGTAAGGGTGAGGAGTCCTCCCACAATCCCACAGAATGGGTCCTCTGGGTACCCTAATGTATATAATATGATAATTATTTGCTGAGAAGATACGGTTTTCCATTGGCTTGGGTTTGGAGATGCCCTACTGGTGTGAATTTCACATGGTGGCTGCAAGTTATATCAGCCGACATGGGGAAAAGAGATATAATCATCGAAATAATAACGATTGAGTTACATCAGGAATGCCTCAAAATGGCACCAGTGGTATGCTTTCCTCACTATTACCCAACGGTGCATGTCAGCCCCGCCTGATGTTAAAGTGCCATTGCTACAGTCTAGATAAGGCTCACAGGGATTATTGACTCGTTCAGGTTTGTTTTCACCAGGGGTCCCCTGTGGCAGGTGACAGCACGTCCTTTGAAGGTAATTGTCTGGTCCTCCATGAGGAAATGCCTCCAGAATACAAACCTAGGGGTAAACAATAGACGGCTATTCCCCTCATTAACTCCCTATACTTACGCTGCAGCCTTCTGAGGGGATGTGTTCATAGGGACTTATACTATACAATGGCATTGTTATAGAGAAGCTGGTGTATAGAATATACATGTAGGCATTGACACTGTTGGTCTCCACAGTGGTCAAAGCCAAAATACATAGGTTATCCTTTGTCCAACCAAAGTGTTTGAGTATGGACATTGTCTCTCTGACATTCCTAAGCAATTAAGGATTGCAAATTGACAATATTAAGTGGTTGAGACCAGAACAGAAAGAAAATGGTCACGTTTCGATGACCTTAAAACCAGTTACCTTTCACTTTAAGTAGTTATCTCATGATTTGACTTCCTGTTCAAAATGCCTCTCTATTGTATGCCCCCTGTGTTCTCTTTATCTGCCTGACCATTCCATATCTTCTCATTACATGCATAATGTGATACTGACAGCATGTGTACATGGCTACCCCCTGCTTTCCCTAATACATTGAGTCTGTGTGCGCTAGCTAAGTTATGAGGCTCCCCTACCGGTCCTCTCGTCTTTGGCAATGACCTTACCTACCATATGGTGCAACCAGTTGCAGAAAGGGACATTCGCACGTCGCCATACACGGTTGGAGTATCGTTAAGAAGTGGCATTTATATCTAGTATTTTGTTTGTGGCTGTCTTGTCTTTAAGAGTTCCTAGAGCCCTTTCTGATTCAACAAATGTACGGCTCATAGCAGTCTCATTTCGTGTCCATGTTATAGTATGAGAACTAGAACACCCCTTGTTGTGGTAAAATATAAGGTAAAATATAATGTGATAGGACATTAAGATATGTAATAGGTTGAAACGCCATCGATCATCCTTATATCTATCACTTTAGCCGTCAATATGGAGTCAAAATCGTCGACACCTTGCTCTGCATCTGTCTACATATAAACAATGGCTCTACCTGTAAACAGAAGACAAAACGCACAAGCAGGCTACATGGTCACTCTGCCCACAGACCGTCTAATGGACCCCTGAGCGGCCATTGCTGACCGCCCCACCTCAGCTAAGGCTCCGCTTTAAAAGCGTGATGATCCGCAGAGCGCGTCCCCAGCGGCGGCCGCAGTCATACGCTGGGTGGTGCCGCGGGGGGGGGGGGGCGGGCGGCAAGGCCATTAGTCAATCAGGGTGGGTGCTGAGGTGTAGAGGCACTGGGTGAGGGCCTCCACAGGTAGACCGCCAAGTGTAAGGAGCAGGAGAAAGGAGAGCTGGGGGGGGGGGGGGGGGGGTGCTGGGGTAAAGGAAAGCACATGGCAAGTTTCTTTGATGTATATGTAGGAGGGTAAGGGATGGAGTCGTTGGTGATTCATGAGAAGTTCTGGGGGTGGACATGTGAGTTGGACTAAAGGTGTGATGGCCTGAGGAGATGCTCTGTGTTTTGTCATAGGACTTTGCAAATTATGGAATAATCCTTTTATACATGTACTTTGGTATAACCCCTCCTCCCTCGCCTTCCAACTGAAATAAAGCTATATCCCTTTACTGGAAGATAGTTTTCCCTGCCTCCTGCAAAGTCAAAACAATCCCATGCTGATACTAATATTTCAACATTGGTTTACTTCTTTTAAGACCACTGTATATTTTTCTCCAATCGGCCGCGCTTTATTGAACGGGAAAGCATTCACAAAACTACCACTTCCCTCTACATATATTTCCCCGAGACCCAATAATCATAATAGCTCATTTTACACTACAACAAAACGCTTTTTGTGCCTGCTATTCAGGCCTGGGGGTGGCCGGGTGGGAACAAAGACACACTCCGTGAGCGATAATAGGGGCAACGACTGGAACAATATTTGGGAGAACCCCTTTGCATGTGCGGAAAATGGCGAGTAGGATGGAAGTTGTGGGTGTGGGTGTGTTTGGGGCTGACTACAGCAACAATACCAATACAATTAATCACCGAGTGGCGGGGACGGAGGCATGTAGGCCCTCCCAGACACGATCAACATGTGAAATATTAATTCTTAGTCCTGTCACCTGGTGGCGCGGTGCTTGTTCAACCGGAAACACTCACTCTCTTCTCGTCAGCAGTCTACACTGCTGGTTCCCTGTGCTCTTCGTGTAGGCTAGTTGGTTTTTGTAATATTCATAGTATGGAGCGGAGCTCAGGAGAAGTGTTAAGCAATTCTTGAACCCGGATATGAACTGAGAAATGGCTAAGAAAATGTTCAATAGAGATAGTATCTGGATAAGCCAATAGCTTCATGGTGTCATGCGGCTTTATTCCCCTTGTAAGAAAGACCCATCGTTTAATTGAACGAGGAGTGATTTCTTCTGTCAGAAGATGATCCAAGAATAAAGCATTAAGAACTCAGACATAGAAGTATTTTCCTCTTCTTTTATTTTGAAATGAATCCCAAAAGTATAACTTGGTGCTTTCAGAACATGCGATGGAGAGGTGCCTTCAAGGTACAATGTATAAGAGGTTTTGATTGTAGGTCGAAGTTCTGTTACTTAGAACGCTTCCTTCAGATAAACTTATTCAAACAGAGTATTTCTGAGAAAAGCAGTGCTAGGGTTTCTGGCAATATCACAGACAGATCTGCCGACTTAGGATTGAGGTTGTGCCATTAACAAATTCCCATAGTTTATGAATCGCACACTGTATGTCTGAAGTGGGATTCCCTATGAAGGTCTGGGTATGTACAGAACTCGGTGAATTAGCCGAGAACGTTCTATTCATCGTTCTGAGTATAAAGCAGTCAAAGGACATCTTCAACTTCATGACTTTTTAACAGGGTAGAGGGTAGTTATAGCTATGGTATAATGAAGGATCACTCTTTTATGACATGAAAGAAGACAGATTGTGGGCCTATTTTACATCTTAAGATCCTTACATGTAATATAAGCTATAATCACTCACACCCACCCTCTACAGTGTACCTTTGTAGATGCCTATTGGGTTTAAGTCTATGTATATTCAGATACATATCTTAATCTTAGCTCTAGCACCGGATTCATATCGGAGTCAACATTGGCAAAAATCCCTTTGTAGAAATGACTCAGTGAGTAAACATGGTGATCATAGCCAACATAAATATTATGTAGTCCCTTACGTTGGGGGTGCAGCAGCAGTCGTAAGTCAGATCCTGAGCTCTTAGCATGCTACATGTAATATGTATAACTGGCTTTGGTGTGGTGGGCCGTTTACCTATAGGACTGCTGCAAGAATCCGGCTACATGATAACATTGGTAGTTATGTATTTATATGCAGGGGTATACTAATCAGGGGGATAAGACGTTATTATACCCGTTATTATAGTGCCCCCTATGTAACCAATATAACCTTAATACCCCGTCCAAGTTCAGCATTCCTCTGATCAACCTTCTATGCATCAGACGACATATTTTCACAACTCTAAGTAATGCCATTGTGTCATATTGATTCTCTCTTTCTGTAAATGTTGATCAAGCATGACATAAACTATAGAACGTGTTGGTAGCAGCACTGTACCATTAGGCAGGTGAGTAGAGTTGAGGTAGGTATAGGGGTCCGGCCTGGGTTGTAAGTGGGAGGTATATACAGGAGAGTAAGGGTAGGGGTTATAAGACAGAAGGTGCTGAGAGAGCAGCTCTGTACCTTGTTACTAGCTAATATTGCTCAATCCTCCAGGTGAATAGTATACTTTTGACTATACTATACTTAATATAAATGTGTCTCCAATAATACCATTACAAAAATGTACTAGTTTGTATTTACTAGCCACACCATCTCCTATATATTTGTTTTAGCTAAGAAATTGCCATTCTAAACTAAATGAAAGGCTGATGTTGTCGCATATGCCCTAGCTATGCAAATGCTTTCTTTACATGCTACCGAAAAATAGAATGGGCTTTAATCATACTGGCCATCCTATGTAACAGAACTATATTGCAGCAGGTTGTGATAGTGGCACGGGTCTGGGACTTACAGCTGAGTAGGTTCAGCTGGTAAAGTAACTGCTGTGCATGCCTGGTATACATAATGTAGTGCAGCCGACGTCTAGGTGTCTGGTTATGATGTTAATACCAGGTAACCATTATTACACAATGCGGCTATATGTGTTTGTGTAATGGGGATGTTGAAGGTGGGAATTACCCAGGCAGCGTGGGTAACAGTACCGTTAAAGCTAGCTGCACGTCATGTATACATGTATGTATTGGAAGGGACACATACCATGATGACACACCATCTACCTCCAAGATACGTTAGAATAACGTCTAAACCATGTCTAACCAATGTTACAACTATTTTGAATCTTTCCAAGCACATTAATTTAAATTTATAACACCTACAACCTGTTAAGATAATGTTGTATCCAATATTGACATCCTAAATTCAAGCATAAATGCAGCTCCTATACGTTATGCACGACGTTGCTTCAGGGCCACCGTCTTTTAGGCACCCACACCTCATGCCTTGTGGGGACGATGTTTGATCCGCCATCACTGAATGGTCTAATATGGGGGACACTAATAGTAGAGCTAACAATGCATGCCTTTATAATGCCCCACTGCCCGCCATAAAGCGGAAGCCGGCCAAGAAAGCACTAATCACCCTTCAAACAGCACCCGTTATAAAGCCGGGCGGGTAGCCCTGGGTAAACACACTAGCCCGGCCAGGGTGGGTGGGGTATCGGTGCCAGATGGTATTTTACAATTACATATATGGTAATGATGGCTATGCCTCTGCTGCAGAGCAAAGCAGCTCTCTTTATGGCGCCCTGGTGCGGTGCCAGGGCGGTGTAGTGGCCGGTTTATGGTGCTCTTTCAGGGGTTTATGAAAGGGGGATTCCATGCAGTCATCTTTGAGGGATCTCAAGGATCGAATGGAGTATTGGCAGGAGAACAGATGAAGCATTAGCTGTTATGAAAAGGACCAAAAGATGGACTGACAGTATAATTATGCTTGTCCCCAAGCGTTTGGGTTTGCGTACTTAATTCATTGGTTTAACCAAGCATTTTATCATTTCCCAGTGATTGTCAGATCAAGTACGAGTCAGGATGAAGTGACTCTGCTTGTCCAAATTGAATGGCGCAATATGGCGTGTTTTCATACTTAATGACATGGTTCTCAAGACAATTATGTCCGGTTTCTGAATGTCTCCATCTCAAGGGGAGTCCAGGCTCCAGTTATCTCAGAAATGTAGGCCTCTGCCGATGGAACCCGTCCTTAAGTTAGTGCCCCAGCAGCAGGGCTGGGACCCATTTCCTACATTAACCCCCTTCCTGCAGGGCTCAGGCAGTGTGTGATATATTATAGCAGCGTCTGGGTAAGAAGCTTTTAGATAATCAGGCTATTTCTGGTGCAATTTGAGGCTGCTCAAACAAGTCCTCATATGGTAGGCTAGTATCAAGGACCTATGACTCTTTGCCAAAGGCATCTCATTTATAACTAAGGAAAAATCACAAATGAAGTCATCTGAAATGGTACATGTGTACATTGTATTTCTGTGACGAATGTTCTTGGTGGAAGATCTGCCAACCCTGAATGCTTTTAATGTCCAGAATATTTAGATCTAGCAATCAGTTTATGGTCAAGCATGAAGGCTTTCCAAATAGACAGTAGAACAAATTATCCCAGGGTATTTGATCTTAAAGTTAAGTGTATCTGGTAAATTATCAGTGTCTCTTAACCTCTTTGAGTCTGACCTCTCCTGCCGTGTAACCCTCCGCAATAAACGGTACAGTACCGATATGGATTGATTGATGTCAAGGTTCATTGAAACATGTAAAGCAAGGATTTGACCAAAGACACAGCCTTCAAGTCACATTGGGGATGAATAGATGCATTTCCACTGTTCATTTACACATCACGAAGATCATAGATATGCATGTACATGTCCAAGTATATATCTGAGAGGCCAGATAAAGCATTGATGTGTTTCCCTGAAGGGTGGATATCCCAATTATAGGACATAGATCCATACTGTATTACAGCAACACGTCCTTGAGATGGAGACATTCAGACTCCAGAGATATCTTGATATCCATGTCATACAAATAAAAACCTTTGATGTCTTATCCTGCCCTTCTTATCAGTTACAGTATAAAGACGGGTGAATATGAACAAGCAATGTTTTTTCCTCGTGGCCTATGTGTCATCTGACAATAACTGGGAAACGAAGGAATGCTTGGTTACACCAATGAATTAAATCCATCCACAGTACAGAGGTGTTCTGTCACTGCTGTTTACTGGTGTATAAATTAAACCTCCCTTTGTCTGTTCTGTCTCTCATATGGAATAATCCCCTCATAAGAAGGTCCAGATAGATGAAGCTCTGGTGGGAATTATTCATTAACCTATGAGGGATAAACTAACGTTGCAAACATATCAGGTCGATTAAGATCCGCCAGTTGCCAAAAAAGTTAATTTTGATAAGAAAGCTAAGCAGTACCAGTATGAGTATGGTACCAAATAGTCGTGTGCCTGCCCGCAACCAACCACTAAACCCCACCATCCACAGCATAGTTCTATGTATGTTATCCGTGGAAGTAGCCTTTGCTGGGGGTTAATTATTAAGTGGTTTATGACTGAAGCCTGTAATTACCAGTCCACATTATGTAAGTTGATGACATTGTTGGTCGTGAGGAGTCATCAGGACCATTAACACTGCCTGAATCATTCATGGTCAACCACCCATCCAGACCATTAGAGCTCAGCACTGTTCCCAACCATCGCAATGCTCTTTTGTTTTGGGATGTTGGTTGCTTTTCTCCACCAGGCTGCCTGTTCACATCAGATATTGTCTTCACGACAATGATTTGTCATCAAATGTTATCTCAAGCACTGATATTTACTTCAAGATGTCAGTAATGAATTCGGTATCATTTGGGGAGTCTTCGTTGTTTTTTGTGATATCCAAGATAGATTGCCTTTGGGTGTAGGCACTTGAGATGTATGCAATGGTGGTTTAAGATGGGACAAACCTCTACCTGAGTCTACTCCCCCTTTTAACCTCCACCCACTGATTAAAGTGTCAGCTTTATGCACAAGCATTGTGCCAGTGGGTAGATAGTAAGTGGAGCAATGCCACATATGGAAAGTGCATTAGAAGGATGGGCCGCCCACAGCATATATAGTTGTTAAAAGGGCATCATGTAAACTGGTAAAAAGGCCAGATTGCATGTGCACCCTGCCATCACTCAACAAGCCCAGCAGGCTCCTGGCGTTTTAAAAGCAGCATTAAAATCATATTGGCCTCAATTATCTGTGCCCTGGTTTTTGTGGTGATGTCCTGCAGGGGTGTTGCTTGGTGAGTATGTGGGTTATTGTGTGTTATGTGTGCTGTGAGTGTGACTGTGTGTCAATCACTTCAAGTCCACTTCCTCTTTAAGCACCACAACTTCAATTTATCTCAGTGTAATTATAATTGTTACACATGGTGCAAAGTGCCATGGCGTGTCAACCTTTGGTAGAGCCTGCATGGAATGTTAAACATTACAACGCCATGCCGCTTTATGAGTGAAACCCCATGATTGGCCTGCTAAAACGGAGCTGCCGATTGGCCTGGTAAAATGCAGATTATTTATAATGAGGGCGGTCGCCGCCATTAATGACTGGAGTCACTCCCAGGGGGCGCATGGGGCGATGCTAATGTCCAGCATGGTCCTGGGTATTATCTGGGACAGGTGGGGACGGGAGTGAGGACAAATAGGGAATGACATAAAGGTGTTTCAGGCAATATAGTCTATAGATGAGGGTAGGATTAGGAATGAGTCGTGAATGACCACATTTAATCGCAGTTCATCCGGATGACTTCCTAACTAGGAATAGCAAAACATTGCAGGATATATTATTCCTGTTAGTCAAACAATTATCAAGGCCACTGGGTTGACCGATAGCTTAAATTTCGTTTTGACCAATTATTTGCTAAAGAAATGTATCCTTAATAAACATTCAACTTTAAAATTGATTGAGAAAGGAAATGCTAGGGTCAGCCCTGTTTTGAGGTTAGGGGTACATTTTTAGCACCTTTTGTATTTATGGTCCCTTGGGAAGTCCATTCCAGTAGTGGGAAAAGCATTCTAGCATAGGCATGGATCATGCAGAAGGCAGTTCAGGGGATGGTGTGTGTGCGAGGGGGGTGGAGACGGAGGTAGAGCTGGGGGTGGACGGCTGGGACGGATGGCTACTACGCTGTGTAAGCACTGTAAGTGTCTGTCGGTGTACACAGTACCCTGTACATACAATGTCTCATGAATTATGGCAGCGTCAGTTAGCGATATGACGACACACGCCGCTTATGTAGCCTTACAACCCCATATATAGACGTGTGTAGGGACAGGGCAGATGGGGGTGGGAGGGAGGGGCCAATGGCAAGAATCAGAGCCCTGGACGCTGTAGGGAGGCAAAAGCGGGCAGGAAGAGAGGTAGCCGAGGATGGGGATGGAAGGAAGAGAGGGGTGCGTGCATGAAACAGGTAGAAAAGGGTGCATGAGGAGTAGATAGACATTCCAGTCAATCTGTAAATATACCCACCACAAATTACCAAAATCGAGTTGATGGGAGGGCAGCAATGAAAGAAAAGGTGGTTGATAAAAGGGTGGGGTGACATCACGGAGTAGAGGGTATAGGGTATAGTAGTGTGTGACTGTGAGTGAGGTAGTATAAGGGTGTCAGTTGGGGCAGGTTGAATTGGGGTAGATGTTACATCACTAAGATCGATGCTGTAACGCCGGACGCCGCCTGGTCATCCTATTGAGACAGGGTCGATGGCGGAGAGGCGGCCCTGAGGGGGCAATGGGTTACTGAAGCAGGCACTTATAACATATACACTCATCAATCGGTACCAACCCTCTATTCCTCTCCCTGTCCTCTCTCCGAGCCAATGTTCCAGCCCTTGTGTCTTACCTGTCTCTGCCACAGGCTGCTATACTCCTGTCACCCAACCCGCCCTCCCAACACACCCCCATCCCATCACCGCCCTATGAAGTAACCGTAATGGTTTGAATAAGCGCCCGGGTGCTTCTCTGTTTTGTCTAAGTACCCCCGCGCTTATGTATACTGGACGTTTTACGGCGTGTGTGTTTTTAAACTTATTTTAATACCACTCTACCACGGCGCTTGTTCAAGGTGCCGTCCAACCTCTGTTGTTGAGTGCCCCCCTGTACCCCAATCTATGACATGTCTTCTCTCAGGTTTAATGTGTGTATTTGATTAGCACCCATCCCCATAGGGCCAAAAAAAAGGTGTGTTTCAGGTTACATGGTCTGAAAATCTAGGGTAGGTGGGTCGGATTTTTTTTTTTTTTCGATTTTTTTTAAATCTTGGCCTGGAAAGTACCCAGAAATTGACTCTCGAACTTCAATGCCGACTCGCCGACAACCGCCTCGACTCGTGAACTATCAGATCGACCCTGAAATAGCCCCAAAATGACCTAAAATTATTTTTTTCAAAATTGCATAATAATTTCTAGGGTCGGCCCTGTTTTGCTAGGTAGGGTCGGGTAACCTGAAACACACCTTTTTTTTTAATTTGGCCTAGTCTCACCCCTAATGAGAGACCTCCGAGACCGAGTGTTGTATACTGCTACCATACTAAGCAGAGATTATCTCCGGGCTCTGTGCTATTCGTAGATATGCTCTGTATAAGTATCTACTTCACATGATCATCGCTTTTTCAGCGCAGCTTTTCCATTGGTATAACTTAACACCGAAACAATGTATAAGAAACTGCCCCATGGTCCACATAGCCACCCTGCATTGCCTCTGCCTATGCCGGATAGTCTTCAGGGGTGGGGGTTTACACTAACGGGCCTCCATACTACAGCCATGGATATGACCAAATTATTTTCCCAACCCCAGATTAGCACTTAATCCCTATACCCATACGATTAACAATGAGAAGCTGCACCCCCATCCCTGGGGGTGGGGTAACTTGGCTGTTCTAGCACTGAGTCACCACTGTCGTGGGTGGCCTGGGTATGCCGCCATATGGGGTCAACTGCGCCCTGAGGACAAGCCCAGTATTTCTGCACTACTTGGGCCTACAGCTGGGTTACTCCACATTACGATGATTTTGTTTCTGATCTGTGTCCCAATATCACTGTGCATCTGACCTAATCTGTTGGCCTTTTCGCCAACTTGCGTTAACATCCCTGAGGCAGGGACTACTTTCGTTGTACTACTCACTAAGCCTACCATGCCCTGTGGTATTGTCGCCGGCTGTGTATGCGTGCATCTGGTACATAAATGGGGGGTCCGTTTCCAAATGTGCTCTAAGGTATGATATAATTTGCATTGTCCATGCTAAAGTTTTTTATCCATAGGATTATTACTGACCCACCAACCTAAACCCCACCCCACCCCACCCCGCTCCTGTACCACAAAGATAGTCCTGGTGCCGCGGCCACATTCAATGTACTACTATAGCTGCTCAGCATGACCGGGCAGATGTTTAGGCCTTCTGCGATCCATTGCATCAGATCCAAACCGAGAATAAAATATATCATATAAATATGCAGTAACCTCAAAATATCTAGTTTATTTAGTATGAGTGAGGACTGCTGTCCAGCGTGTGAAACGGGAGAACTGTTCATTAGTCGTCAATGAGTCTCCCGGGACCGCGGCCACTTGTATTGTACTACTCACACGTCGCTGTGCGGTAAGTGCGCTGTGTTTGTCGTAGTTTCTTCTATCTATTGAACGCTCCTGAGTAATTCAAAACTGGGAATATGTCCTCAGATGAAACGGCAACAATGGCAACAATGGCAACGTAGCAGGGGCGCAAAATATGTGGTAATTCATACAGATAGTGAACAGTGAATTTACGGACAAACCTGGCTCCATTTATCCGGTCTCTGCTCGTATACATGACCACCCAATATGCGCCTGTGCCATTTAGATTTCCATATCTATCATTCAACATTACAAGGGATGCACTGCAAATAGTGATGCTCAAACCCATTTGATATTATTGCAGCTTACCACGAAAAGTCTCACAGCCAAATACGATCTCTCATTTCCATTGGATCAGGGTTACCTATATTCATTTAATCTACTCTTCAACAAAAACAAACCTTCAATAAAACTCAAGTTTGGCAACGTTTAATTGTCACCAGAGATTTGGGATAAACCCGACTGTCTGTCTACATAGTAAATCGGCCTTTGTTTAGCAATACCATCCCAGCTGATGGGCTGCAGTGTTGTGGTAATCTGTTGCTAATACTAGATAATCGCTAACAATGCAGCTAAGCCGACATCAATACAGCCGTGATTATACACCCTCCCACTTGGGTACTGCCGCCATTAGCCGCCATCGGAATAATCAGCTGCGTCCCGGAGCAGACAACATCTGCCGCTCACAGACGACACCCGAGACTTTTGGCGGGAACTGGAGGGCCATCTCCCGCTCTTGTAGGAGGGCCATCCCCCAGTCTTGTAGGAGCGGCGGGGGCTAAATACTGCTTCTGTAATAGACTTATAGTGCTGTCATTGGTCACCTGTGTAGGTCGCCATCTTGTCCCATCAAGGACACTGCTGGTTCCTACCATAGCCTATAAGACTGCAGGATTTGGTCGGCAGGGGATATGTCAGAAAGTGTTGGTTTGGGAGGAGGGGGCAGTAGAACATGGCCAGGTGTAGAACATGCCGATATAAATGCAGAAGTGAGAACACAAAACTACAACATGGGTAATTTAGCCATGACTAAAACTTCACTGGAGTCCACAGATCAGCTGTTGATCAGATATACATTGTGACAGCCCATTGTTTGTGAAATAGTGTTTTGCAAACGTATAATAATATAATCTCTGTGAACCAGCCTTGAAATCGGCTATATTTAACTTGCCCTCTACAATGCAGCTCCTTTACATCCCTATATCCTGTGGGTTACAGTTTCAGTTACAGAGCATTGTTCTCTGCTACATAACTGGGCTCATTTTACGCCATCTAGGAGACATTACCATCATCAGGAGCTGTCCCCTGCTTCTACTACCGGTCCTGAGTACGCGGACTGAGGGTCCTCTGACCGTCTCTGGAGAGGCAACTTAGAAGGGATTGGTCTGATTTCTTGCTGTCCGTATTGGTGGTGCATCTTTGATTCAATCATGTCAGTTGTGTTATCCCATCTAAGGTAGGCATCATAGTGCGTGAGTCTTCGGTCCAGGGCAATCTCAACGGGAAGAATCTCAACCGCCCCCTCAAACGTCAATTCTAAGGAATATAGTAACCCCCCTTCACTTCCTATATCTAAATTCCAATTCTGATAATGGTTCCCAAGACATCTATTTCAAATTAGAGGGGGATCCAATAGGGGCTGGATTCTTATTGGTAGTCATATAGAGGTTAGTGGTGAAGGGGATTAACACGACCGTATTCCCAGAGATAATACATGATTATCTACAGAGCTGGCTGTAAGCACTAAAATTAGCAGTTTTGCCGGTATTGGCTCACTTTGTTTTTTCGTGTTTACCACTGACATCATTCATCAATAGATAACATCGGAGTGAGGGCAATTTACGAGCTTCACTTTAGTCCTACAGCACATATATACATTTGGCTTGATGGAGAAATGCATTTCTATTGAGTTTTGAATGGCAATAAATGAAGTATCATGCCATAGGATTCTGCCTCTGATACTGGTCCCTATAGCCCATTGCATGACCAAGGGTGGCTCTGGTATGTATTCTACACCTCATATATCATTATCTTAAACAGGGGCATGCCTGACCTCCACCTGGGCCTTGTTAATAGCACCCTGATGTGCCGTATTCCCGACACCAGATCCTCTAGAGAAAAGACAAAGGTTAAGATCCATGTCTACAACACTTTGTGTTGACATAAATGACCTCACCTCGGCGTCTTCATCCGGGGAGTTCACAGAAGGTGAGAGTGACGTCACGGGACATGGCTCCACTCTGCCACCTGGCGGGGATCCCCGGAATAGCTATCTGCTGAGGGTGGCAGATCACTGCACGTGTGTGGGTGTATGTAAAAGGCGGGGGGGGGGGGGGCGTCAGTAGGGGTACTGAGTGTTGTCAAGTCCCCTGAGCGAATTGAAGTGCATGGAAAGCTCGAGCTAACTGTATAGCCAAGAATAGAAAGCATTATATTTCATGGTGGGATGTTTTGGCCGAAATTTACAACTGGCACTGCCAAGACCAGCCCATCGGTGGTTACCTGTGGTTATTTATTACAACCGTTCGGGGGCCCAGTATGGTGTGCCTGTGGGGAATGGGTAGGGTGTGATATTGGGCCTTTGGGATAATTAAATGGCAGTCCGGTGTGTGGTGTATACTCAACGTTGTATTTCTTCTTGGAAATCCGAATAGGATATATGATGCTTATTCCGTTCAGACAGCCATGTTGGATTTCATTGAACCGTCAAGTCTAGAAGCGTTATCATAATTATGTGCATTATAAAAAATAGTTTGTTTGGCCTTTCCCTTCAGTTAGTTGATCCTATTTGAAAGAAAAATAAATCGACTCTTTTTATAGCCATGTATCCCGAACACAACTTTTATTTTTTGCCTTCTCTCCGTCTACAACAGTTAACTGAAGGTAGATATTGTCTATCTATTGCAAAGGGACACTCTGTACAAACAACTGCTGCTCTGTATAAACTACCATTTTACCAGTTTCAATCATAAGTTGAGAGGGAAATGTTCCCACTCTGTATTCACAGATATGAGCATATATGACTGACACAATGGTGCTAATTCTGTGAACGTCATGGATGTAGTCCAAGCTTAATGAATCCTCCCTGTCTGCTCTAGCAGGGTAAACATGGTTCAAAGGCACCCATTCAGGTCCTCCCAGCTATGTTACCACCCTTGGTATAGGGGTGCAGTGCCAGTGTAGTACTAGTAGTACTACTGAAGGAGAGGACCTGATGTGTAACTGATATCGTTGCCTGTTTTGTAGACTATTTCTAGACACATTAACTTCTGCAAATAGTGGAAATGGACAGGCTAGTTCTGAACATTGACACTAGTGATTAGATGCAGAAGAGAGTGTCCTCCCCAGGATGACATGTTACACTCCAATACTAGATATACTGTCTATACTACAGCATTAGGGGAGCTTGTAAATATCGTCCTAGCATCCCTTTGTTGGTGTCAAACATGGTGGTGAAACAAAGGTTCCCTGTCTAGATTGGAGACCACGTTCTATAGAGTTATACATGTGTGTACATCACCACGCATAAAGGTTGTATGGGGACTGGAAAGCATTTCACATTATTGTCATCTGAGTTGACTTTAGCCTCTGATACATTAGGTGAAATATGATTTAGCAATGATATTTTGGTGATCTGCAACAGTTTTTATGCGTCTATCATACTTTTTAGTTTAGGCATGTTTACCAACCACACGGAAAGCATGCATATATTGAAGCCAAATAGTAAAAAAAAGCATGGTAGTTAAGTTACACATTGGACTCATAGACTGAGTCGTAAATAAAGTATGAAAGCCACATGAGCAGCTAGACGTGGGTCCTTTTACCGCTTTAACCCTTTCACTGCTGGCCTTGAAAAATGTCATTTGGGACTTAACCACCGGCCCTATGCCATGGGAATTTGCAACTTTGCAAGTATGTGCTTCCTGGGACAGTGGCTAAGGAGTAAAGTAAGTTGTATTGGAGACAGAATTTACACCTTTTTGACAAGGGGATGTAGTATTCATGTTAAATATTTTTGGATTCATTCAAAAATTCTTATTTTTTGTTTCATAGCAGGAGCTGTAATTTAGTGGTATTGTTGCCCTAGGGTAGCAATTTTGCTGCCCTATGGCAGCAGCGGTTTTTCAGGGGTATTTTAGATGCTGCCC
This sequence comes from Harmothoe impar, assembly GCA_947462335.1. Classification (NCBI taxonomy): domain Eukaryota; kingdom Metazoa; phylum Annelida; class Polychaeta; order Phyllodocida; family Polynoidae; genus Harmothoe; species Harmothoe impar. Next base: position 52,015,761 of record OX381709.1, on the reverse strand, counting down.
AGAGGCAGCAGCGGCCCTTAAAGGGTTAATGGTAATGGTGAGGGGAGTTTTACCTATATAGCAGTTGCTATGATTGAGCTAAAGTACCGCCAGATACTATAGGTACATTGTCTTAGCTACTACAATTTATATTAGGGACACAGCAACAAAGAACATCAACAGAGAGAGAACTGTTTACTTTACAGTCCAGACATTATTTTACTTTAGGTCTAGCCATTTTCCTTTAGCAGAAGAGGAATAAAAGCTATAGATTGCTGACCTGGAAGTGCAGGAGCCAAGGAACATAAAAAGGATTCGATTAGATTAAAACTGGCTTTCCTGTGTTTTATCTATCTAAACCATCTTTCAGTCTCACCTATTTGAGACACGGGCTGGGGCGTTCAATATCTTTAGCTTTATTTACACACACGCACACACACACACTTCACTCATAACTCACCACCCCTGCTCATTGCAGATTCAGCTTACTCATACACTAATCCTCTGCTGTATCTCCCTCTCTCTCCCCCTCTCTCTGTTTCTGTCTATATCTCTCACCCTCCCTATCCATCTTTCTCTTCTTTCACACACATACACTTTCTCTCTGTCTCTCTCGCTAACTTACTTTATACACCCCACCCTCCCCGTTCCTCTACTCCCGACACTCAGCCTTATAGCAGTCTGGTATCTACCCATGAGCGCCACTCTCACAGCACAAGGTTAGACTTTTTATGCAGTGTTCAGTATAGCTTTTTGCTGGCTAAACTCCGCTGGGTGCGGCTCCCACATAGCATCAATCAGGGAACATTAGGGGGAGGGGAATCAATTGAATGATTCCTGGATGGGATTGATCCTCATGAATAATACATGGCCGCCTGTCAAATGGGCCGCAAATATGTGGCGCCCTGTAGCTTATAGAGGTGCAGCCCACATTGACCAGGGCTGTGTGGGGATGGGTCATTGTTAGAGCACGCTGGGTGCTGCACGGTAAGAGGTGGGGCTTGGGGCAGGTTGTGGACGGGTGTTTTTTTTGGAAAGGTTGCTTAGTTTCACCTACTTTGTGGATTTAAAAAAAATCTGGTATAGGATGACTCTAGTAGTGAGTGGTGGATTTATTAGTCTAATGACGGCTAAGGTGAGGATGATTAGATCTATGAGATGAGGCATAGGACGGCTGCGTGGTTGGTGTAAGGTTGAATGTATGGTAGATTCACCATAAGTCGACCCTTCCCGTCACAGTTTTTCGTGACCATTACCACATGCTTCATTATGTCAAGTAAAACCACTATTGGATCATACCTGTTGTAATAGACATTGGGAGATGGTCCAAAGCTTTCAATTCATCATGTTTGATAATTTCATATATCAATATTATATGCAGATTATTGCCCCTATACTTGAAAATGTCTATATTTTTGTTTGACCCACACCCTAATCCACCATCTCCCCACTACTTGTTGAATAATAACCACTCCCTTAAGTTATATAATTGCAAGGAAACTCACCAAGATATAGGGACTGTGATATAGAGCCGGGCCAGGAGCAGAGTGGTTTCTGCTTCTGGTAGGAGATATAGGCTTTTATTAGATGTAATGGGCGTATAGAGAGAGAGAGAATCAAACAGGTTACAAGAGCAATGCAACCCCCATTTTTCCATATATAGCATATTTGAGACTGGCACGGCTCATAGAATACCTGATCGTGTATACTGGAGATCTCACAACACCCATCTGATACATTAGCAATAGGTACCCACCCTGACCCCCTCCATAAAAGGCATGGTGTAGCAAAATGGCGGCGCTACTCTCTCAGTGACATGCCACAGACAACAAAGGTGCACTCTGGATAGTGCGGTGGTAAAGTGGCATACATGACTGATGTTACAGCCCTCGAACACGGCCATAATCGGCAGCACAAACGTGCTAATAGTCCCCACTGGTGGTAGTCTGTGGTAATGGTATCATGCACAACATGGCACTACCTTCTGTACAGATATGCATGGAGTCATTATATATACCCAAATATTATGAATATGCCTATACATATGTTTTAGCTGGTACCCATCATGCTGGGTCCTAGAGCTCTGATTGGTTTCCTTGACATGTAGGGGTGATTGTACAGGAACACCAACATGCCACTGTGTCAATGTCTATATATCATTATAGGTTCCCCTGTAAATAATAGATAGCACTGATAGATTGTAGAGGATACAATGAGTCACAATGTAGGACTGAATGGATGAATGAGGTTTTAAGGGCTTCCTACAGAGTCACCTCGTGTCAGATGTGTTCACTAATGTAAATAACAATAGTCATTGTCAAAAAATAGGCGATAATATGGGAGGTTTTAAAATAGGCCGTTGAAAAAGAGTATAAAGGGAGCAAAGGTCTGTTTGAGTGTCGCCTTTGTTGGTATATCAAACATGCTAGTAATTGTACCTATTTATCATCTTCATAAATGGAACTATTGATGGGTTTTTGTGGTTGAACCCCAGCATAAATGGCTTTATCTAATTCAAACATTAAATCAAAATCCTGAATAATTCATGTGCACTGCAAAGTTAGATAGAATCCTGGGTCTGCAGTACTGGGTTTGTTCTCAAGTTAGTGTTTTTATCATTTATTCATTATTCGGATACTTTATACACATTGTGTGCCTTGCATTTTCTGGTTACAGTGTCCTCCATGCACCGGACGTGTCAGCCTCCTGGGGCCCCACCCTTCTTCGACCACGGCTACGTGGCGTCCCCCAACTACCCGTCCAAGTACTACTCAGACGCCGAGTGTACCTGGAACCTGGCTGTGCAGCCCCGCCAGACCATCAAGGTAAGTAGCATTGTACACTCGGTGTAATTAAAATACACTGCAAATAGGGGAAAATACGTCTTTTTATACCGTAATAGCATTATATTGAGAGTCTAGCAAGTAAGGAGAGTTATGGTAAAACATACATTTTGTATGGAAAAGAAGTATCGATTAAAGGTTCCTTCTATCAACATATTGGAACTGTAGTTTGTGCTCATCCGTCAAGCAAACTTACATCTCTACATATAAAAGCAACCATAATATGAAAAGAAATAAAATCATGTTTCATATGACTCCCGAAAAGCAGCTAAACATACGTAGATGTATAGCATAATACTCTGTTTGCAGACATATTGTATATGTAAACGATCCAGGTATAGTGTAAACGAAGTACAAAACAACATCTCAATGACATTTGTGCAGGTGACGATCTATGACTTTGAGCTGGACGTGAAGAGGGAGGGGAGGTGCTTCGACTATATAGAGATAGAGACGAGGGGACAGAGCGCCTTTAAGGACTGTGGGGCGCTCGGCAAGCAGAGCATTGGTGTGGACTCCAACTCAGCACTCATTAGGTTCAAGACGGGACAGTCCAGTCTCACTCAGAGGGGCTTCTTCATTTACTTTGAAGGTAAGTCTCGTGATATTCCTACTTATTCCCCAATCTTCAGGACCATGTTCCATGCATTAATAAAGCAAATGCAGGTATGTTGCCACAAGCCAGGAAAATGTACTAAAGGGCCATAATACTGCAAAACGTGGCTGTTTGACTCATGATAAGCTAGCGCTTGCAAGTTAACCGGCGCTAATATCCCATGAGCTAGGACCCTTGCTAATAGAGTCTAACTAATGGGGATCCTGCAAGTCCTGGCTACAAACATGATATTATCTGAAAGCTCCGGTTTTAGCTCATATAGATATGAAGCTTGTTTTGTGTCTCTGTTTCTCTGTAATGCGTAGACTAGTGCCCGTTACTAAGGCTCTACCTCTATTGAATAAGGACCCACTGGCCCATATATCCCACTTCGGAGGGAGTAGTCCTTGTTCCTGGAGCAGGGATTGAGGTCCCCTAAACCACCAACAGACTGTTATTTATGGGATATCAGGGTGCTGGTGTACCCTAACTATGTTAGCTGAATGCAGGTTACTATAGAAGGGGTTTACTACATTGTGGCCAGTCTGGTAACCAATCACCGACTCGCTTACTGAATAAGGGTAGGTCGCAAGCCAATCACAGCCTCATTTGGAAAATGGGGACATGCCTTAAGCCACCTAAGCATAGAGCATTTATACGCCTGTGTTATCCACACTAACATATGAGGCTGCTGGTCTACATTCTAAATCGAACATAGTAGACTGTTTCTCAGGTGTTTAAGAGGTACTTTTGAACCAATATAATTATGTAGGCGACACACTAAGGATCCTCGTATCAAGTTTGAGAAATGCTCCCTCTATATATGCTACTTCTGCATAATATATACTAGTAGGAACAATTCTAAGAACCCAGGTCCCGTTATGTCCCTATATTGGATAGTTTGTGATCAAACTGAGTCACCCAATTGCCATGCACACATTTCCTGTTGAGCAGAGTCACTGAGAGTTGGCATTCTATAAGCTCGCATTTGCTAACAAGATGATGCATGGTCGCCATATTGGTAATGCTTATGGTCCACTGACCTTGCGCCATAAATGTAAAACTAATTCCCCGAGAAAATCAGACTTCTGTGGGGGTAATTGAGAAGTCCCGATACAATCAAAGAATGTTGACACATGTCTGAATGTATCAAGACGCACCGACAATAGCATATAATTCGTACTAAAACGGAACATCCGGGGGGGAAAGAAGCTTCCAGTGAGCTACTCTTAGAGAAGTTATTTTATTAGCGTCGGTAAAACATGGCATGCAAGAGTCTTATCGACGCGGAACATGCGGCGGCATTTGTCGGATTAGGTTACCATGGTTACGTGCACTACGGCGGAGTGTCGTCTGCTTTTTCAAATGGACAAAAGAACATCCAGGCGTCTAATTAGCGCGGCAAATTAAGCGTTTTGGTTTGACATGGCGAAACATGGCGGCATCTTCTAATTAATGCCAGTCTCGATGTGGTGGACGTCGATCGACGTCAAGTCGGGCGTCCGTCATCCGGTAACCATGGTTACAGCATTGAAGCGGAACGGAAACATCTTTGATACTGAACGAAAACAAAGTGGCTTCAGATCACCACCACCCCATAGCGCCACCACACGAGGCTTTTTGTAATCACTGAGCCGCGAGATCGTCGGCAACCGAGAAGCCGTTGTCTTGACGGTTACCGATCCTTTCTGAGTGTCCTCCACGCCCCATCTTGTTTTGTTTTCCCATTTCATGCATCGATTCTTCGCCTAAAAGCTGTGATCTTTTCTTCTGTAATCGGCCGACATTGGGGGCGGGTGGACAGGGCTATAGGGAGCGTCCATTAGGGGCCTCTACGGCCGCTGCTTTTAACGCCCGCCATCTTTCCCGCCTTTTGTCACTCTCCTCAGACGCCGCTCAGACGCTGATTGGAGAAACGCAGCCTCGTTCCGGATGCTGTTTGTAGACTCGGCGTTTTCCGATTGACCGCGTCGGCGTCTCGACCGTTAGTCAATGGTGGACAGGGAAGGAAAGTCGATCCGCAGAAATCATAGCCATCAGGGTTCACGTTCCGCCGACCCCTTAGTGGGGCCCCTGATGGGGGGTTCCCCATGTCGCATGTCAATTTTAAGAAAGGCCCATGTCGCATGTCACTAAGCAAAAACCCATGTCACTAGTGTCACTAAGTGGTATTGTTTATTGAGCCCCACAGCAAGAAAATTTTGACATTTCTAGCACCAAAATGGTGCATTCTGATGCATTTTTAGAGCCTAAGCCCCTTACACTTCCTGCAGAGAACACCCTCAAAGAATTTTGAATATCTAGACTTGAAATAGTGCATTCTGGTGCACTCTCCAATCATTTTTCTCATGTCACTAAGGCCCATGTCCCATGTCGAATTTAAGAAACAGCCCATGTCCCATGTCACTTACATGACCATGTCCCATGTCGGATTTAAGAAATGGCCATGTCACCATGTCGAATTTAGGGGTCTAGGGCCATCTTAGTGCTATGCTGCCCCCTCCTCCCTCCGGCCCGCCCCTTTTTCTTCTTTCAGCATTACAAACCTGCATTTCGTAGCCTAACAGATGGCGCTTGTATATGACGTACGTGCGTGCGCCTTCTATAATCAGTGTGAATGGGATGAATGTAGATAGAAGTCATAGAAATATAGAAGGCTTTGCATACCGCGTTGTTAAAGTCTGCTGATGTTAGCCTATATGAAAACACACCGGGAAAACACATAGACCATTCACTTAGAACCTATACAAGGAAGCAATTTGTTGATGCCTGACTAATTAAAGGACGTTATTGAACTATTCTGAATAGAAAAAGGAAAACATGCCTACACACGTATCAGTATACTGAACCCTCATAAAGGGCGCCCTTTATATTGGCGCTAGAACGCACAGAGCGCTATTATACCATGTGGCTTCCTCTGTGGCTTCAGTATTTGGCCGTTATAGCTGGCTTCTATAATGGCTTCCGCTCAGCCTTAGTTAGGGTGTAGTTGGGCTAATTATCTAGCAATAATTAGCCATTAGCCTATTAGTGAATTGCTATAAAACTGATTTACACAGCTTGAACCCTGGCTAATAGCTTTTACATTCTGTAAAAGCTCAATTCTGGCCATATAGGTTTATGTGTTCATGATCCCTTGGGCTGAAAGTATAGTATGCGTGTATCGCATGTGTTCGATTCCAACAATTCAGCCATCAGTAGCCTAAACATTATGTTTATTGCGTACATTTATGAATACAATCGTACTAGTTTTCCGCATTAGGTACGTATGCACCGAGGGCTGCATCGGTCGGTGTTAAAGATCTCTGAGGAATTTTGGGCACAGAGACCCTTTACCGTACTGTCGTGTTTAAGCGCACCGGCGCTTATAAATATGGAGGTATATTTACCCCCAGTGCTAATACAAGACAAGCGCTTATTAAAAACCAGGCGCTTAAACAACACGTCGGCATTTTTATAATTATTATGTACAAGCGAAGGTGGGGGTCAAATTAAAAAGAAAATGGGTCTACATACGTAATGGAATCGCCCTTACAATGCAGATCTCTGTCTGTACTCATCTCTGTATATCCCTGATTGTGACATATACTGAGAAAAGGGACCTTACTTAAGTTACTGCACCCTGTATACTAAGGGCTCTTTTTCGTAAATCGGGTGACATATTGCATTTACCATTTTTATACAATGAGATACACTATATAATCTAATATTGTTATATCCTCTTGCAGCTGTGGGCCCCGGCTGCCCGGACCTGTCCATCCCCATGAATGGCACGGTGGTGTACCGCATGTTTAACGGAGAGCTGACGGCCAATGTCACGTGTCTTCCTGGTTTCGTGTTCGCCGGCTCCGACCACTCCACCATGATGCTACGTTGCAAGGGCTCGGAGTGGAACCTCCCTGTCAGCTCCTGTGTCGGTATGTGAACCTTTTAGTTAGTTTAGTTATTCTAACTCACTTTCCAGTTATCCAGTTTTATTTGATCCGGATTTATTTGAATTGGAAATAGTAAAGAAACGAAATACAGTGTATGTCCTATCACTAGGTTGGATTATAGGTATTTTGAGTTTTGCAATTCCTAAAGGAAGACTTTCGATTGCTCACACTAAATCTATCATTGAATTTGAATTCAATAAACCGGGCCTAACTAAAATCTGATGTTTGTCTGACATAAAGAGATTGTGTTAAATCTTGTTTCTTCTGTACCATTTGATTATGATTTATGTACATATATGTGTTACGCTTTTACAGCAGTAAAATATGCAAATGTGGTACATGACATTATAATTAACCACTTCACACACACACACCCCAAGCACCTTGTTTAGTCTACATTATGTCAAAGTGTAAACATTCACCTTAAGGGCCACTTCCACTGAGCAGGTATTGGCACAATCCATTGCTCATCCATCTTGATTTCAAACCCACATTGACCAAATTTGCCGTTTTTCGGTCAGAGGGATTTTTGAGATAGCCATTAGGTGGATGAGCGACGGGTGGGCGCTACACCAGCCAAAAAGAATTGCCCCTTGTGGAATCGGTCATTTACTTGCCCTGTTAGTTACCAATGATCCATGCTTTTGATGTTTCCTCCCATAGTGTGTAGCTACCCAAATATAGTATTTTGCATTATATTGCTATTATACCAATGTCATGTTTCTTCAACTTCCGTTGGCAATCAAATGGACCAAAAAAAAGAAAGTCTAGTGAAGCCTTTGAAGGTTCTTGTTTTTGTGTAGTACACTGGTCCACGTTCTAATCCCACATATATTGATTTGCTTGCTTATCGCAGAGTTCGTACCCACAAGTAAGTACCTGGTACCTCCATCTGTAATGTGTGTTGACAGTTGGGTGTAGTCTTTGTTAAGTTCTCAAGGTCCAAGTACCGTTATAGAAACAGCCAAACAGAGGTGTGGAAAGCTGTGATCACGGAGTCATTTCACAAAGTGAGGCTATGTGAAATGATAAGAGTGGCCAACCAAGGGCGGTGTGAGCAGTTAACACCCTCTCTGAGACTGTTTCTCTGGGTGTTTTTTTTTAAGAAAAGAAGAATGTTAAGGCAGAGTTTGCCCAACAAAATGGTCATTTTTCAGGTTCACCCCCCCCCCCTTACGCTACCTAGACTTTTTTTTCTCATAGTCAGACAATTATTAATATTATGGACACCATCACGACCTTAATATATAAGGATGACACGAATTGCCGTCAGTTCTTTCTTCTTCTATTTATTGATAACCAAGATGAAACAGAGCTCCCTTCCGATCCATTTTGTCACTAACTTGAACCTGAAAAGTACCTTTTTGGCCTTAACACATGGGAAATAAAGCTACTGACCCACCAGGACAACTGGGAAGCCACAGGAGATGGTGCATGGACTACTCAACCGTCGTCAACAATAGTGCTATGCCTTTTTACTATACAAAATAATTAATGCATGTTTTCCTCGGTTTTTGCTTCAGCTTAAGTTGTTGGTATATTGCATGTACGCAACCCCTGCATGACTTTGATTTGTATAATGATTCAACCATTTTACCCTTGTTTTTGTTATTGTATATGCCTTTGTTTTAGATGTTCCTGATAGCAACCCCATTCCCTCATCCCCTGCCCATCCCCATGTCTACCTCCATCTTTTGAAATGGGGATGTAATAAAAGCTTTGTCATGTGCATGCATATCTACCCCCTATATATGTTGGCTTCTATTCAACCTCCCATTCTCTGTCAATCACCCTGCTTTTTTCGGGCGTATGACCTGTAGCTCTACCCCCTGCACTGGCACACTTTACACACGCACACTACTTCTTTACTCAGGGCTTTAGCTGTCTCGGTAGTAATGCGTCTCTGGTATTAATGATAACTTAGCTTAAGCACTGGCTACATAACTATCCTGCAATTGCTACCACGTGATCAACGTCTGCACAATACGTCATCAATTTTGCGCACTACGTCATCAGCGTCGTGGACGCAGCTAATAGGCGCCTACTTCCGGCCGCACGCTTTATCTTTTATTTCTGGAAGCTGATTATCCTTTGATCGCCTCCAGAACGACAACTAACCGCCACTCTATATAGGGTTATGTGTAAGGGTAGGATGCGTGTGTTACATCTATCTCTCTCTAACACCCTGCAGCCTCCTCCAGCTTGTAAAGCCTCCAGTAGGGGTATTAAGTGCTCACTCACCATCAACTACCTAATGTCTCCAATATATAACCTAAACACACATGTCTCTAAACCTTGTCTAAATGCACATCTGTGTAGTATCTTAATCTATAAAATGTACCTTAGCACTAGCTTATCTATTAACGTCTATAAACTATAAACCTTTCTCAATTCTATCTTATGCCACAATGTACATATATCCTACTTTTTTTCTAATGCACACTTTTGATCAATAAGAGATGAATTGCATCGCTCTCAAAACTATATCAATATTTGGGTTGTTTGTATGAGTTCTTTGAAATGACTTTTAGATGACAGTGTATACACTTTGCCATGTTTTCCCCCACTGTCCTTGATATCAATTTTTGAGTATTTTGCTGATGTATTTGCCCTGGTGTGCCCTCTTTGCCAGCCTCCCGGGGGCCGAGTACCGTCAGACCACGGACAGGTAACTTAATGCTAGATGTTAGACATTAGTGTTATCATTGAGCGTGGCCACACCCCCGTGACGGGGGCTGTGGGAATAGGTAGATACCAAGGTGATAACCCCCTATAATGCCAGGCACCCACAACATCAGGAATCCAGACCACTCAGCTTTGCACACGCATGTTAGCAGTTATATTTACCTAAACGTTATAAGGCGTTCATCTAGTAAAGTAGTCATTTCTATTAAAATAGTTAAGCAACAAGAAGACTATATAATTTGTATGGATGTTACATGAGTTGTCAGAATATGATTAGTAAGGCTCTAGTTGAATAACAAAGTCCGCATTCATAAGAACTTAACCTCCAATTAGCCATTACGCCAGCCGTTTTATGAGGCCATGTATGATATAAGTGGCAAATTGATGATTAAGAGTTACATTCAACTAAAATAAATACTGAGTTATTCATGTGGTAAACTTAATAGCAACGAGCTTTAAGCACACGTCTCTATTGACCGTATTTATCTAATTTCCAGTCAATATTAAGGATATTTAAAAACGGCTTGTGATGATTAAGTAGCCATAGTAACATTCACAAACTCAAGGGAAAAGCTTATACTAATCTAAGACATTTAAAGTGAGAATAACCGTGTTAGTGCTAGGTATGCAATTATAGAAAAGAGCAAAAATGAGAGTTAAATCAGTGTAGAGAAACAAATGGGTGTGCAGCAAATCTGGTAAAGTCATTAATATATTTGGAACAATGATATCAGTACAGGCCTCATTTCTATTTAAGTTAACTCAGTGTACACAATGATTCTTGGATAAACCTCTCAGCATTAGCTTCACCAGACTGTACTGGACGTGGTATAGTTATCTCTCTCTTCATCCCTCAGCCACACACAATAACCCACTACAACATAGGCAATGACTGATTGTAGTGGTGCTGGGGCAATGTCAATACACAAAAATGACGGAACTATCAATTACCATCTCCCTATATGAATTTTCCCAGGGCCTGGGTGTAATAACGCCATCAGCGCCTTTCCCACGGAGCCAAAAAGTGATGGGCTCATTGCTGGTCTGGATTTAATAAGACTATTATTAAATGAATTTTCTCATAATGTGCTTCAAGCTAGACGGCCTTGATGGGATCAAACTTTGATGGGTAGTAGTAGGCCCGTGTAAATACGGTTCCAATTATACCTTATTCTAATTGTCATGTGTGATTAATATACTGGTATTTGAACATTGAAGGTTAAAAAGATAATCTTAGAACTTAGAATACACAGATTAGACATTAAACACGAATTAGGGAAATGTGTTTATGTGTATATTTAGCTATAGTATTATTTGTCTTTCTTCAAATGCATCAACCTTGTTGGTTAATGTAATTTCAAGTAAATTTACTGATCTAAATTAGCTTTTATCATGAGGTATATGGGTAACCTAGATGTAAAAATTAACCGTTTATTATAAACCATACTGATATTTCCTGAATTGAAAGGGAAGATTATAATTTTAGATTGGCAATACATGTTTAGGGATTCCTTGGCCACCGCCTGCCACGCTGCATACACCTGTCTCACACCTCTCCACCCTGACTACTTCTTCACATAGAACCACCACACCCCACAACCACCTGCACTCACAATCTCCAGATAATAACCACTATCAGCAATCTGCATGCAGATAGCAGGCATATTGTATGGAGAACCTCCAATAAGCGGCTATAGCCTGATTAATCCGTCATTAGTTCAAATAGGCAATCAGAAAGGTAAGCGGGCTCCCTGATAATCCATCTTCTTCCAGTGTCCGCCGCTAAAAGTATCCTGGATAGATCAGGCTAGGGCAATCCAGCCCCGCCACCAGGCAAATATTTGACTGCATGGGACCCAGGGGATGGTGTAGGACTGCCACTCCCCCCCCCCCCCGTCATTCTATACCTTCTTCTTACTACACACTTTCCGGAGGAAATGCTGTACCATATGAAATGTATTAGACGTATATTCACGGTTGGCTTGATGGACTTTTCTTATCCCTGCCTACTCAATTGAGATGAAGCTCTACCTTGAATTCCTACAAGATAATATGTTTTAAAAAGAAAATCAATATTTGATCCCGATGTGATTAATTGATTGTTTAGCTTGCTCGCCTCCGAGGGCGAAGCGAATATATTAATCACGCAGACGTCAATAAGATATCAATGTTTACATTTCTCATTTTCTTGCTTAGTTCGATAAAAAGTGTCACCATACCTTTTATCAAGTAATTCTGTAGCAAATTCACTTAACATATCGGGGGGGGGGGATCGGTGGTAAAACAACAGGAAAAAATGAATTCATATTATACCAGAATTGTCTTAGATAATGTCCCAATTAAGCTATTCCACTTAATATTCCAATATACATCAATGCCTATATATCCAGCTGATTCCAAAATCCTATCCCGAATTTGCAGGCAGTGTCCATCTCTCTCTTTACTATACAAGCCTTATACGTGGTCTGTCTAGCAAAGTTATGGGCGATAATACGGGAAGTTGATGCCATGACATGCCATTGGGCTCAGTGTGAGGGGCCCAACTATTGTCACTGCACTCCACCACCACCCACAGGCATCACCCACAGGCACCACCACCACCCACCACCACTATACTCAGCACTGACTGACCCACCACCCCCACTCTATTATTCATGTGTAGATCTAAATCTATTTATAGCTATTCCACTCGCTATGATCAAAGCTAGTAACTGGGTAAGAAATCAGCCCCAAATCCACCATTTTGTCAGTAGTTCACTGTCCATCATACCGGCTATGCTGTTGGCATGTAACGGTTTACTGCGCCAATGGCATGTTGTTGGATATTTCCTTCGAAAGCGATGCCAATCTATGTTTTTTTTCTCTCTCCCCCAGAATGCCTTTCAATCTCAGCTGGTTCCCTGAAACCCTACTATGTGGCACTGGTGTCTGAATCGAAATTTAGGCCAGGCAAGCCTAGGGACCCCTTCCTATAGGCCTACTTTGTGAAATGGGTCTGAGCATGCAGGACAATCCCCCACCCTCTCCTCAAACCTACCCGCCAACCAGCACGACCTCCTCCCTCTCCAATCTAATCTCTCAATAACATGTTTCTCAGATATTAATAAATGGCTTTTCTCCAAGGACAGGAAGGCACGTTTATTCCCACTTTGACAGAACTGGTTTTAAAAAGATTGTGTTTTCTTTATTGCAGCTACCTCCCTGGGTACGACGAGTCTGATTCCTACCGGCTCTAACATCCTTACCAGCGAGGCCAACGACTTAGTCAAGTCAAGCTCCATAATAGGTAACTATTAAAGGGTTAAACGGCCCTAAAATCACATAGCACAGGATGCATATTACAGGGTGTAAGAGTCTTTCCACAACAGGAGTAATCTTCAATCTTGCTGTCTGCATGTTTTTTAATCGTCAGCGATCGTCTGGTCAACACATGCGAAAAGAACTAACCGATACTGCAACTCTCCTATGATCGTTCAGATTATTTCAATCACTGCAAGCCGAAGTGGATATGCTAGATTTGATATTAGGTCTGGCTGTGTGTGATCGAGACCTACTATGATGTCGAGTATTATGATTAGAAGAGGTTCCGATGGGATTTTGATCCGTCACGAGGGGGTTTCAAGTGATTCCTTCGTATGGCAGGGATCTTTCTGACTATTTTAAACTGCCAGTATTGACTGTCTCACTCTGTAGCCTATTCCATTTCAACGTGAGTCTTGTTTAGGAAAGATACATGATACTGCTTGGTCATCGCTTACACTGTCCAATTGTTAAATTCCTACTCTTGATTTCAATTATGTTTTACTCTATACACCCACGTTGAAATCCCCAGTGGTTCTTAATGTTCATAATTCAAACAGCCAAGTACATTTCACCAGCGGGTGCCTTGGTCTTTTAGTAAAGATTACACGTTGGATCACAAGCTATTCTGTGAAGCTGTGAATTTCTTAGGGTATTTTGAGAAGCTGCTTTAATTCCGCCCCTACAAGAGATAGGAGAGATAGGTTTGGCGACCAGGACCCTATACACCCCCATAGCGGGCTCCCCGACACGTGGGCCTATCGCCCTGCACGCTTCACTAGACTCCCACACGGGAGCGCCACCACCAGCACAAAGATGGATTGACTTTGACCTTCAAGCAGTGGGCGATAATGGCAGAATTTCCAATACTCTCGCCGCCACCCGCCCCACAATCCGGGTCTTTAACTTCACCCAGGCCCTGTCCAACTTCCCCTTTTAAATAACAAAAGTCTCCACCGACCGGAAGTGGAGCTTCCTTATGGATGGACCAGAACCGGAAATACTGTGGGCGTCTTTTTGTACCTACTTTGGGGGTACTTCTCTAAATAACCCCTTAGGGGTTTGTATTGTTCTGGGTGATTTTCCCACCTAATGAAGTGTGAAGGGTGGTGGTGTGAGGTGTAAGGTAGGTGGGCGGAGGGTGGGCAGATTCATAACTCAGCTGAATTATACCTATCAAACACCCACTGTTGACACGAGTTACTGGTATATATGATGGTCATAATGCCTTTGGGAACGGGAAGATGAATTGTCTTTTCAGCTGTTTGATCACTGATATATGCTCCAGGATGTAAGACAAGCGCCTGCAGACAGGATAGAAATGTATAATACCGAATTCACTTTGAATAAGGCAATCTCAAAACACAGTTTCTGATGACATTGTACGGAGTAAAGATTAGGATGTAGGGTTTTGATACCTAGATGAATAATAGATTTTCACCCAAACATAATACCCAGGAATACAGTACTCATCACTGTAAGCTTACTAGGCATTATGCAACAGAATAGGAGAGCATCCAGACCGACCGTAGGCGAAACAAGAAGCTGCCAGCAAGTTGCTGCCAGCCGTCGTAAGGGTAGTAGTATATGAAGAACGGACATTGACCCGGGCGACTCCTATGTTGTCTGATGTGGTCATGCATCCCCCAACCATTCGTGTCAATATCAATACATCCCACTACATCCTACACATGCTGGAGTTTCGGAATTACGATGTTTAAGGGAGAGAGTCTGCCATTTATGTGAATAACTAGCACTATAACAGACCGTTGATAATGGCCTCAGTGACAACGCTTTGATGTCAATCTGGTGAGCATCTAATTGTCCGCCATGCTACTCTACTGGAATTCATACCTAGACTAGAATTACCTGTGGACCATGAAGGGGGACAATTAAGTAAAATTCACTATCTGAGTCACAAACAACTAGATATGCACTGGTCCAGATACCCTGCATAGTCAGATACATACTGAGATGTACATGTACAATTAAATAATAACGTACTTATATATAGCCCCTCTTCCCGAACATATAAATGTCTGTTTACATCATCAGTGGGTTGGATCCTTTCTAATATTGCTAATATTTCGCAGGCGTTCAATGTGTGTGTGTAAATTTGCTAAAACGTGCTTTCACTGCTATGTGTCCTATTCTTGGAGTAATTGCGTAAGCTGTTGTGTGACAAGTCTAGCCGATGGTGATATGGCACAATAGGAATGGCTGCTGAAGCCAGTATTGATCCCGTCTGGGGTCAGATAACGTGTAATTGTGTTAATCCCCATAATGGCCTGCAGCCTTCCCACAATGCGTATTTAGGTAGACTTCATACCGGTCTCTGAACTTAAGCTATATATAAGATATCAAAGGGTGGGACGCTATAGCAATATCCCGGTTCATGGTTATCTGTCATGAGTAGAGCTACTGAACGGGGTGTGTAATGGATTAACCCCACACCCATGTATACAGGTAGTTGCCACAGAGCGAGGGTGCTTACAGCATGGCTTACTCTACAGATTGTAAGTCTCTGCATGTACTACAAGTAATCACAATTATTTAGCGGACAAAGATAGCAGGCGCCAACTCACTGTATAGGTCCCAAATACGGAGAGAGGGATAGTAGTATATGGAGAGTGGGGCTTGAATAAGGCATCTCAGCGTGAGGCAGGTTTATATAATGTATCGGATCTCCCCACAACACACGGCCCCTTTGAATGATCCCTATACCTAGATACACTGCAAGTCTAAATTCCACTATCACATGTGTTATCCCAATATAGCCACAAGTACGTCAAGTGATATATTGTATATGTACCGGTAGTCGTATGCATGCACTGTGATGCCGCTCTCCTATAGCTATCGTTTGGTACATTTGTATACGAACTACATGTCGGGTCTGGATGTTGGTGTCATGCTAAGCGCAGTAGCATAAGAATATTGGGCCGAGATTGGGATTTAGATCGGACCACCCAGCGGAATTTAAACAAAGTAAACACTCCCCTCCCCTGTCAATAGCAGGTATTGCCTCTACGTTCCTAAACAGCACATAGACTCCTAATCTTAGTATTATGTTAGGACGCTGAGATCCAGGTGGTTATACATGGTTGGCATATTAGTTGATTTTCTCCATCAAAACATCCTTGGACCTGAATATTTGACCTACGTCACGCCCTATTCCCATGGGTTCATAATGGCCTAGGGGAACCAGACATCCCTAGATAAGAGAACCTGTGACAATTCTCTCTGCCATTCTGCTTTAACCCACAGCATGTTGCTAAGTCCTGGGGCACCATGGGTCAATAGAGACCAAACACTACATGGGCGTCTTTATTGATAAGTATAGGCAATACTGACCCTTGGGTCCCTTAGCCCTCAGCTGTAACTATGGTAACAATGAGGGATCTCCCCTCCCAGGTCCCAGAGGAAGTTCCAGTACTAGGAAATTGTAGAATATCCACTATAAATGAACAACAAACGAACCTACTGAGAGAGTCAGAGACTATATAATCCGGAAGTCAGAGTAAGTCCTGACGTTATAGGAGATCATTATGCATGCTGGACTTTTATATGGCCTATGTTTCAGCTTGCAGTTGAGGATCGCCAAGGAATAACTGGCCTCTCGCAAAGCTACGTCTGACAGGCATTCTATCTCCATCTTTGGATCTAATCAGTGTTCCTCTGTTGACCATGAATGTGTCCCTTACACCATACCTAATAAATTATACACTTTGGACATATGGTCTGTGGAATTACCTTACCATAAGCTCCATTCCTATATCTTTTATAGTTCAGACAGTTTTGCTTGGCATCCTCGAAAAAGATTTTTTTTAAATTGGTATAATAACTTCAAGTGGTGCTGTTTATGATGAAATCGATTATGGTCCGGCCGCATACCTTATTGCTTTTTTGGTGTGTATGTGACCGTATGACAACTAGCAGCCAGTACTAGCACCTATGTCTCGATCTGTGATATTTTCAGCTCATTATCTCACTCTTCATACACAGCTGATCTACTAACCAGCTCGCTCTGTATAACAGAACCTGTGCTTGAAGAGTAGCCCCGTCCTCGCCTGTGCGTGCGCAATGCGTCGGTGGCACGTGATCCCTCATGTCTAACCAATCACAGCGACTTTAACAGCGGGTCGTCGGCGTCGGGCGTCTCTTATCTAAGTAAGTCTGGCCTATCGATTGTCGTCTGCAGAACGCCGAGTTATGGCGGGAACGGGAGCTGCTTTTGTGGAAGCGGGAATCCTCCCCCAGAGTCTACACAATAAATCAGAAACAAAAACTGGGTCGGGGCCTGCAAATCCCGCCCTGACTGAGCGCCCACTACCCCTAATGGGTTCCTGTGAAATGATGGCCGCTGCATTTGGGGAAAGGAGCTTCAGAAAGTGATCTGATACCATAGAGCGGATAGATACAGGACGTGCTAACCAGGAAGTGGATACGTCAAAGCAGAATCTGATGACGCCACAGTAGAACCTGATGACGTCACCACACTGCCAGTGGGTTGTCAGGGATCTCTGATGCTGGGTATATTCCTGCCCGTTTTAGGATAGTCGGAAGATCCTGTGGCCAGTGGCACCCTTGCCGCAAGGAACCATTGAAAAAGTGATTTCAAGCCTATTTGTACCCCAATGATTTATGAGATTCCCCGCTTCCCTGCCAACTCCACTATGTATAATGAAAATTGAAATTGGGACCAGGAAACAAGATGGCGCCGATACAGTCTGGACCTCCTGTGTGAGCAGCGGAAGCCTGAGGGGTGGATGGTCGTTTCTTCAAGATAATTGTGGCCTGCTTTAGTTGTTGCGTGATGCCCTGTCCCCTCTGTAACCATGGGAGCAGCTGACAGGAAGGAGTGCCTCATGTTTAGACGTGCTTGATTTGATATAATTGTGGTTCTCCTCCATCAAGGGGCACGCATCTCTCCTGTAGTAGAGTCCTGTCCTGGTGTGTAGTAGAGATAGACCGGGTAGACCCCAAAGGGGATCTTTGTGAGAGGCTAGGAGATAGAGACAGAGGCAAGGAGACAGAGACAGGAGCGGAAACCATTCATGTGAAGTTTCAGCAATTAAGCTTTACAATCAAATGGCAGGATCTAGACACCAGAAGGGGCAAACTTGAATAACATTTCAAGTGGACACAACATAAAGCTTTGATACAGATGAATAGAAACAGGTGAAATTGTTGGGTTGGTTCAGCACTCTCTCACCCCCTCTATTGAACGACAGAGGAATTCGACAATGCCAAAATGCTTTCTCCCTCTCATGATTTCAACCCTGCAAATTCCTCCAGTTCATTGATTGCCCTGGTGGTGCATGTACACGGACTATCCATACGGCTTCAGGTATTGGCCTCACCTGACGCTGTTTGTTTTAAGGTGACCTTCCTTTGAACCATGCTTACAATGGGGGTGAGCTTTGAATTCATAACACCACTATTGCCGCTCACATCCTCAGAAGGCTGTGTTTACCCCCACTTTGTGGTAGCAATGTACGGGACACTGCTACGGGCTGCCTTCTAGAAGGGACAGTCACGTTTCCGGTTAAGAATGGTATGGCAAAGTGTTCAGGTATCTGATCGGTGTTCTTTGGTCTTCAAATATTGTCAATACCATGTCGCAGGCATTCCAATTCAAAATCGATGGGTGAAGTACAATGGGCAAAGGATTAGTAATGTTGATGCGATTAGGATTGTGATGTTTGTGCCCGTTGGACAGGTTGCAATCATTCCCGTTAAAACTTACACTTATCCTAGAGGGAATCCTATTTTTCAACAGCGTGTTTTTAATGCATTGCCCCTTTCCTGTTTGGCATACGTTACTCTGGGAAACAGATGCAGGCCCAGGGGCATAATCACATCTGTTCAGGATTCAATAAGTAATGGAGGGTACCATAACAAATGCTTTTATGTAATTTTATTTCAATTAAATAGTTAAACAACGCATTGCCTGTAGCACTGCCATTCTGATTGCTATTGAACAAAATCACGTGTATGAACATAATAATTATTATGATGGATAGCTTTACTCCAAACTTACTTTATACTCTATGTTTCTTATATATGTCCAATCCCTTCCCTTTACAGGTATAGCACTTGGCGTGGTGTCAGCTCTCCTGCTCATTACCCTCCTCCTCGTACTCTCTCTCTACCTTCACCGCAGGTGAGTATGGCATTAAATATGCTAATTTATTCTAATCAATCTAGCAATCAAAGCCCATCTTGCTCCATTTGGGACTTTAAATCCCCATTTGCCTTTCGTTTAGCTTCAACTAGCTTGCATCATATGTGTTACCGATCATTTCTATTTTTGTAATTCAGGGGATATGTTTCCCTTTATATGCTTCCATACTGCAGTGATACTGTTGGTGTTAAATTCAGGCTTGTAGTTGGGTCTAAGTGCCGTGTGTTTTGTGTTGGTAGGTCGGTATCCCCCTAATAAAATAAATGAAAAAGTATCCAGTCTTAAATATCCTATATCAATCCATATCGAGTTAGGAAAGAGAACATGTTTCTGTATTTGTTCTGTCCACTGGTCATTGTCCTCTATGTTTTATAATTTATCTTTTATTAATTGCGTTCTGCATACCAGTCCTCCAAAGCATACCAACACAGCTTATATAATCATAATATCCCTTCACACTACATAATATTAATACTAAATGTTAACTTGCGTCACCTACCATTGCACAGCACACTTTGTTGAGTTGCTATTTTTGATATAAATTCATGTCGGACAGGAGAATTGATACATGCTTTCTGCACAAGTCAAGGTCACAGGGTAAGACAGCATGAAGCATGTAGACAATTCACCCTCCTCTGTAACCAAGGTTGTAGTCAAGGCGCCATCTTGGTAGCTGCAGCAGCTTGTAAATGATAAACTAGAGCCCTGCCCGCAGGTATCAGGTTTCAGGGCCCTCTAGAACATAGGACCCTAGCCTGAAGGCCCTCAGAATTAAGGCCCTGAGACAAAGGGCCCTTCGATGAAGGCCCATGGACTAAGCATCTATTTCAAAACCCGTCGGACAATGGCTGCTTAAATTAGATGTGGCATGTAAAAGGGCCCTTGTCTTGAGGGCTTATGGTTAAGGGGACCCTGGAGGGAAGCTTTTGAGAGAGCCAAACTCCCAGAGTGTCCTGAAGCCTGGTACCAGGGCAACAGCAGCAGCCGCCGCAGAGTTACAACTGTTTTATTTGACACCATTTTCTGCCCTGTCCCTCACTTAGCTGCAAGGATACCATGAGGTAGGCTATATGGCGTGTCTTGTCCTGCTCGTCGGGTAGCACGTGTTTGGTGGCATGGTCAAGGTTAAGCCAAGGTTATTCATTTGGGTTCAAGGTCATGTCTTTTGTATTGCGAAATTTTAGTATTTCATATTTTTGTGAAGACATCTTTGCTGTAGACGTGATAGTATATGCAATTTGTTGTTGTATAAGTGCTTCTGTAGGGTGATGGTTTTTTGTGGATATTTTTTTTAAAGTATTTCCACAGCTTTGCTATTTAGATGTAATTTTGCGCAATTTTGATCAACACTCCATTTTCAATGGCAAACCATTGAAAGGTGGGATCTACCACAGATGTCTTTTTGGTCAAATATAAATTTCTGCTTTGCAGTAGACCTAATAAATTAGCTACTGGAGAAGAACAAGTATATCTGCTTCAATAAAATTAATATACTTTTATTCTAAGATTCAAAGAGGAATGGGTGCTCGGAACAACATTAAAAAAATCATATACTCTAACAGATATATTGCGACTTTTCTCTTACAGAATTGTAAGGTAAAAGAGCCAAAAGTGTACTCAGTATAATCAGACAATGATTTAACAGCTGTATTCAAACTACAACATGCGTGCTATGCTACATCCCCGGCAGGTTTCGTACAAACAGCGACACCGACCAGGACCTAACCTTTGCCCATTTCCTCATGCCCTCCGGCCTGTCGTGCCATGGCAGACAGAGCTCTCGGCCTAACATGTCTCAGTCAGGGCTGGAGGAGGAGGACATTATGTAAGCCTTAAGTACACCAGGCAGTTTGCATAACCCTCTAACACGCGTGTGCAAATTTGATCGTCTATTTGCCTTAGAGAAACTAAATAATTAATAATGCCCAGAATAACCTCCTTGTTCCCGGCTATTTGGTATAGTGAAACCCTATTGTACAGGAAGTGACGTCATATTAAAGTGCAGGGATACCTTATTGTGTATAATGACGTCATATTCAAGTGTTTCCTATACAAGGCATGAAGTCATTTGCAGAGAATGCATGAATACAAATCTATCTGCCACATTGAAATAGTGCAAACATAGTACAAAATGATATCGCTTCAATTATACCTTGATTTCTAAATCTATAGATAAGGCATCAAGAATAGTTGCTTTTGTGATAGAGTGGACATTTTAGCGCCATTTTAGCACTTAGAAGCACGCACTTATATATTTTAAAGACAGTGCTTTGATTTTCTTGTACTGTATATTTTTATATATTTATAATGTAAGTAAACCACACCGTATAAATGCACATATAAGCAACATTTTCTAGGATTTTAGTATAAGGCCACTCTTGCCATTTCTATAGATTTCAACAATTTTGAGTCATTGTGAAACTAATAGGTTCTCTATTAGTTCTATTATTCGCTTATAAAGTATTTTTAACTACAAATAATGTATCAAATTTAGAGATAATTAGAGCTTAACATTTTAGCTAGCAGACATTTTCTGAATGTGTATGGTAAAGACAACACACTGATTTAATTAAAGGCTGCATATGATAGCATGTCCCTGTGGAATGCCATGCCAATTTTGTGTTTGTTGCCTGTAACATAGACAGGTTAAACATTTGGGGAGTCCCTTGCACCTCCCTATAAGTAATGAAATTAAGCGTGTCAGCCATAAATGCTTCTGTATATATACACACATAATTAATTCCTGCCATGCCATAGCTGTAAGATCTCTCTGTGTATATCGTGCGCACCAAACACTTGCTACATAAAGGTTTCTCTGTACGTCGTTGCTCATTTTCCACGTTTTTTTTGCTTCTCCTCTTTTCTTCCTGCCCCGTACACCTCCCCCAGGTCCTGCCTTCGAGGCGCTATCCGGTGGATACGGTTAGTCTGCTTTATCTTACAGAGACTTTCAAAACTTTTCCTACTCTTTCTCTGTGTCGCTGTTGCCTTTTCCATCCCCCGCCTCCCCTCTCCTTCCTCAGTACTTCCTTTTCTTCATTCTCTTCTCTATATGGTTATCTGTGTAGATTGTTCGTTCTGGACACCAGTGAATCCATGTAGGTATGGTTATGTTGACACTGTCGTCATATGTGGTTCCGTTTATCTTCAGTTAGAATCTCAAGGTACGTCTGTGCATTTTAATGGTATGCTGACACCTGGTCAGAAGGTTCTAACGAGAGCAGCGATGCAATTGCAACGCCATGCTGAATACAGCAATAATTATAACTGCATCACCATGGTACATGCAGCAATATAACTGCAGCACCATGGTGAATACAGAAATACAACTGCAATCAATCATCTACAATAATATGGTGACAGCAGCCATTGAACTGCCTCACTTTCTGTGTACGTCAAAGCAGCAATATACTGCTGCATCAACATGGCGCATGCAGCAATACAACTGCTGCACAATGGTGTACGCAATATTAAGACTGCAGCACAGTGCTTACATGGAAAACACAAGAAATTGAGCTCATCTCTTAGATAGTTCCAGGAGGCATTTACAATCTACTATAGAAACAGGCCAGAGGGACCTGATCGGAAATAGTATAGCTTGACCCATCACAAAACCATTCACAGCAGTGCTGTCCCATGACCAGCCATCTTGACGCTATGACATAGGCATCGTAGATACAAGGCTAAAGGCCACCTACCCCTGGATACAGGGTCAAAGGCCACTCACCCTCTTCTCGCATTTAATGTCTTTTCCTGTGAACTATTGCTTATCCGCTGAAATTTTATCGTTCCTGTCAGGAAAAAGAAAGAATGGAGCAGGCAACAAGAAGAGCAGCATCTCATGCTTGGCCAGGCGAACACATTTTACCCATCTTATTCCATTTTTTTCAATTTTTTTTTTTATTCCATGGCTTCTTGTGGCCATTTTCTAAAGCTTCCTTGCATGGGCGTAGAGGGCAGCAGCTTGTGTGCCGCGGCTGTGCAGTGAGGTCGGGCGGCTGAACAATGTAATTGATATTTCAGCAGCCGACAATGCCTTTACTTCGCTGGTACCAACAGGCCCTTCCTGTAAAACGGCCTTCACGGGATGACGGCGTTGGGAACCAGCGGCGTCCGTCTTTGTCCATTATCGGTTTGCCGCCTGCCTGCGTTCCAAAACCCGCACCGGAAGCCAGGCTACGCACAGGCGCATTCAGCCCTAGCAACGTCTGTAAACCGACCGACCATCTGTTTGCTACCTTATCGCTGTGGCCGTGCAAGCCCCTCTAATTGACCAGTGGACGAAGCTAGGACCATTCCATGAATGCTTAGAAAAGGCATAGCGTAACCTCTAGCACCAAGGGGAAGTGAAAATCGAAGCCCTCTGGCGGCCATATTGATAGACCTACTCTGAGGAAGCTTAGAGACAGAAAAAACGTACTTTTCTGCTGGAGAAGTTGCCGACAGTGGATCACCCCGAACGTCCTAAGATAGGCAGTGAAGGGGTATTTAGGGTGATCTGTGTGTGTGTGGGAGAGGTGTATTCTGTAAAATATCAGCCTACAGGGTCGAATGATTCTCTAAATACAAAGATTTCGAACTACTTAGTGCTTATATTCTTTAGAAACATACAAGCTGGCACCACCTCGACCTCTGTTCTCGAGCGTCTTCGCTGGCACCAAAGGTTGAAGGGGGAAGTAGTTCTGGCACGCTTGGTGCTGTGATGTTAAAAGTGTGGATGGATACCGTGTAGGGATCCCTCCAATATATACGGGGGAAGTGATGCGGTCATGGACCCTCAGATACGAGCGAGTTGGGAGCAAGCTTGAATAAATTGAGAAACACGTTGTGTGTACAGGAATTTTCAGTAGGCCTACAGGCCTATAGAGTTAATATGTTTCGTGGTCATCACTGTGAACCTACAGTGCTTGCAGTCGTTTTTGCATCATTCAGTTTAGGCACGTGCATTTAAAACGTTGGATATCTCCTTTGTTATCTCATGGTTATCATGTCATGCCGACACTGAAGTGTATAAATATTGTACAAGTATTCACTTTGACCGACTCCCCCAGCTAACTACAGAATCAATGACGTGCACTAGTTGGAGTCCCCCTGTTCCATACACAACGCAAAACGGACATTAATGACGTTTTCATGTTGGGTATAGACGTCCATGCCCTCTGTGCCACGTTGCACTGTATTCGTTGCTAAGGGGTAGTAAAGCTAAAGTGTCATCCTCCCTTGTGTTTCTCTGTGTCAGTTGATTTCACTGCCATTCTATCGAAAAGTTTTAGGTTTCTATGTTGAATAGCACGGTAAATATTACCTTTCTGAGAATCGCAATCGACTCTTCTGGTTGTGTGCACAAATGTCCTGATTTCATGCTGAAATAGCCAAGTAGATGAACTCTTCAAAGCAACATGATTAAGGTATAAAACGTTGGGGGGTATATGTACATGTAATGGCATTATAACAAGGGCTGCATACTGCAGTGGTTACTTATGTTATAGAAGGTCATATACTTATGCAGAACGTACTTTTGGTCGCTAACACCCAATGCACCACTCCCCTTGCCCACCCAATATTCCCCTAATTCCTGGTTGCTGTGTGTGCGTGTGTATCCCTGACAACCAGAGTGACGATTAGACCACACAGATCTGATCCCCGAACAATCCCTGTGTGCCATGCAGTGCACCTATTTGGTTGCATGTCTGAGTCCATGGTTTTTGTGTACATTTCTGCATGGCGTCAGTTTTTGTCGCCGAATATTGTTAGTGTCCAAATAGTTGGCAATTCCGTGTATTTCTCACCAGTATACTTCTTTTTGAGCACGCTTAAATCGCGGTGTTGAGGTACCAAACCTCTCCGAATAGGGTCAGACTATCCGAAAAAGGTGTCAGCATTTCCCAGAAAAAAGATCAGCAAGAACTCCAAATGCACTGCCCAACACTCCATACGGATTGCTGCTTTCCAGTGAAGTGTCTTTAGCATAAATACTATGTCAGTATAGTTTGATTCTACTCTAGGGATATTTTGATCACTAGTTTTGAGGTTATTTTCTCTTTCTTTGTTCATATGTAATCTTAGAGAACATGCACTGACTTGAAGTGCATTACAAACTACTTTGTACATTATGATTGTTTTTCACATGGTGGGATGGTGTACATACTGATTGTGGGTGATATCCCTACACCGTGAGTGTTGTGACAAAATAATTATTTACCCTACCCAATGTCATATTTACAAAGGTGCAGCCTCTGCCTTGAGTGTATTGGCATTCTTTCTCGTGTCAGTGTTGATTTCTTTTAAAATCGTGAATGATTTGTTTAAATCAGTATCTGTCATCAAAGTATGTTACTATAAATGGTAACCACGCATCGTAAGGATATGTATACGTTTTGTAGAGGTCCCATGTAATAATGGACATAAAAGAACGGACACGTGAAATTCCCTCGATTGGTGTGCTAATTTCTTATAAGGAGCCTTTCTGAACTTCTAATAAATTGAATTTGGAAATTGTTTGGTCGTAAATGTTTGCCTGTATAATATACATGTGCCTTAAGGGTGAGACGGAGAGCCATTAAAACACTTTCTGAACCGCATGTACCAAAGTGTCTCAAATATCCAGAATGTAACTAAATGCCTGAGTTTGCTGTTTCCTTCTACATAGGCGGAAGAAGGCGGAGAGAAAGCTGGACCAGATGAGGGTCGTCTTTAACAACCTCCAAGAGAATGCCATGAACGACGAGACCATCCAGCAGGTTGTACAATTATACACTCTATAATCAAACCCAAGTTTACTTTATTACCCGTGTCATAAACCATGCATGAATTTCAAAAGGTTATGGGCCCCTGCTCTCAACCGATAGTATGTCTCAGTAAATTGCTATAACATAGGGAAGTTCTTTCATCTCCATCTCCATTTTGGCCGAGAATTTCAAATGTTCTTCTAATAATTGAATCAGTCACAGCCTTAGAACTTCCCATTTTCTGTTTTCACCCAGTATGTAAGTTTCCGCCTGACAGCAGATGAGGTTTCTCCGGCTGGTGTCCCTGTATGTTCTTTTGTTCATGTCAACGTCCATATCCTCTCCTTCAGGTGATGGACGCCTCGCTCAACATCAACACTCCCTCCAACATGCGGAAGGGCAAGAAGGGCAAGAAGAACAAGAACACGTACAAGGAGGACGACCTCCAGGGCCGGAACCTCCTCTCACCGCCCTGCTACGCTGATGATGACGATTATGACTCACCCAAGGACATCATGTCGGAGACATACATGAAGTACCCCATGATCATCGACGACACCTACAAGAGCTTCTGTAACGCCCGCCGGGGGTCAAGGACTGGCAAGTACTCCCTGAGTAGGTCACGTGACAGTTACTTGGACGGGGCCGACTCGCCGTACGAGTGGGACGAGTACGACATCACCCGGTCCCGCTCCCGGCCCCGCCCCGCCCGCACCCGGTCAGGGGTGTGGGACAACAAGAGCGTCGCCATAGCCATGACGCCACGGGTCCCGCAGCAGGGGGGCCGCCTCATCGCCGAGCGGAAGACGTTCACACAGTCAGCGCCCGACATCTTGGAGCTGCTCAAACAGCAGGAGGAGCAGGAGCTCTTCCGGTCTCCTCAGCACCGGCTCTACCAACAGGTGTCGGGCGTCTGCCCCGTCCACCCAAACGGCCAGATGACGTCACCGCCACCGGACGTAGCCCTGCCCCCAGGTGTGGAGGGCACGTACTATGGCGTGGCCCCCCGTATGCCCCGTAGCTCAACGCTTGGCACTGTTCACAATCACAGTCACAGGACACTACACCCCAAAAGCCGCTCCGGCTCCAGGGGCAGGATAGCAAGGTGCTAGTTCTTAATACCCCCACAGGTGTCTCTGATCAACACTATTAAGACATGGTCAAAACCTTATAGATCCTGCTCTGAGACATGTGTGCTTTCTTAAGACAATCATTGAGGCAGGATCCTCCAGGAGATGTGTACTCTGTTCTGATATTAACCTTATATCAGAAATCTATTAATGTGTGTACCCTGTACGCATCATGTCTAACAGGTCCTACAAGGACGTGTGCCAGTAAGCCTGGCACCATACACATCAGTTGTTAATGGTAAATATATTCTGGTTTAATTACACTAGGCATGTATTACAGTCATGTTCATTAGTGTGGTCAAATTGAATGCTGTATAATTATACCTCTTATAGAGTGAGCACTCCGAGTGTTCCTGTACAAGGAACATTTTGTTTCAAGGAAAACGTTTATGACAATGGATTATCGGTTTAGTTAAGTCACAAAAGAAGAAATGACGAGGCCTTTATATACATAATCATCATGACTTCCATATGGTAAAGTTCAGTATACATGTACATCTAAGACTATGCGTTAGGCTTAGCAGCAAAGTTTTCTTTTAAACATGGCCATTGTTCATCATTCTATTCCCACCTATTATGAGGACAACACCTTGTTAGCCTCTACACATATACAATTCCATAGTATTGACCAGATAACTGCAGTTAACTTACCCATGCAACTTTAGATTTTGATATTAATTTCGGTAGCCTCGAGTAGAGCTTAGCTCTTGCGGAAAACTTAGATTCAATTTTCCCCTTTTCTGAGTTGTCATTGCAGGTGCATAGAAAACAGTGATGCTCATTTGGTTATGATAGTATAGTTACAGAGTAACGGAAAGGTGTGAATATTGCAGAGACATGGGGAGGAATAGCATCGTTTCGCCAAGTTTCAGGTGCATAGTAGTCATTGTTATTTGTTTTAGGGGTTCATGTCACATCTTGCTCAACAATGTTCAACTTAATTTTCTCAAGGACTCATTCCCTATATAACCAACATTGATCGGGGAGGATGCGCCATGGATGTGATCAGAGATGAGCTTTAGCCCATATATATAGCATGAACTCTGAGTATGTATAAGTTAAATAGAGTGTCTGTTTTTGATACTGCCAATTGTTTAAAACTGCAAAAGCCGATCTCAACGTTGAAAATTAACAAGGATCTTCATGATCATTACACTGGCCCTTGTGCCATGCCCACTTAGTAAGCTGTGGATGGCTGAGTAACTGGGAACCCGGCAGCTGTTGTCATCACACCAGGCCCCTACTGTAGGGTGTGGGCACTCATTGTATTGATTGTAACAAACTGTAGTGTTTAATGAACAGGATGATTCTCAGTCTGTGTGAGGTGAGGTGACTAAATTGTGTGACTTACAAAACACTATAGTATAATCAACACACCCTGGTAACAGAAGCCAAAGCGGACCAAACTTGCATGTTGCCACATTAGTGTATGGACAACACAATAGTGTCATACAGAGGGAATTAGATATGGTTGGGTGGGGGTGCATCTAATATAATTTGAGAAGTATGAATGGCAAGAGTAATTAGGTAATTATTAGGTGATTATATATTCAAAACTGCCATTTTTACATTAGTCCATGTCTGACAGTTATTTGCGTGACAGGATATGATTGGTTTGTGGCAGTCATGGGAAGCTTTATGAATAATCCTTACTTATTGTCTTATAAGTATGATTCCCAGACAAAGTCATAATTCTTGGTATTCATGATTCCACTATATGATAGGTGATGAGTGTGAATCCACCAGTTGTTCCCATTCATATTATCACATAGCCTTATTATCTCATGGTTTGTGTCATAAATGCCAAGTGAAGGAACCAATGCAGGAAACTGCATTCACATCATTGTATGATACCTACAACTGGAGGTGGTTGACGCGACCACCTATAATAATCATGATGAATTCCTATGGAGAAATGCATTGCATTCAGAGCACCTGCTCCGCCATAGAAGAGCTTCCAGAGTCCTACATATGTAACTCTATATGTATCACCACATTAATGGTAGAACTGGTTCTACTATTGGCAGACTAGGACTCCTGCAGGACTTGTTGGCAATCTACCAAGGGAGTCTGGAGAGAATATTTTATCAAACCCTCTCAGAATTCATTCACTTGCCGTTTATTGTCGGCCATAACTCTAATGATAGAGTGTTTCATTGGCGGATTTCGCCCTAGGATTAGGATATACATATATAAGATGAGCCTAAGGCTTGTTAATGTAAATGTTGAACTGTACATACTAAAGAGGCTAACCAGAGGATGAGAGAGGAGAGGATGGCGAGTGTTAGTGTGAGTAAAAGGTGTAGATCTAAACTGATGACTTTGTACTATCAGCATGTGGTGTGACTGCGCGTCTGATGGAATGATATATTACATGTTATTCTCATTAAGTCATGACAGAACTGCTAACTTAAGCAATGCTTTTAGAAATATTGCTTTTCTTGTATTACCTCTAAATGCTATTTTGTCTTTACCTAGATTGCCTTTTGATGTTTGGTTTGTGGGTTTATATATTTTCTATATGATTTGAAATAGTATCATAGCCTAAACTGATAGTATTACATCGTTAGCTGGGAATTCTCCGATTGACATTTCCTTTTTTGTGAAAACATGCTTGTAGAATAGGTTTCATTCCATCGTAATAATAATAATGCTTAGGTGCTTGTAGAAGGGTTTGCTTTGAATCGTCGGAAGATAATTTCATTTAACCCTACAGCTATTTAACCAATTATATTCATTCACTACGTGTATCTTTCAGTCTGATATCGTTCATTAAGCAACATGTGTGGTTGGTGAGCTCGCATTGTATAAACTTGTATAAAATCATGTAAAAAAGGTACAAAACCATTGTAAGATACTCGATGTGACATCATATGTATAGACACGGATGAGACTACATCACATTCTTAGAGCAACAGAGAGGATTTGTTTCTGTAAAGTAATTAGTAAAAACCATAAAGCTCACATTGAGTATGCTGTGTGACATCCAGGATACTCTCTACTAAGATAAGACTCAGAGTTTGTGTTTGTGTCAGGGTTGACCTTGTGAGCAGCTGGAGTGTAGTGTTCAGGAGTTTGTCTCAAGTACCAGACAAACAATGACAATTCCTGTTCCATGAGTGTTTTCTTTTTGTACAGAAATAAAAGCATACACATACATAGATGAACATTGAACTTATTTTGTCTTACGTCAATTCATTCATTAGTATTACCCATGTGGTCTAGATCCAACCGAAAGCCAAACAAAATGTAGATGGAAGACAGGCTTGATTCACTACTTCTATAAGTTTGAGTATTTTCCATTACATTCAGTTGCATATACCTCTCTGTATAGGGTATAGAAGAAGAATTATTGACTGAGCTCTATGCCCCTGTCTACACTCACCACACCCACCGCGTTAACCATGTGACTGCCTTGGGTCTCTGGCAAATGCTGAGGGCTCATATGACACATTGTGTTCAAAACCCTCTTTTATGATTGGCTTTTCCCCTTTTTTCCGACAGCTCCAGATATATTTCTGTTTCGAAAATTCGGGGAAGGAGAGCACCCTCTCAGGTATGGGCCCTCCCACCCACTGCTTTGATTAAACCTTTAATATGGAGTAAATAAGATGTCATGTTCGAACAATACAAGCAGAGCGGATGGGATATGAGAAGGCGTTTTCTGGTGCATGAATAGGTCAAAGCATTGGTGCAGGCCTAGAACTATCTCCCGTCTAAAGGTTGGAATATCTTTTGAAGTAAGCCTACTGCCATCCCATAAGTCGCTCTCGTTCTGCTTGCCTATGAGAAGAAATCGTCGATAACAGGGATCAAATATCAGCCTCATTTTGGGTTCCGGAAGTGCCTCCACACAATGCGTGGAGGTCAGAAATGGCATGCGCACTGTCTGGTGGGTGATAATATGCTCGCATGATAGAAGGAGAAGAATGTGCCACCATTAGGGCCTACCAGAGCAGAGATATGGATTGCTGCCATTCTTTCCATTCAAACTATGGTATTCTACGTAGATAATGCCACTGTCACTCTAAAGATAAGGCCCGGGTCTAGTTAAAACGTGTAAGGTAGGCCTAACCTATAATCATAATCTAGTTTCAATACCCACCTTCCCTATAAAATCCTAATGTACCTGTCCACACTCTACTTCGACTTTAACAGAAGGGGCAGTAAGAATTTGAGTTTTAGTGAAGACCTGGGGATAGCGCGTGTATGAAATCTATACTAGAGGGAAATATTAAAGGGAATCTGAATTTTCTACCAATTCATTTTCCCTCAATATGATGTCTTTAAAAAAGTAAAACTGTAAGTACAACCATGTTAGAGTATACCATAAACCCGATGTTTCATATTCACCATGTTTCAGTCATAGGCATAAACATCTAGGCCTACATTTTGTATATAGCTACATGATTCAACCCCATTGCACAGAAGACTACAGGTTTAGTATATAGTTATTGAAATTACCCCTATTGCTGCTTTTTGTTCCTTGTATTTCCTGTCCACCATTTTGTCGATCTGCTCCCACGGCGAGATCTGACAGGATCACGTGACCTCACGTCCACATCCGCCCAATTCATCACAGGCATCGCCTCCCAAGGATGCTATTTAACCTCAAAACAGTCAATGTACATGTAGTCTACATGCCACCACCGTGGTAACAGAAGTCGTCAGCCTATGCTGGTACACTGAAAAGGGAACCTCGTTCGAATCCCCAGTTATTGAAATTACATTCAGGTTTGATTAAAGTATCTATGCATTTGCAGTAATTTAATGGGAACGGTCTAATACATATCCTTGACAACAGACCTAAGTAGTATAAGTAGAGGGTATAGTATAAAACAACAGTATGTTGTTTTATACTATACCCTCTATTTTTACCTTTTTTGCTAATTTTTCAAAAAGTTACTATCTATTATAACTTTGAGGGACACTGTATATTATAAGTTTCAGGGGCATCTATCTACTACGGGCATCTATCTGCTAGGATTTTATATTTATAACTTTGAGGGACATCTACTACGATTCTTCTTTCTGTATGTTATAATTTTGAAGGGTACATGCTACTACTCTTGTTAGTGGAGGGGGTACATAAAGTCACAAAACAGAAATAAATTTGTACTATATTTATTTCATTGATATACATTACATTTGTTATGTTCACTTTATTTCTTGTATTGCTTCTTCATGAAGATATTCCGTAGTGCTTCTCTATGAAGATATTCCATTCTTCTTGTCCTTTTTTTCCGGCTGCAAACCATTCAACTATGAGATATATGCGCGGTGGAATATTAGGGTTGTTGAATTCTATTCTATCGCTTGTTAAATATTGCTTCATGCAGTATGGGATAGGTAGAGTATCAATGCTTTTTTTCCCTGTTTCTCGTAAGTGTGATCTATCCTCATTTTTGTACAATACTCTAGACCTCTTTTTCTTCATCCAGTTCACTTCATCCACATAGAAAATAATGGCATCGCGACATAGTACAGAAAGAGGTAGATTATATTCCCTTAACTTATGTTTTTTCAATATTTCTTTTGCTTTTTCTTGTACTATTATAGTTCTATCTCGTCCATCTTGATATGTCCAGATGTGTGACGCTGGAGATGGTGAAATTTCTTCATAAATTGTGTGTGCTAGCATTATGTTTTCTATACGTTTCAAAACATTCTGAACATTTTCACTAGGGGAACTTTTGATCATTTTCTCAACAATTTCTGTGGACTTAGCCAAACTGGACTGAACAGACGGCAAAATGGCTATGTCCTGGCCACTCCCAGTTTGGCTAAGGCCGTTTTATTCTGATAACTTGGATTACGGATCCGCCGATGGGAATTTTGGCATTTTGCAAAAAAAAAAAAAGGTTTTTTTTATTTTTTTACCCCCCTCCGGTGGGATTTTTTGAGAATTTTAGCAAAAAAAAAAAAAAAAAAAGTACATGCTGACTAGCAAACACCCAGAATTAGGCCTTCAAAATTTGGAATATTTGGGAATATTTCTCAATATACCTTGATTTGATAGCCAAAAGAAGACTTTTGCATGCTTTTTTTTTTTTTTTTCCTCCCGCCCCCCCGGAATTTTCAGTACAGAAGAGCAGCTTTTTTTTTTTTTTCCTCCCGCCCCCCAAAATATTTGCTCTGAGTGCCCGTAATCCAAGTTATCAAAAAAAGGTGAGGGAGCTGGAGATGGTAAAATTGGTGATGTGATAATATCAAACTTCATCTTTTCCATGCATCTCAAGACATTCTGAACATTTTCACCAAAGGAACTTTTGACCATTTTCTGAGATTTCTGAAAGCCAGACTTAGCCATTTTCTCACGGGGAGTCAGATTTCCCATTTTGTCCTATTCTAAGCGTAGTTTCCTGTGAGACACTAGAGAGCTGGAGATGGTAAAAGTTAGTGATAATGCTTGTCGTGTTCTAAGTTTGTATTTCCTATGCGTTAAGTCTAGACATAGTTATTTTGCTGGCCGGTTTAGTCCCGTTTGACACCAGAGGGAGCTGGAGATAGTAAAATTTCGTCACAAAGTGTGTGTGCTGGCATTATGTTTTCTATACGTTTCAAGAAATTTTGAACATTTTCACCTGAGGAACTTTTGACCATTTTCTGAACAATTTCTGTGGACTTAGCCAAACTGGGAGTGGTCCGGACATAGCCATTTTGCTGCCTGTTCACTGCTGTGTGGCTACTATGTCCAGATGTGTGACGCTGGAGATGGTAAAATTTCTTCATAAATTGTGTCCTGGCATTATGTCCTGGCATTATGTTTTCTATGCGTTTCAAAACATTCTGAACATTTTCACTAGGGGAACTTTTGATCATTTTCTCAACAATTTCTGTGGACTTAGCCAAAC
The DNA here is from genome assembly GCA_947462335.1 of Harmothoe impar. Classification (NCBI taxonomy): domain Eukaryota; kingdom Metazoa; phylum Annelida; class Polychaeta; order Phyllodocida; family Polynoidae; genus Harmothoe; species Harmothoe impar. The sequence goes on along the minus strand of OX381709.1, from coordinate 51,981,528 downwards.
TGGACTGAACAGACGGCAAAATGGCTATGTCCTGGCCCTCCCAGTTTGGCTAAGTGAGGGAGCTGGAGATGGTAAAATTGGTGATGTCATAATATCAAACTTCATCTTTTCCATGCATCTCAAGACATTCTGAACATTTTCACCAAAGGAACTTTTGACCATTTTCTGAGATTTCTGAGAGCCGGACTTAGCCATTTTCTCAGGGGGAGTCAGATTTCCCATTTTGTCCTAATCTCAGCGTAGTTTCCTGTGAGACGCTAGAGAGCTGGAGATGGTAAAAGTTAGTGATAATGGTTGTCGTGTTCTAAGTCTGGACATAGTTATTTTGCCGGCCGGTTTAGTCCCGTTTGACACCAGAGGGAGCTGGAGATGGTAAAATTTCGTCACAAAGTCTGTGTGCGGGCATTATGTTTTCCATACGTTTCAAGAAATTCTGAACATTTTCACCTGAGGAACTTTTGACCATTTTCTGAACAATTTCTGTGGACTTAGCCAAACTGGGAGTGGTCAAGTTCAAGTTTCAAGTTTCAAGTTTCAAGAATTTATTCTCATGAAGAAGTATCAGTGGTACATTATAAATAGACGATGTCCATAAAACATACCATTTGGTAATAATATACATCTAATATATAAAACCATGCATTATTATAACATGTTTTACAGTAGATATTTCCCTTGACACGTGATGCCATCATTTGTAAATCTTCAACATAGAAAGGGCTGCTGCTAGAAATATACTTTCTGTTTTCGTTAGCCACCCATTGGTTTCCTAGTATTTTTCCCATGTATTCATATATTAGGTATAATTCATAAATATAAACAATTCTATATACATTACCAGTTACTATTAAAATTACATATTAACCTGGTATCAGTGTAAATTACAATGTACAGTTATCACTCGTTTTTCATCAATTTTAAATTATGTACACATTACAATAATAATTATGGTTTCATAAAATGCTTCAGATTAATATAAACCTGTACAACCATTTCACTCTTAAGTTATAATTAAGTATATATACAATGTAGATCATTTTCATAATAATTAATGACCTCATGGGTAACAAAGAGATATAGGAGGACCTTAACATGTGTATGCCTGATTTTTGTATAATATTTTCCTAAGCTCCATAATGAAAGCATTCAGCTCAATATTTTAGTATAAAACTGTAATCTTATCACATACCACGGTACGTTCGCAGAGTATAATTAACATCATCAGTGAGCATCAAGTTACACAGATAAAATATATATATAACAACGATAATATTGATCACTCAAGATCTGTAGTTATCACATTAAGCAGATATAAATCATACTTTTGTATATCATTTATAGCTTTATAAATAAAACTATAGGAATCATAAGAATTATAAAATTTAACGTCACGTGACTCCAACAACTTTTGGGACAAGTCCCTTTAACTCCCTTTTCAAATGGAGTTTGAATACATTTCTATCCATTATATTCCTAGTATCAGGACTAAGGTTATTCCACAGTGTGGAAACAGTATATTCTAAACTTCTCTTGTATGACTCTCCATGTGGCAATTTGTTCTTTAATAAGACACCATCTGAACTTCTAGTATTAATCAAACATTTTTTTCTATAATTAATATCCCTAGCTCTTTTGTGACCTTCCAGATATACATGTGATACCCTTCTATCCGATAGGTAGTTAACTTTTGCCTCACTATGTATTAATTCAGTTGATGTGCGCATGGGTAATTTCAAGCAAACTTTTAAAACTCTGTTTTGTGTCCTTTGCATTTTACTTAGCAATGTACTCCCTGATTTGACATACAAAATGTCACCATAATCGTATATTGGCATTATATAAACTTTATAAATTTTCAACATACTTGAAGGACTCAAAAATCTTGATATTTTTGTCAATTGGTAAGTTCTGTAAGCAACTGTACGCATCTGATTTTTCATAAAAATATCATAATTGAGCCTAGGATCAAGAACAATTCCCAAATATTTATAAGAAAATACTCTTTTTAAATTTTCCCCATTAATGTAAAGGTTTGTATCTTTGAAACATTTTTTACCCCCAAAACCCATAAATTTTGTTTTACTAATGTTTACTGTAAGCTTGTTTTTCCTACACCATGTCACAAATTGGTCAATACAATTCTGCATTTTTGAGATAGCAACATTTTGGTCCTGATGTGAAACATAAATGACAGTGTCATCTGCAAATAGACTAATCGCTGCATAGTCATCATTTACTGAAACGTCATTGATGTAAATCAAGAACAATAGAGGTCCCAAAATAGAACCCTGAGGTACTCCACATTCTACTGGCAATTCATTTGAACAATTACCTGCTATACTGGTTTTTTGGGATCTACCTGACAAGTAGTCTTTAATCCAAACTAAAAGTTCCCCTTTTATCCCCATATTCTCTAATTTGGCTATTAAAATTTTGTGATTAACAGTGTCAAAAGCTTTCTTTAAGTCGAAAAAGGTTGCAATTGTGTCAATACCAACATTTTTATTTGAAAGTATATCATCTGTAATGTTTCCCACTGAAGTAATCGTCGACATATTTTTCCTATACCCATATTGAAATTTAGATAATAAATTATTTTCCTCCAAGAAAGCCATCAAATTTTTATGTACTATCTTTTCAAGAATTTTGCCAGGTAGAGCCAATAAGGAAATAGGCCTATAGTTTGAAACTAGCCTCCTATCACCCCCTTTGTGTATGGGAATTATAGTTGCACATTTCCAACTTTTAGGCACCAAACCTTTTGTGAGAGAACAATTAAACAGATACACCAAGTGTTCCTTAGTCACCTGAAAAATCATTTTAAGAATATTTGAATTAACACCAATAACAGCAGAAGACTTGGATGTTGACAAATCCTCAATAAACACAGATATTTCATCAACATTTGTCTGAATGGCAGATAAAAATGTCTCTCCATTAATAACACCATCATATGTCCATGGATCATTAAGATCCTCAGCTAATTTTTTCCCAATATTTGCAAAGTATGTATTTACATAGTCAGGTGTACCATCAGCAGAAACATCTCTACCCTCATCATCAATGAGATTAATACTTTCATGCTTAGATTTTTTAGAAGGTAATAATTTTGCTATTTCCCTCCAAAAACCAATGGGATCATTTTTGTATTGTTCTGTTAAATTATTAATAAACTTTTCTCTTGTAGAGTGAACGTCAATGCTTATTTTCTTTCTAGCATCAGAAGCTGCAACTCTATCAACGTCATTTTTTGTTTTATAAGACCTAGCCAATAACCTGTCCTTTTCAGCAATCTGCTCCAAAAGAGGTGGATCAACCCATTCCTCTTTTGGTTTTTTGATCGTGAAATTTTTGAAGGGACACATTACGTCTAGCAATTCCAATAAAGAAGTAATATAGATTGTCCATAATATTTCAGGGTCGTCATTTGAATAATAATAATTCCAATCCAAAGCCAAAAATTGTTCTATTAATTTCTCACCATTAAAATTTTTCATGGATCTACCATTGAAAGTAGTTTTTTCTCTTGTTGAATCTGGCTTTTCCAAAGTGCCAGTTATAATACAATGATCACTTAAATCAAAAGGTATAACATTAGATTCTGTCATATTGAAATCATTAGTGAAAATTAGATCCAGGCATGACTCTTTGTCAGCAAACCGAGTTGGCTCTTTGACCCAATTTAACAGACCATATTGTAACATCGTATTAATAAGTTTTGTTGTGTGAGTCTTCAATTTGGGGTCCAAAAGGTCTAAATTAAAATCTCCTAAAATATATAATCTTTTCCTTGATTTTACTACTAATTTCTGTAAAATTGGTTCAAATAATTCAAAAAATTTGTCTGGGTTACCTTGAGGTGGTCTATATACTGAGCAAACAACACTTGATTTTCTATTGTCATCCATTATGACCAGACTTTGAATTTCTAAATCCCTACAAGAGACATTTAGGTAACTCAATTCGTCACTATTACAGCTGAGACTATCATTCACATAGGTACACAAACCTCCTCCAATTTTAGGTAAAATGTTGGTGGGATCATCTTTCCATTCTCTATTTACTCTATATAAGTGGAAACCCTTAATTTCATAAGTGCTATCACAATCATCCTCAGTTAACCAAGACTCAGAAATGGATACAAATTTAAAATCTGTACCGGTAAACCTCAATTTCATTTCATCTATTTTTTTCTTGTTTTTTATACTTCTAATATTTAAATGTACAAAATGATCACCAGGTGACTCATTTAACTCTGCTACCGTTATTTTATCATTACTATCCATTAAGAATTAGGAAATCATATATCCACTCAGTACAGACATCACGACACATCAATAATACAGTCCTCATATTACAATACCTCTTATCTACCATTAAAATCTTATTACTAAATCTTAAAATTATTAGAAATATACTAAACCTCGACATTTGTCGTTCTAGTATATTGAATAAGTAGAGATGGACTACAGTTTCAGTCGGCTAAAATTCATTGTGATTACATACAAGTCATATTGTATAGAATTGGGTTTTCTATGTATAAATCAGTCTACTTGCGCGATAAGAATTGTTGTTAACGTTTTTAAATTTATATAATAACATTGCTGAATAATTATTTTGTAATACATTGTACATTTATGTCAATAAATGTTAGTAATCATTGCATTTTCCCCTATTACTCTTACTCTAGCCTATCAAAATTATAATTCCACACACACAGCCTCATAGATTATTCACAAATAAAATACCACAATTAAATTTTGGCGATACTAATTCAGTTGAACACAGCAGGTCTAACTTTGTAGTCATAGCAGCTTTCACGCTGTAGGTAGAGAGGTTCTAGTTCCTCCAGGTGCCACGCCCACTTTTCCAGAATTCCTCGAATCCACGCACTTGTGCAACTGCAGCACGACCCCTCACTTCTCAGCGGTGTACCCACAGTAGGCCTATTAAGTGTAATATCATACAAAGTTTTTTAGCATAAGTTTTTTGGCCATAATGTGAGTTGTCCTTTTTAGGAAGAGGGTAGGTTTATTCAAAGTATCTTAACAATAAAAAGTGTCACACAATATGGTACCGGTACTCTTTGAAGAAGGCAATCTTTTGATGTAATTTGAAAGAAGACATCATAATATTTGTATTCAAATGATGTATCTTAAATATTACCTTTAGTTGTGGGAGTCAATGTGGCTTAGTAGTTCCTGGGACCAGTATTTGATGCAAGCTAGGGTTCCCTCTGGTCCATCATTTAGAAGTTGGTAGTTTGGAGACACTCCAGTATGTACAACCGAGGCCAAATCAGGGGTTGATGTACCGTAATCGAGATTAAAACCCTCAATAAAGTCATTCATTATCCACACGATATTATTTAATACTTTCTGGGGATTATTGCCTGCATATTGTGAGCACGTTTGAAGAACATCTACCCCTGTTATGTTGGTTAGATGTATCATTGTGTTTGGGTGTCTGCAGCGTAAATAATCCACAGATCCCTCAAACCTCTCCATTAGGGCGTCACACACATCGTCTTCATCAGTAGTAAAGAAACCAAAGGTCTGAGGGTGCAATAGCTTGGTGATGATATCATATATACCCGCAGACAAGTATATCCGGACGTAGCCATTTTGCTGTCTGTTCACTGCTGTGTGGCTACTATGTCCAGATGTGTGACGCTGGAGATGGTAAAATTTCTTCATAAATTGTGTGTGCTAGCATTATGTTTTCTATACGTTTCAAAACATTCTGAACATTTTCACTAGGGGAACTTTTGATCATTTTCTCAACAATTTCTGTGGACTTAGCCATTTTGCCGTCTGTTCAGTTCAGTTTGGCTATGTCCTGTTCACTGCTGTGTGGCTACTATGTCCAGATGTGTGACGCTGGAGATGGTGAAATTTCTTCATAAATTGTGTGTCCTGGCATTATGTTTTCTATGCGTTTCAAAACATTCTGAACATTTTCACTAGGGGAACTTTTGATCATTTTCTCAACAATTTCTGTGGACTTAGCCAAACTGGACTGAACAGACGGCAAAATGGCTGTCCTGGCCCTCCCAGTTTGGCTAAGTGAGGGAGCTGGAGATGGTAAAATTGGTGATGTCATAATATCAAACTTCATCTTTTCCATGCATCTCAAGACATTCTGAACATTTTCACCAAAGGAACTTTTGACCATTTTCTGAGATTTCTGAGAGCTGGACTTAGCCATTTTCTCAGGGGGAGTCAGATTTCCCATTTTGTCCTAATCTCAGCGTAGTTTCCTGTGAGACGCTAGAGAGCTGGAGATGGTAAAAGTTAGTGATAATGGTTGTCGTGTTCTAAGTCTGGACATAGTTATTTTGCCGGCCGGTTTAGTCCCGTTTGACACCAGAGGGAGCTGGAGATGGTAAAATTTCGTCACAAAGTCTGTGTGCGGGCATTATGTTTTCCATACGTTTCAAGAAATTCTGAACATTTTCACCTGAGGAACTTTTGACCATTTTCTGAACAATTTCTGTGGACTTAGCCAAACTGGGAGTAGTCCGGAGATAGCCATTTTGCTGTCTGTTCACTGAGGGAGCTGGAGAACAGATAGGGGAGAATAGTGATACAGACCATAAAAGTGTTTGAGATTGACATTGCCAGACTTGACAAGGGAGTGTTCAGGACATAGCCATTTTGCTGCTCAGCTCACTACAGTCTGACACTATAGATGTGTTGACGCTGGAGATGGTTAAACTTAGTGAAGTGTGGGACATAGTTATTTTGCTGGGCAGACACTAGAGGGAGCTGGAGATGGTAAAATTTCGTCACAAAGTGTGTGTGCTGGCATTATGTTTTCTTTGCGTTTTAAAACATTCTGAACATTTTCACTAGGGGAACTTTTGATCATTTTCTCAACAATTTCTGTGGACTTAGCCAAACTGGACTGAACAGACGGCAAAATGGCTATGTCCTGGCCCTCCCAGTTTGGCTAAGTGAGGGAGCTGGAGATGGTAAAATTGGTGATGTCATAATATCAAACTTCATCTTTTCCATGCATCTCAAGACATTCTGAACATTTTCACCAAAGGAACTTTTGACCATTTTCTGAGATTTCTGAAAGCCGGACTTAGCCATTTTCTCAAGGGGAGTCAGATTTCCCATTTTGTCCTATTCTAAGCGTAGTTTCCTGTGAGACACTAGAGAGCTGGAGATGGTAAAAGTTAGTGACAATGCTTGTCGTGTTCTAAGTTTGTATTTTCTATGCGTTAAGTCTAGACATAGTTATTTTGCTGGCCGGTTTAGTCCCCTTTGACAGAGCTGGAGATGGTAAAATTTCGTCACAAAGTGTATGTGCTGGCATTATGTTTTCTATACGTTTCAAGAAATTCTGAACATTTTCACCTGAGGAACTTTTGACCATTTTCTGAACAATTTCTGTGGACTTAGCCAAACTGGGAGTGGTCCGGACATAGCCATTTTGCTGCCTGTTCACTGCTGTGTGGCTACTATGTCCAGATGTGTGACGCTGGAGATGGTAAAATTTCTTCATAAATTGTGTCCTGGCATTATGTCCTGGCATTATGTTTTCTATACGTTTCAAAACATTCTGAACATTTTCACTAGGGGAACTTTTGATCATTTTCTCAACAATTTCTGTGGACTTAGCCAAACTGAACTGAACAGACGGCAAAATGGCTATGTCCTGGCCACTCCCAGTTTGGCTAAGTGAGGGAGCTGGAGATGGTAAAATTGGTGATGTGATAATATCAAACTTCATCTTTTCCATGCATCTCAAGACATTCTGAACATTTTCACCAAAGGAACTTTTGACCATTTTCTGAGATTTCTGAAAGCCGGACTTAGCCATTTTCTCAGGGGGAGTCAGATTTCCCATTTTGTCCTAATCTCAGCATAGTTTCCTGTGAGACACTAGAGAGCTGGAGATGGTAAAAGTTAGTGATAATGCTTGTTGTGTTCTAAGTCTGGACATAGTTATTTTGCTGGCCGGTTTAGTCCCGTTTGACACCAGAGGGAGCTGGAGATGGTAAAACAGCGTCACAAAGTGTGTGTGCTGGCATTATGTTTTCTATACGTTTCAAGAAATTCTGAACATTTTCACCTGAGGAACTTTTGACCATTTTCTGAACAATTTCTGTGGACTTAGCCAAACTGGGAGTGGTCCGGACATAGCCATTTTGCTGTCTGTTCACTGCTGTGTGGCTACTATGTCCAGATGTGTGACGCTGGAGATGGTGAAATTTCTTCATAAATTGTGTGTCCTGGCATTATGTTTTCTATGCGTTTCAAAACATTTTGAACATTTTCACTAGGGGAACTTTTGATCATTTTCTCAACAATTTCTGTGGACTTAGCCTGAGTTTTATTCCGATGGCGACATTATTCAAAGACCAACTTGCCATCAACCAAACTAATATAAAAAATATGCTGTTAGTTGTGCAAAGGATAGGGAAGCACTTGGAGGTTCTCTCCCACAACACTCTTCCAGAGAACATTGAAGTGTGTCAGAAATGTCCTCAGCACTGCTCTAACGCTGTCCTAAAATGTACCATGGATCGTCGGGGACCGAAAAACCCAAAAGTGGCCAAAAACAAAAAATATATAAAATGATGCAGAAATCGTGCTTGTGAATGACATGCGATGTATATAGTATTGTAGTACACCGTGCTACACGTAATTGATTACCTATACTATTCTACATCGTAGGAAGAAACAAGATGGTGGATAGGACAAGAGAAAATTCTCGTGTGAAAGGGAGACATCCGATACACATGATGTTACACAACATGGCACCAAAATCATGTCGTACAGCACAAGTTAAGCTGAACGCAAACATGCATCCGCCTCCTCCGTACCCCGATGTGGCGCGCCATACTACACATTCTACCCACTCCGATGTGGCTAGTACTACAACGGCTCCTGCTGCCTTGGATCCTTCTCCTTCTGATCCTACCTTGGATCTACTTTCTCCTGTTCCTACAGCATCTGCTTCTTCGCTCTACCCTATTCTAGCTTCTCGCATCATACAGCGGGTACAACAAGCTACCCGAAATCTAATTGAATCTACTGCGCATTGCCCAGTACATGGTACTATAGACTTTCTTCTAAATGAAAAAGAGAAAGAACAGGATGTGATCCCTGCTCCTGTCATGCACATGCAAGAAAACCCCACATCCTTTGCCCCTCCTCACTGTGCAACAGGGCAGCACAGTTCAAGAAAGAGAAGTCATAGCCCATCTCTTGGTACAGTACAGCTGGGGAAAGTATCATTTCAGTATGGGGTGGGACCTGCGGTACAACAAGACACCGCTATGGATCTGTCCACAAGAACCGCTATGGACCTGTCCACTTGTAGTATTTCGCGCAATATCAGAAGTTTAGACCCAGAAGTGCAGAATATTGTAAATTCCATTTCAAACGTTTTTCCTCCCCTTCACTTCGCTCCAGCACAGGAGGAAGAGGAGGAAATATACTTTTCAGAGGAGGAGGAAGAAGAGTGGGGCAGAACTCAACTTTCCGTTGTACCTCCTCCACTGGAGGAAGAAACTATGTCCCAGTTTCCAATCTCTCAAAATGCGACAGAACAAAAACCAACATGCCCAGTACAGGGGATGCAACAGGAAAAAGAAGGGGGGATGAGGGGAGAATTACCGCGCAGAACGGGTGGAGACAGACTAACTTTCATCCAAGTTGAATCACCTCAGTGTGATCATTGCGACACTGAGTACAGTAGACTTGGAGACGTATGTATCAGTAAAAACAGGCACTGTTGCCTCCTTGTGTGCAGGTTTTGTACTTTTGCAACTCATACTCCGCATGCCCTGCTTCAACACATCACATCAGTCCATCTCTGAAACATCATCGCTTTGCTTCTATGCAAATCTAGTTATACAGTACTTCAAAAAAAGACATGACTTTCCCATACTACATTATGGTACACTGTATTAGTTCTCTTACATACTCAATTTTTTCTTTATTCAGGAAACAAGAGAAATGTTGCAGGAAGAATTCATGAACTTATCTCTAGACGTATCCCTTCTTGCTCTGCGATGCCTGTATTTCACATACTACTTTGAATTCTATGATGCCATGGAAAAGGGTATTTTCCAGTTAGACATTCAAATTCCCACACATCCTTTGTTGTCTATTTCGACTTGTGTATCATTTTTAGAATATTTGTCTCTCCCATACGCTGAATGTCATGCTTGTTTTGATCAAGTAACTGAAATTCAGTCTATTGTGTACTTTTCTTCTTTCTTTGAATGTCATTTCTTGTTCGAATATATTTTGCACAGAGGACTTGGCAATTTGGATGAAATACCTGAAATATTGAAAGTAGTGTCTTACGCAGGCACTGAGCAAAATGAGCACATGAGTGAACTCCTATGGTACACAGCAGAATTTTTGGAACGCAACTGTGTTCAGTCTATACTGGACGAAATGTGCTGTATTGAATTGCCCAGAGTTGCATTTCAAGACTACTCTAGTTACAGCTGCACCATATTAAAACAGGAAATAGAAGCTAGGTTGACATAATCATGAATATGAATTACAACCAATCACATTCAATTGTGCCGCATGCGTGGAAGATCACTCTGCCAGTAGGGATCCCGTAGATGTTTCTGTATCCCGTATGGGATGTTGCAAAGCGGCTGTCAATTGTATCTGCTACACCAATTTCTTGTTCAAGAGCTTCTTGACAAACAATAGCGATGACATGGTGCGTTGCAGAGACTGTGGTATGAAGTGGTGGCATGCAAAACCTACTTGTGGTAAACACTTGGCACGTTGGATAAGGAAACGTTACAAACAGATGAGGAAGAGGTTAGTGAAGGATAGGTTGTCCTTCTTCTGCCAAGAATTGTAATCTGTTTGAGCTCTACTTTTTTCTGTTATGTATCTATATGTAGATGAAGAATTATTACTACATCGTGTGAAATATATATCATGTATCTCAACATTTTATCCCACACAGCAAAAAGCGGAAAAAATCAAACACATGAATGTGGATTTCCCATGTCAAAAATATATGTCAGTGAAGCACTGTGCAGACATATTCCGAGCATTGAGCATGCTTTCTTGCATTGTGCAATTGAGTCAGATTGACATACAGGCTATCGTGTACTTTGCATGTTATTTTCAATGTACTTTTATTTTTGAAAATATGTTACATATCATTAGTATGGACCTAATGAAATTACCTTACGCTATCAAAACATTGATTATATTTTTTGGATACCATGATGTACTAACACAAAAAGTGATACAACTTGCTTTAGATCACTTGGACATATGGTACGGAGAGACTGTGATAGAAATCATGAAGCCGAAAGGACGAGAGTACAGATTGGATGTAGATCCGAAAGAATATGTCACTAGTAAATTAGGAAAGAAAATAAGAGATGCAGAAAGAAGAAAAAATTATATTTTTTCTTCTACTTATACCATGTGTATGCTATGCCACACCTTACTTGTTATAAGAAAAAATACTTGCTGTAGTAATGTGGTTTTTCTCCCTTGCTGTCATAAACCCGTGCATTTGCATTGCCAAATGAATTTTATACAAAAAAACAACAAGAGAGGCAGAAAAAAGTGTGTGTACTGCAATATGAACTGGTGCTATGGAGTAGTACAATGTGAGGAAGAATACATGGAATGGTGCAAAAGAAAAGCATTACGTGTATCAAAATATGGTAATACTGCTTGAGATAAAATGGAACGAAATGTTATATATCTTTCTTAGTACAAAGATTGCAATAAAAAATGTATCACAGCAATTTCTTTGTCGGTCTTCCTTCCAATACTATACATCCCTCCAGAGAAAACAAAACTAGTCATTATTTCGTCAACATGCCATCAGTTCTTACACTAAGTGGGGAATGGGAAGTAGGGGTAGTCGAAGTGAATCTCCCTGTCTCATGGTATGACATTCCAGAAACTCCAGAAAGAAATAGGACGATAATAATAGAAAGGAAAGAATTCCGATTCAAAAAAGGAGTAAAGAAACCTGCTTCTTTGGATGACTTGGTGACGAATGAAAAAAGGTACAAAATAAAAAGAATACCATATGGAAATTTCAGTACCATTGAATCTCTCCTGCATAGTATTAACTTAACTTTCAAGGCAATAGAACGTTATGATGACAACAAGTACATCAGAATTTCTAGAGAGCCACAGCTTGAAATGGAAGCACAGAATCTCAAACCTATATTACTAGTAGGAAAAGGAGACACAGTAACTATGTCTGTAGAATTAGCATCTCTTCTGAGATTGGATTCCGCGACAGGTGCCGACAGATCAGACAAGGGTACTATATCTTATTCTGGAGATGTGTTAAGTACTTTTAGCGACTACTCAGACTTGATGCGACCAAGGATACATGCTAAAAACTATAAATCGTTTCATGCCAATGGAGTACCAAGCTTGAATACTACTTCTAATATATTTATATATAGTAATATAGTATCTAATGAAATTGTGGGAAATCAAGAAGTACCTCTTCTAAGAACTATTCGATGCACTGGGCAATTTGGTTCAGACATAAAAGAAGTATTCACTGCACCATATTACAAGAAAATAAAGAAAAGCGAAATACAAGAGATCGAAATAAAGATATGTGACAGCGTGGGAGAAGCAGTAAAGTTTGAATACGGCACTGTATACCTAGTTTTACATTTCCGGAAAATTGAGTGAAGGAAATGAGAGTGAAAAAAGCTATGCGGAACATGGTGGGGGAATATGACATAGTACCGACCCATTCCATGTATGACCCTCACCTTTTCTTGTACAACAATATGATGAAAGTAAGGAAAAAAATATTGAAATGGAGGAAAAGAAAAGGGGGAATAAAGTATCAAGTTTCTATGAAAGTATGTCTGGGAAAATACAATTTAGAAACTAGTGAAAACTTTGAAATAAAGCCGTGGTTCCAGAGCTGTGTACAAATTGTATTTAATAAGCATAACATAGATGACATGATCAGAACTTCATACAATACAATATTAGCTTTCTTTGACGCATTCCTTTACATGGGTTCGGGCTGGTTTTTGAAGAAAGTATTACTGCTCCGCCTTTCTTTGTATGCATACAATCCGATGGGAGGTAAAGACAGCGATAAGGTAAAGGAACTTTTAGCAAAAAAAAGGTCCATTTTGAATATAAAAGGCTGTAGGAACAAATGTTTTTTGTACTGCGTTTTGGCCAAGTTACATCATCACGGAAAAGCTGGAAACAGAGCATCTACCTACTCTCCTTACTTGAATCAATTAAATGTATCAAACATCACATTTCCAGTAAAACTTAATCACATCAATAAGTTTGAAGAAAAAAATGGAATCAGCATAAATGTGTTTGGTATGTTCATGGGAAAAAACAAAACTTTTCAGCCTTACCCAATGTACGTTTCCAATTTTACTTCAACTGGTCCAGGACAATCAAGTTCGAAGAAAATACATGTGGACATGCTACTATACCATGATCACTACTACTTGCTACGTAATTTAAATAAATTTATACGTCCTTTCTTCTGGAAAAAAACAAGATATTTCTGCCATAAATGTTTGTTATCTTTTCAAAAGAAGAAAAAGTATGACAAACACGTAGAAAACGACTGCAATGAAATATCATATAGTGGACAAGCATATATTTTACCAGAACAAGGCGCCAAATTACAGTTTGAGGACTACAAGAATCAGGTCAAATGCCCTTTTATTATTTTTGCAGATTTTGAAACATATAACAGAAAGTTAAATCACCCTATATCGAGAGGAATGTCTGAAATAAAAACTGAGCACAAATTAAATGCTTTCGGAGCAATAATGGTATCTAAATATAGTGCTTACTCTCAATCTCCTTTCCTTTATGTTGGACGTAATGTGGTGAAAAAATTTGTGTCTTATCTACATCAAAAGAGAGCTGAAATATCTTACATATTACACCACAACAGAAAGACGATTTTTTTGACTTCAGAAGATATTTCACGTATCACTGAACAAACAAAATGTTATATTTGTCAAGCACCTTTTGGAACAGGAGGACCTCGCAAAGTACTGGATCACGCCCACATCGGACGAGAGGGTAGTGGAAGAGATGTGAATTATGCATGTAACAGATGTAATCTTACATTCACTTCTCTTAGAATGGATCAAATTATTTTACCTATTGTATTGCACAATGCAATGGCTTTCGATTCGCATTTTCTTATACAAAAACTATATAGGTACATAGACAGAGATGTTAAAGTCTTAGCACGATCCTCTGAAAAGTTTCTCACACTCAATTTCGAGAATTTTAGGATCATAGATTCCTTCCAATTTTTGCCTACTTCCCTTTCTAATTTAGCTGATCTGTTAAGCCAAAATGATGCAGCAGACTTTATTCAAACTAAGAAACACATAAAAAAAGAAGAATTATTACCATATGTGACGAGAAAAGGCGTGATGTGTTATGATTATATAGATTCATGGGATAAGTTGAAAGAAACCAAACTACCTGCAAAAGAAAAATTTTATAACACATTAACTAAACAACACTTATCAGATTCTGAGTATGAGCATGCCATTTACATGTATAGCAGAATGAAATGTAAGAACATAAAAGATTATTTAAAAGAATATCTAAAAATTGATGTTCTCCTATTGTGCGACGTTTTCGAATCTTTCCGGAGAAAGGCGATAAACTTTTATAATTTAGATCCGGCAAAATACCTTACTGCTCCCTCTTTAAGTTACCAAGCCATGCTAAAACACACAGGTATTACATTAGAGTTATTAAATGACGTAGAAATGTATCACTTCATAGAGCGCGGCATAAGAGGAGGAATAACGAATGTATCTCATCGAATGGCTAGGGCAGAAAAAAAGGAAGAGAAAATATTATATTTAGATTGTGTCAATCTTTACGGCCATTCTATGAGCCAATTTCTTCCTTTTTCATGCTTTAAGTGGGTGAAAGAAGAAGAAATAAAATTTTTCAATGTAGCGCATGTCAAAGATGACAATGACATAGGATATATATTAGAAGTTACTCTACTGTATCCAGATGAAATACATGACCTGCATGACAGCTATCCTTTGGCTCCAAAGAAACATGTCATACCATACCATGATTTATCCCCATATGCCAAAAGGGTATTATCAGAAACAAGTGTACCATACAAAAAGAGCGGAAATAAATTAATATGCGACTTGAGAAAGAAAGAGAAATATGTGGTGCACTATCGAAATCTCAAGTTATATCTCTCTCTGGGAATGAAAATAGAAAAGACGCATAGGATATTGTCTTTTCGACAATCCAACTGGATGAAATCTTACACAGACTACAACAACAGAATGCGGAAAGAGGCAACTTCATCTTTTGACAGAGAATTTTTTAAACTGATGAACAACAGCGCATTCGGAAAAACAATGGAAAATGTTAAGAAAAGAATGAACATGCGACTGACTTCAAACGATAAAGTGTGCAAAAAAAAGGTACAGAAACCTACCTTTCATTCTTTACATATATTTAAAAAAGATTATGTTGGAATACAATACCATAAGGAATCCGTGACATTAAATAAGCCTATTTATATTGGATTTACCATATTAGAACTATCTAAATACCACATGTTTAATTTCCATTACAATGTTATGCTACCCCTTTTTCATCCTCGTAACATACATTTGTTATATACAGACACAGACTCTTTGATATATCATATCACGGATGAAAACTATATAAAAAAAATGCGTCGCAATAACTTTCACTTTGATTTTTCCAACTTAAGTGAAGATCATCCTTTACATTGCACAAAGAATCACAAAGTATTAGGAAAGTTCAAAGATGAGTCAGCAGGGAAAGAGATACAGGAATTTATTGCATTGAGGCCTAAAATGTATTCCATTTTGTACCATGATGGGGTGGAAGAAAAGAGAGTGAAAGGAGTAAAAAAAAGTGTAATACATGAGTTAAAACATACTCTTTTCAAACAGACATTACTAGAAAGGAAACTAGTTTACACAACATTTGATAGCATAAGAAGTTTAAAACATAAAGTGTACATGCTACAAGAAACAAAATTATCACTCTCTCCTTTTGAAGACAAGAGGTACTTGTTAGAGAACGGGATAAAATCTGTAGCTTATGGTAATTGTGTAATTCCAAACACCGAGAAAAAAAGAAAAAAACAAGATTCTTTTCCACATAAAAAGATGAAGACAGGTACAGGAGAGAAAAGCATGTGAGATACACTACTTGATATGGATCATGTCATCTGTAACACATACTACATGCAACATGAGCAGAAGTACTAAGTATCCTACTATCGCATTTGGAAGGCGAAAAAGAATCGACATTGGGAAATTTAAGGGGAAAATATATCTTCATTTACATGACATGCAAAAAGACAAGAGCGTGACATTAGACAAAGATGAATTAACTGCCTTCTTTGAATTAAAGAACAAGATAAATAAGAAAATATGTTGCATACTAAAAGCAGAGAAAGAACAAGCAGAAATTCAAAAGAAGAAGGCTGATAAAAAGAAACAGAAGGAAAAATATTCTTCAGGAAAAGAAAGTGGAAGTAGCAGTGGAGATGAGATGGACGACACCAGCGACAGCGATTAAGACATAGGATAAACTGTATTGAGATACAGTACATTCATTCTGTTACAGTAGTACTTGCTACACAGCAGTGCACAGAAATGCCTCCTTGTGAATACTGCGGAAGAAAAAGAAGTTTAGTGCAAAACAAAAAATATTGTGAAAAATGTGCTGCAAACATGGTAAGGGAATGTATACGCTGTCATAGGCCATATCACTCCTTGGCTTTCTTCTCCTCTGATGAAAGCCATAAACGATGTAATTCTTGCCACAATAAATACCAGAAAGAAAAAATCAGGAATGCAAAGAGAGCAGAAAGCAAGAAGAAAAGTTGTGAACCAATGGAAAGTGGTTCAGAAGACAGCGGAAGTGAAACTTCTGAAAATGAGATAGAAGAAGAAACATGTGAAACAAAAAAAGAGGAGAACGCGTTACTTCTCACTACTCCATCCTCCACGGAAAAATATGGTACAAAGCAATGTAACATAGTATATGAAGAGCACGCTATGAGTGAATCAGAAGGAGAAAAGACTGAGAAACCCAAAGATACAGCAAAGCCAAAGAAAAAAATAAAGCAGGAAAAGAAAAGTGTTGTGTCTGTTAAAGAAAAAAAGATGATCAAAAAAGAAAGGATCCCAAATAACAAAATTCAAACACCAAAGAACAACAAAAAAGTAAACAGTATATTACATAATGCCGAGCCGAGGAAAATAGGTTATATACCAGTTTATACTGTGTAAAACTTAGTAGTACTCCCCCGGACGTTTTGTGATATTACTGCTCAACGGATAACCGTGAGCTAAAAAACTCTTGTCTACCAATTCACTGTCGTGAACATATCAAACATGCTTAGATGATATAAAATCACGTGAAGATATGTCTCGCGCATTTACCCTCTCATGAATTTGTACTTGTGCTCGAGTAACATACCGGAGGATATATCATTTAAGACGTATGTTCTATATTCCTCACAATGTCTGTTGAAAAGAAAGACAAGAAAGATGTTTCTCAGATTAAAATACTAAGAGACATTTATTTTGATCCTAGAAATAAAGCATCTTTTAGTACAGCAAGAAAACTATTTCTAGCTGCAAAGTCCATAGATGACACAATACAATACAAGGATGTTGAAACGTTCCTACAGAACACAGAAACTTATACTTCCCACAAAAATATTAAGCACAAATTTCTTCGTCGCAAGACTATAGTGCGTGGATTAGACGATCAATGGCAGATTGATTTGATCAGTATTTATCACATCGAACAATACAACAACAATGTAAAATATATATTAGCCTGTATTGATTGTTTTTCACGATATGCATTCGTGCAAGGATTAAGTAGGAAAACAGCAGAAATTACATTACAAGGGTTCAAGAAAATACTATCTCGGACCAAAAGGAAACCACGACTTATTCAGTTAGACGAAGGAAGCGAATTCAAAGGAGTTTTCAAAAAGTTTCTACAACAGAATGGAATAAAATCTTTCAGTACATCTCAAGACACAAAATGTGCCATAGTTGAACGATTTAATCGGACATTACAAGATAAAATATATAAATATATGACTGCTAAAAACAGCCTGAGATATATCGATGTATTACAGGACATAGTATATGGCTACAATCATAGCATACATAGAACTTTGGGTATAGCCCCTGTTGCAGTGAACAAAGGAAACGAAAAAAAGTTGTGGAAAAAACTATATGGTAAATATCTTTATTCTAAAAAAAATCGTCTGGCTTTTGCAGTGGGAGATAAAGTACGAATTACGAAGTACCATACCACATTTAGTCGAGGTTACACTTCCCGGTGGAAGAAAGAAATTTTTCAAGTGGCATATGTGTTGAGAACTTGGCCGGTGACATTTGTGTTAATAGATTCTAACAATGAAATACTCAGTGGTAGTTTTTATGCAGAGGAATTAAATAAAATTAAGACTGTATAACATGTCTCATACACTACCAACATATAATGCATGTCTCCGTGTACCATTTTCTATGATAGTAGCAGGTCCGAGTAATAGCGGGAAAACTACTTTTGTATATGATTTATTGCATAATTCTGATCGTGTCATAGAAAAGAAAATAGACTATGTAGTATGGTTTTATGGACAGACTATTCCCGAAATAAGCAATGAAATGAAAAAAGTCAAATTTATACATGGATTACCTTCTTCTTTAGATGAATATATTGAACCAGGATTGAATGGAGTTTTTGTTATTGATGATCTGATGAAAGAATGTGAGAACAATTCCATCGTAGGAGATTTCTTCACTAAACGTTGTCATCATGAAAAATTAAATGTTGTATATTTGTCGCAGAACTTATTCTCAGATGGGAAAGAGAGGAAAACTCTGAGCAAAAATGCCACATATCTTGTTGTATTCAATACTCCGTTAGATCAGACTATATCTCATTCACTAGCAAGGAAATTGATGCCCAAGAACATAAAGACATTTCATGATATATTCATGGAAGCAACGAAGACTCCGCATTCATACTTGTTCATAGACGGTCACCAAAAAAGTCCTGCTGAAATAAGGTTGAGAGGACAAATAACCGGCGCTGTACAACATGTATTCTTTCCAACCAAATGAGAATAAAAGTGTATGAGATAAAAGAAGGTAGTTGTTTCATTCCTTACCATATGACATATATACTTTATACACCACCATGGTAAAAGCTAAGAAAAAAAACGATAAAACGAAAGCAATAAAGAAAAAAATTAAGAAGAGTGTGGGGAAGAAAAGAAACAGCAAAAAAAGAGGTGTACCAGCATCAAGGAATACAGCATTTCTTTGCCTGTTAGGAAAAGCAAAGCAGAAGAAAAAAAGGTGTCTTTTAATTGATTATGCAGGGAAAACTGACTTAGATGCCATAATGCAATGCATTTTCAATTTATTGTCTGGTAATATAAAAATAAACAAGGTAACTTTCAATAAATTAAAAAAACATAAAAATACAATGAGGTATTTAATAAACCGTCGTGTGAATAATACACAAAGGAAGAAAGTGCTGAAACAAAAAGGAGGATTCTTACCCTTTCTTATACCTCTAGCAGTAAAATTATTAGGAGGACTAGTCCCTGCTATAGCCGGCGCAGTCACTGGTAGATAAAACTAAAATGACTTCTACTTTCAAAAAGAGTGTTCTGATACCACTCTCTGTATACAACACGTTGAACTGCAAGAGAAATGAAGTGGCACATCAGGAAAATGATACTGTAGAAGAAGAGAGGAACAACATCATACAAAGGCAAGAAGAGCTTTTGAAGCAGAGACTGTACAACATTCCTTCTTACACAGTACTATCCACCAATCAAAATATCAGAAAAGATATTCCTTCCACCGGATATGTAACGTCCCTGCATGCTGATGAAAGCAAAGTGGGGATACCGCTTTCACATATTTTAGACAGGGTGAGAAAAGGACAAGTACCTAACATCAGAAGTATACTAAACAAAATGCTAGAGTTAGATGTGACATGGGATGAAGAGGGAGTAATTTCAATTAACTCAAATGTAGTGTTAAATTCTAACATATTCGATATCATGAGATACTTTTCTAATCCTAGTATGAGAGTAGAACCTGCTGGAACAGAAATATTATACAAACATTTGTCTCCATATGTTCCTAAATCATGGTTTAAGAACAAACCTACAATCGGTAAGAGAAAAATTACTACACCTTATGTTTCAACTGAGTATCCTCTAGAAGAAAATGACATGCAACATTTACGTCATGAGAATAAAAGACTAATGCAGAAAATAAAGAAGTTGCAACACCATGATGCATCCGATGATGAATACTCTGATGAAGAAAAAAGTGCTAATTCTGAAGAAAAAGAAAAAAGTATAATGCAGCATGACATAGATAAAATTTTCAAACCCACTCCGTTGCTAGAGATGAGGAAAAGTGAGGAAGAAAAAGAATTAACCCCTCCAACATACTATGCTGATGAAGAATCAGAAGAAAAAGGGAAAAAAGGAGAAGCAAGTGGTGGTACAATTGAAGGAACAGAAATAATAAAAACCACTCCCCAAAAATTTAAAGAAAAACAACAGATTTTTTCCCCTATGCAAGACAAACTCGTTAGCCCTCTTTCCAGTAAGAAATCTTCTAAAAAAAAGAAAGGGAAAAAGAATTCGGCTGAAAAAGACATATTCCACGAGAAAGAGATGCAAAGTACCCCAGTTACCATATCGCGTAGTGGGAGAAGAACCATGAAAAGTAAGAAGTATGATCAACCTGAATGGGAAACAAAATGGTAATTAGTAATATAATAAACTATATTGAGATAAAGAAGAACACAGCGCGAATTAAATTACATGACATGTACAGTAAAACAGGACATGGAAAACGTGGGAAAGAAATTTCCTATGCAAACTTGTACAACCGATCATCTGTACATCCATACATAGTACAACATGGTAGGGGATATCATCTGACCCCATTCATGGGTAAAAGACATCAGAAAGGATATGGGCTAGGTAACGTCATAAGCGGACTATTTCGAACTATCATACCCCTTGTTAAACCATTAGTGAAAAGCGGTGCTAAGACAATAGGAAGAAGAATGCTGAAAGGAGGAGTAAAAGTAGCAAAAAATGTTATGAAAGGAACTAGCCTAAAGAGAGCATTGAAAGATGAAGCAATGGAAAGTATGTCTGATCTGACATCAGATGCCTTATCTTATGCTAACAAAAAAATGAAAAAAGGGCCACCAAGGAAGAAAAGAAAGACTAATACAAAAGACATATTTAACTGAGATAAAATTTCCCCTGAGATAAGTAGAACCAGATGATATGTTCCTTTACTATTTTACTCCCTACACAATACAATACGATATATATCATGTCCTTGTTGGACGACGATCCCTGTCATTGCGCCAGTTCAGATCTGGACTTTTCTTTTGTTCCTCCTACTGATACTACCATAGTAAAAAACTATTATGAAAAAGTAGAACCTACAGCATCTGCAAACAGTAGTACTGTACAATTCACCCTCAAAGCGAAACACAAGGATTTTATCTGTTTAAAGAATTCTTATCTTCAACTCAGTGCAAAGATTTTAAAGAAAGACAAAACCGTTCCAGCAGCTCTAAATGCAGCAGGAGATGCCATACCAGATGCATCCAAAGTTTTCCCTACCAATTATTTAGGGGCTACGATGTTCAAGAACGTTAAAGTGTCTATTGGAGGAGTAAGGATATCCGACAGCAATGATTTGTACCCGTACAAAGCGTTCTTCGAGTATCTTCTAAGCTACTTCCCACAAGTGGCAGAAAAAAGTGGTTCACTATGTTTCTGGCATAAAGACACAAAAGATTTCAATGAAGTAACACATCTGACTGATGCTACTCACAATGCCGGATCAAAAAAAAGATTCGAAAGGACGAAATTCGGTAAGATATTTGAAATCACTACTAGAATACATGATGATCTATTCTGCCAAAATAAGCTGATACCTGGAGAAGTACCTCTGACCATAGAATTTGACAGAGCGGATGAAACATTTTGTCTCATGGCGAAAGAAGAGGCACAAAAATATATGATAGAAATACAAGACATATGCCTGATGGTTAAACGATATAGGCTAACAGATGAGTTCTATGATTCATTCATCAGAGAAAGAAAACAGGGTTTCAGTTTGAAATATCCTTTGAGGAAAGTTGAAATGAAATATATAACTTTTGGACCGCAAAAGTCTATACTACAGGCACCTCATATAGTAAATAATACACCACTTCCCAAACGAGTCATTGCAGCCTTAGTCCATTTAGATGGGTTCTCTGGAAGTAACATTCAAAACCCAATGAAATTTCCACATTATAAAGTGAGAGAAGTAGAATTGAAAGTGAACGATGGGGGAACCCCTTTTTACCATTATGAAGTAGACTATCCAAACGATCGTTATAACATGGCTTACATTGCAATGTTGAAAAGCGGAGGAGACATTTTCAGGAATGATCCAGTCAATATTTCTTTCCAAGAATTCAAAGAAGGAGCAGCAATATATTGCTTTGATATAAGCAAAAATGGGATAGATTCAGAAACATTCGAGTTGTCAGAAAACGGCTCTCTCAGCCTTACCTTCAAGTTAGAAGACGAGTTGAACCATGGGGTAGCAGCTGTAATATATTTGGAATTTGATGAAATTCTATTGTTGGATCAAAGTAACATGATGACCGCTAGATCTACTATGTCTTAGAAATGGACGGGAAACAGATTTTGACAACATTGGAAAAAAACAAGGGAATAACAAGCGGAGCATATGGAGTATATTCTGCTGACACTATACCAGTAGTACAGAAATATCCTACCGCATATGTAGTAAACACTGACGACAGTGACTTGCCAGGACAACATTGGGTTTGTTTCTTCTTCGAAAATAGTAAGAAAAAGGCCGAATATTTTGATTCTTACGGCTTGCAACCTATGCGTGACACCTTCCTAGAAATATTACCTGATACATTTAAATATAATTCTCATACAATTCAAGGATTAGAATCTATTACTTGCGGGGAATATTGCATATATTTTCTGCAAAAAAGGGCTGAAAAAGTATCCATGCAAGATATAATATGTAGCTTTTCAGAAGACACAAAGTGGAACGACGACAAAGTATATAATTATGTGAGAAAGAATAAAAACTATGTTGTGAATAGCAACATGAGACAGAAATACCAATGTTGTGTTAGTAGAAAGCACGTGACGTGAAAAATGTGGAAGACAACTGGAATAAACTATGCTATGGCACATGGAAAACTTACTTCTGCAGTTTTCTTTACCTTTATAGCACTAGTTCTTACTATTGCTATGCTCGTATTAGAAGCAGAAAAGAGGAATCGGGTAAAAGGACCGAAGGAAGGAGATGAAATTTTCCTGCTGTGTGCTGACACTGGAGGGAGAGCAAATGGATTGAAAAGTGGTCAAACCTTTCTCCATTGCACAGTGCAACATGTGGCAGAAAAAACTTCTCCCCTGCATAACATAGACATAGGCGCATTTTTAGAAAGGACATCCTCTAGCATGTTACAGAGCATGGAGACAGAAGAAAATGCAGTGAGATCAACCATTGCATCTCCTATTGAAAGCACAGAAAAACATAACATAGTAGTACAACAGATTACTCCCACAGAACAGATTGACAAAACAGAACAAAATGACTGAGAAGGGGCACCAAACAAACGAGGAAATGCAATTGAGATTGGGCATGCTGTATAGAAACAAGGAAGAACAGCGGAAGTTGAACAACAGAGAAGAACAAGAAATTGTTCAGTACGAGCAAGAAGAAGAATACATTTGCAACTTATGTGGAGATGCTCATGGAACAACCCCAACTGTAAAAGATATTGTGCAAGAAATACAAAAAGAAGGAATTGCGAGCGAGGTTGGAAGTGAGATCAAAACAAGTGAAGCAGGAAAAAGTGAGGAAGTAACACAGCAGGAACCATACCATACTAAAGTCAAACCATATGACGTCGAGCTAGACAGAGGGGAAGTTGAACCAAACAATTTCACAGTTTCAACAGAGGAGGATCAAAGCACTCCTCCAATTCACTCAATCTGCATTTTTGAAAAAGAGGAAAGAAGTCATCATTAAGTAGAAGGAAATCCTCTGGAATACCAGTATGGATCATGCACGTCAACAATTAGATCTGTTGCAACATGAGAAAGATATAAATTCACATTTAGAAAACATATACAAAGCGCAGTCTGATTACATCAGATTACTAGAAAAACAAAAAAAGAAGACAGAAGAAACACTAAATATGATACAAGAAAGAAACTTGGAGTTAGAAAATGATTTAAAACAGGCGCAAGGACAAATAATGAACCACTTGGCCCATAGGAGAGCAGCGGGGATAGTACGAGAAGAAAGAGAATGGAGGAGAAGACATAACAGGCAATCCGAATTGAACAAAAACAGGGAAAACATTTTAGCAGGATTCATACCTAAGTTAAATATGTTCTCTGCTGGTAACATAGTAGCGGATGGAGAAGGGGATGCGGAGGAACAGGAAAACTATGATACAGTTGATTTACCCCGCGAGGATATAATGCAGCATTATAGGAATTTATCTGACACAGAAGGAGAAGAAACATAACTCTGACTCATCACAACAAAACATAACTGAGATACTTAGAGTGAACAAACATGTCACACATTACATGCCTGAATACATCATCGGAATGTCCTTCTACAGCAAAGACTGTCCTCATCATGAAACCATTAACACTTTACAACATGTAAAACAGTTCCAGCACAACTACATTCTGCAGCTTCAAAATGAGAGAGACAATGCAATCAGGAAAATAGCTGAACTAGAAGAGAAAAATAATTTTCTTCTCGCTCAAGTAACTGAACAGCAAGGAATAATATTAGAACAGTATGCAGCCAAACTAGGGCATACCTCATTCAATACGAGAAAAACATTTTGTGATTGAACAACTTGGTACAAGAAGCACTTTGAACAACAGACAAGGAAATGACGTTAAAAACATATAGCACATATAAATTATTAAAAAACTGCGCAGATGAGCCAGTGTTGAAATATGCCAAAAGAGGTCGCTACAAAGTGACTGGGAATCCACTGTTCATTTCCCTTGTGACCAACCATTTTGAGCAAGTGCTACGACATCGAAAATGGATAACACGCATGTTCTTTCTGATCAGTCATGCATTAAGTAAAGAGGAAAGGGAACATTTATATGAGAGAATATTACATCATGACTTGTCAAAATTTTCTACCATTGAGGCAATAGGTTACAGTATAAATTTTCACAGAAAAGAAAAAAAGAAAAATAGAAAAGAAGAAAGGTGCTGGGAAAGAGCATTGAGACATCATTACGACAACAATGATCATCATCCTGAGCATAGCTTGCCGAACAAGATGGATCAATATGCTTTGCTTGAAAGTATAATTGACATGCTAGCTTGTAGAGCAGAAAAGGATATAAGTAAGGACAACACAAATCTGAATTCTGTTCTTGATATTCCAGACATGTACTTCGAACGATATACTATAGAAGACAAAAAAAAAGCAACACAATATATCACGCATTGGAAAACAATATTACGCGATACTGAATTCCAAAAGTATTTCATGCAAGAAGTGATATATGAAACAGATGGTAAGTGAAAAAAGGATCACATGTATTATATGAGGTGTAATGAACGATGCTATATATCACCTGAGATAAGCAAACCATATTGCATTCAAACATGACATGTGTACATGTCATATTCCATGTTTGTAATAATATTTCAGTACATATTGGAGTTGAAAGAACTACTTCTTTGTTAAATTGTAAAGTGAGTATCAACGCAAGGTTAAACACCATATGCTTTGTTAAATTGATTGTTACAACAGTTGAAAGAACTACTTCTTTGTTAAATTGATTGTGTTACAACAAAGAGAACATGTACAGCACCGAGCTAATTTTCTCGGACAATATACTTCGAACAATAAACAATATGATACGGTGGGATTGGAAAAACTCGGAATATATCTCGAAATCCCTTATGCCGAAATGAAAAGCATGGTAAAAGTGAAGGGAGTAGATGAAATGGCGAGAGAAATGCTTCAGCACTGGTGGAAAAATGCTAGAAAAGAAACCCGATGGAAAGAATTACATATCGCTTTCCTTCAGTATAACAGAGGTGATCTGATACAACAAACCCGCGAATTTTTTTTGCAACATAAAATACAATGTGATGCACCAGATGAAAAAATAATACAAAAATACTTTGTGATGATAGGAGATAAGATTCCTACAATATGGAAAAACATTGCATCTTGCCTGTATGTTTCGCAAAACCAAAACCAAAACCAAAACCAAATATCATATCAGCCCGAACAAGATCTATCTGAACATGCATATAAAATAATGAAAATTTGGCAGAGCAAAAAGGAAAGTGCTTCATATCAACTACTGCATGCATTGGCAGAGATAGACAGAATGGATGTCCTGAGAGTCGTGCTACAACAAATTAACAAAGACCACGAAGAAAAAGGAAGAAAAGAGAAAGCAGAAGAAGAGGCTCGCACGAAAAAAATACTAGAAGAAAAAGAGGCTCACACCAAAAAAATACTAGAAGAAGAAAAAGAAGAAGACAAAAAGATGATAACACTTGTAGAAACCCGTTGTTGCAAGTGCTGCGAGATACCACCACCAAACATGATATAATGTTATGATATACCTACTGTATAACATGCTATGGCAATATCAATGTATACAATATAATAACATACTATATTGAAATCAAATGTGATTTATAGGAAATAAAAAAATAAATAAGATGAAGTGTTCTGTTCTGTTTCATAGCACAAACTGCATTGTGATAAGTGATAGAGATGACTAAACAAGAGTAACATTACATGATACATTCTACAGAAGAAAACTACATTTCTTCTGAAGATTGTAATACAGCACAGCACCAAATAATATGTGCATGTCCTCACCCAAAATGTGTTAGAACTTTACTGTGATAAGTAAAAGAGGAGTAGTCCGAAAGTGAGACAGTAACACATAAAAGGAAATGGAATGTACTTGCGTTGCTGGATGCAGTAAGAACAAACATGACCCAGCATGCTATTGTATGCTACCCGAATGCTACAAGATACGGCACTACAAGGGATGCAACTGTATACGCTGTGATCCTGGAAACAAAGATTTTTTTTCATATGAAAGAGAACGGTTATACCAAGATTGGGTAACGCCACTTTTCATGTGGACGAAAGAAGCAGGAAAAAAGGAATACCCATATACTACATCTGACTGGAAGGTTAAATTATGCATGCGAATGATGCTCTATATGTTATATGGATTGAGCGAAGAACCCAATATGATGAGGCTACAAGATATATGGTATCAAGTGTTGTATAGAATAAAAGACAATACAATACAAATACAAGAACTGTTGAACCTGGATGAATTGGTACAATTGTTTGATCATATGAGTGGGAAAATAAATCTTTATCAAGATGGACGAGATAGAACTATAATAGTACAAGAAAAAGCAAAAGAAATATTGAAAAAACATAAGTTAAGGGAATATAATCTATCTCTTTCTGTACTATGTCGCGATGCCATTATTTTCTATGTGGATGAAGTGAACTGGATGAAGAAAAAGAGGTCTAGAGTATTGTACAAAAATGAGGATAGATCACATTTACGAGAAACAGGGAAAAAAAGCATTGATACTCTACCTATCCCATACTGCATGAAGCAGTATTTAACAAGCGATAGAATAGAATTCAACAACCCTAATATTCCACCGCGCATATATCTCATAGTTGAATGGTTTGCAGCCGGAAAAAAAGGACAAGAAGAATGGAATATCTTCATAGAGAAGCACTACGGAATATCTTCATGAAGAAGCAATACAAGAAATAAAGTGAACATAACAAATGTAATGTATATCAATGAAATAAATATAGTACAAATTTATTTCTGTTTTGTGACTTTATGTACCCCCTCCACTAACAAGAGTAGTAGCATGTACCCTTCAAAATTATAACATACAGAAAGAAGAATCGTAATGTCCCTCAAAGTTATAAATATTAAATCCTAGCAGATAGATGCCCGTAGTAGATAGATGCCCCTGAAACTTATAATACACAGTGTCCCTCAAAGTTATAATAAATAGTAACTTTTTGAAAAATTAGCAAAAAAGGTATAATTAGAGGGTATAGTATAAAACAACATATTGTTGTTTTATACTATACCCTCTACTTATACTACTGACCTATTCTGATCTATTTAGTTTTGAAACAAGGATTTTGGGCTCCCTGATTCGTTCAGTTTTAAATACTCCAATGCAAGAAGGGTCTGAACATCTGCAGCGTACAATGTAAGAAGTAAGTACTGTACACCTACAGCAAAAGTTGCTGGCAACTTTTGTTCCTGTAGATTTTGCTGTAGGTGTACAGCAACTGACTTGCTGTACATGTACAGCAACTTCTACTGTAAATTTACAGCAACTTCTACCGTAAATCTACAGCAACTTCTAGCGTACATCTACAGCAAAAGTTGCTGGCAACTTTTGTTCCAGTAGATTTTGCTGTACATGTACAGCAACCGGGCGCTGTACATGTACAGCAACCGGGTGCTGTAAAGTTACAGCAACTTCTACTGTAGGTTTCATATTATTGTTATCATCAATTTATTAAACAACAACAGGGAAATCGGGAGCGTACCCAAGAATGCATTTCGTCTGCTCACTCTCCACCCTACTCTCTGTGTTCAACTGTAGAGAAAAAGACACCAAACATCTGCTAGGAGAATGATTTTTTACAACACTACAGAGCCTATTTGCGATAGGCTGAGGCATTCCCACAGTGCAGTGTACTAGGTCAGACGAACGCTGTCTGCACGAATTTCCCGCGCCACTATCGCCGGCAGCGGAGCTGCTGGTATCAATTAATATGCATGCTTGGAGAGTACTTTCCTGCATAATAGTTCGATATCAGCTAGGATAATACACACTACACAATGTAATGGTCTAATCCTGCATTAATACAGCTGAACTGTATGTGATAACAGCTTTATTCCTCTCCAGGCAGTTAAGCATTTAACTTTTCCTTCCAATGTGGTGTCTATTTTATACTTTTGCGTTTTTTTGGTATTATTCAACACAATTATGCAAATATCAATACACTTTATGATAACTGCATTCAGCCTTTCCCATCCATTCTTATTCTGCAATGATTTGGTAGTTTGTGAGGCTTTATTTGACTCGGGAAAGGGTTGGATGGAATAATTACTACAAAAATGGTATACTCCTGCCACCTAGCGGCAGAAATATACAGCACAATGTACTGTAAATGTACAGCAACATTGCTCGAGACCCAATTAACAGTATATAATGCTGTAATTATACAGCAAATAATGCTGTAATACCAACTACAGCAAAAAGTGCTGTAAATGTACAGCACATTGCGCTGTTTAAATACAGTAACTTTTTACAGTGCATTTTATGAGCAGACACATATTCCTCCTAGAGGTTTGGGTGACTTCTCTCATAGGCACGTGGGGATGAACCTGCGAAGTGACTAGACGCAGGCTGCTAGACGCCACCCATTTTACCTGTATTCTTCTTATAAGGCCCAATGGGGTTTTAAAGGGACTCGCTACTTGTCGCAGGATTACTGATGTTCTATTGACTTTTGCATATAACTCAGGATTATGTTAGTTTGATTTATTATCTAATAGAAAATCAAAAGAAATTGCCATGTCACGGCACTAACTTTCATGATATGGCCATTTAGGCAAAGGAGTACCTTAACTATAGAAATGAATAGGAAAACAGTATTTTCACATTATCTATCATGGATAATCCCCCTCTTCTATTGATATTGCAACCAAACCTTGGGAATGTATAATGGACATCTATACAAACATTTTAGGACCAATAAAACAGGGGTCACAGATGAAATGAGAAAGGGATGAATTTTGGAAAAATATTTCTTTTGCCTTAACTATAGGAGCCTATGGGTGTCCTAGCAGTGAATATATGTGAACAATGGAGGTATACTGTCAAAGTAGCAAATAAAATAGTTGATTTAGGTAAAGTGGTCTATGTAGGAATAGGAATACAGCTTAAAGAATACTTTTCATGGGCTTCGATTTTTGCCGCCAGGTGGCTTCTGTATAGGAACCAGCAATTCCCTTTAAGGTTACAGGGAAAATGGGTGGCGTCTAGTCACTTGGCAGGTTCGTCCCTTGTTGCATCTCAGAGATACGTCTTTCAGAGTGTCATAGTTTTGATCTTTGGTTGTTGAACGTATTTATAATGGTAGCCATCCACCTTAATACCATCCGTAGGATTCTAGGACGATTTTGGACGACTGGCTACTCCAGGCCGTCCCCTGTTGGGATGGGAATAAACTACTCGGGTGATGGAAGAGTACAAAGAACGGAACCCTTTAGATGCGCCTCTATGTACATGTATAGGGGCCTAGTAACATGTGCGGTATAGGGCTGCCCAGTTGAAGCATGTTACTCATCAAGTTGTCAAAATGCCCTTGTCAAAACGTTGATAAAATTATTTTATTTCCCTTATCAATATGTGTCACACTTGTTAAAGAGGCATTCTCACCACTTGTGCTTAACCACATAGTAGACTAGAGCAGTACAAGCATTGTGACTGAGTGGGATATGCTCGGTGATTATGCCACTTTTAGTAAACGCCACCCATTTTTGATTAATGAAGGCAGTTTTACAGTTAGAGAAATGTCACACTGTAGAAGGGCAAACCCTGCCTGTCAGCTTCAGATGAGAGTAGTGCAGACAAACATGCATTTTGTGCGGGCACTGCTGCCAAGCATCAAGTGCGCCTTCCAGATGGCACCGCATGCTACGTTCACACGGATATTTACATTTTGTCCTGCGTAAGAATACATTCTGTTTACAGATTTAACATTTTTCATCTGATCGCACGTGGCACCTTTTCGTACAGTTGTACACTCCGCATAATATCTACCGTAAATTCTCGCGTATAGACGCAAACCAAACCCTCAGTGAGGGTACTATAACTCCTCCAGAATCCCCAAAGTCTAGGTGGGGGTAATACGAGGGTTTTTGGGAGTATATAGTCACAACTACATGTACTAATAAAACAGATCGCTACCCAGCGATGCAGTGCATCCGTAGCAGGCCCCATCATAGTTAGGGCCCTAGACGGGGGGTTGCTGTGTCACTTGTCGATTTTAAGAAATGCCAATGTCCCTTGTCGATTTTAAGAAATGTGTCTTGTCCCTTGTCACTAACACTGTAAAAATGTCACTAGCCCTCATGTCACTTGTCGATTTTAAGGAATGCCTATCCCACTTGTCGATTTTAAGAAATGGGTCTTGTCACTTGTCACTAGGGTCATGGCGATTTGGCGATTTTACCTGTCTGGGGCCCTATAGTTTCTACCTTGGACTCAGTTGGAGGCTTATACACGGGTTGGCTTATACATGGGTCTCGGCTTATACATTAGGAAAATTCGGTACCAGTATATTGCTTCAAGAACATTTTGAAAAAACGGATGTGTGATTGGTGGATTAATTTTGGTTCTAATAGGAATATTTACCTATTTCTTTTAGATTTAGAAAGCCCAGGCTATCCCTGGTGTCACTGTCGCATTTTCTAAGGCCATTGCCTTACGTTTCATGCGACATAGTGACAGATGCCCACCCTTGTGAAGGAGACTTATGGTACCGTAACTACTAGTGTGATGTGTGAATCCCAGAAATTTATATAACAATTATTAATACCTATAATGTCCACAGGATGGCATCACTGTGCTGTTAGGCTGAGGGCTGTTTACCTCTCTGATGGAGGGCCATACAGCCCTATATGATATGTGGACCTATTGAATTCATAGATATTAATTAACTATTGGCCCATTAAGATAAATGTAGCTAATTAAGGCTACATGTATACAGGTGGGATGCACTTTCACTACAGTGTAGAACTAGGTGATTGCAGCGCCAATGTTTATGGAGCAAAACAGAGTGGCAGAATCTGGAACTAAAACACTGGCTCCAGAAACGTTGGAAATTGGTGCTCTGTGGTATGTTTGCTCTGCGAGGCTAAGCTGGGTCAGAGGCTCTGCCCTACACTGGTCCTTCTTCAGTCCTAATTGGGTGAATCTTCCACCCAAGCCAAACTCACCATTTTGTGAATATCTCAGGCGCTATGAGGAATTTCTGAAAAATTATTTCACATAGAGATAGATTTAATATTGCACAAAATATGATGAATCACGTTGAGGAATATTAGCTTGATAACTTTAAGAAAGTCGACCCTTTGTAGTTTGAAAATGACAATGTGGTGAGGGTTACACTAGGATTCCTAGGATCATCACATGTTGCGCTGCCTTTATGGGGCATATCTGTAAAGATAGTCATGTAACTACTCTAACACATACAAGATATCTTACATAGTATGAGATAACCATCTGGCCATGGCATTGTTTCAACTGTATACTTTCATATTTCATGTCAAAATGTCATGTTTCTTTGACAGCTTATTATAAACTAGGAGCATACCTTTTAGCCAGCGGAAATTATCAGAGGATTCATTTTGTGTCATATAATTCATAACAAAACTGACAAAATAGTGAAATTACAGTTTTACCCTCAAAATAGGCATTTTCTATGATGCATGTTGTCAGAAGTCTTTTGATATATGTTCTAGAAATAGCCTGTAGAGGACATCATCCTTTCTGTGGCTCCCTCTAGCCTGTAACATTGTCAGAGAGGGAGCAGCTTTTCCATACTTATCAGGGGCGGATCCCCCCCCCCTCCCCCCATTAGGGATTTTTCTAGAAGATTTTGACCCGCTGTAAGGCACCACCTTATGCTTTCCGGGACTTTGGTGTTTGGTGGACCCCCCTTTTCGGCTGATGATATCCGCACGAGGAGCGCATAACAGCTGCTATATGCATGAGGAGCTTGTGCGTATAGTAGCCCTTATTCACACGAGGAAACGCCGAGAGACAGCGGTGAGAGAGGCAACATGCATGAGGGGATGGCAAGGTAGGTGACATGCAGTGACCCAAGCTTAGAAAGAAATTTCATATTTCATGCTCATGAATTTGTAAATAAAAACCTGTTGAAATACGCCTTATAGTGTCAAGATATTTCGTGCCCTAAGGTGTCCTGTGGAGATCCCCCTTGTCTAAATAACAAGCATCCAAAGCCTCTACATGTAACTACTTCATTCTTCCGAGCCTCTTTCATATTTGCTCTCCTCTATCCTATGCGATACCATTCCGCATGACAAAGATTGTGATGCATTTACACAAGGTTTGATATTGTAAAGACAATATAGAATTCACCAGTATATATATAATTTATGACTTCAATAGTGCAAAATACGCAGTGGTTTAAGGCTCTTCGCGCTAAGGGAATTATTACATCAGATCCAGCAGCCAAGAAGCAACAGAGTCAAATGTGTGCTTTACTAGAGCGAAATTATTCATTTAAACATGTTTCATCCAATTTCTGTTAGTGAAAATGTGTATCAGAATATTTGCACTTCATCTCTAGGCAGATACAACGATAAATTTGTACAAAAATCGATTCCTACAAGTCAAAACCCAGTTAAATCAGCAAAAATTCCTGCTGTTTTCAGAAAAATGTGCCATTTTGTACACATCGTTATGACCAATACACCTGATGTCTTCAATGAGACTACCTGTTTGTTTCAAGTAGCATGACAATCCACCGCTTAGATGAAACAGGTATTTGTCAATGCACATCTCCAGCCAGTCTGTTGTGAAGGATTTGATCCTTGAAATACATGCCTGGTAGGTCTCCTCTTCAGCTAGGTCTTTGAGTACGAATGTGGAATTCAAATGTCTTTGGCAACTTTCTCAAGTTTTGAATCTACTTCTTTGAAAATGTCCTTAATCTCTTTAGGACAAATTCCCTTGGATCTTCAGCTTTAGAAAAGAAGGTTGAAAACCAAGACCTCGTTGGTTTCTCTCTTCTAGTATCCGATAGAGGTAACTCAATGTCTCTGAAGGTCATGCTAGGTGCAGGACTACCTTTGATTGTCCTTTTTGAGTTTTTTTGTTCAACTCACTCTGCAAAATGTGACGTGCATATGGAAACTCTTCATAGAGCTGTACCTCTATAGTCCTTCCACAATAGAGTCTTTAGATCTTTCTTGGTGATAGATATTGTCTATCCATTTAGGCCTATTCCACATTGTCTCAAATGTTCTTATGCAAAACATCAAACAGTATGCCTGTTGGTAGGCAACCCTGAGATAACGAGGGGGAAATGATGAAACTATTGAAATCCTTAGGGCCAATTTAGTGGGGGTATTTTCATAATTGACTTGGGGCACTGTTGATGCTGTTCGTAGGCAAATCAGCAACCAGTATGCGTGTTCCTAGGCAAGCTGAGGCACCAGGGGGAAAACGATACCATTGAAATGCCTAGGGCCAATATAGTGGGGGGTAGGCAGTCTGATAGTTGACTTTTGGGAGCAGTTGATTGCTGTTGTTAGGCAAATCAACAAATAGCATGTTTGTTGCTAAGCAACCTTTAACCAACAGGAAGAAAATACCATTGAAATACCTAGTATCAATTTAGTGGGGGAAGGCAATCTCATAATTGACGTCTGGGCATTGCTTATTGCTGTAGTAAGGCAAATCAACTAATAGTGTGTGTTGCTAGGCAACAAAGCTTTATCAAAAAGAAAATACTTATAGCATTAGAATGAAAGTGGTGCTTTTGACAAAGGTACGCCTACTCATATTTTCTCTATTTCCCTTGATATTCAGTGCTATAATTCTGGGTAATGATTTTGTGCATTTTATTGGTTGCTAAGTAAAACCGTTGCCATGGTAACAAAAAATAGCCAAATCATTTTGGTAACTGTGATGTTTGTAATCCATGAGTTCTAAGCTTTCCAAAAATGTATAGTCTCCAATTTCCCCACAAAAACTCCACAGAACCTATTACAGTGACACAAAGACCCTGACTAATGACCTTCCCCAGCTACCAAAAAAACACTTTATTTTATGTCAAAATAACGTTTTAAAACTTTATATTACGTTATGCCATAGTGAGGAGCCTTAGAGAAACGTTATATAACGTTATGAAATGTTGTATAACGTTTTTTTTGTTTACTGGGTCTCTTGTTTCGTTCCAACATGGGCAACAGCTTCCTTTTTACTAATTTTAGGACACTGGGAATATTGTCTGAGATCCACTTAAAGGCGAACATCTCGGTACCCCTATACCGAGGTCTGGGGGAGTGGTTAGTTTCATGACGGACAGGAGCTGTGTGTAACTAACCACAGTGGGGCAGTAGGAGGGCAGGTCCTACACACACTAGGTCAGGCCTACATGTCTTTAGTGCCATAATTTTCTCCACAGAGGGCAGACCTGTACAGTGACCATATCAGTAGCCTACAGGTTATAAGATCTGCCCAGGTGTGGGTCCTTGCCTGTGAGGTGTACTCAGACCTCAGCCCCATGCTCTCTGTGCCCCAGGTATACACAAACAACACAGGGCACCTGTCAATCACACAGGCCCAACCACCCACTCAACACATACACTTGAAATTGTATCCTATTATTCTACTGATTCAAGTGTCATATGTACAATTATGTTGGTATAGCTTGGTCTGGCAAACATTCATAAGCTACCATGACAAAATATAGAGGTGGTAAGTAGCTATATTCTAGTCAATATACAAATATGTGATCGCCCTCTGACAAACCATGGTCTGACAGGTCATTTGCATATACCCAATGTGAATGCTATTTATATGAGAGCTGGGGGTTTAAGTTGCATCTTTCTGCCATTGAATAGTGTTCAACCATTCTTTCATGAACAACTCTGCCAGAACACCATACCACATTTCTTTGATCAAACTAGTGAGTTGTGAAAATCGAAAGAGAAACTTCCTCTCTTTAAGGTCAACCCCACAATGCAAAAATCGGGCCTAAAAGTGTTGCGTATTCAGCTGCTGCCTATTTTGTAAATCACAACACTTCTGTTGCAGGGTACCCCAAATCCCAATAGGCAAAGAATATGCTGCATATTGGGCTGTATCTGGGGAATTGTAGGGTTTGAAATTGCAACAGAAGGGACTTTTATATTCAAATCGTAAGGGGAGCTGATGCAATTATATTATCAACAACTACAATCACCAATATATGCAGGTGTCATGTGGTTTATCATTAGCCACTGTGATATAAATCGCAGAGCAAAACCCGTCTTATATGGAGCATGTGGGATTTAGGTAATGATTAATCAGTGATACAACCATTGCGATATAGCAAGAAACCTTGAAATATTCCAATACACAACATTTTCTAGGCCTTCCGGGGAAAAATATCAAACTTTTTTGATCCTTGTGATTTCCCAATTTCCCAAATCACAGGACATAGGCAACACTTTCTCGCCGATTTGGGCCTGCCTCAACATCGGCGATAGTACCAATTCACAACATTTTCTGACCCCCTCTCTCGTTGTGGGATTTGACCTTTAATGATGTCATTCAGAAAGGCTGACTTCTATTCTTTGACCCTTTGCAATACCCTGTATATACTGATGCCATTGGAGGGTCTCCATACCAGAGGTCAGGGAAGAACTAGATATTTTTCTGTTTGCCAAACTGAATAACATCATTGAAGCAATTAACATCTGAAATGTTCTAATTTTGCTGCTTCATAAGTCTTTCTGTCAAGGCCTTCCTGAAACTTCGTTCTCTATTCTGAGGAAAGCATGAGCAACTATTCGAAATATGTCCTTGATTTCTGATACATTCTCACCTTTGACATTTATCAATGTTAATGTACTCAGTCCAATGATAAATGTTACCAGCTCATTACTGGAATAAGCTTTTGACTGTTGGACAAGAGATGCTTTTGTGTATCCCTCGTTGACAGACGGGTATGATTACTAAGTATAATGATGATATTTTTGCTGTACAGATGTATGGCTTCCATTCTCTCCCGTACATCATCACGATTTAGATCACAAATGTCCACGCAAACAACAAGAACACTTGAGATTTGGCTAAGAATATCAACTTGCTTTTCATGCTTGGTGCCATCACCTCTCAGATGAAGGAATGCAGCTGTTTTTTTCTCAGCCTTCCTTCCACTAAGAAGGTAAAAGGAAGCCTCAACTAGGCCTTCGGTACACTGTCTTTGGCTGTCACCATTTGGACTGTCTATGTTCAAGAATGTCTCCTGACTTTGATCCCTGATCACACTATTCAGGAACTTAAGCAGGATAGTCTATAACTGATGCCTGAACCGCTTTATCAGGTGAATCCCGCCATACAAGTGCTGTGGTAGGCACAGGCTAAATGCTGTAAGTAAGCTCAGCACTCCGTACATCTGGATAAAGAAAAATGAAGAGCCAAGCGGCACTGGTACATCTTCCCAATGAGGATCTGCCTAAGGTTTGTATCACATCAAGCAAAGGTAGCCATGAATACATCAGAAGGATGAAGCTGGTCGCTATCCTCACACAGAGAGCAAATATTTGTGAAGGCATTTGTATCTGCAGTGTTCTCTCATGAAGGAGAATCACCATTTGGTATTGCACACTTGTGGACTTCTTTTGTAATGCCTTTTTGGTGAGTTTTTTTTTTAGGATTTCCCAGAGTACTTTTCCACTAGCAGTTTTCAAGGTTTTAGTTAACTGACCAACTTGCATCACATGCTGAAGAGTAACCTTTTCTGGCTAGAATCCGTTCAGTTCAAGATGCTTCAAGAGGTCAATTCTGGACTGATATCTGCATCAGTTGTTTCCTCTGCGGGGCCATCTCTATTTTGTGCCTCAGCTACTTCTGTCAACGCTTGCTGTTTCCGGGTGGCTACAACCATACTCTATCTGTTTGCTTCTAGCTTGAGCATAATGACATTCACCTTCTGTTTGTAAATGCATCCTGTGCTCAGGACTTCTTGTAACACGTTGATGCATATTGTATCACCCAGTTCCCA
This sequence comes from Harmothoe impar, assembly GCA_947462335.1. Classification (NCBI taxonomy): domain Eukaryota; kingdom Metazoa; phylum Annelida; class Polychaeta; order Phyllodocida; family Polynoidae; genus Harmothoe; species Harmothoe impar. The sequence continues at coordinate 51,943,489 of OX381709.1, read as the reverse complement.
GGAGTCCATTTATAGAGCTCTAATCGAAGTTCGGTTATATTCCTTGTTTTATGGTGGGGTGCCCTGCCCAGGAAGTCTAATGTATATATTTTACATTATATTATACCTAACCTTTTATGGGTTTTTTCCAGTCAATACTCATCTAAGACACAATCACATGCACGTATTAGTTTATCATATTTGCTTTTATTATCTAAATATGCATGGAAACAGTAAATGCCTGTACAACTTTTGGATGAAGCATAGCCTGATACGACATTGTTGCATAAATGATTCTGATACCAAATGTTTATTTATGTTTTCATTATATAAAATATCTAGACTGATAACCTTCATTTCAAATCGCCTCAGTTTCCCATGAAAGGTGACATATATTCAAACTATCACATTTGCACATTCACCCAACCATCCGGATGACATAGCAACTGTTTACGGCTATTTCCCCTTCTCTATGAATGTGGTTTTCGATCTGTACTTTCCCTCTTTCCCACAAATACCAATATATAAATCTCCCCCTTTAGTCTGTACAAGTATATTCCTTTTCTTTCGTAGAGAACTGAACACATTTATTTGACATAGAAATGAGTGTGATGATTTCTTTCCGGTTGATACATTGATTTACCATTTGCTTCCAGTCCACGCGACAAGAAAGGGACAATTTTCAATAAAGATTGTGATATTAGGAGAATTTGGGTCTTTCATATAAAGTTTGCATCTTGTGAAATTGTGAAGACCTGTGTGAGGTACAAAAACCTTTTAGAAACAGTCTCAAAAAGTCATCCTTTCTTGCCGCAGAGATATGTTACACCTAGGGTAGAATTCATATATAATATATATATACATATGTATAATGTATGCACGCTGACTTCGTTTCACCGCCGGTACCGGTAGCGCTTGAAGTGGAACCACAGCTGAAAGATGTTATTGTGGAACTGGCACCGGAAGCCGCGCTTGTACGAATACTCCCATTCTCTGTTCACTATCTTGAAGGCGATGTCCTGTAAGAAAGAAATGTGTATGAGTAAACTGGTAGTAAATCTAATTGAGTTATATACTAGTATATTTATTTTATATTCTATGTATTTATTTCATACATTTACTGCTTTAACTTGCAATAGTATACGGGTAATATCATACAGGAAATTGTTGTATAAATTAATCCTATTCTAATACAGAATCATTTTAGCTACCCGGTAAATTAAAAGTACATCTAAAAGGCGTCGGTTGGTTATACATACCTCATACGGGGGTCCTGCGTGGAACCGTAACACGGCGAAGTCCTTGTTGTCATCACACGGTGTCTGGTAAAAAAAGAGAGGGGTTAACCGACATTAGTTTGACATACTTGCTACAGTGAGCAGTCCCATAAATGTATCATACATTTCAGAACAAAATCCAATGTTTTAATTATCAGTTGAAACAGAAAACTCATGATTACAAAGTAGAAAACTCACTCCCTTGTCTGCAAGATTGACTTTTTGCTAATTTGCCACAGCCAATTGATATAGTTTTATATGGAAACCTCAAAGATATTGTACGAATTCTTACAAAAGTAGGAAAAAATGGCATTTCTGAGTAAAAGAGGGATTCATAGGGATCGGCTATGAGAGTTTTCAAGGAGAAAACGTCATGTATACTTACAAGGAAATATTCTGGCGTTTTCGTTTTTTCAATCAGATCTGGGTAGAAAATCTAAAAAGAAGCATACACAAATATTGATTACTCATTGCCCTAGACAGAACACAACAGTTATCCCAAATGTTTTATGGGGGAAGTGATTTTAAAATATATATCTTGTTACTGCCTCGAGTTTGTTGTCAGTCACCCTTCCACCAAAAGTTAGACTGTCTGTGCTCCGGTATTTGTGCTGTAACTAGCATTCTAGAAGATTGAGCACTGATATCAATATTTCTAGTACCCGGGTATTTTTCCATAAGTGGAACCAGATATCACACTTAATAATCAATGGTAATTAAATAGACGCTGTAAATGTACTTACATTAAACTTGTATCCCTGGACGATCTTCGGGGGCGGGTTGTCTATGTCGTAATGAGTCTGGTTATACTTGTTCCACTCAAAACCCTGTCAGACACACAAACATGATGGTCAGTACAAATAGTGGACCTGCACATGGCCTAGCCACATCATACACCTGCCATCCCATTGAATTGACCATGCAGCTAAATCACGTGTATATGAAGGGATTGTAGCAAGATTTGGTGATTTGTGTCAACAAAATCTCATATTAAACTAAAAGTGTAGAAAGCAAAGAAAACCATCAACAACATGATTGAAAGTTTACCGTTTCTTGTGGCAGTTGTAAATTGAATTTTTATTTTTTCGTCAATTCTAACGTGGCCAGATATGCATCCGATATTCACAAAGTACACAAGTATACAATATGACTGACTCTAGGCGTTCGGACACGCTTCTAGTGTTAAACCACTGTGTATAAGTAAAGGTTACTTACTGTGTGTACTCGGTTGAAGAACCTTGGTTTACGTGGCCGGTACTTGTCGGACCACAGCACAGTCGTCTTTTCCAGCGGCACCTCAACGCTGAACTGCGCCTCCTCGTCATTCATACCTTCCCGCGCACGCTTCATAAACGCATCATCTGTGTCGTCCTGTAATTTTAAATCATAATTTTGATTGTATGATAGGTAAACAATAGGTAATTTAGACACGTTCTGGTATATATATGATTACACCAACAACTTACTTGTTGTGCAGGGGAATCGTTGTTCCAACGAGGCAGGCACTGTATTAGTGCCCTGGGGGACATGGGAGAAGACACAACCGGAAGTGGTCAGTTGAATGTAGCAAGGCACGAAGGCTATAACCTGTAATAAATCTAACTATTTTTAAAAAACAATTTACTCAATTTTTCTAAAAATCTTGTCATAAAGGGAGGCGGGTGGGCCCATGTCCCCCAGGGCACTAATACAGTGCCTGCCTCGTTGGAACAACGATTCCCCTGCACAACAAGTAAGTTGTTGGTGTAATCATATATTCCAACTCACCGGCACTGCATTTAGTGCCGGGGAACCTGGGAGAACTTTAAAGCTTTACAGGTATAGCCATAAAAAGACATGATTGAAAACAAAGTAACCTTGTAACAGAAACTTTATTTCAATTAAATAATTAGCAAAAAGCTTATCACATTCTTATCACTTTCAGTGACCGAAATCGTCACAATTTACCTTACATCATTAAGTATGGCTTGAGCCACTGATGAACCTGAGATCTTTGTCTCAACCTTCTTGTTATAATGTCTTGCCATGGTCTTTTCACAGCGCCATGAGCCATATTTTAGGAGTTCATTAACACCAACTCCCAACGTTGAAGCCTTGGATGTTCCCGCACCTCTTGTAGAATGCGCTCGGAACCTCTTGTCTATCTTTGCCTTCTTTAGAACCCAAAGTACCCACCTAGATACAGAATTCCTACCAATCGGCTTGTTTGGTGATTTGAACGACAACATGAGCTTGTCATACTTGACAATCTTACCTTCTATTTCCTTAACTCTAAGACCCTTTGAAGCTTTAACATAAGCCTTCAAGGTCTTGACAACACAAATCAATTCCTGTTTTGGATAAGGTTCCAATACCACCACCTGTAACGGTTGACCTAGCTTAGCCGTCTTCATCAATGTTTTCAATTGAAATCTTGCACACCCTGTGTCTGTCCAAGTGAGTTCACTCAGCAACAATGCTGGAATCAATTGTCCTCTTTGCCCTGTGATCAGAAGAATGAGGATCACCAATTTCTTTGCCAAATGTTCAAACGACAAGAATTCATTCTTTCCCCATTTTATCAACATGTTGAAAACAATAGAAACGTCCCAAAATGTAGGATATTTAGGAACTGGGGGCCTTTTCCTATACACAGCTTTTACTGCTTGACAAACCCAGTAATGCTTTCCAATAGTATTACCATTCTCTAAAGTGGGCAAAAGAACCGATAATGCACATCTAGCGGCATTCACCGCTCCGAATGACAGTTTTTTCTCATCTAGAGATCTGATAAACTTGCATACCTGAAAAACAGTAGGTCTCCACATGTTCACCCTATTGATAATACAGAACGTGTTCCATTTATGCAAATAGGTATTGTATACCTTTTGTGTACCATCTACCCAACTTGTCATCAAGAAATCAGCAGTTTTCTTATCACAACCTTGTTCATGAACCAGGTTATCTCTTATAACAGCGAAATAGTCAACCCTACTCTTCCTATGAATTGAACCGACTGTTCGTCTACCTGTTCCCCTGCTGGTAACAGATTGTTTCTTTTTGGAGATATTGTTAGCTGACGCTTTGCTAAACTCTTGAGTCTTGTGAACCAGGGTCTTGTTTTCCAGTTTGGAGTTACCAAGACGAGACTGTGTGGCTTGTCTTGAACTGCTTTGTTGATTACACGCATCACCAAGCTGAAAGGTGGAAAAGCATAGGCTTGTAAACCTCCCCAATTAAGAGAGAAGGCATCTAGATACGTAGCATCTGGATCTTGTTTCCAAGAACAGTAGATTGGACACTTCTTGTTCACTCTTGAAGCAAACAAATCAATGTTTGGAGTACCAAACAACTTACAAATTCTCCTGAAAATTCTATCATGTAATTTCCACTCCAGATTGTCTTTAAAGACCCTGGACGCTTTATCTGCTCGTACATTCAGTTTTCCTTGAATGTACGACACAGTGATCCAATTGCTACGTAACTCAGCCCAGTGCCAGATCTTCCTGGCTACAATATCACACTGAATTGACCTTAGACCTCCCATTTTCTTTACATAATTTAGAGCTGTAGTATTATCAGTTCTAATATGTATGTGGGTATTTCTGATGCCTCTTAAACATTTAAGAGCAAACAGAATAGCCATGAGTTCCATCACATTGATATGCTTGACCTCTTTCTTCCTCCATCTTCCTCCTGAAGTTTTAGAACCAAAACAAGCACCCCAACCTTTCAGACTAGCATCAGTTGAAATATACAATTCAGGTGAGTCAGGTCTAATTTTCTTGACTGATCCATTGATATTTTCTAACCACCAGAATATATCCTCTCTAGCCTTGTTTGACACCCACATAGTAGAGTCATACCTATATCCCCTTGACGCCAAGGCAATATTCTTTTCTCTTTCTAAAGCCTTGACATGAGCAAAACCATAGTCCACACCAGGAGTACATGACACCATAAGTCCTACTACACCAGCAACTTGCCTAATAGTAGGTGAATCTGCGTCCAGAAGCTTCAAACACTCTGTCTGTAATTTTTCAATTTTTGGATCCGACACAGAAACTTCCATTTTTGTTGAATCAAGCCAGAACCCCAAAAACTTCAATTTTTGAGTAGGTTTCAGAACTGATTTATCAGGATGTACTACCAACCCAAGACTGTCTAACAGAGCAGTTAACCTCTTCACTGTATTATAACATTCCAACTCAGTTGGTGCCATAATAAACGAGTCATCAATATAATAGAAAGCCTCACCACCAGCTTCGCGTATTTTAGAGAATACCGGCGCCAATAACTTAGTGAACACCCTTGGCGCACAAGACAACCCATTTGGTAACACTGTATACTGGTAAAATCTATGATTCCAATAGAATTTCAAGTACTTTCTATCACAGACCCGAATTTTGAACGAATAATAAGCATCTTTTAGGTCAACTGATGCCATGAACGCATCCTCCACTAATAACTCCTTTGCTGTATTTAAAGAGTCCATCTTAAAATGCTGGTATTCAACCAACTTATTAAGTTGAGTGAGATCTAGTATAATACGCCCTGCACCATCTGGTTTTGGTACCACAAAGATGTTAGAAATCCATTCACCCGGCTCTGAGACCGCTTCTTCTATTACACCTTTCAACAACATAGACTCAATTTCTGCATTCACAGTCAACTTCTCAGCTTTAGACAAACGATAAGGAAAAGGTACTGATAACTGAATAGGTTCCTCAGTAAACGGAATAATGATACCCTGAACATTATTGATAATCCATTGATCAGAAGTCAACGACTGCCACTGTTCAACATAATCAGCTGTTTGTCCAGCTATAAAGTTAGATGGTGTATGCACAAATTGTAAGTCCTGTGCCAAAGTGACACTTACATTGTCTAGGACTTCTTTCCTCCGCGGTATCCTCCTCGGTTCTGGTTCTGGTAGTTCTGGTTCTGGTAGTTCTGGTTCTGGTAGTTGCTCTGGTTCTGATTCTTCTTCTGGTAACTCTTGTATGGGTCGTAAGACTCGTATGGAACTCTTGTGCCTGGAGGAAAAGGTTGGTTTCTGTGAAACCCCCCTCTGTGAGTAGTGCCGCGACTCCTGTTGGCACCACCTCTGTAACTACTAGCCTGAGGCTTCTTCTGAGACTTTGGATCATTCTTGTCAGGCCCCATTACTTCCTGGACAAATCTTCTTTCTTGTTTTTTCTCAACAAAGTTATCCTTGGACTTAGCACCAAATAGAAACTTGCCTCCTAAAGGAGCAGTGACTACTGAATCAGCAACCTCCTTCAGAAGTTTATGTCGTAGAGCTTCCCGACGTCTCCTCACTAAATTGTTGTTCGCATAAGCCAACAACCTGCAACTATCAAAGAGCTCAGTTCCTGCCGTGTTGAGTTCATCATCACCTTCTGCACCCCTATTGATAATCAATTCACAGACAGGCATCATAGCTGTCAGCGCTGATAGAAGAATATCCTGAGTGATGTGTACATGGATATCCCCTGTTTTAAGGTGCTGTTCAATATCCTTCCTCTGTTTCATACTCAACTCTAAATCAGGAACCAACATATTCTTAATATTCTCAGGTGCTGGATACTTTGTGGCAAGTTCAACAGCCTCCTTTTCATCCACATTCTTCACAATCATACTGTCAATCAAAGCCGCTAAACACTTGGTAACAGCTGGTGACCTTGGAGCTTCATTGGTCTTAGCGATGAACTCCTTTGCCTTCCCCGAGAATGCACCCTCTTTGACTCCTTCAAATACGTCCTCCTTCTCCTTCTTCTTTTCCTTTGATTTTCGAGAACTGGTGGATTTTCGAGAACTGGTGGATTTTCGAGAACTAGTGGATTTTTTAGAACCAGTAGAAACATCAGAATCATCATCATGGTGATGATCATCACCACTAAAGCGACTCTTCTTCTTAAGACGTTGAAAACGTTTGAAGCGAGCATAATCTTCTACGTCAGAGTCATTGGAGTGTGACCTTGACCGACGTCTCTTCCGATTAATATCATCTCGAGATACATGAGAACCTTCAGAAGACATAGAATGAGAACGCCTGTCTCTTGAACTACATCTAACATCCTTCTCCTTAGAAGTATGTCTATCTTGGTCCTTATAACGAGTGACAGACCCATCTCTTGACTGAGACCTGGCTGGAGACCGAGACCGTCTCCTGCCCCTCCGGCCTTGCGGGCCTTCCTGCTTCTTATAGCCGGCAACATCCTTACTCGAGCCGGTGTCACCGGCCCCGGACCCGCCGCCATCTTGGTCAGCCAGGTTGAAGCTATGTCGGCCCGTTCCTTCAGGCGACAAATGTGGCATTTCCTGACTGTCATTTGCTTGACCAGACTGGAATATGTCCTGAAGTAACTGTGTCTGTTCTCCAATGGATTTCACAGACTCCATGCTACTTGTAGCCATTTCAGTGTCACCGGCAGACCGGCTTGACACGTGCAGATTCAGACCGTCTTGACTCTGAAATGCACAAATATAGATGTTTAGACTCGAGACAATACCCCTGCTAACAGGGTTTCAGTAGAGCTCAGTCAATTTCAAAATTGAAATATAAATAAATCATAAACGAGTAAAATGTAAACTTATAAATGAACATTCTACTCACCCTGCTACACACGACCTGCTTCTTCAAACGTGCCGCGCTAAACTGACCACTTCCGGTTGTGTCTTCTCCCAGGTTCCCCGGCACTAAATGCAGTGCCGGTGAGTTGGAATAATGCATCTGCATCATGGCTATGCTGTGGGTGAAAAACCTTTTCTCAAGTTTTGTTGTTTTTTATTTAAAAATTTAAAGTCTAAAGTCTACTACCTTTTTAGGGGGTGCCATTTTCCTAAAAATTTAAAAATTCCAATGTAATGTATGGGTTATGTCCCTGTCCCCATATATAAGCAGCAGCTTACCTTAGCCTTGCCGGTCTGCAGCGTGCGGCGCCGCGAGTACTCTAATCTCTTTATGTCGTCCTCCTCTGAGTAGAGCAGAGTGTCTGGGTCCAGTGACGACGTAGAGATGTACTTGGGACTGTAGCCGCCTGCATCGTACTCGGTGTAGTTCTGTTCTAGCACGTCCTCCTGGCTGATTAACGGCTCGTCTCTGTAACACACATACCAAGATGTAATAGGCTGAGAACCAGGCGATTTAGATATTTACAGCTTTTGGCTCGCTCAAATAACAGCATCCAGCAAAGGACTGTGTGTTAGATTCGAGCCAACAGAGAACATTTGGATTTTTGAATAAATGAGAAACACACGTCTCTGTGCAGAGATGCCTCCACTACCTGACGAAAAGAACAAAATCTCACAAACGATTTGTGTCAAATTTTTATGGGGAATTGCAACCTATCATGGAAATCCCGTGAGAAAACGTAGGCATTCCTACAAAAGTAGGCGGAAAAGTGGATTTGTATTGTGTGAGTACAGGAGTACAGGAGATTTTAAATAGCTACTAAACTTAATGTTGCAATGTTCTTTCATACACAAAACCTGGCTTACTTGTCACTGGTATTGTCTTCAGCGGGTGGTGTGGGATCAGGTTGGTCAGCAGACGTGGATGGCGTGGGGTCGGCGGCTGCGGAGGTGGACGGACCCGCCTCAGCTTTATCACCGTCCTCCTCATCTGAACTAAACTCCACTTTGATTTCACCACTCCCTCCTTGCTCTGCTAGGATGGGGAACAGCGGCGCACTCTCTATACCTTGCTGTAAGATAAAATGCCACATTGGATGTTCATATATTCTGATTTGACAATAGCCCCGACCTGCCTGTTTGTTTTTTAACATAACATGCATGCTGTTTGAGGTATAGGATAACACCGCCTGTTTGATTAAGTTCTATCATAACACTGACCTGCTGTTTGAGCTATAACCTTACAGTGACCTGCTGCTTGAGCTGTAAGCTAATGCTAACCTGCTATGTGAGTTAAAACCTTACACCTCACACTGACCTGCTATTTGAGTTATGACCTCACACTGACCTGTTGTTAGCGTTATAACCTCACACTGACCTGCTCTTTAGTTATATTACCTCACACTGACCTGCTCTTTGAGTTATATTACCTCACACTGACCTGCTCTTTTGAGTTATAAAGCCTCACACTGACTCGCTGTTTGAGATAAAACCTCACACTGACCTGCTGTTTGAGATAAAACCTCACACTGACTTGCTGTTTGAGATAAAACCTCACACTGACCTGCTGTTTGAGTTATAACCTCACACTGATCTGTTCTTTGAGTTATAACCTCACACTGACCTGCTGTTTGAGTTATATAGCCTCACACTGACCTGCTCTTTGAGTTATAAAGTCTCACACTGACTTGCTGTTTGAGATAAAACCTCACACTGACCTGCTGTTTGAGTTATAACCTCACACTGACCTGCTGTTTGAGATATAACCTCACACTGACCTGCTGTTTGAGTTATAACCTCACACTGACCTGCTATTTGAGTTATAACCTCACACTGACCTGCTGTTTGAGTTTGAAGAGTTTGGCCCTGAGCTGCTCCTGATGCCGCTCCCTGAGTCGTGTGCGTGCCATATGTGCCTTGAGCTGCCCCAGCACTGACTCCCAGTAACCTGTAGTAGGACGTACAAGGTATTAAAGGCAATCACCTCATACAACAATGTACTTCAATCTATGTTGAACTAAAGTCTATGGGTTTGTTATATCTACATTATGGCAGTTGGGCAATATTTTTGCTTTTATTTTTCGGGTGAAATATTAAGTTATTATTTTCTGAATCAACAACACCAGTAGGCCTACTCGACTAAAATCCAGGTACCGATAAAAGAACTTAATATATGCAAATATATCATCTTGCTATTGACCAACTACTTGATCACATACCCAAAACGAAGACCCTGTGGCTACTAAGCGTATAATATTTACAATACTATACTTACCAACATCGACCCCTTCCCCTCCGTGCAGTTTAGACCTGATGTTTTGTTCTAACATGGCAAGTTGGTTCAGCGTCTTAGCCTTGAATAGACCGGCTACGTCATCTGTCACGGAGGAGTTAATACCTGACCGTCGTTCTCCGACATAATCTGAAAGTAACAGCATAGAATTTATAATCACTATAAATTTATCAAATTTATCAACTTGCGATCATAAAGTGTCAACCAATGATGACGCCCTAGAATAAAATAACGATGGTGTAATTATAAATACACCCCCAACAAGCAAAGTTAAGTATTGATGTGAATAGAATCAATGTCAGCCAAGTGCAGACTGATTTTATTGTATGGCCTTACATTATTTTCAGGATAGCATGATGCTTCAAAGCTTCATGCTCATTTATCGTCTGGTGCTGCATTCTCGTATTCCCCGATTGCTCCAATTAACCTGGCCATACCTTTAGTGTTGGGGTCTATCCTCCGTAATTTGGCGATCTCGTCCTCTGTGATGATGGTGATGTCCCGCCAGAAGTCGGCGTTCCGCCCCTCCTCCATCTCCAGGTACACCTTGATATCCTCCAGCAGGTCCTCCAGGTCAGCGATCGTCAAACCCTGCATCAGACAAACCATTGACATTAAGCATTAAGAAGCTGTCGGTGGTGATCACACCTCAGCTAAGAGGTGTCCAGTCTTATCTTATCTTTATGATTATTATCAAAATGTTCAGAGATAAGTCGCATATTGTTACTCAGATTGCTTTCAAGAACGAAAATAACTCGACCTTGGAAACACAAACGTACGTACATGCATACTACAACACTGATGACAGCTGACTAATGATAATTATCTCCTAAGCATAGAGTGGTTATTGCTACAATGGTTGTTTATTCTAGACTATTTCTTTAATGGTAGGATTCAAACTTACATTTAGACACGTGTATGGCTCGTGCATCTCCACTGAGAAGTCTTCATCGTCCGGACTGATGTACTGTGCCAATAAATCAATCGGTTTCGCTGAAATGAAAGGAAATTACTTAGATACTTCCATTATATCTACCTTGTACCAAGGCAGTTGAATTTGAAAAGATGTCACTGTCTTTTTTTGCACCATATGTGTACATTGGTACTTAAATGTATTCACTTAAATGTTATGGGTGTACATAATAGTAATTCATTTCCAAGAACTGCGGAACTTAAGATCTTAATTTAGAACTCTTATATGTTACTAGTAAATCAGAAATGTTTTACTTTGTATTATTCATGCTCCAAGAGGACAACTCAATGGTAAAACGATTACATACCACGGCTATCTTCTATTCTGATCTTGGAGCGAAGCTTGGCTTGTTGTAAATGAAACTGAAATAGGAAGATGTATTATTAACATCAGAAAGTTGCATTTGAGTAGATTTAAAATTACAAAGTTTTGAGGGAAGATATTCTTAAGCTCGACGTATTGGTCCATTTATTCATCACACGCTGATAGAACCATCTATCAGTTTGCTAAAGCATACGGATGTGTGTTGATATTGTTATACGGCCAGATGTATCCTACTTTGCATGTATTCTAATGTGATGATAAAATATATTAGGAAATCTATAGTAGGCAGTCGTTATCACTGGATTTGTATATTTACTGTACCACACCCTAGTGTTCACCCTTCCAGCCCTCAGCAGATAACAGCGATATAATTCATAACCCACGGTACCTACCGTGTCTTCCTGTTTCTCCCAAGCACTAAAGTATTCAGCCTCCTTATCTCTCTGTAAGTCTTCTCTTTCCTTGTCACGAGCTTCTCGCTCCAATTCACGCTCAAGCCGCCGCTTTTTCACCTTTTCTAGTTCCTCCTAAAAACAGATTTATATATGTTTATTTAACTGAGAATTTCAGATTTTTGTTTGTTTTCTTTGTTTGTGTAGTTAAACGTCCCACTGACTATGCAGGTGAGACTTACTCAAGTTTCAGTTTTTCACAAGTAAGAAGGTAGGCCGAAGGCCTACCTCGGATGATCGTATCCAGGATGATCGAATCTATGAGATGAGCCAAAAGATAGAAATCCCGCTCCTACACATTTACCGAAGCAAGGGTTCTTTAACCTCCGACACCACATAGACATGGTGTGAGAGGGACAGGCCTTTGTTATACTGTAAGTCTACCACAGCATGGGAGAGCCCAGCCATAGGTATAGTCGGGAAGCAATCAAAACTCCAAGCTAATACAAACTGTGTGCCATCAGTCTGGAGTGATACATCCCGACTCGCCAAACTAGTCTCCCCCATTTTTTTTTCCATTTTTTCCATTTCTTATTTTATTTATTTTTAAAATTTCCATTTCATATTTTGTCCCATAGTTGGGTTTCTTTTAAGAATTTTAATACATTTCAGATAATGGTTAAAAATTTAGGGGACAGTTCAATAGAGACATTTTATTTTTCTATATTTAAATGTGATTATGATTGTGATGTATGATCCTAAACCTCCGTTTCTCAAATGAGATTCCCTAGCTGCGACATATATTTGTATCTCATACTATTATCATATGGGGTTTCCACGAAGAGAAGAAATGTTAATGAGAATCACAAATTCACAACTCACTAATCTGAATTTTGAAAATGGGATGTATATATCTTCATACATCATTAACATATTCAGAATATGTGGAGACTTTACCCTGTTTTCTAACATCCTCTGTCGTTGCAACTTGTCCAGCTCCTCCTTGCTGATGTCTTTTTTCCCTTCCTTCTCCATCTTTTTATGCCACCTGAACGTCTCCAGCAGGCGCTCGTCGCCGAAAGGATTGTCTCCATTTGTGTAACCCTACATGAAACATGGTCTATTGTACAACATCCATGCACTTAATGCATATCATTTTACATAATAAATACATTCGTATTCTTTCGCTGAATGAATGACGTTTATGTCGGTTCCAACGTGTAATGTCATAGTTTAAATGGTTCAATGTTTACATGCAGTTTAAGGATTAGTTAAAGCTAACTTGGGTTGTAAGTATTACTTACTGAATATTCTTCATCCCATCCCATGTTTGTCTTCCGCTTCTTTTCCTTTGCTTCCTGTAAAGTACAAGATACAATAGACATCAGTTATGCATCAAAACTCTAATACAGTATTATAGAACCGGCCCGATCAAAAAATCCTAATCACAAAAGACACAGGTATTTGTTTTTCCATTGGATAAACCTACCTGAAGTCCACCCCCCCCCCCCCCCCCCGAAGTGTGATTGTAATATGTGTGAGTGTTATACGTGTGTAGTGTAAGGCCACTTAAAATCGATTATCAGCTTTGCGGACACTTTTTGAAAAAAAAGCATGAGGGCGGGAGGCTTTTTTTTTCTTTTGTTATACTTCTTTTGTGTGGTGCCGGAGGGCATTTTTTATTTTTTCCTTGTCAGCACATGGAAATAAGGCTAAAAACACCATTTAAATTGAGTTTCTATTAATTGCTGAGATATTGATAATATTGCAATTGTATTGATGACCATTCCCTCCATGCGGCCATTTTGGTCTTTTTTTTTCTAAAATGATGAAAAAAAAGTACCAATGTGGGCATTTTTAAAGGACGCGGGCGGTGTCCGCAAAGCTAATAATCGATTTTAAGTGGCCTAATATGTGTGTAGTGTAATATGTGAGTGTAATATGTGTGAGTGTAATATGTGTGTAGTGTAATATGTGTGAGTGTAATATGTGTGTATTGTAATATTATCATGTCCCATGTCCCAACTCATGTCCAATGTCCCAACTCATGTTCCATGCCTCAACTCATGTCCCATGTCTCAACTCATGTCCCAAATCCCAACTCATGTCCCATGTCCCAATTCATGTCCCATGTCACAACTCATGTCCCATGTCACAACTCACATCCCATATCCCAACTCATGTCCCATGTCCCAACTCATGTCCAATGTCCCAACTCATGTTCCATGCCTCAACTCATGTCCCATGTCTCAACTCATGTCCCAAATCCCAACTCATGTCCCATGTCCCAATTCATGTCCCATGTCACAACTCATGTCCCATGTCACAACTCACATCCCATATCCCAACTCATGTCCCATGTCCCAACTCATGTCCAATGTCCCAACTCATGTCTCATGCCTCAACTCATGTCCCATGTCTCAACTCATGTCCTATGTCCCAACTCATGTCCCATGTCCCAACTCATGTCTCATGTCCCAACTCTTGTCCCATTTCCCAACTCATATCCCACGTCCCAACTCATGTCCCATGTCCCAACTCATATCCCATCTTATGTCCCATGTCCCAACTCATGTCCAATGTCCCAACTCATGTCACATGTCCCAAATCCCAACTCATGTCCCATGTCCCAACTCATGTCCCATGTCCCAACTCATGTCCCAAACCCTGACATTGTGTTGTGCCATACAGACAGAAAGATAACAGGAGATACAAGCAATGCAGTAATTCATGTACTGCGCATCCTTTTTTTGTCCACTGATCGTTTCCCGTCCTCTTTTATCGAACTTTTGGTCTTAAAAAAAGTGTCTTACCCCACGAGAAATCTTTTTTTATATTGAATTAACTACTACTGCAAAAAAGGACATAAAGTCTACACTAGTACATTCATGTTTGTCTACAGTGCCGTAAAAGTAGGCTCATTTTTTTATAGGTATTTTTTGTTCAATTTTTTAGGGGACAACCAATCGATAGAAATGGATGATTTTTACATCATAGAAAAGGAAAAATGTTGAACTTTAGGCTATAGTGCAAAAATTTGACCTCAGACGAATAATTCACCCCCCAAAAAATCAATGAATTTTTTTTTTCTCAGCAGGGTGTCGTATAAGACACTGGTAGCAAAGCTACCTGTGTCAACAGTTGGGAGACAGCAGCATAATTAAGCCACTACCAATCTTACTCTACATTAAAAGTTCTACTTCATACTTGTAAATACATGTACAACATAATCTGTTCATGTTCCTTAATCATGTGCATAGATTTTTGATTTAGAATACGTGTGACAAATTGTCATTACCTTTTTCGCCAAGCGTCTTGCTCGCTTTTCTTCTGGTGTTTCAAAAGCCTTCAAGAGCTCTTTTCGTTTCCTGAATGAACAAGTAGTAAAATTTATAGCAAATTTCAACTTTGAGCACACTGTTGAAGCTCGGTAAATCGGTACGCCAATTGTATGGATAAGTAGACTGTGGTTGCATGTATCAATATCAGAGTAGACAACCCTCCCTCTAACCATATGGATATGAATCCCCCCACCCCTTCAATATACTGGTTAGGCCACTTAAAATCAATTATCAGCTTTGCGGACACCTTTTGAATAAAAAGGGTGCGGGAGGGTGCTTTTCTTTGTTTTTTTGTTACATTTTTTTTTGTAGGTGCGGGAGGGCTTTTTTTCCTTTTTTTTTGTCATTTACTGTCAGCATCAGTAAATAAGGATAAAAACACCGTTTACATCGCGCTTCTACTCTCATTATTAGCTGAGATATTTATAATATTGCAATTGTATTGCTGGTGTATTTCTCCATGCGCTGTTTTTGGTCTTCTTTTTTTTCTAAAGGGGTGAAAAAAAGAACCAATGCGGCCCCTTTTAAAGGGTGCGCGCGGTATCCGCAAAGCTGATAATCAACTTTTAAATAAGTAGCCTTATGTCAGGTGAAGACAGTTTGGTGCTACCGGTAACATCTATAAGAATCTGAATTTCAATACTAGAAAGTCTGTGCACGTACCTCGTCTCCTCTTGCTTGTCCATGGGCTTCTCTCTAGATCTATCTCTGGACCTGGACCGCTTATGTTTCTTCTGCTTCTTGGCATCACGTCCTCGTTCTCTCCCTCTGTCCCTGGACTGTGACCTGTGTTTGCTTTTCTTGTGCCGTTTTCTGTCGGGTGATGAGGAACTGTCAGATGACCGATCCGAGTCGTTGCTTGATGAAGCCACCCTGTATAAATGAACCATTTCAAAAACGAATTATTATGATTTTACATAATGTATGGTGCATCCTGGCAAGTTTCATCAGACAGAAAAAAAAACTTTTGAGTACGGTATGCCTTAAAGAAATGTTAGTTTAGAGTGCGGTATTGCCTTAAAGATAATAGGTTTGGCCTGGTCTATGTAACAGATTAACTCGACATTCATGTCATGCAGCAAGGGCATGCTTAATCTGGACTCAAACTCAAAGCCACATGTGAGCATATCCCTATTGTTGGCTGTGACTGGGGCAGGGTCCTATTATGGCGTCAAGCTGAAGAGAGTTATGTATGTTGGGGGTGGGGTTGTTGGTGGATCCGGGGGGGCGGGGGGGGGGAGGGTCTATAAACCTTTGGACCTCACAGTGGACAGATATAGTCATATGTGCCGCTTGCCCAAAACAGCAATGACCACATAGATCTATGGATGATCGCATCTATATGAGATGATTGATCGAATCTATGAGATAAGGGGGAACACAACTATTGGTACACGTCCTCTACTCTTTTTGAAGGAGAGCAAGTGTTCTTTTATTTGCCTGCATGGTCCTACAATGTAGGCTACATAAAGCGGTGATCCACTGCCACGAAATTGCTGCTATTTTGCTGTTAATTGCAATCGTGCGTATAAACTCGGAGAGAACTTTCTATCAGTGGATCTGCTGCTGCGAGTCCCTGCGACAACATAGTCACGAGGGTAGTGCGACCTGCGAGTAAATTCGCAGAAATCTAAAAGTCTTGATATTTGCGAGTGTACTCGCAAGCTTCTCTCGTACGAGGAAACTCGCAGCAGTGGACCACCGGCTATACCTGAGGAGAGATCACAAGGCAGACCACCAGCCCCTACTCGTGAAATACAACAGAGACGGTGTCAATGGGCGTTGGCATTTGTCTCTAGGTGATTGTAAGGCCATGGAAATGAAAGTAAGAGTTTACCGTCCAGGACTTTTGGAAAACAGATGCAGCCTTTTTTCATTATTCATTTTTCATTATTAATAATAGGGATTTCTCTAAGAAGCTGAATTTTCGGAGTTTTCTGGGGCGTCACTTTTTTGAATATTGTAAAATATTGTTCATATCTTTGAAGAAATGGAAATAATGAAAATTTACAATAATAATCAACTTTTCATGCAGCTCCTTTGAAGGCATGCGGGCGGTGGACGGTAAACTCTCACTTTCATTCTGATGGCCTAAGTTTTCCTTGATAACAAAAACCTATTGAAACTTGAAACTTTTTTGGTTGATCCCCCCCCCCCCCCCCAAAAAAAATAAAAAAATCCACCCCCCACCTAGCCACTCTCGTAGCCCTCCGTTGAAAGACGAAATTCAGTCTACCTCCCACCCCTCTCACCCCTCTCAGGCTTCTGTTTATAGCCCTGTGTCACTAGTCTGTACGTGCCAGACCATAACAGTAGCCGAGCTGTGTGTTATGGTCTGGCGTGCTTCCGCTGACAGAACCACTGAGGAACTCTTCAGGGTTGAAGGGAGAAAAACCATCGCTGGTACCAACAGCTTCACACATGTAACACAGCAAAAACGGGGTCAAGCCAGGGCTATTTTTGGTCCTCCACTGCAGGAGAGTGGTTCCCGCGCACACGGCGCTGACAGGGCTAAAAAATGGGAAGGGTGTAGGAGATGTGCTCTAAATTATTAAATATCAGCCATCAGATTAAAAAAACTGGTGAGTTACGGAGTAAAATTGTTCAGCTACCGTAAACTGGGGTGACTTTGGCTTCCCGGGGTGACTTTGGCTCACTCGGAAAAAAGTGTTGTTTTGATATCTAGACATGTTCCAGATGCCCCCCAACTGAAGGAAACTGCATCAAATGACTTTGTTTGTGGCTAATTGAATATATTGTAATTTTTTTATTCTTTCAAATTCAATATTTCACTAAAAAATATTTGAGGAAAAGATTATTATTTTTTTACCAAAATTATGAAAATAGGGCAACTTTCATGTGGGCATCTGAGGCTATCACATATGAGGAAAATATATCCCCCCAAAATTAAATATAATTACAATGGTACTTTGGATCCATTGAAAATTAGATTAAAAAAATATATTATCATTGTGAAAATGCACTTTGATGATTTTTTTTTGGTTTTCCTGTGAAAAATGGGGTGACTTTGGCTCTTACGGGGTGACTTTGGCTCAAACATAAAAATGTGCTGCCACAAGCCCTGGA
Source organism: Harmothoe impar (assembly GCA_947462335.1). Lineage (NCBI taxonomy): Eukaryota > Metazoa > Annelida > Polychaeta > Phyllodocida > Polynoidae > Harmothoe > Harmothoe impar. The sequence goes on along the minus strand of OX381709.1, from coordinate 51,925,208 downwards.
GAATTCAATTACACTTCAATAAGGAAGATTATTATTTTAAATGTTTATTTATATCAATCCTTTGTCATAGTGAGTGTTTTCTACATTTTGACAATGTAGGCATATAAAATTCATGGCAAAGAAAACGTGTGCCATCAAAAAAAAGTCAAAAAGTCAAAAATGAGCCAAAGACACCCCGCCTTTTTGGGACAATATTTTCAAAATTTGGCATTTTTTCACCCAAGTATCTTTATAGTGTAATCATGTAGCAAATAATCAAGTTCTCTTTTGAAATTAGCATATATATTTATGTCAAGATTTTTATCCCATGTGGCTTCAATCCATGATATCCCTCATAAGCACATAGTTGGCATTTGCCCCCATGCAAAGATATTTTGAGCCAAAGTCACCCCAAAGCCGGGGTGACTTTGGGTCACATCAAAATTGGAAATTTAAAAACCTTCCAATGGATTTTTTTTTGTTTTATATTTTTGAGCCCAGTGAATTAACGTATATGCATAATATAAATATTATAGCATTTCATTTTATATCACTATTGCAGTAACAATTATGTATACTTGGAGACGGTGCCATTACATAATATTACTTAATAAAGTTATATATTATGCACTATGTTTTTCAATAGTTTAGCAGGAGATCTACCGTAAATTCCCGCGTATAACCCGCACCTCGCGTATAACCCGCACCCCTACTTTGGGAGAATCATATAACCCGCATCTGGGATCTGAAAACCGCCGATTTAGTACTGTACTATACTAATAAAAACCCTCGTATTACCCGCACCTAGACTTTCATAATATTGTATAACCCGCACTGGGGGTTTGGTTCGCGTATAACCCGCGGGTTATACGCGGGAATTTACGGTAATTCAAATACAAAGAAATTAAGTGGCTAAGTTTCACAACAAAATATTGTAATACGATTTCCAAATCATCTACTCTGTATTTGTATTAGTTTCAATGATTATAATAACATAGAATAAACACATAACTAGTGAATCATAGCGTAACTGAGATTTGAGAGACTCTACGATTCTGATCACGAGCTGGTATGGAAATCATGCTGTTACGATATCCGACATGGCGACAGTAGCAAATGTATCCTCTGTATATTATTTGAACTCTGCAAACATAATGCTTGTCAATGTGTGAGTTTATTTGAAAAATGATTAATTCTGCTTCTGATTTTCAAATGATGTGTATCGTTTAGGTTATATTGAATTAGTTATTTCTCAATAAATCTGAGACTACTTTTGTAAAAAAAAAAGATTCCCGCCCCTCATGGGAGGGGGAGTCGTATAAAAATTCTGACCTCGGAGAGTACTTTTGTAAAAAAAAAAAAATTCCCACTCCTCAAATTCTGACCTCTTTTAAGTAGAGAAAGGGGCGAGCCCGCAAATTTCTATAGTTCAAAGGGGGGTGGGCAGAGAAAAAAAAGGCACCTTTGGTGAGGGGGGGGGGGGAGCGAAACGTTAAAAAAATGGAAGCATGGAAATTTATAAGTGCAGATACTGGTATGCATCTATTCTTTTAAATAATTAATAAATCAATATTTTTGAAATTGATAATGATCAATTTTGTATCAGATCAAATAATGAAACAATCAAGGCAAACAAATGAAATAATATCAAATATATTTTATTCAGTAAACACTTTATTCTGTTGATATCGTACAGAATACAACTCAAAGCAATTAGAGCGTCATACAGAATGCAAGTGCCGAGGTGTTTAGATCATTTAGACCTATGGTAAGTAGAAGCAAAATGGAGAGAATGTTAAAGTATAGATGTTTAACATTCTATTACGGCTATGGCTATTCAAAAAAATAAGATTCACCTAACGTTCAATGTGAATGAGATGAGAGAGTAAGACCTAATGAAGAAGTGAAGAAATGGAAATACGATAGGCAAACGAAAATGATAGAAAATACAGAAAAGCATGACTGGTTCTTGTCTTATAATACATCAAGATTCATGACATCAAACCTAGAGAGACCCTTTAATGATGGGCTAGGGAAACCCAAATTTGGATGAAGAGGAAGTTATAGGCAATGATAAAATGGTTCAAGAACTTTAATATTATATAAAAAAATTAATCTAATTTTGAAATGAGAATAATGTTGTGGCGCTCTATCGTCTCTGATTGTTATTGGACAATCAGGGACTTGCAGTAAGATCTGCGGGTTTAACTGAATGTAAATAGTTCCTTAAATCTAACTAGTCTTATAGTGGCATGGTATGTTATTCTAGGAGCTGACACCTAATATACCATTATGTCAAAAACAGCCAGCAGTTGTGACAGTAATTACTAATACTCATCGTTGATTAACAAAATTACAGATCAAGTACCATTTTAAATGTATATCTGTAAGAAATTAATTCTTATAATTTCACTTTTTGGCTGTTGTGTTGTACCAGATTTACCATTAACACCAACGAGTAAATAAAAATATGAGAGAAAAAGAAATACAATTACATAAAATTATGGAATATCTAACTTGACATCCGATATCATATACTTTCACAAATTCAACTTATCATGATGAACATTTATCAAATGCACATATAATAAGATCTGAAATCTGTGAATACTGTTACCTATCACATTAACTCTAAACATTTAACCGTCAAGAGAAAACTCATGTAAAATAAAAAACTAACAAAGACTTCAAATGTCTGCAACTTGAGATTTGTAGAAAATAAAAAGTTATATTATGACAATACATAACAAGTAGTTATGAATAAAAAAAAAAACTAACATATATAACAAAGACTTCAAATGTCTGCACCTTGAGGTTCATAGAAAATAAAAAGCTAGGATTTCAAATGTCTGCACCTTGAGATTCATATAAAGTAAAAAGCTATCTGATAACAATACATAACAAATAGTTATGAATAATGTAACAAATATTCAGTTCATAAAAAACAACTGATAACAGTATTATAAAACAAACCAAAAAATATAAAAAACATTTGAACACAATTGTCATATAGACATATATAAGAACTGGTACTTGATAACATATCATCTGATATTCAAGTCGGTTTAAACCCGTATATTTCTTACAATAACAGATTTTTAAATCAAGAAAATTAATACAATTGATACAACGAGAATGGTATCAAATAGCAACAAAAATGTTTATACTGATTATATAACTGCTCATCAATATCGTTAAGTAGGGATATTTTCACATCCATAGCGATCGACATTGACTCTACGATAACTGAACAATACACAGAAAATGATAATGCCATAAGAACATAAACTGATAGTGTCATAAAACTATCTTAAAATTTTGATTTCAAATAATTCACTTCATGAACTTAAAATACTGAAATTATTCACTGAAATTATTCATCTTCAAAACATAGGTCCGTTCAATATCAAATACTGCCTTAAGCTAAAAGATCTTTCAAATCTAGAAACTAATTAATCCTCCGTCTTGTGTTGTTTGACCAATCAAACTACCAAGTTTGATGAATTCACTAAATACTTCTCATCTATATGTAAATCATCAAAGTCTGTTAAGATATCTTGATATCTAAAACAAATTTATAATTGACCCTAAAATGACCAAAAGTTAAATATAACTTGATAATACTATTACTGACACATGGACATAAACTGATTATGTCATAACATTTTGTCATTCGACCATCCTAAAGTTTGGATTGAAATAATGCTCTTCATTTACATATGAACTAATAAAGTATTTTAACGTTAATATGTACGTCAGTTCAATACCATATACTTTCTTATAGTAAAAAGATTTGATCTTTCAAATCCAGAAACTCAACATAATGGACCTACTACGTTGTACCATTGGACCATTCAGAAAGCTATATTTTATGAAGTTACTGAATACTTCTCACATGTATGTGGACGTATAAAGTTTCTAACTTCAAACAAATGTAAAAATCTAACTTGATTTTTTTGTTATAAAAATGTCTTAATTAACATGAATTAACATTAACACATTGTCAATTCAAAACAATGTGAGGTAACTCTAAAACGAATCATCTACCATGAGAATATCATTGTTGATATGAACATCACTGACGTGAATAATGACATCAATGGGAACTGTCCACATGTACACATTTTGGAACAAATGTCTTCAACAAGAGCATTTACTTCTACGTGACTAAGTAGAGCTTTCTTATTTGACGCATTCATCTACGATATCGCATTCATCTACGATATCGTCATATCTAAACAAGTGGTTCACTTTCAGAGTGGCAAATGTAATGTAGCTCGACAGCAAATTAATGGATAAATGAAACCGATAAGTCCTACTTTAGCATTTCACTCTCTCAACACTACCAGCATTTCCCTGGATATATGGACTCTTTAACACCATCACAGTCAACATGGTTAGACTGACTTTGTGTGAACAGAATAAGATTCTAAACACATTGTTAATTCAAAACAGTGTGAGGTTAATTTAAGGTGAATCATCTGCCATCAGAATGTCGTCGTTGTCGTTGATGTCATCAGTCACGTCTGTGATGACGTTTAAATCAATGGGAACTGTGTCCACATTGAGACAAATGTCCTCATCAACATGACAGTCAATCTGGTCAGTAGACTGACTTTGCATGAACGGAACAAGATCCGCGTCGTCATCATCATTTTCGTTTGCTTCTACATTGACGAATTGATGATAAAAGTCATCGTCAATTTGACTAAGCTTGGCCTTCTTTGCATTCATTTCTGTTATCTTCATGTCTAAGACAAATTGGTGGTCCACTTTCAGAGTGGCGAACAATGGCGTGTAGCTAGACAGTAAATTGATGGATGAATGAACTGGAACCGCCAATTCTTCCGTCAGCATTTCTCGTGATATATGCACTCTTTCAATGCCATTCTCGTTTATGGTCGTCAGCCGCAGAATCTCCTGATCGTCAGGTAACAGTGCTATGCCTGTAACTTCCACCTCCCGGGACTCAACTTCTGCCTCCACTATCTGTTAGAAAATAAAAATATTTATTATCAATAATGTCACTTTAAAATAATAAATAATCATAAATAACAATACTTTTATATAAATAATATATCATACAAAGTTTTTACGACCATATATAGAATCAATATTATTAGAAATAGTATATAAATGGTAATGAAAGTCATTATTGAAATATAAAAGTACTATAGTCGCACCTAATTTATATCAATCCATTAACCACTTTATACAGTGGTATTAAATAATCACGGATTGATCCAGATTTAACAATTTTTCTGTTTCGAGAACGTCTAATTTTTTGGCGAGGTAATACCTGTACCAACAAATGAAAATATATTTGTGATTAACATAAATATGACAACCACAGCCTTATCAATATTGTGCTAAAGATGATCGATAGTTCAATAGAGGTCAGTATGAAGTGATAGACACCTCACCAGTAGGCAAATTCAAAGCATTAGAGTTCCCTCACAAACTGCATCAATGGTCAGAGCTAAAAGCACTGAAGTCTGTTAACCCTCTCACCGCCAGCAGGCCGCTATAGCGGCCAGGGCACCTTCTTCACTGAGCTGAACAAGAAAAATATCACTCAAAATTGATAAAAATATTTTCTTACAAGTCCTAGTCGAAGCACTTCATGTTTGGTATTATATTAAAGCCTATGACATCCTCTTTCACATCCTACATTCCATTCTTGTTTACGAAGAAAGTGAGAGGAGTACCTATACTAAAACCTCATTTCAATTTTTGATATTTATATTTTTTTCAAATTTTTGGCAAAATTACAGAGAAATCTGGCGGTGGGAGGGTTAAGTACATATCTTATCAATGGTCAGAGCTCAAACACTCAAGTACCGTCATACATTTTTATCAATGCTTATAGTATGAGGGAACAGTGGATGGAGTTCAAAGGATTAAGGTACTCCTCGCCATGGAAATATATATGAGAAACTCGGTACGATTATCTCTACATCTAAATTTATACATGTATTATAGTGTACATTCAATGAATGGTTCTTGTATAAACTTGGTCTAAGTATTAAGGATAATTCGGACAAACTGGTGACGAGATTCTGTGGAGATATTCAGAACTTTTAGACACTCATTAACTACAATTGTTAGACGTTCTCTGAATATTTAGAAACTCACAAACTCCCACTGGTGTGTATTAAGTGGTCCGAATGATTATTAAGTGCAAATATGACTGTACCACCAGTATCAAGCCTCCCAGCCGACTATCTCGAACACATTCTGTTAAGCTTGTAGACATTACATTAATGTATCTTACATTTTTGAACCTAACAGATATCAAATTAAACTGATCCAGTAACAACTTACCACAACTTGATCGGGGAAGTTGACGTTGATCGACGTTTTACCTCTATATTTGTTGAAGGTCATAGGCACGTCTAGACATCGGATAGTGTCATACTCTGACACTGCGATCGTTGCTGCCGCCTCCCATAAGTTGACTACGAGCACATGTGTTCCTTCGGTCAGCCATAGTTCTGAAAATTTATGAAATAATATTATTAAAATGAGTGCATAAATGAATTGATGTATAATGAAACTTGTCAATCATTAATTAGTATAATGAAACTTGTCAATCATCAATTAATATTGAAAAATACAAAAGAGAATTAATTCCAACTCAACAACTAGTAGGTGAGACACTACAAAAAAAAAAGATAGACTGAATGTCAAAATGGAGTAAGGTCCCTCATAGACCTTTATGACTTTGTGCTGATCAGAACCAGTTTTGTTCCTGTTACTTAAATTCAGTTTAATCTACAAATTTACGTACAGAATAAAATAAAATTGGTTCATAAAATATCTTCATACAATACTTACCACGCGACAGTTTCTTCTTTCCATCCTTTTCTGTCATTCGGTGTTCGAAGGCCTAGAGTAATGAAATATATCATATAGAAATGAAAATGATCAATCTTTAAAAACTTCAAATATTCAAAGTGAAGCCTTTTTAATAAAATCTAGTGTGTGATACTTATCACAAAAGACTCAGGGTGTCTGTAGTGTGCTGTCTGTAGTGTGCTGTCTGTAGTGTGCTGTCTGTAGTGTGCTGTCTGTAGTGTGCCCACCATCGACCTCAACTACACCCCAAACCCCAACTGACGTCAACGATGTCCACAGATGGCTAACCGGTCTAAAAATAAGCATCTCACCTATTCAGAATTCTCATTTTCCATAGGTTTAACACTAAATGCAAAAATTGACGAAATGTCCACGCTAGTACTGTTCATGTTTGTCTACAGATTAGAAAATGAGAGATTTTCTGAGAAGATATACATTTCCCATTGTTTTAGGGGAAAGCAGTAGATAGAAATGGATGGTATTTACATCATTGGGACAGAAAATACTTAAAGTTTGTGCCAATGAGAAATATTTTTGGATAGGCCTACTATTTCTATCCCCCCCAAAAAATCAAAGTTTTAAAACTTTTTTCTTTTTTTTTTAAAAATCAAAAGCGTATCACAGAGCTGTCGCATAAAACTCTGGGAGTATTAGCTCCCTGAATCAATAAATTTTCTAAAGTTAAATACAATTCGTTAGCATCAAACTTAAGATTCACATTAATAATGTATACACGAATTTCATATTTATCACAATTTTAAGTAAACCATACCAATTTAAAACTTTAGTGTACATATTTCTCGCATCCTTTGGTTATCTTCTTAATCAACTTTGTAATATGATATAATTTCAAATGATATAAATATACTCACGGTAGTGATTTTTCCTTCTACTGACCATGTTCCTTTGTCACCTTTGCCTTCTGTTACAGCTGCTGTTACAGACCGAATGGGTTTTGTTGAACTGTTCATGCAGTCACGGGCTACAGATAGTATCTCATCTCTTATGTGGAATTCACTTGTTCTGAAATCACAATTTGAAAAAGAAATCAATTACTGATATCATAGCAATTACCGACACTGGAAGAAAAAACAAATATTGGTTAAGTTCTACGAAAACAAGCTCACTAAACACAGCCCCCCCCCCCATTTTCGCCCACAGGCCCTCCAGATCTGAGGCTTTCTGTCTTTAGGCCACACTACAAGCCCCCGGTCTGTAAGCACAAATATCATGTCTATATTATACGTCCAACCTATAATCTCACATCTAAGCCTTTCTCTCACATCCAACCCCCTCCCTGACATCTGACTCCTTTCACATCCAACCCCCTCCTCACATCCAATCCCGTCCCTCACATCCAATACCGTCCCTCACATCCAACTGCCTTTCCTCACTTTCACCACCACTTCATCACCTGAGGAAATGGTAGTGGATGTGAAGAAATGGTAGTGGATGTGAAGAAATGGTAGTGGATGTGAGGGGAAGGTAGTGGATGTGAAGAAATGGTAGTGGACGTGAGGAAATGGTAGTGGACATGAGGAAATAGTAGTGGATGTGAGGGGAAGGTAGTGGACATGAGGAAATGGTAGTGGACGTGAGAGGAAAGTAGTGGACGTGAAGAAATGATAGTGGGCGTGAAGAAATGATAGTGGGCGTGAAGAAATGATACTGGACATGAGGAAATGATAGTGGACATGAGGAAATGATAGTGTACATGAGGAAATGATAGTGAACTTGTGCTTATCTGTGTGTGTAGGTTTATCTATTTGTGTGTGTGCCTATCTATCTGTGAATATCTATATATCTGTGAGTGTGTTTATCTATATGTGAGTGTGTCTGTCTGTGGGTGTGCACATTTATCTGTGGATGTGCACATATATCTGTGGGTATGCCTATCTATCTGTAGATGTGCCCATCTATCTGTGGATGTACCCATCTATCTGTAGATGTGCTTATATATTTGTGGATTTGCCTAGCTATCTTTCCATGTGGCTATCTATATTTCCGTGTTGCTATCTATCTTTCCATGTAGTTATATTTCGTGTGTGCGTGTGTGTATCTATCTGTGTGTGTATGTCTATTTGTGTATAATTATGTATACCTGTGTGTGTATGTTCTAATCTGTGCGTATATATCAGGGTTCGCGCTAGCCATTCGCCAGATCGCCAGTGGCGAATTAAAACTCAACCTGGCGAACCTTTCTCCTCTTGGATTCGCCAAACTGGCTAAACCAGTCAGAGCCTGTCAAGTGTAGCTAATTGTCATGGAAGCACAATCAGAAATATATCATGCAATATATCGTTGGAAAGCTAAGATCAACGGCAAAACGGCCATGAGAATCACATCTTGACATATTGACAATCTCAATTTTCCCGATTTCTCTAAGTCTAAAAGTAATAAGTGTATTCTTCAAATGTTGACCAGTGAGTTTCATATTTCAATGCCACCTCCTTGGTCCCCTTACTACCATTTACATGTATATACAAACGTATCATTGAAATATCATGTATCAGTGACAAATTCCCCGGGGGGTCCACTCCTCGAATCTTGGTTACTATGTGCATACATAAACTGAAGGAAAAGGGGGCCTTTTTCCGGCCCTGCCAACTGTCCATAAGGGCCCTCTCTAAGTGGTACCTTTTTTGACCATTGTGGCCCGAAAGTCTGACACCCAATGATGCATGATTGATTACGGAAATACAGGTTAAAAAGCTGATCTCCAATTCCCTCCACCAGGTGAATATTTTATCAAATCAAAACCCTTGGGGTAATGGGTCAGCAATCATCAACATGATTATCTTGAATCCTTTTAGAGAACACTTTAAGGGTCAAAGCATATACCGTACATGTAAACTCCTTCTTTCTTTCACTAATCAAATAAGGAATGCGCTTCCTTATTTGTTTCATTAATAGTTTCATTTTTTATCTCACAAGAAAAATGCATCAGTACAGATGAGGAGGCGCGTATCATATACCGTATTCGACGTAATAAGCGCCCTGGGCGCTTATAAAATTATTTTCATGGCGTTTTTAGTACTTAAGAGTTTAATTGTCACCAAACTCGTGAAATTTGAGCCTTTTTTCTAGTCTAAAGATTCCCCAAAAAGGGGGGGGGGGGCGCTTATTAGGGGGAGGGCGCTTATTACGTCGAATACGGTAATCTTTCAAAGCTCCTTGTCAATGTCAGAAAAAGTATATAGATGTATGCCCTATAATTTATACATGGATCTTAGCCAGTTGGTCAAGGGTACCCAGGAATTCATTTAAGTGAGCAGTATATCACACTACACAATATTATATTACACTGCACAATTTGGCAATAATGAAAAACGCCATGTAATGTGACCTCTTTCCAATAAAGCACTCTCAAAACTCACAGCCTTAAACTCAGCCGGCACCTCTACAATGACCAATCCCTTCATAGAGATATTTACAATTAAATGTGGATTTTGCTACTATTCACTTCATGATAATCTGGCGAATGCATTCCCAATCTGGCTAATCCACTTTGACACAAATTCGCCAGACTGGCTAACCCATAAAACGTCCTAGCGCTAACCCAGTATATATATATACATCTGTGCATGTATGTGTCTATCTGAGCATGCATGTGTCTATCTGTGTGTGTATGTGTCTATCTGTGCGTGTATGTGTCTATCTGTGCATGTATGTGTCTATTTCTGTGTGTCATTAAAACCACCTTAAGATGAAAGTAATCGAGGACATTGAGTTATATTTTGGCGGAAATGGTCGGTAGTAAATTGGTAGTAATAATGTAAAAGCCTGACACTGTTGTGGTCCAATCATTTAAATGACTATGTGACCAAACACAACCATTATGCCTATACTAGAGTCATATATGATAATAATAACAATTTATTGGTTAATAAATTAGAAGTAAGAAATAAAGTAAAGTAAAACTTACTGGTCTGTCCACGAATTTTCGTGAAGTTTTAGAGTTTTGTCAGTCAGACGAAAGCGATAGATGTTTATGAAGGCGTTTTCCTCCATGGTTAAGTTGGTTGCATAGACATATGCAATCATCAGACCGCTGTTATCAGCTATGACTACTTTACGCCTGGTCTGAAAGAAAATAATTCTAACAATTGCTAAAATATTCAAATTAAATATTAATATTGGTAATTAAACTATGATAATTTGTAAAATTCACAATGAACATTATAACCAGATCTACAAACAGCTTTACCTTTTTCCAGTATAAATATAAAACAGATTTCATATCATATAAATGCATGTGATTATATATCATATTTAAAATGTTTTATATTTGTCATATTTACCTTCAGCACACCTTCTGCTGGTGGGGACATCTCTCCAACCAATAGAACTTTGACTCGAAGAGGCCCCCTTAAATCCTGGTCCATATTATATGTCAGAAGTCCACTAATTGTCGGGCGGTCTTCAGCAGCTGGTGATGCATTGGCACAAGATCCACGTCCAACTCCACGTCCAGCATGACGAACCGAACCACGTCCTACGCCACGAAATGGCGTAGTGCCAACAGATCTCACTTGCCTTGTTGATTGTGACGCACTGAATTGCGGCATAAACGGTACTGGAGGTGTGGGAGCTGCTCGTTGTCTGTGCTGTGTGGGACGAGACACTTGTGCAGCAACACTATGAAAAAAAAGAAGCAGAATATATTAAAACATACATTAATGCATCATATTCTTAATTAGATTAATTAGAAAATATTGGTTCAAACAATGCACATAAAGCTATGTCTTATGAGAGTGATACAAGTCCAATTCTGACCGGCCGTTAAGCCCGATTCTGACCGGCCCAAATAGTATGTATTTTGACCCAAATCCTTTTTGGGGGTGTTCTACATACAGTACCTACTAGTTGGTTAGGTTAAGAAATACAGCATCCCTCCCCTACAAGGGCCCAAACTTCACCCCCAAAATTGTTCTAGCTCGATTCTGACCTGCTACTTTGAACCTTTGTGTAGGGTGGAGTTTTAAATTATTTTAAAATTTAAATTTTATTATGAGCGTATACATTTTCTGTCTCAGAATATGTTTTACTTTTGATTAGGATCCAACTATTTCTCCCCCAAATCTGCATCCTCCTTCCCTGTGTATCCAAAACATGGTACAGAATTTCATGGAAGAAAAAGCTCATCCAACTTTGCACTTAGATTACGCAACCCCCTTAGGGGGTAGGGTAGAATAAATTCCCCCCCCCCCCCACCCCGGGCCATGTTCCTGCATGTCTTGGTATCCATAATAACCATTATTTTGATATAGTTTCTGTGACCAAATTTAAACCAGAGAGAATTGAATGCACCTTGTCACCCACCCGGTCAGAATCGGGCCAATACCGGTCAGAATCAGGCCAATACTGGTCAGAACCAGGCCAATACCGGTCAGAATCAGGCCAAGAGACATAAATAACATTTAATGGATGAACGGTGTGAAACACTCACACATAGGATTTGCAGTCAGACCCACACGAGAGAAAAGCTTAGAACTGTGTGTATATGTAGATGTCTTAAGAGAGTGATACACGTCCGATTCTGACCGGTCCGATTCTGACTGGCCCGATGTACTTACACCCAGTTTACTTACACCCAATGTACCTATACACCCCATGTATCTACACCTTATGTACATGTTCCCATGCACCTACCCATGTATGGATAGTTAACCCTTTTAGGGCCGCATAGTGCTTTAATGTACATTTATGTAGGAGTCTTATGAGAGTGATACAAGTCCGATTCTGACCGGCCCAATTCTGACCATGTACCCACACCCAGTTTACTTACACCCCATGTACCTATACACCCCCCTTTTAGGGCCGCATAATGCTTTTTATGTACATGCACTCTGTCAGCCCGATTATGACTGGGTGGTAGCCTGATTCTGACTGGGTGGTAGCCCGATTCTGACTGGGTGGTAGCCCGATTCTGACTGAGTGGTACCCGATTCTGATTGAGTTGTAGCCCGATTCTGACTAGGTGGTAGCCCAATTCTGACTGGGTGGTAGCCTGATTCTGATTGGGTGGTAGCCCAATTCTGACTGGGTGGTAGCCCAATTCTGACCAGATGTAAGACAAGGTACATTCAATTTTCTCTAGTTTAAATTTGGTAACAGGAACTATATGAAATATTTGGGTATTCTGGAGAACAACAGTTGCACCTAGATGGTAGTGGTGGAATTTTTTGCTGGCCCCCCTAAATCAAGATTTATTTTTTTGAACCTTTAATACTCTCTATTTCAACTACAGCTTGTAGGGAGGTGCATTTTTTGGGTAAAAGTATTGTAATGTAGACCAAAAAGGAAAAGGAATTGGACGTACAATAGGTGTAGCCTTCCCCCCCAAAAAGAATTTTTGAAAAAAGTGAAATATTGCACCCTGTGCACTGCTTCAAAGTAGCCGTTCAGAATCGGGCCTGTACTGTTTTTCGGAAAAAGTTTGGGGCTATGTAGTTTAATAGTTTCATTCTCTTAACCACATAGCAGGTACATTTGCTATGCCTTCATGGATGACAGCAAAAAAGAAATTGGGTCAAAATTCATATTATTTGTGTCGGTCAGAATCGGGCCCAACGGCGGGTCAGAATCGGACTTGTACCACTCTCATGAGACAGAGCTATCAGCTGCATTTTCACTGTTCTAATGATCATGTAATTGAGTTGTTTAACGTCCAGACTTGCATTAAATATCTCAAGAGACATATCAAATTATCAAGAAGTCAGTCACAAATAGAAAGCAATATAGATAAGGTGGAATAACCATTATGTGGCCTTCTGCTGAGTAAGATAAATAAAGAGTGTGTGAGGAGCAGACATAAAAAGTCCCACGCTGGTGTGTGTAAAACTGGACACCAGAAACAATATACAAACAACAAACTTCCACATCCAATTAAGTGGCACCCAGCATCATGTCGGAGCCATATTGGACCTAGATCAGAATGAAGCTAATTACATAAACCAGTATTGATAAGAGCCAGTACTGATAAGAGTGATAGACTGAATACAAGTTTGTTCCTGATAGTGATTATTACCCTAATCGGGCGAGAGTAGCATTCAATCTGATCTCAGTTAATGGGCCACCATCCTCACAATGCTCAATTCGCCTCAATTCACTCTCCCATCATATACTCAATACTAGGAAAAAACTGATAATTCAAGTAATAAATAAACTATGGTTATGAAAGGGTACATATAAATCAACCACAGATTATATGAAGAGCCTGATGAAGACAAAATTTAAGTAGACTCTACCTCCGTTTATATCATTACATACTGAGGGTCAGCAGCAGTATAGGGGTCATTCATAAAGTATGTCAATTGTGGCCATTTTCAAGACCTCCCACCCCTTTGTCACCACAGATAAGGGCCTTGTCAGCTATATAGTATACAGGTCACCAAACACTTCTTAGGTTTCACGGTCCCACTTGTTATGGACTACAGGGAAGCAGCATAAATTATAGATAAATTGTGCTTTTATAACACACTTTACTCAAACAGAAAAGCACTATTGCACAGGCCAGGTCATATTGAACTCAATGCTGCATGCTCTGAGTATGCAGGTTCTATAAAGAGATTTCTTAAGGGGTGGGGGATCTGCTACCTTCAGGATCCACTCTAAAAAAAATTTAAATGCCGGGTAGCTCCTAGAAAAAAAAAGTCACCCGCCTGGTCCACCGACCGGAAACAGAATTATTTTCAAGTGGGGCCTAAACATGACAAAATATATCTGTATCGAGTATACTGTAAATTCTTGCGTATAAGCCTAACTCGCGTATAAGCCGCACCCCTAACTTTGACAAATTATATAAGCCGCAGATGGGGTCTGAATACTGTGATTTTGGTACTGTAGTATACTAATAAAAACTCTCGTATAAGCCGCACCCTATATAGGCATGTTTGGTATCAAAAGAAAGCTGAGTCTGACTCGCGTACAAGCCACGGCTTCTACGCGAGAATTTACGGTAATGTGTATAGTCAGCGTGCATGAGCATCCATTTCCAACAGAATTAGATATCATTTTACCAAAGTATTCACATGGTATTAATGCTACAAATTGCTAAGCACAGCCATATCAGTTTCAGAACAATTTACCAATTAGTGTGTGTCTGTATCAGTAATGATAACCACACCGACAGACATGTCAGTTGGGTCCTGGCTCAACATCTGAAAATAGTTTGGCTTGGAGCACCGAGCACCGAAAGCGCAGCGCTACGGCACCATAAGCACATCTCTATGGGAACACTAGGGGGATTTGAGGTATGCTGACCCTACGTTTTTTTATGCAATTTTGAAGAAAATTTCGTATTTCTACCCTTTTTTTGGTCAATTTTAAGGTCTTCTGAGAGGCCAGCCTACTCTCATGTTAAAAGAAAATAATTTTAAAAAACAAATTTACCTACCGACCCTACATTTTCTTGCCATGTTATTCTTTTTTGGCCCAATTATCAAATGCTACCTATCTCTACCAGCCAATTTTGCTTAAAACTTTGCCAGATCACCCATTTTCATTAATATCTCGAGTCTGACAGCACACAGACTCATGTGCTGTCAGTAGGGCTCCCAGCCATACACTAATGTATACAACTGGTAGGATAGATGCTGGCCGAGGCTGGACAGCACATGTCAACACGTGCATGTGTTTAATATATTTACTGCACACTAGGGGGCAGCACAACGGATATCTACGCAAGAAAGTCCAGCCAGACAGATGGGCATACAGAGAGACAGTGAGCCAGCTTGCAACAGATAGCTGGGGAAACAAGCAAACATTTAAACATACTATGAACCCGGGTTAAGCTATTGTGCACACAGTAAATCATACATGAAAAAGCAGAAAAGAAAACCAAAAAGGAACGATGATGTACACACATGTGACAGCAGAACACGTGGCAAAAGAACAATGTCAATCTTAACAAGTGTCAATCAACAGCATACGTCAATACAGATTTATCATATCATGCAAAAATTTATAAACAGTACATTCACAAATCAAATGAGACATAAAACATTGTCAATAAACATGACAGTAACACAAGTTAACCCACAGTATGATACATTGAATTGTGAAAATGACACCAACCATGTCAAATAATACCACGTACAAACATGTGACAGGAATACAAATCATCGCCACCTGTGAAAATGTGACAGTAACTAGATTTGTAGTCCATACCGATAAAGCTGAAAATAAGAAAAGTTTCAATATAAAGTCAACGTTACTTACCGGGTAGCAGTGTCACTGGTAACACGTTGTGCCCTTTGACTTTGTGTGACACGGGAAACCGAGGGTGGTGGCACATGTTGAACTTCAGAAATCTCCATGTTTTCTTGCGAAGACCGACCACGCTTTGGCGGAGCTACGTCGGAAATCGTGGCACTCTTGCGCTTAGACATCCTGACCGTTCTTGCTTCTTGTGGTAGAGTTGCCGTGTCTGACAGGTTCGTCTGTCTGAATCCAATCTTCCAAGTCGACTGGATGAATCTCCCGGGCGCAGGCAGATGTTATATACCGATCAGTCACGTGGTACAATGACGTAAATGATATCTGATCGCTGATTGGCTTATACGGCATCCTCACGGATGCATTGCTAACTACATAGTTTCGCATAAAACCAATATGCATATTTATATAGATAACAAACATTTATAATAAAATATAATAATATAATATATAATCACATATTATCTAAACATTTTTTGTAATTCTAATCGAAGAAATAGAGTAAATCTTGACACGTGCCACATGAATTGTTTTCGGATTCACAGTGGGCGTTGTTGATCATATGACCTTGACCTTACTTGGACAAACCAAACCGGTCTAACAACATGTAGGTCTAGACGTAGAGGAAACTATATATATTGCCCCACTACTGCCTGTCGATAGACGTCCATAGACGTCCGTAAAGGGTTAAGTAAGAGAACAGGAAAGAGGGCGGGGGTGGAGTGGGAGGGGGTGGAGTGGGGTGTGGTGGTCTGCCAAACCGGTTAACGACAAACACAACACGGGGTGGGTAACGAATAATCCAAGATAGGCTTACATATACGCATCATATTAAATAGGTCAAAATGTTGACCATATATGTCTATGTGAGCATATCTTTGGGTTGCTAAATATCTGTATAATGATAATAACCTAAAGTTAAAGCAATATCGTCCCTATGCAGTTATGTATCACATAAATGCCCCTTTGAGAAGAGTGACACAGTAGAGAAAAAGAGGGGGATGGGGGGGGGGGGGGGGACTTTTGACCAACCCCTCAAAAAAAAAGGTCAAACCGAAAACTTCAAATAAAAAGGGGTCAAAAGGGTCAAAGTACCCCTCAGTCCCGCCCCACTCCCTCATACCCCCTTCCTTGTCACGCTCCTGAAAATGAATTCGTACAAAAGGTATACACAAATTGGGGGGGGGGGGGGGGAGAGGTCAAAAGGGTCAAAATACCTATCAGCCTCTCCCCCCCCTCTGCTCACCCTTATTTTGACACTGCTTGCCACGCTCCTGAAGGGTATAGTCATGTAAGTGGTTTGATTATCAACCAATGAGATAATTCCATGACATTCCCTGCGGAATTCTTAGGGGGCATAACGTAACAGCTTGTACACATGGTGATTGATGTATCAGTGCTTATAATGTCAATTACTATATCAAACAATAGTGTCCCATACTAAGAGGGGGTAGATTGGGAGTCTCCATGTCGCATGGAGTTATAAATGGGGATCTTGAGGCTACAGGCCCCATGAAAAGTTAGGAATTTGAGACATCAAAGGGACCAAATTTGAATAAAGGGTTTAGTAGCCTAATTCACTCTATATGAGATTAATTTTTTCACGTCACTAAGCCCATGTCAATTTTGCGACTGAACTGGCCATGTCCCATGTCGATTTTAAGAAATGCCAATGTTGCCATGTCAGTGTTGAGAAATGACCATGTCCCCATATCGATTTTAGAGGTCTATACCCATTACTAAGGAGAGAGTTGAGAATTGTCAATGATTAGATTGATATGGAAATGTAGTTGTCTCAGGACACATCAGGGGATGCATTTGGTGATATTTTTGTATATAAGATACATATATTCATGTGTTGTCAAAATTACCCTGCAAGACCTGACCGAGGCTTGAACCCAGGGCCTCCATATGATCCTATTACAGATCACTCCAAACTTAAAGCCAAATATCTCAGAAACTATCTCGAAGGCCCTCTATTTTCTTTATACCATTTGAGACTACTCATAATATGGGCCTCATGGTGGAAATCATGACGAAATCTAATTACTTCTAGACCATGGGGTCTACCCACCGACACTGCGCAACTGGCTCTGCCGTGTATTAACCGTAAACACCTGTATTACCATCACTAGAGTCAGATATGTACTCTCATTATAAATGACACCTGAAGTCAAATTAAATGACCTTGAAATTAAAATCGGTTTTAATGTAAAAATCAAATTTGGTGTCAAAATCAACAATGAGATAAAAACTTGATTTATTATGAAATTTAGTTTAGTATCAAGTCAAAATTTGATTTGGGATCAAGATTGAATTTGGGATCATATTTGGTTTGATGTCAAATCGACTTTGGGGTCAAAATTGGTTTTTGGGGTCAAAATCGGGTTTAGTGTCAAAATCAACTTTGAGTAAAACTGACTCAGCTGTCAAAATTGCCCTCAGTTTCAAAAACTTGATAATCATGGTCATAACACTGTGCACCGCAAACACGCAGCAGTTGGTCATGGTTATAACATGATGTGATCAAAACACAGTCAAAGGTAAAAACGCTACACTGTAAACATTAATAAAAGTCCTACTGCTTTCATAATCAGAAGGGTCGCCAGCATAAACAAGACGAAAAATATGAAGAATGATTCACTAATGCAGAATTTATTAAAGATTAAAACCTTTAGATTTATACTAATTAAGTCATAGTATTCAAATTATTGCCTAACGTCAGCAACTCCATTAATGTTAGTGATTGTCCAACATGAGGAGAATGAAATAGTATACCCTGTAGACCATGTTGGTTAGTTCCAAAAAGATTTGCGAAGACCGACCACGACCCAAAAAATAGACATAACCGGAATATATCATCATTAATATTGACATGTAAGACTAAAATGATGTGAATGTGCAATATAATGTGTTCCAATATCAATGTTTTTCCTAGAAAAACAGAAATCTATTTGGCTATTACTTTTTGTGGTACATTGCGTTACACAACTGACAAGACCAGTCAATTGCTCAATATAATTTATAATACAAGTATTTTTCTTGTCCATTGCATTAACATTTAAATCTCCAAATAACAAAACATCACTTTTATCATGTATTATAGGGATCATATCATCAAACATTTGTATTATCTGTTTTCTCGTGGCTTTAGGACTTACATAAAATACACCAACAGTTAAACATTGTCCGCTTTTTTCAAGTTCACATATCAAAAATTCTCGATTTTTTTCACGATATTGAAAATAGTTATCTACTCTAATATCTAAATTTATATACATAGATAAGCCATTATACCGTCTAATACCACAAGCACCAGTAGAAGTGTTGAAAGAATATAGCATTTTATCATCTATAATATAATTTTGCACATCATCTGTATCCAACAAATGTGTTTCACATACAAGAATAATGTGACTGGAACGTGCAATAGGATTTTTTCTCAAACATTCCATATGTGAAAATAAAGACTGAGCATTCTCATAATAAAATACTGATTCATTTTCTAACATTTCATTTGGTTTATATATAGGAAAATTATATATAACAGGCATCTTGGTAGTCATGCGTTCGTTTTCTCCAGCAACTAACGAGCATGTTCTTATTTGACTTTCTTTAAAATCTATAAGATGTAACTTGTCCAAAGTCCTAACTCGACTACATGCAACATATACAGCATTATCAATATAACACCGAGTAAAATTAGCTGAAATTTCATCACATGTTAATCCTTGACATTTGTGTAAAGTTTTTCCTGACGACTGTCTTATTGGGAAAGTTCTTCTTTTAATTTTAACATTTACTTTCTTAATTGTGATTTCTATTGATTGAGAAAAAATAGGTGTCCAACACAACTCTATATCATTTGTATATAAATGCTTATAAGTTTTACGTTGTTCATTTCCTATTCGCTCTTCTTCGAATAAAAACCAAAGAACACAAGGTTTTTTATGACCTCTAAAATAACTAATATATTTCAATTGACCTGAACATCCATTAACCAAACCTTGAGAAACAGAAATATTAACCATAAGATCATAAACTAGACCTATTCCCAACTCAAGTCTATATGCTACATTCTGTGTAAAATTGATGTCCTTTCTATATCTGTCAACTTCTTTCCTCTTTGCAGGAGATATTTCCTGCAAATAAGTATCATTACATCGTACAGATGTCTTTTTAAGTGTACTGTTGTCATAACATATTTTATTGTATTCGTTGACTAGATCATTCAAATAAAACAAATGAAGACAAGAGATAGTGTCAAAATCTTCTTGTTTAGATCTACTTCTAGAACCTAAAACTTGTATGTCTGAAGGAGTTTGATGACCTAACCGTAACCTATTCAACAGTTCAGAAAAAAACATATCATCTTTCTGCCGCATTATTTCAGTTAAAACATGTATTCTAAAATGGGTTATCCAAATATTCTGAGATAACGCATCTAAAGTCAGATTTGATTCATCATAAAATATCCATTTATCTACAACAGGTGACAACTGAAACATGTCTCCAAAACAAATAACATGAACACCTCCGAATGGTAATTGATTTCCAAAAACATCCTGTAAACGATTACTCATGAAATGAAAGAAATTTTTGCCAATTAAAGATATTTCATCTATCAATAAAACTTTCATTTTCCGTAATTCATATCTGACTGTGTTCAGCTGAGAATGAGACAAAGGAATATATGTATAGTAATTATCTAATCTTGGTATATGCAATCCAGAATGAACAGTTTTACCTCCAACAAGAAAAGCAGCTTTACCAGTATAGGCAACTGTCATTATACTTTCTGCTGCTGGTTCTGCATCTAATTGAAAATTATAATATCTGATTAAAGCTTGTTTTACAGTTTTCAACACAACAGATTTGCCACTGCCTGCGCCTCCAGTGATAAACAAATAGAGGGGTTCTGGAATACAGTATACATGTTTCATGATGTGATCAAATATCTGTCGCTGTAAACTATTTAAATTATTTATCTGTTCAAGAAGATCACTTAAAGGCCATATACTCTCTATGATAGAAGCATATGGAAGAACAGTATCGTTCACTTTATTATTAGTTATTATTGTTTTATCCACGCTAGGGTCATAAAAATCTTCATCATCAATGTCATTATCATCTTGATCCATATCACATGCATTTTGAAATTCGGTTTCTGGTGCTAATGTGTCATTATTGTCTTGAGGCTTCATACAGGCATCATAAATATTTTCTAAATAGTGTATGTTCTGAACATTATACAGTTTAATATTTTCTACCATAGCAGTTTGTTGGTCTTCAGATAAAGTAGAATACATATCAGATGCACTGATATCTTCTTCTTTGCACCATATTTCAGGATCAATACGCCATGGATGGAAAAGAAGGAGATGAATACGATAAAACTCTTCCTCATCATCAGATTTTAATTTATAACAATAACGTAATATACGTCGCTTCTTCCGTATTGTGTATATATAATCAGTATCCACATAAAAATGACCCCTTTCAGTTCGATGTAAACCAATAGGATAATCTGTTTGTTGTTTAGCAGTTATTTTTTTCCGTGTTATCTTAGCGGTAAAATCTGCTAAAGTATAATTCTGAAAGAAATCTGGTCTATCCATATACCATTCAAATTTGTCTTTGTTAAAAACATCTGTACATTGTCGATTTGAATGGTTTAATTTATTAGTATTTTTAACTATTTTTAATCTTTTCTGTACAACAGCAGTAGAAACAATAATTGCTTGTCTACTACAACGTGTCAACGGTAGACCTAAGAGACTATAAATACATTCTTGAACACATATTTCAGTGCATGTGGCAAATACATATCCTAATGCTTTAATGGTCTCTTGTATTGTATTTCCTTTGTTTTTACAATCCTTTACCATTGTGGCAAGACTTAAACTTAAACCTCTATGTACTTTATTTATATAATTTACAATATAAACCACAACGCTATAAGGATCTAAACAAGGTTGACAGTCAACATTTGCTTGCCAGATATGTAACAAATTTTTCATATATGGATTTACTCGTCTTTCTATAGGTCGTCGTTTGAAAAAAGTTTTTACATTGCTAAGAGATGATCTAACAGCAAGAACATATTCATCATATGATATATGGAATACATCTAGTATATTTTGCAACGTAGTTTGTTCTGTTATGTTGGGAGTTTCCAGGTAAAGCTGAATTTCATGCCATAGTTTTTTTTGCTCTGCTGTTTTCTCATTATTAGGTTCTAATATCACAGTTTGATCAAAAGGAGGAAGTGGATACCCAAAACGACATATAGGATGGCCTCCCTTTCGACAAGTACTACAATGTTTGTGAGACTGATACTTAACATAATGTTTATTTTCATTCTCAGGATGTAACTCGCATGAGATATATGAATCAACATACTTGATAAAATTAGTGTTATCTCCATGTGGTTTGTATACAGGAGCATCTTTACACCATAATAGCATATGGATATGTGGAACTCCACGATGTTGCATTTCGACCCTATAGAAATAATCTATAACCTTACCTATAGGATTAGACTGATGCATTATGCATTTACGAAGAAATAATCTAAATCTGTTATCAAAATAACGTACAGCTGTCACAGGATCTTCTTGAGTTAGGAAAGTCTTTTCTCTTAATGTAAGTGAATCTAATTCTTCTTCAGATAAATATGTACCATACACAGATTTATGCAATGATTGAATCATATTTTTCCACTTAGTATCAGCACAAGATAAAGTCATAAAAAACGATGGCAATCCATTTTGCCGTACCATAGCAAACATATTATTTTTTTGTTCACGATGATACAAAGGTCCATTTTTCATATCATTAAAAAAGAAAAACGCATCATCAATAGCAGCTAACTGTTTTCTTTTTTCTATATCCATCACATCTTCAACTGTATACAATCTATCATTTAATACAGATCGTATAGCAAAAGAAGTAGAACTACGTATATAACGCATCTGGTATATTTTCCATAAAAGAAAAATGTATTCAGTATTAGTTTTAGCTCTTCCATCTACATTCTTTAATTCCCACTTTACCCGTTTGATGAACCCAACCTTTTTTCTTCCTTTCTTTGGATTTTTATATACTTCATCAATAGTTTTTCCACAATGAATAGTAGGAAATGATTTCTCAATAGCATTAACATCATATAATAAATGGAGAGGTTTCTTTCCTTGTCCTGGAGCTAAATTCAAAATAATGTTATCATCATACATATTATCCAATAAAGTATTCAAAGGTGCAAAAGTCTCAGACTTATCCACTTCAGAGAAATTATCACTCTGTGCATCTTCTTCTGTCTGTTGTAATATATGTGACTCATTACTAGTTTCATTAACAACATTACCAACATGTGGAAGCCCACTGTCTAAAGTTGTTTCCACATATGGATCATATTCATCAATAAACACATTATCATTATCATTATCACGATTGATAGAATCTGTAGTCATATCGTTTTGTATATCAACAGCTTCTTCAACATTAATATCTATGTCATTGTCCGCATTATCAGTAACAGTAACATCTGCATTGAAATAATTTAAAGTTTGTTCCAACCATCTATCATCTATATTAATATCAGCGGTGGCATACAATGGTGACGTATTACGAAGATACAACAACGCCTGCATAACATTAATAGGTCGTATATTCATTGATTTATACACTTGTTTGTATTGTAACTTCCGTTTTATCTGTACTTGAATATTATCTTGTCCTGTAACATACCTTGGAAGAATATCCAATGTTTCATCAACTTTTGAAGGAACATTCACAACATTTCCATATAATCTTTTCTGTCCGAATGGTAAAGGATTCATTATCTGAACCTGCATAAATGGAACTCTAAGTGCAATCAAACGCTCTTCTTCTTTAGTAATGAGTAACTGCCATGGCCTAATAGGAAATGTTGTTCCATTTATATAACTAATATGTGGATTTTCACCTTTTAAAGCAGAATTATAACATGTAGTACACATGTTAACAATATCTGTGTCATATGTTTGATTACAGTATTCTTTATATTTAACAAACGAAACAGGGTGAACTTGATATTTAAAACATATAGTGCCACAAGAAACACAGACAATGTCTAACATTTGATCTATAACTATATCTGTTAAATCACAATCTACATCTATTTCAATTGCATCAGAATGACATTCAATATCATCAATCTCATTACAACCACCATCATCATGATCATCGTCATGATCATCATCATCATCACTATTGCCATCATATTGGCGAAAAAGATCATCATTTTCTTCTTCTTCCATATACGTATCATCATCATCAATATCAATATCTACAATATTATCATCATTATGTAAGTTAGCATTATCATTAGCATGATCGTCTATAATCATGGAACGACCATCACCTGATGCCTTCTTTGAACGATTCAAATTTTTTTTTTTATTCATTTCCTTTAATTTAGCCCTCTGCTTACTCAAATTAAGTCTTGTTTCAACTCGCCTTTTCAACAAATACATATGCCTCTTTTCAGCTGAATCAACAATAGCATCAGTTTGCAAAGAAGTCCTCTTTGCTGACGCTCTCGTAATGCGCCTACAATCCTCTTCTGAAGATATATTAGAGTGTGGTTGTACACCTGTTTTCTTCATAGCTCGATCACATGACTTTTGCAAGTTCTTTTTAGTTTTACCAGATGTAGGTATACTAGTATTCTGTGTAGCAGTTTTCTTATGATGTGCTGCACGTAATTTTCTTCTTATTTTCAATGGTAATTCAGAAAGTTTCCTACCCCTAACATGAGGAATATACTCCCATTTACCACGTACCCTAACACATTTGTACCTAAGATTTTGCCATTTTATATCAGTCCTTAAGTCATTATCAAACTGTACAGAACGATCATTCTGTTTGTCCGGTTCTGTAACATTAACAGTCGCAAGTCTATCAGAAACTGTATCATCAGTATAATCAACAATTTCATTATCAATAGAAATCAATACATCTTTGTGACCGATAACATAGAAATTAGCATCAGATTTTCGGTTTCTGACCTCTGCTGATCGATCCATAAAACTAGGAACCTTTCTAGTTCCAGTACCTGCAATCTCTATATCTGATGAAATGGCTCTTTTTTTTTTGGTTTCACACATCCTTTGTTCCCTCATAAATTGATGTTTGAAAACAGTCTGTACCCATCTGCCATCAGTACTCTGTTTATCCTTCTTAGTAACTGAACAAGAATGGATATCATACTGAACATTCGGTCCCTCTCTAAATAAAGTATTCAAATGAGATAGCAATGCATCAAAGGAAGAAAACTTTATCATACAAGACAATCCATCAGAACATGGTAACCCATAACCATCTGTGCTATGAGAATCAAACATGTAATATGAACCACCATGATATTTCAATAATATACATTTATCCCGACAAAAGAAAAATATATTTTCATGCAATGCAAAACAACAAACTAACTTATATCTAATCGTCCCTATACTATCATGTATCATCCCCTGTTTGTATTGACCATTCAATAACACATACGATATCCCACCATGAATTACTTCGACAGGCAAATCATCAATTTCTAAAAAATCATGACTTATCCGAGAACGAGATTTAATATATATAATATTGCCAACCTGCAATACCATATTCAGCCCCTGTCTTGTAATATCATCTAACGGTATACCAGCACTGAGACATACAAAAGCAGAACACATAGCAACACACTGTTTCCCAGCAGCCTCACCAAACCGACTATTTCCTTGATTATATGACGCAGAAATTACATTATTTGATTTATCTTGTATAGGGGACAAGATATGCTTTGATGCCATCGTGATAATTATTATCAATAGGGCAAAATAGAAATGTAGAAATTGATATTGATGAGTGTATATTAGGTTGTAGGAGTGGTACAATTGCAAATGAACTGTCACGAACGAATCTGTATTGGACAGTGAGATAAACTACCCGACCACGTGTACACTGAGACTAAGGTGGGGCTGGGTGTGCCATACAACATTCCCTGATTGGTGGAGGAGGACACGGAACACCCAACCCAGCCGACTTGTACTGACCCACCCTACCCCCACCCCA
Organism: Harmothoe impar; assembly: GCA_947462335.1. Lineage (NCBI taxonomy): Eukaryota > Metazoa > Annelida > Polychaeta > Phyllodocida > Polynoidae > Harmothoe > Harmothoe impar. The sequence goes on along the minus strand of OX381709.1, from coordinate 51,899,048 downwards.
CCCCCAGCCCACCCGACCACATATCAATCCTCAACAAGAAACCAGTTTGGCCAGTTTAAACCCGCAGTTCTTACTGCACGTCCAGTAACAGTCAGAGTGCAGTGGGGGTCTGGATGGGGGGTCCCCATGTCGAATGTCGATCTTAAAAAATGGCCATGTCACATGTCAATGATTTAAAATCAATATAATGCATTTATGCATCATACTGATAATATAAAATATGAGGTTGCTTGGGTTGAGGAAGGTGAGACTGCAAGACCAGTTTCAGTTCCAGTGTCTAAGGAGATACACCACCTGTGGTGGGGCTCTTGCCGCTATTGCGACCTCTGTGCGTCCAGTATTAAAGCAGTCAGACCCAGCACCCAGGTGAGTGGTGGTGCTGTGGCCACCACTGCGGCCTCTGTGCGTCCAGTAAGCTGTCAGCCTCGGACCCCAGCCAGACTAGGTTGTCTGCCTGGCCCGGTTCTTGTCTGCCCCCCACCTGCCCCCACCTGCCCCTTCATCTCCCCTCTCCCACCCACTCACTGGTACCCACTCACTGGATACTGGCCCTGATCACTCACCTAACTTCAATGCAGAGTATACCAATCAAGACATCCAGTCCATAAGGGGTAGCGTTGTTGATTTCACTCCCTAAGATCTAGATACTATGTGTGAACTCGATTCCGAGGGAAAGAGGCAATTTTTGGGTCCTACACACGGGCCCTGGAGGGCCCTTGACAAGGGGTACTTTTTAAGCAAATTTACCACTCCCCCTCAGGCCAAAAATCGCCCCTTTGTAGCATAGTAACGCGGGCTTTTCCCCTCAAAACAGGTTGAACTTTTTTGCCCCCACCCCCCCCCCCCAAGAGGGGTCTGAATTTTTTACCCCCCCCCCCCAAATCCACCACCCCCCCCCCACTGTTGTTAAAAAATGAGCACTCCCTAAGTAGGCCTTGGTGTACATAACATACCAGAAGTAGGCCTATATGGGTTTACATGTAGTACCAGCAGTAGGCCTAAATGGATCTACATGACTACAGTACCAGCAGTAGGCTTATATATAGATGTACAGATAGGCCTACATGGGTGCTACACATAGTATAGGACTATATGGGTGCTACATAAAAAATTTGGACCCCTTGACCGGAGAGGGGGAAATTTGGACCCCTCTTGGGAGGGGGGGGGGGGCAAAATAATTTAACCTGGTTTGAGCCAAAAACCCCGCGGGTTACTATGCTTCAAAGGGCCCGCGAGTGAGCCGATTTTCGGCCGTGAGAGGTGAGAGGAGGGGGGGGGGGGGGGTAAAAAAATTTGGACCCCTTGACCGGGGGGGGGGGAGGGGGAAATTTGGACCCCTTGGGGAGGGGGGGGGCAAAATAATTTAACCTGTTTTGAGCCAAAAAGCCTGCGGGTTACTATGCTTCAAAGGGCCCGCGAGTGAGCCGATTTTCGGCCGTGAGAGGTGAGAGGAGGGGGGGGGGGTTAAAAAATTTGACCCCTCGACCGGGGGGGGGGGGTTAAAAAGTTTGCGCCTCTGCGCAGAAACCCCCCACCCCCCCCCTGTTGTTAAAAAATGATCACTCCCTAAGTAGGCCTGTAGTACTAGCAGTAGACCTACATACACCAGACATTGATTTTGTCCTCCTAGGCTTACCGTATGCTGCCACAGACTTGGCCTATGGCTCTATGAGCACATGCTGGCCCCAACTCCTCCCATATACGGAGGAGGTTGAGAGTACTGTCAGTTGGTAACAGCTATAGACACGTGCCGGGCCCCAACTCCTCCCATATACGGAGGAGATTGAGAGAACTGTCAGTTGGTAGCAGCTTGATAGACACATGCTGGCACCAACTCCTCCCATATATGGAGGAGATTGAGAGAACTGTCAGTTGGTAGCAGCTCGATAGACACATGCTGGCCCCAACTCCTCCCATATAAGGGAGGCCAAATGACCAGCTGTAAACATCAACCCCCCTCCCTCCCATCCCCCAAGACAGTGTGTTTAGTGGGTGCCCGTACAGAGTGTGTGTGTTGGTCTACTACTCGGTGTGGTGACCCAGTTGGGTTGGTTTCCATGGGAACCCAGGAAGGAGCTGGGGGGGGGGGGGGGGGGGGGGGGTTGTGCTGGCTTGCAACACAGAGCACCGGGGGCATGACCTCTCAGCACCTGGAGAAGTGTCCAGCCTACACCCGGGAGGCATGGACAGGAGGCACACATACACTTCTGCACTAGGACCTGCAGCTGCAGTCTTGGATCATAGGTTTATACTTAATATGAGTCGGTTTATACTTAATATGAGTCGTGCAAGTGCAAGTGATAGCTTAGGCTGCATGTGATAAGGGAGTGCTCTTTTTTTAACAACAGGGGGGGGGGGGGTGGTGGATTTGGGGGGGGGGGGGGGTGGTAAAAGATTTAGACCCCTCTTGGGGGGGGGGGGTGAAAAAAATTCAACCTGTTCTGAGGGAAAAAGCCCGCGCGTTACTATGCTACAAAGGGGCGCGAACGAGCGCGATTTACGGCCTGCCGGGGGGGGGGGGGGGGTAAAAAATTTCGACCCCTCTAGCGGGGGGGGGGGGGGCTGAAAAAATTTTGCGCGTTCTGCGCGAAATCTCACCGCCCCCCCTCTGTTGTTAAAAAAGAGCACTCCCTAACTTAGGCCCAAGTTCACTAAATGTCAATGTAAAAGTCTAGCCAATGCATCTGCAGTAAGCTAGTTGATGAAAACCCTGGAGCCTCGGCCAAAAAATAAAAAGGTTGGTTTCCGGTAACATGGTCTGGTAAGCTAGGCCTGGCTAGCAGGATTTTTATCTTTTAATTCTTTTTTTTTGCTTTTTACCATTTTAGGGCCGGTTTTAGGGTTTTTGCCATAAAATCCTTAATGATTGTCCGATTTACAGCAAATAGCAAATTTTTCCAGAAATAAAAAAAAAGAGGGGGACCCGGCCCTGTTTTGCTAAGGCCGGTAGGGTGACCAAAAACAAACCTTCTTTTTTTTGGCCCTATCATGTGCAAGTAGGCCGCAGGAGGTGGGTGCCCCTATTCACCCTCTCACTGGAGGAAGGTCAGTGTGTTGTCGGGAGGAGGTGTCATCATGCCCCGCCTGGAGAAGGCTGACCAGCGTCCTCTTATGGACATCAGTTTCCCGGCATTAATCTCTGAACATCTATATTCTGACATTGAATAGCTAAGATGTGTATAAAACGTATGAGATAGCCTGACAGAACAGATTTTTACAAAACTACATCTTTATTTGGGGGGATCTAGCAATTCATTTTAGCTCAACGGCCATCATCCATGTACATGTAGTGAGGCTGTACGGCCCTGTGGTCGGAAAGTCACTGAAGATTAAGGGCTCCATGCCGGGGCTCCATGTCACAAAGCCACTTATTTAGACTCTTTATTCTATTGTCAAGTTGTCCAAAAGTCGCCTAAGGCTAAGGTGGAAAATCGCCTTGCAAACGGCCCAGGTGACCGGGTCGCTTTTGACCCATCTGGAACCACATGATTGTTTTAGGCCTAATCTGAAAAAGCTTGAAATTTATGACGTAGTGACCGGTGCTGCCACATAGTGGCAGCTAGCAAACCCTATTAATGTTTTCGGTTTGTATGCAGGCACACCTGGGGCACTGTGGGCATCCCCCCCTCCCCCAAGACGGGTTAGAATCTTTTACGCCCCCCCCCCCCTAATAAATGAACACTCCCTTAGGGGTCTAGAGCCATAATTTCAGGGGTGGGCAGCTGTCGCCATGTCGCCGGAAATTGGCGGCACTGGCCACAATATTGGCGACAATGCTCTCAGAGTCAGACTAACTGTAGCGTCCTTAAATGACGTCATGAGGGGAGGGGGGAAGGGGGAGGGGGTTTCATAAAGTTTTTTCACAGATAGCTCATCGTAGGACCTAATTTCAGTATAGACTGGGAACATAGGCTGCTACTTGGATAGTCAGACCATTTTTATTTAATGTCCATAGAGTGAATGGGGAAAAGGATCTTGTTGGTTGACATGCACTAACTCTGAAACACCTTCAAACAGGTTTTGAAATGATGCCATATCCATCATTATGGTCCACAGATTGTCTTTGTAACAGTTTATATTAATAGTCAACATGTTAACACATGTGGCCACTAATAACACCCGGTAAGCTATACACCCACTGGTGAGACAAGGTGCGTGGTGGGGCGACGAGCAAACACTTGGACAGTGGTCAGTGCTCGCGCCAGGTATTGGTGGAGGCGGAGGCACGAGCCAAACACGTGGCCACTAATAGCGTGGCCACTAATAGCGCCCCCGCCCCCCGTAAAGCTATACACCCACTGGTCAGACAAGGTGTGTGGTGGGGCGACGAGCCAACACGTCGTGGACAGAGGGGAGGGCGGCGGCCCGGGGCAGGAAAAAGGTTTCAAATCATTGGTCAGACCCCACAACACCCACATCCACACCCACACACACCCCCCCCCCCCCACCCATCACCACACCCACAACCACACCCACACCCACACAAACAACCACTGACCGCTGCCGTGTCCAGAAACAAGGCAGTATAAGAGGTACATATATGTCCTACCCCCTCAACACACACCCCCATACCCCACCCCTCACACCCACACACATACATGCACCCACGCACACCCACACCCACCCACCTAGACAACCACTGACCGCTGTTGTGTCCAGAAACAAGGCAGTATAATGAAATACATATATATCTTAAACCCCCACTCCCCAACACACCCACACCCACACCCACATCCACACCCACACCACAGGGCATTGACCAAAATCCAGCGACTGCGGCGTGAGATTGACAGCAGCCATAGAAGGAGACGAAGGGGGGAGGGGGGGGGGGGGGGGAGGGGGACAAAGTGCACACTTGACTCAAATTCAGATTGACGACTACGGTGAGCAACCTATCCAAAAGCCAGACGCACGGTCAGGCCTAACATGAATTCAGCGCCTGCGGGTTGAGATTGACAGCGATGGCGTCAATCTGAGCTAAAGCCAGACACGGCATGATCGAAGCTACCCTGAATGCAACGACTACGGCGGGAGATTGACGATGACACGCTGCGTCAACAAGTCTAGAATGCGGCGATGTACGGCGTCACCCCGTTCCGCCTCAACAACCCTAGTTTTTGAACAAACAAACACTGCTCAAATCGATGAGCGTCTAACGTTCAATATCTCGTATTAAAATATTTAAAATATGAATTTAATGTTCAACCCATGTACTTCCGGTGAGTCTCATCTACATGATGTCTGAACAAATAGATGATATCTGTTTGCAAAGTGTGTATAAAATGCAATTCACTAAAGTGTTAGTGCAGAAAAAGCTCCCCCATTCAATCCAATGCTATAACAGAAAATTACCCCATTTTTTTCCACAAAACACTGAATATCACCAAAAACGTAATTGAAATGTGAACTTTTGAAAACATGTCCAGATAGATATACATGTTGTGCACACAATGATCATACTGAAAATATCAAAATGAGTTTCTATCAATGTGCAGTTTGACCACTTAGATGACCAAACCACCTAGATCCAGGATCAGACCTCAGTGACTAGTAAAGAAGGTGCCATTCTCTATAAAGATACAACACTATAAAGATCAATGGCACCGTCTAACAACCATAAATGTTATAAATCCTGGCATTTCACAAACGTATAGAATGAAATATAGCAAAAGTGAGCCAAAGTCACCCCAGTTTACGGTACCCAATGCTGTTGGAATTTTTGAGAAATTCTGAGTATTAGTGGCCGAAAAAGGTGATTCAACTCTGTTCACCGGAGTTGGTGAACAAGACTTCAGTGGGTTCTTAGTGGCAAGCTGGCTGAGCTCTAGACAGGGCCCCATCAGATCGGCCTGCAATGGCTGCATCGACGAGTTCAGATTAGATGAGCTATGTGTCACCGTCACTGGCGTCACAGGACTGACCGTTTTGGGGTTTAGTAGCTTTCGAAATATTCCCAGAAAATTTCGGAGAATCCCATGCCTGCCATTGTATCATTGTGGTCAATTTCAGGCAGGTACAGACTAGATCTAGCTCGTGTGTTGATTCAGTTGCATGCACTTTTGTAAACCGGTCACCATCAGTTTGGTGGGCGATAATACAAGTAACTTACCTTTTGCTGTGCTTTTTGTCTTTAGAACGTGACCTATCTTCTTCCGGTGATCTAGATCGTGATCTATGTTTATGTTTCTTCTTATCTTTGTTCCCCATTTCCAATGATTATGTGTTTGAATAGAAATACTGTTGAAGTAACTGCCTCTTCGTTTTGTACGTGCGTCGTGCGGATTTTCTTCCCAAGCTGGCAGGGTCTCGCTCGCTCGAGCATCGTGGATGGAGGTTGCACAACTTTAAGGTCTCACTCTGGTGAATACCTTTTTTATTAATGAGGATATAAGAGTTAAAGGCCTTTGTTTAGTTGGGCCCTGGAGTCTACATTTTAGGGCCAAGTTATTTATTATAGGCCACTCAAAAAAAAAACAAGTTGTTTCTCATCACCGCGCGCATCATCAAAATTGTGATTTGGGGGAAAACTTCTTTCTTTAGATTTTTTTAGATTTTTGATGAAAAATCTGTCAAAGATTGACAAATATTGGCATATTTGGTATCAAATTAAGTCTAAGTTAGACTGTCAGTAATGTAGTAAGCTAGGGGGGGGGGGGCGTAAAAATTTCCGACCCTTCTTGAGGGGGGGGTTGCGTAAAAAAATTCAGCCCCTTTTTAAATAAGCAAAAACAAGCCTGCTCGTTAGGCCATCAGAATGAAAGTGAGTTTACCATCCACCGCCCGCATGCCTTCAAAGGAGCCGCATGAAAAGTTCATTATTTCCATTTCTTTAAAGATCTGAACAATATTTTACAATTTTCAAAAAAGTGACACCCCAGAAAACTCAGCTTTTTAGAGAAATCCCTAATAATGAAAAATGAATAATGAAAAAAAGCCGAATCTGTTTTCCAAAAGTCCTGGACGGTAAACTCTTTCATTCCCATGGCCTTACTATAGTTCAAAGGGAGCGCGGAAAATGTTAGCGCCTCTGCGCGAAATCTCACCACCCCCCCCCCTGTAATTAATAGATGAACACTTCCCAATAAACTCTTAACCACTAAAAATGGAAAATCAAGCGCGAAAAGTCTCAATTTTCCTAAATAATTTAAGGCCCCAGTAAAAAAAAATGAAATAAAAAAACGCTCTCATCATATTTCCATCCCTCCTATTAATTAAAGCTCGGATTCTGATAAATGTCTCTCGCCCCCTCCCCCTCCACTTTTGCCCCAAAATAGGGGGTAGATCTAGGTAGATCGGATGCTTATCTGAATACAATGTTCTCTGAATATGCCTGTACCGGATGAAGCACTAGTAAATATGATTAGAACGTTTTTCATATTATTCTTTCACTCAAAATTTATACTGAGGGAGTTACTTTTTTAGAAGTTAAGAAATACTGCAAGTTACTCCAACCTCATAATTTAATTGGCGGTCAAAGCTGTAGGTTGATACAAATGATTTTTTCCTTCCTTAATTTATTTAAAGTGTGTACTTTCAAGTAATTCGCAGGCCGAAGAAGGGTCGACATTTTATCAATGACCACTTCCTTAATTTACTGATCCATAAGACGTGCTAGCCCGACGATAAAGGCCGGGCTGGAGCCTGACCTGGTACTCTGAGCCTTTCATACTACATGTATACTATAGATTATAATAGGTGACGTGGGGGTTTAAGCAGAAACGCATAACGTAACAAACAGATTCTATTCATATGTTTAATACTCAGAACCTTTCAACATTGAGCACTCCTTCAAATTACGTTAATTCAAGTACTGAAATGAACGCATCCTAAAAAGGTAGGGATGTCTACAATATCTAATTTCCACAACACTGTAAATAATTTAGGGGTCAAACTCTACTCTAAACACCATGCCGGCTCTTGCTCTCTTTAAGTAGGTAACTTTGGTTTCAAGGTTTATACAAGGGTATCAACTTTCAATGTTCAAATTTACTTGCTTCACTTTGAATAGCAGATGTAGAAGTTTTGACATCAATCAAAGCATTTTGAACTATATAAAGTAAGGTAATGCTTCACAACAGTAATTGCGATGGCAGTAGTCCAATAAGGCATACAGGGATCTTTAATAGAGTATAACATGTTCGGTGACTGACGTTAAGCGGGACTGCATCACGGGTTTATACAGTATAGGGAGCGTTACAAGTGGCCTATGTTGTTCACAGATTATAATCACAGTAGAAAATGACTTAAATATATGACTATAAAAACAATAATTTAATAAAGAGTAGGGTTGTCACTACATGAGAGGAGTTTATTTCAATACATGTCCATTAGTTCTTTCTTCGGGTAGTACAAAATATAATATGATTAAAGCCAGACCCTATATTGTCTTTGTACTTTGCGTAATCAAGTCGATCTTGTGAGCTTTTTGACTATAATATAATTCTCATTTCAGCACGTCTCATATGTTTCCGTCAAAGCGCGCCCTTTATACAATTATGTTATTGCTCCATTGATTCACAACATATATACAATGCCTTAACAGTTATAATTAAGCAACGTAAATTGAAATTTCAGTGAAACATCAATTATTTGAACACCTAGAGCATATACATGGGACAGTTTATATAAGTTTTCAGATCGCACACTATATGGTTAATCAATGTCATCTATCGATACTGGTGGTGGCAACCAGACCTGTTTCACATTTAATATTCTTGTCTTTCATACTACAGGATAAACTAAATATCATGGGGTAGAGATCAGCGAAAGGATGGAATAGGGCGAAAGATGGAAGGTCAGAGGGGTGAGGGAGAAGACATGTTCTTGTGTGAAGATGAACAAAGGCTAGTCTTTTAATGTTTAGTGGTTTTCCACTTTCCGGCAGATTTCATCCGTGAATTGGGAACAGGTTGCGCTTCCTCCTAGATCACCAGTTAGATACTGAAAAAAATATTCAACAATCAGTTGTTTTTTCTTTAATTTTCGACAACAATTTGAACAAACCTTTTGTATGCCTTTTCGATTGCGTCTTACAAGATCATGATTAGATCGGTTTCCAAGTGGGATTTTATATGGAGTACCAGCTTTGTTATCCATATTATATATTTACCTATGTTATGCCTCTAGAATATATACAGGGAGAATATACTATTTAGGACCCCTGGTAACCATTTAAATTGCTTGTTCAACATTCAGGTGTTGTCCAGGAAATCAAAGATTTTCATTTTATTCTTTTAAAAACCAAAAAAAAACTTTTAAAACATAGATCTAGAATTTTTAAATGAGATTAAAACGCATTGCTCACCTGTCCTTCTCTGATTGTCTCGAAGCATGCGGTTTCGATGGCCTGTGCTTGTTTAGGGAGGTCCATGTAGCGGAGCATCATGACGGCAGACAAGAGGAGAGCGGTGGGGTTGGCCTTGTCCAGGCCCGCAATGTCAGGGGCTGTGCCGTGGACGGACTCAAATATAGCACCCTCCTCGCCAATATTTCCACTAGGTGTGACGCCAAGTCCGCCAATCAATCCAGCGCACAGATCACTGCAAGCATCCAGAGTTAAAACTGATTGATGAATATTTTCTGTACACACAAAAAGATTTTGGTTTCAGTTCATAGCAGTAACTATGAGAAATTACCATAATTTCTATTCATAGTATCTTATTCAGTATATTCTTACTTCCTATTTTTTAAGGAAGAGTAGATGTTAAATAGTAATATACAATGGGTGGACATGGCCGTTCTGTAACTCTGGATACTATTTAATGCTGCAATCTTTAATATTCTACCTATAAGATGGTGGTTTTAATATGATGAAATTTCTCACCTGAGAATGTCACCGTACAAGTTGGGCATTACCAGGACGTCGAATTTAGTTGGGTCTTGTACCATCTAATGTTAAGGAAACAAAACTGTTAGCATTTGGTTGAAAATCAAATTGCGACTACCGGTACTACGGTTGTAAGTATTGTGGTCAAGTTGGCATGAAAATTCAATTGTCCTTGTATCATATTCATTATGGACACCAATTTCAAGTTATTTACGTAAATAATGCAACACATTGGGATTAATTGTTATCTATAAATCTGTGATATGTTGACTAGATGTATATATTTTCTTACGGCTAATGATGTTACACTCACATTTAGGCATACTGTGTCCAGGTACATTTCATTGAACTTAATGTCTTTGTGTTTCTCTGCAACGTCTCGACAGCACTTCAAGAAGAGGCCATCAGACATCCGCCTGAAAAAAAGGCAATTTCCAAATATGAGGAACAGCTTAATCTTAAACCTTTACTGTAATTGGTAGTACGGGTAATGTCATTTGATACTTTTAGCTACCTAGTACATGACGTGTAGCAATTATCTGCCATGTATATTATTGAAACAAGTTGCTATTTTTAATGAAAGAAATGTGACACAAACACTATTGCTTACATGACATTAGCTTTGTGGACGGCTGTGACTGTGTGTCGGTTGTTGTTTTTGGCGTACTGGAAAGCGAACTCGGCTACTCGCATGGAGGCGTTTTCTGTGATAAGTTTAATACTCTGTACAACGCCATCGACGATCTGAGGAGAATATACATCAGATAAGATTAAGAAACAGTCATGATACCGGTCACCTGAAACCATCATGATCGATACATGTATCAACTACATTTAATGAGTATTAAAATTTAATTTCCTGCTATAAACAACTGTTATAACGCTGTCAATAGTCTAGGTGAAAATAGACCAGACATTTGGAATATATGTAATTTTGATAATTGCAATTAAATTCAATGGGGAACGTGGGGATAACTACAAGACTACAAATGGTGGCACCTGTGTATATATACTTACAATATGTTCAATACCACTGTATTCTCCTTCCGTGTTCTCACGTATTGTGACCAGGTTGACATCATCGTAAGGTGTCTTGTAGCCTTCTACAGACTTACACGGACGAACGTTGGCGTACAGACTAAATTCTCTGTAAAGTGCAGCAAAATGTGATAAATGTATGATCAACCACGGCCAACTTGTCGACTTTTTCCCCATCATAATTACTTTATCTTGTTTAGAAGACAAAGAGGTATGTGGTGGCTCAGTACACTTTACAAGGAACCAATTTCAAACACAGTAGCCAAGTTCAGTGTACAGCTGTAAAACTACCATAAATATAGTATCTCGTAATTGCCCTATGGTAAATTATACTGCTCCAAACACCAAATCACTCACTTTCTTAGGGCAAGATTTAATGACTTGTGACCTTTGCCGATGGGTGTGGCTAGGGGACCCTTTAGGCCTATTCCATGTCTGTGTATGGAGTCGATAGCCCTCTGTGGTATGTGGAAGAGCCCGTCCGCCCCCTTTACTGGGGTTACATCTACCGATTCCCAATCAATGGGCGCCTGAAAAGGTATGCAATAACTCTTATTTCACTTTCTTTAGATACAGAACCCTAGATGATTCAGCAACACCTTTATAGCAACCTAGACTAATATCGGTAATTCTTTATTGGCGCTCAATAGATACTTGAAACGCTGGACAACGCTTAAGTTGGGAAATGCTTATTTTATACATGTACGATGATATTGCAATCTCAAATATCAATATATTTTATAGTGACATTTAATTGATTAATAGCATTTCTATTAACAATACAATACAAGTACTCTTTGTACTTGGCTGATATCAACGTTGTGGAACAAGCCTTTCAATGCGTTTGTCTTACAAATCACATTACCTTAATTAAGGTTTGACTTAGATTCTATGGACACTTACACCGGCAGCGGCAAAGATCTTTTGTACAGATGCAGAGATTTCTGGTCCGATTCCATCTCCAGGGATAATTGTTACTGTCCTTCTCTACAATAAAAAAATTATGATCCATGAAGATAGATTAAAAGGAAGTGGCCATCCGCGGTTTTGGTAGGACCACATATCAGTAATACCATTACGGAATCGTTAGAAGGTTGAGTCGTATGTTATTCAGCAGGCAACATAATTACCCATCATCAGGATTGCTCATTTTAAAATCGCAACAACTTTGGATACTAGCCTCGCTTAAATCATGACCACTACGGTCGGATACTGTTACAGTACTACCTAACAGAGTAACGAGACAATCAAGAGATACTTACGGCGGTGGAATACTGCCTACTGCCTATTCTTACAAGACCAGGCACCTAAAAGTGTAGAAAACTATGGTATAATGCGGCTAAAAGCTAGACAACAGCATAACCAATGCTTTGTTAATGTGATTAATCAACTTAAAGTGAATTAAGTGGTATAATAGTAGTTAACATCTAGACTAGTAGATCTACTCATGATTTCCTTTATTAAAAAAAAAAAAGAAAGTTCAATGACATCTCACCCCCTCCGATTCTCTACAAGTTTACAGTACTACTACCGGTAGTGGTAGTCTATAGACTTTTTTTTACATGTTTCCCTAGGGGTCACAGAGGAGGTTAACAGCGACCTGACATTTGTTGGTGAAAAAATATTTTTTGTTTGTTGGTTTGTTGTTTGTGTAGTTTAACGTCCCATTGACTTTGCAGAGGAGACTTACTCAAGTAAGTTTACCACAGCATGGGATAAAGCAGCCATAGGTAAAGTCATGAGGCAAAAAACAGACTCCAAGCTATACAACTATGTGCCATCTGTCTGGAGTAATACATCTTGACTCACCAAGCTACCATCCCCCACTTTTTTTTGGGTGTTTTTCTTCTTTTTCTTTTTTTCTTTTTTTTGGGGGGGGGGGGTTGTTTCATTTTATAATTTGTCCCATAGTTGGATTTCCTTTAAGAAAAGAAAAATGAATAAAAATAACTTGGTCCTATGGACTTACAACATGGCACGCATAAACTAATCATACATAATTAGTATGGCGATTTATTGTTATATTGGTAGTCGCACTTAATATACATGTATAGGAATGCCTTTATGTAGCTGGTGTATTTTGTATTTTTGAAAGCGTGTAGAATGTATGCGAAAGAAGAAATCTCAAATGATATTTGGTTTTCTTGAACCCTAAACTAAGTAACCTAATTTTGAACCAATCAGTGTCCAGAGGTATTTTAATATGCTGTTGGGAATGACTAGCCAGATCTATGATGTCCAATATATCATATCATAAGAAGGTGCGAGACCCTATGCTGGTGGATGGAATCCTGTTTACATGTATATCCCTATCTCTACAATCTATAAACTACAAATGTGAAGAATCTGTGGGCCCTCCCCTATAGTCGGCACTTTTCACTTAACCCCCACCGCTTCACTGCCCCTCACCCCTCCCCTCGTCCCCACTGCCACCGCTGCAGCGGTAGGCCTACTGCTACTACAATGTATATAAATGTCCTAGCAAACACAAAGTGCCAGTCAAACAGACAGGGAGTAGGAGTTACCTGCCAGACATATCATGGTATTCCTGTTTGAACCTTTCTTAATCCAAGGTGAGTTTACTCTGCTTTTTTTAATGTTTGTTATTTGAATGAGGTGCGGTTTTATTAAAGTAGGCTTTAGTGCTACTGTTCCTCTCACTACCACAGTGGCACAGGGTGTTACAAGTACCCTGGTGCCTGCCTGTGCCAATGGACAGGTCTCAAGTTGAAGGCCTGGCTCAGAGTCAGAGTCAGGCTTCACCCGCCCCCTCCTCCATTCCGGACCATTCAACCATTGTCTGTCTTAATAGATCTTCTATGATTTTAAGTGGGATTAGCTGACCTATTCCCAACGCTATTGTAGTCTGCGTAGAAACTGAGTGAGAGTGACTCAGAATCTGAGTAGATCTAGACTAGGCCTAGATGGAGTAGATTATTGTATATCAAGAGATTTAAGTCATGCAAATCATGACCAATCTAACAACATCTGATGCAATGCTTTAATAGTACGTTTATTTTTGTCCCATCCCCATTTTCTATAATATTGCAGGAGGGGTTGTGTTTCTGAAGGTGGCCTTGTGAAGGCTTGTCTGAAGACAAAAGTCAAATCATGGCCATGGTTCAGCCTCATTCAGTCACTGATTCTGACTGTCTAGCCCTAGGCCTAGTTTCAGGCCAACGATTCGGTGAGCTGGTAGTTCATCTAATCTGAACTCGTCGCTGCGGGCTGCGATCTGATGGTGCCCTGACTAGAGTTCAGCCAGCTTGCCACTAAGAACCCACTGAAGTCTTGTTCACCAACTCCGGTGAACATACTTTGTACACCTTTTTCGGCAACTAATAATCGGAATTTCTCCATTTTTTTAACGGCCCTGCATAGCCTGACATTATCCCTACACAAGCCACCCAATTTTTAATTCAGATGGACAATACGTAATATTTTAGAGCAGTTTTACCGTAGCCTCCCCCATTTTCACCCCTGTCAGTGCTGTGTGCGCGGGAATCACTCTCCTGTAGTGGAGGGATAAAAATAGAACTGGCTTGACCCCGTTTTTGCTGTGTTACATGTGTATAGCTGTTGGTACCAGCGATGGTCTTTCTCCCCTTAACCCAGGAGAGTTCCTCAGTGGCTTCTTCAACGTGAGTCGGCCCAACTCTACACACGTAGTTTGTTGAGTTGGATGCTGCACAACTAGTGAGCTGGTGACTGTGAGCCTAGGCCTAGTATTACTACTAGTATGTTGTCTTGGAGATCAGCTGGTGTGTATACAAGGACATGGACCAGTAAACATTTTAACTCCGTTTTCAACCTTAGTCAGTAAGGGCAAGCTTAAACAGTAACAGCTGAGTGAAGGATGAAGCTGTCACAGAGTGACAGACCGGCTCGCCCGGCGTCGCAAACACGTCCAAGCCCAAGGTCACATCTGTCAAAACCGATGTTTGTGTATTCGTAAATGGATAACGCGATTGACAAAGGCAGGCTGACAGAAAGCTGTTCATTTTATCTATATGCCCATACAGTTAAATTGCTAAAGGACAGCAGCACTTTGTGAAGGACATGTCTCTAGGAACTTACCAAATTTCTCAACATCCTGCCTGCCATGTTGCTTGCCCCGAGGATTCTCCAAAATGACGTCACATCCGGTCAGTTGGGAATCCCCCGAAAAGGGTGAAACTACAAACCGGGTGATAGAAACTACCAAAGTGTACCCGGTGCATACTGGAAAATACAGACGCCACTCACCAGGGGGCAACCAGGTAGTCTCCAGAGCAAACGATGGCAAATCTATCCACGTCGCTACGCTATGTTATACTGAATCTGGGACCTGCTGGCGAGGCTCCCAACTGTGAGGTCATTATGGTCCACATTGATAATATCAATTAAAGTTTAGAGAACACCCAACTTAAGTATCATTAACAAGCACAATCAATAAAGTTTGCATTCTCCGTATTCAGGTTTCCCATAATGCCCGCGCTCAGGCAGTTTCCGGTCTAACCCGCCCTCCCTCAACCCACTCACTCACTCACTCACCTGGCCAGTAAATAACCTTTCTTGAGAATTCAATTTCTCTAGGTTAACTAGTCGCAGAGACTTAAGTAATACCTTGTTGATAAGGTATTTGTTTGATCTATCCACATATCCACATTTGAACGATATCTAGAATATGTAACTTGGTTCTGTCGGCAGTTGAACATGGAGTATCCTAGGTTTTTGGACAGTCAGTTAGGCTAGGCCCGGCCTAGGGCTATACACAACATAACCAACCTTGCTTCAGGTGAACTCTGGTAAATAGTAGACCTAAATACAATGTCCATGGGCATGGTTGTATAGCCTCCATTGGTTCTGTGTTATATCTTATGTTGAATAATCCCTGTCAATAATCCATGCAACTGACAATATCCATGAGCACTGTTTCTGGGACTGTAACACTCTCCACCCAGCTTACATGACTAACTGAAGACCCTGCAAGTGAATACTATGTCTGGCTTGCTGGATGCCACCCCTCCACCCCTGTACCAGGTGTGGCAGTCAGCCTCCACACCTCCAGGTGATAAGTACCTGTGAGATGCTCCTGTCACAGTTTCCTTCTCCTCCCCTTCACACCTCTCACCTGGATGTGGCACTGCTCACCATATCAAAGTGGTGTCCCATCCTAAGTCCCTTTGTTAAACTTGTGGTAGAGGTGCACCTATGGGAGAGTGGCATTTTGAGATTGGGTTTAAATTAAGAATTTCAAATAAAGTTGAAAAAGTTAAGCATAAAGTTTATATCTTTAAATGGAACAGGTTTTACATGAGAAATTGATTGGTTATTTATGGCTGACCTGAGGTAGAAATGTGGACGATATGTGGATGAATTAGGTACATGTATTCCCTAGGGAAGCATTCATAAATCATTTTAATATCATTAATTAGGACTTTTCCAAAGATCTTTCTTTCAATACCGATCGACAGTATATCAAATAAAACTGACTGGTAACAATAACTCACGTTTTCCCTTCTTTAAAACACTTCAAACAGGGCGATGAGGCCACATAAAATAAGGTGGAGTGACAAACTTTGTTTAAACTTTTTTTTTGAAACCACCTTGTGCTCTGACAATATTCCTCAGTAAACAAACAGCAACACACACGTTTATTGAACGAATAGCAACATAAATGTTCGTTGATCCTTGGAATTAAGAAGATTTGGGGGGGGGGGGGGGGAATCAATTCTTGAAAAAATGAGACAAAAACTATTCTGAACAAATATGGTATGCAAAATCCATTGACCAACTTATTATTTTTTGTGGCCTACCCAATGTGTTGGTAGAATTTTGAAAATGCATACTGCCTTGCCTAAAGGAAGTCGAGGAGTGGGCAGGTGAAGTAGGGGAATGGGCAGGGTAGGTCGGGGAATACACTTGGGGCAAGCCTTAGTTGTCTATTGATATTGTTAGTGTTACCAGCAGCTCAGCTAATACCACACTGGAGAAAAACCTCAATGTGCACAGTGTAAAATGCGGCCCTTAAAGGTATATTTAATGTATTATATACAACAGGTCATGTACAACAGGTTTATGTAATGCCCAATCTAACTATCAAAGCTGGCACAGGAATGGAGTGGGGGAGGTCGTGGTAGGGGGTGGGGAGGTCGGGGTATGGAGTGGGGAGGTCGAGGTATGGAGTGGGGAGGTCGGGGTATGGAGTGGGGAGGTCGGGGTATGGACAGGCGAGGTCAGGGCATGTAGGGGCCATGAGGAGGTGGGCAATGGGGATGGGTTATCCAGTCAGGGACTGCCCATTGAGGCTTTTCTCCAGTGTGGTACTACATGTACATGACCTGCTTGTCTCATGGATTGTGCACTACAACTCCCATTGGTATAGCATTTGCCTGCCCATTCCACTGCCCATTCCCCCACTTTACAGATATCTTAGTTGCATTGGTGATTACATGGAAGGGGTGTGGCCTGACCTCACCATTCGATTAGACATGCAAATACCAATATGGATCCACACAGGGGAGAAACCTCCCCTGTGTTCAACTCATTGAAATTAGCCTGTTGGCTATATTTACTATAATGCATGAAGCATGCCCTGCATTTGAATACAGCTTTCCATCTACTAGTATTATGTGGTGAAACGGAAAAATGCCATATATGTGACATACGCCCCCCCCCCCCCCATATGACTGATACGGGGGGTCCATATTATGTGGTGAAATGGGCTCCTGGTATGTCTACTACGATTTTAAGTTTTGAGCTCCTGGTACGTCTACTACGATTTTAAGTTTTGAGGTTGCCAGTTAACATTTTAATAGCATGTGGCCAAATAATTGTTTCACAATATAATATCACCTCCCTCCTCCCAGAGGTGTGTCTCAGATCTCGACCTCAAAGGGGAGGCTCAGGGTAGGACGCCACTTTGATATGGTGAGCTGTGCCACATCCAATCTCAAAATGCCACTCTCCCATAGGTGCACCTCTACCACAAGTTTAACAAAGGGACTTAGGATGGGACACCACTTTGATATGGTGAGCAGTGCCACATCCAGGTGAGAGGTGTGAAGGGGAGGAGAAGGAAACTGTGACAGGAGCATCTCACAGGTACTTCTCACCTGGAGGTGTGGAGGCTGACTGCCACACCTGGTACAGGGGTGGAGGGGTGGCATCCAGCAAACCAGACATAGTATTCACTTGCAGGGTCTTCAGTTGGTCATGTAAGCTGGGTGGAGAGTGTTACAGTCCCAGAAACAGTGCTCATGGATATTGTCAGTTGCATGGATTATTCGACATAGGATGTACACATGGAACAATGGAGGCATTATATTCATATATATATATATATATATAGGGCCTATTTTGACATTTGCCTATGTCACTAGAGCCTCTAGTAAAGGTAAGGTTTGATGTGTATGCCTAGGGGATATTAGTCCTATCATATGGCCTAGCCTCATGCACTGGACTCAGTCTGGAGTTCCAACCAGTCTGTATTTACTTCACGTTTATACATCTATCCTAATTTGTCACATACAAACACTATGCTAGGTCCGTAGAACAGAAGATTTTCTTTCTGTCAGTGTATATACCCCGGTATCTATGCCATTACAAAGCCCAAATTAAATATATTTTAAGTTTATGATAGTCCGTGGCTGGGGCTGAGATTTGACAGTAGATAGGCCTAGGCTAGCCTACACGACCACAACCGGAAACTGCCTGACCAGGGGACGATAATGCGGGAGTTGGTAACCTGAATAGGGCCTATCCTCCTGGTTAACACATTTACAACCAATTTTACAACTGACAGTAGATACCCTTGAAGATAGCACCAGCTCCACCCCACTTTTTATTGCCCTGCTAATTGCTCTAAGACATTGGGTATCCAGTCCAGCTGTGAGCTCATTAGGCAAGCCCTTTGTCGGCCTCGCCAGCAGGTCCCAGATTCAGTATACTAGGAGCCAGCTCCGAGTAATATAGCGTAGCGACGTGGATCGATCTGCAGTCGTTTGCTCTGGAGACTAGGCAACCAGGGGCCACTACGGCAGCCCTACGGCAGTCTGGGCGCGCCACGGATTGACGAATTTAGTGAAAGTTACATTGATTAACATGAACCCCGGGCATGAGCCCCTATTACATGTACCCTTCTGGGGGGGGGGCGTAAACATTTCCGACCCCTCCTGAGGGGGGGGGCGTAAAAAATTCTGATCCCTCATGAGGGGGGGCGTAAAAATTTAAGCCCCTTTTTAGCAAAAAAGCCCGCGCATTACTATAGATCAAAGGGGGGGGCGAACATTTTTCGGCGCCTTCAGCGACGGGGGTGCGAAACGTTCCACACGCTCTCGAGGGGGGGGGCGTAAAAAAATGTCGCCCCTCCGCGCGAAATCTCACCACCCCCCCGGTAATTAATAAATGAACACTCCCTTATCTCTCAGAATCAATTCCCTAGATGCTCGTCAATCTGTATTTTAGGCTACTCCCCTTTTCATTTTGGGACAAATGGTGCAATATAGATGACCTCTCGGACAGATCGGGAGTGGATGGAATCAGATGAGAAATCTGGCCAAAATTTTGAAAAAAAAAGAAAAAAATATCATTTTAAAATAAGGGAGTGTTCATTTATTAGTTACAGGGGGATGGTGGCTTTGGGGGGGGGGGCATAAAAATTCCCAACCCCTCCTGTGGGGGGGCGTAAAAAATTCTGACCCCTCTTGAGGGGGGTGTGTGTAAAAAATGTATCCCCTTTTTAGCAAAAAAGCCCGAGCGTTAGGCCTACTATACTTCAAAGGGGGGTGGGCGAAAAAATTTCGACGCCTTTGGCGTGGGGGGGGCACGAAATGTTTCACACGCTCTCGAGGCATAATTAATAAATGAACACTCCCTAAATTCTTGTTAGGCCCCTCATTTTTTTTTTTTTTTTTCAAATAATGTAGTTCATTAAATGTTTTGTGCAAAATCTGTTGGATAATACATTAGGCATTTTAAACATGAAATTTAAGTACAATTATTTATAGAATTGTGCAGTGCTATGTGATAATCTGTTTAGTGGCATTCCAAGATTAAGTCGGGTAAAAGGCCCATTTGGGGTAACAGGACCATTTTGGTTGTGGGGTAATTACCCCTCTTAAGAGGCCCATAATATAAGGGCAGTCGGATAGTGTATTAAAGTATAATTTAAGCATAAATGAAATATAAAAGTGAATACTATTACTAGTTGCAGATTTGTCCTCTGACCTTCAAAGAAAAGCTGTAGTCTCATGTAAAAGGTCTATTTAGATTTTGGGGTAAAAGGCCCATGCATGGGCCTCTTACCCCTCATGTGGGCCTTTTACCCCAGTAGAGGGGTGGGTGCTACAATTTTTCTGGTGGGTCAGCTTCCCAGTGATCGGAAAGTTGACAAAAAAAAGGAGCCCAGGTCACAAAGTTAGGTTTTAGACCCTTTATTCTATTTTCAAATACACCCCTGAATTGAAACATCCTTTTTTCATAACGAGGCATATAATTATATGTAATTATCATCATCCATGAAAATGATTAGATTTATGCTAGTCCCATTAGGCCTAATATTTTAGTGACATAGCATAGGCTAATGTTTTCTGACTTTTAAGGTCATTGGGCAAAACCTCCGGGGCAAAACGGTTTTTGGCTTGGTCATAATTTATTATATGATAAGAAAGAAATAAGTAAGAAACTAAGAAATCAAATAGCTTAAAGATGGGAGCAGGGAAATCATGGAAGGGGTGATAATTAACAGTTTAGGAATGTTAGTACATCCATGTTCGTCTACACTGAGAAAAAAGGAGATTTTTTGTAATGTCTAGTTTAAAATTATTTTCAGGGGGGATAGGCCTAATCAAAGGCCTACAGCGAATTTTTGGAAGGAGTGTACACATGTATAGGAGAACACTTTAATTTTGTGAATATTGACTATTTTGGACAATAGACTCAAAAAACGTCTAACAGAGGCGCTGTATAAGACGCTAGGGAGTTTAGGCTCCCTGAGTCAATAATGGCCCTTTATGTATGCATAGCCTATATGCCTAAACTTTAGGGTCTTATGGTAGGAACCTGGTAAAACCGAGCTACTTTTACTAGTTTTAGCCAATAGGCCTACCCACCGGCCCTTAAAACTCCCAAACTCTAAGTCTAAAGGGCCTATTGCTTTATGTGTTGCCTCTATTTCCCATGTCGCAGTAACCACTAGTGTCTTGTTTGGGACATAGGCCTACAGCAACATTGTCTTTTTTCTTTTAGTTTAGCTGTCATGCCGTCCAACATGGCCTTCCTAACTGATTTTCGGCTTACCAGTTTAAACAGCTAATTATAAGGTGCATGATCGTTTAGGCCCTATAAAGAATATAGGGTTCATGGCACAGGAGTAGGCCTCCATATATTGATGCAAACCGTGGCAGACTGCCAACAAGAAAATGACTGGAAGTATTTACAAAAACAAACATGAGTAAATTTACATGTGAGGATGAAAGAAATAAGGAATCCAGCCAGCCTGGATATGTTGGGCCTGAACATTACAGGGCCAACCTTGGCAATGGTCGGCACCGTCATGGGCAATATTTTAGCGTTGTCCCAATGTTCAACTTCCAATGTTGGTACCGCCACGTTGGCAAACGTATGTTGTGCCAACATTGGCAATACTCCCAGTGGTCTGCCTATGTTGGTATACATCAGCTAATTAATGTCGGAGCAATTTTGGCAAATTCATGATGTATCAACATTGCCAATACCAAAGATCAGATCTTGCTTAAACATCATATAGTTCATGTCATGCCAATGTTGGAAAATTAATGTGGGCACAACATTTGGAATAGACTGACAAATGGGGAGAAAACAAACAATGGCGGAGGTTGCATCTCCATCCTCTTGTAAACCCACAAAGTGGTATTCTCGTGTCAATATGACCTGTATTTTTTTTATATATCACCAGGAATGCTGGTAATCATTAAGCATATTAATTGAATATCTGTGGCATTACAAGCTGTAAGAAACACACAGGCAGATTGACTCAATGTTGATATTATAGGCTATGTTGGTACTATATTCTACCAATAGCATTTGTTAATGACATCATTGAAACGTGTTGATGGACGGATAAATGAACGTTGGGCCAATGTGGAAATATATGTTATGCTCTAAATCTGGTTGGCTAGATGTTAATAAAAAATCAAAACCTGACAGGCTGAGCAATATTTCTTTGCAACGTCATGGCGACATTCTGATGGACAGAAAGTGAACGTTGGCCCAACATCACTATCTGACGTAATCCCAGCCTTGGCTACCATTGGGCAAACCTTGGCCCAATGTACATCTTTGCTAACGAGGAAGGAGCTGGCTTAGAATGATCTGCCCAACCGACTTTTTGACCAATCTGAATATGTTGTTTTATAATCAGCATCAGTGTATATATCAAGATTGGAAAGTATTTTAACTTTAACCTAAGATTTCTTCTCTGTTCGGTTGTGCCCCGCAGGGGTATTCCATATTAGGCCTATTCTACAGAGGGATAATACAGAACAGAAAATCATTGCAATTATCAACGATAGTTATTGTACTTCAGGGAGCTTGAGGACCCTTTTCCTCCACACACTAAAATATGAAGGGGGATGCTTAGAAATTAAAACGTCACCAGTGAAGCAGAGATTGCAGAAACCCTCTTGGTGTAGGCCTAATATTACCCCATCCGCCTCTACTAAAAAAATGTAGGCTACATGTAGTGGAGTCTACAGTATTACGGTGAGGCAGCCTCCAGCCAGCCCCTCCCATCACCACGTGCCCTTTGTTTTGGACGATATGCAGATTAGCCACCTGCGTCAGTCACGTGATCAAAACAAGATGGCGGTGCGGTAGGCGGAGGAGCAGGTGCGCTACCAGCAGCTGACGACGATATGGGAATAGTCAACCATCCTCCACAGCCATAGCTTCACTGAGACCCATGGAAACGGTCGCAACATGGCCTCTGACAACAAATCAAGTGGGGGAGACCAGGCAGGGTTTGGATCTTGGAGTACGGGACTGAGATTCCGCGGACAACACCAAGGTGAGTTTGGCTTCTTTCTTCCCCACGCTGCAGCCCGGGTCGGGTGCCCCGGCCCGCAGGCCGCCAGCCTCCCGCCGGGCGGCCGGGGGAGGCAAGCAGCTCGGGGCTGCTCGCTGCTCACTGCTCAGTGGGGCTCCCAGGGAGGCTGTGGTTTTAGGGAGACGTGTCACTCGGCTACTGGGCTACTGGGCTATCTCCATCATCTGTTCCACTGAACTAGGCTCAAGTTGGACCAGGTACTAGGCCTACACCTTCGAGTCTACAGACTAGTATAGTCTATAGAGCTAGCCTAGCTTTGTGCTAGCCCCGGGAGCTAGCCCGGGTCGGGAGCAACTCGCCAACAGTCCCGACGCGACTCAATCTCCAAAGCGACTGACCGACGAGGTCTAGGGGATCCATGCGCATATTAGATCCCCCCGCCCCACCAACCCCTTTAATTGTTTGACCATGTACGCATTGGGGATATCCCTACATAATCATATAGGCCCTATATGCCTACCCAAATAATCTGGCTCGCCTACCAACCCCGACCACAGATTTTTGGGCCTTTTTTTAATAGCGCGGGGTGGGATTCTCAAAATGCTCCTCGGAGAGCTCCAGCTTATTGTAGAAGCTTCCCTAACCTCCCTACAACACCCCCTCCCCCATCTGGTCCATCTGGTAATGAATTCTTTGGCTCTAATAAAGAGCAGCAAATACTCACAAATTTTGCTCTTTTACTATAGTTAATCAGGAGCGGTAAAAAAAACTATTCACCATAGGACTACAGAGGGGTCAAAACCGACCTGGCGACCTGTGCTGTTTTCCTGGTGACCTGGTGCAATAATTTAAGCGACCTGGCGACTTTATTTGGCTATAGTAAAAATGGTCTAAAAAAGTGACTTCGTGACCTGGGACCCTTAATTTCGGCGACTTTCCGACCTCCGGGGGGGGACCCCTCTGCACCCCCATAGGAGTAAAATTATTATATACATGACCACTTCACCCTCAGATACGCATATTGTTACAATTACCCCATATAATTATGCCCCTTTTGATATGGGTTATGGGATTTGATTTGGGATATCGGCCTAAATTGCTAAAGAAAAAAAAATTACGCTTATCCATTCAAGTTTACAGAGGCGGAGGAAGCAAACCTTCCTGGGGGGGGGGGGGGTTGTCCATTCCGACCAACTTTATGTATCGGCTTTTATGCATGATATATCATATACACGCTTATATTCTCAATCCCCTCCCCCTCCCGAAGCAAACTCAAATGGTGTATTTATCATATTATATGTAAACCCCCCATCCCCTAGTAGACCAAGACTGCGCTGTTGTTAAAACATTTCAGTTATCCTGGTGACATGAATTTTACCTTTCACTGATCTGCTAGCCGGGAGTGAATGAGGGTAATCATTCCAACTAATGAGTCGGTCAATGTTTAATGTTTAGCCATCGATCCATGTTTTTATGGATGCGTAGCTGTGGTCACATATGTCCATTGACCACATTATACCCTCGATTAATTTTATTTTTATGTTTTATATTGATTAGGCATATCACCCATACAGTTACAGATGTACAGCAGGTTACAGGTGTAGGGCCTATCCCCCCCCCCCCCCCCCCGCCCACCCCTCACACACGTGGACGATGTAACAGGCGGAGTACTTGGGGTGTTGCACTACTATATATAGGGGTACCTTCAGTGAGATATATTACCTGCTATTGTGAACCACAGGTCCCACTCACAATTGAGGATGTTCATACGACTTTCTGGCCAAAATGCTAGCGATAATGAATATATTATAAGAATTTAAGAACTTCTTGATAAGTGAGTCGCAGTATACATAATTATCTTCTGCATTTTACCGGGAACACTGTAATTTGAAGCCATAATATGATTACTCATAATTATACGCAAAAAAAAAGACATATTTTAATTAAAATGTGTACAAATGTGCAATGGCTCAAATTTAGGTTATATGAACGGAGGAAGGTTTCAGGGACAGATCCAGGCAGGTTGCAGGGGCAGATCCAGGAAGAGGTGAGAGCATACCCAGGAGACCCAGCCCCCATCACCAGGTGTGAACAGCCCCCAGTGACCAACCGTCACCATAAATTACATGGGGGTCACTTGTGGATGCATCTCTCCCTTCACACCCCAAACCACCCACACACAGTCAACAGCTGGCTGGGAAGCAATGTAATGGAGGGAATAAGTGGGATCATAGAAATTCACAAGTACATTGTTAATATCTATAACTAGTATAATGGGACATTCAATTGATTTATACATCATACAGGTAGGCCAATATATTGAAGTGAATTCAATGTATTTCTGAAAGGTCCATTGACGATTACGTACTAGACGCATGGACATTATGTACTAGCAGTTCCCCACTTCATATGACATTTAATAAGCTTGTTATGTACATGTTGTGATGGGTCATTTGGAGGCATTAGCTTGGCGGGCTGTATATTTGACACCTTGAAGGTTTGAGGCACACTGTCAATAAACACGTTTTTAGGTGTTGCCTGCTTCGTTCTAAGAAAAACCATTTAGCAATGTGCCGTTGACTTATTCTTGTGTAGCTCTATTGGAAACTAGGCTTTTGAAACGGAACCTTGTGTTCAAGTAACCCGACCATGCCAGTTTTCTTATCCCAGTTTTTCGGCCTTTTGGGTAAAAAGTTTGATAATCAACAAAATGCACTGAAATATTATTATTCTGACCATGTTATCTGAAGACAATTCTTTTTTCGGGCTTCTTTTTTTTAATGATCCTCTATTCTTTATCCGATGTAAAATGTAAAACTATAAAAGCAATACACTTTTGGTGACCTCGCCATGGGACTAAGCAATTCCTCTTGATTGAACTGCTTGCTTACCACCATGAGCAGTGTCACGCAGCAATTTGCTGAGAAACTGAGCAGGGCTTCCCACTTGTGTGGTACATGTAGTCCCCCATTAATCAGCGAAAGAGTACTGCCAACATGTAACGTCTAGACGACACCATGGTCATTTTGTAGGAGATTTACGATGAAAATGATGGCATTCTATTGTCTTATTGTGTCAATTCTATCTTCGTTGGTCTTTAGCTGGGTACCTGGAGCCCCACGGTATGGGCTTGGTATGAGAAGTAAGGCTGGCTGCATTAGCATAGGGACCATTACCTATACTTGTTGAAGCGGTCGGGGCAAGACCATCAAAGCTGCACCGGAACCAGCGGAGCCACTAATGGCATTTCGCTGGTATTTCCAGTAATTGGTATCTTTGGGTTGATTAGGTCGGGTGCTGATCCAGAGTGGAGGAGAAAGGCAGGAATAAGGACAGAAAACTGGTGTGACGGACTTTGTCCTGGCTGTACATGTACATGTACACCTTACATACAACAAGAGAGGGTCATGTCATTATTGCCGCGCTTTAATGGTCGTCTAAATGCAGACAATGTAAAATCAATAATCAAAAATATAAGGTGGAACCAGCAGAGTATGGATGCTACTTGCTACAGCGTTTCCAATTGCATGCTCTTCCCATAAACGCCCCTCATGGATTATAGCAATTTCCCACGGGCTTCAGTAAGGCATAAAATGTAATCTAGCCGACTCTGGTGATCTAGCCCAGCTCTGGGGTCTGCGGTATGAATACAAATAGGAACAGCCCCGCCTTGTTTGATTCCTATAACTTCAATCTTCCCATAAAGTAATGAATGGTGAAATTGCAACCTGATTGACTTTGAAGTAGACATATTGTAAATGTCAGAGTAATTAGTCCTGTCTTGGTGCCTCTGTCTCTGACAATGAGGTGCCATAGAGACACATGCTGCAGCAGCTTTCTACAAATGTCACATTGCTATGTCTAAGGGGGTTTAATGTTCTCATCCGTTTTGATGTTTAATTATTCACAAGTCTCGTGTAGTGATGAAGCTGGTTCGCTCCTAGCTCTCGTGTATTTTTGATGTGTGATATTTCATCTGAATCTGGAAACACCGGTAGCATATAAATGGCTGTCTGAATAATACATTTGATAAATGTATATCGGGTATATGGAATGACGGTCAGAAAATTGGCTGGTTGCGATACAAGGGTATTTTAGGTCATCAAGTTGCATTAGTTTATGTCGCTGTGTGAACTAAACGACATTTAAGGTGATTATCAAGGGCGATGTTTGGGTAGTTTATATCATACATGTCATAAGAAATACATGTATATACTTATACCACACGCTGAAGGCAGTATTCTTGACACGGCAAGGATCCACATTTGCTATATTCAGTATCTCTGAACACAATAGCAGGAGGATGGATAGCATTGTGGCCCATTTGGTATAATAGCCATAACATGTATGTCTGTATGAAAGTGAAAGGATGAGGAGCGAGAGGCAATAATATTCAGTAGGCCCCATGCCTATACACATACTATACCCAGATAACAAAAAACGTTATTTTACGTCGAAATAACGATTTGAAACTTTATATAACATTATGCCATAGTAATGAGCCTTAGAGAAACGTTATATAACGTTAGAACATGTTGTATAACGTTAAGGCGAGCAGAATGGCTGGAGTGAGTAGAGACAAATGGGATGAAGCTAATAATTGAACCTGGGGGGGGGGGGTGGATATTAAACCCCAACATCGGAAGGGCAAAAGGAGAGCAGGGTCTTGCATGTATGTGGCATGGCTGAAAAAAAGAGACGCATGCGAGTACGAGCCAGTTCAGTGGAGTAAGAATGCATATGGTAACATTATGTGTATGGCATCCACTGTGAAGGTTTGTAAAGACACTATGCTGGGATTGGAAACATTCTATATGTAAACTGACACATCGCATGTGTACCACTGCTCAATGCCCATATAGCCCGGTAGGAGCAGGCATTTCCTTTCGCACTGCATTGTACTGTAGACAAAGCATACGAGCAAAGTGCTTGTCTGGTAAGAGCTAAAAACTCTTCCCTGCATGAACGGTTGACACGCGGGTATCTTCAATATAGCTATTTCTAAATAACTGCAAAGATGTATCCTTCTATATTATGTATAGATTGTTAATACGCCAAGCAACTGGAAGTGGCCAGCTATGGGTTACCCTTAGAAACATCCACAGTATGCCCTGGTGTGTGGATTGAAGGGATCCATTGTTAAACACTATTGACACATTATCCAGGCAGTTATTGTATTCCCCCGCCTTAAGACACAGGTCTATAACCCTGGTGCATCTCGCCTCAGCTTCCTGTGAATAATTGATCTGCGATAGACGGGTTAGAAGACCCTGTGAGCCACAGCACAAATCCGCTAAGCTCAGTGGATCTAGCCGCAATGTCCTGATTATGGCTGTGGGTCCATTTCAGATGGGATCCCAACCAGGCTGCCCTAACATCCCCATTCCTGAATCCACCATCACCCTCCGTTGGATTTATATATAGTCTGTGTCTAGCATGTTAGTGAGACCAACGATCTCAGTGACAATGCCTGAAATCTTATTTTCTGTATAAGGCCTCTTAAAAAAATAAAATGGTTTCTCATCACTGCGCGCCAAAAATGTATTTCATCCTATACATTTGAGCCCACAGATAAAAAAAAAAGAGAAAAAAGGCCTCCCTCGTCAGATTTTTCAGTCATTGGTGACGTGTACCACTTTTTTTGTTGTTGAGTGGCCTAAATAAGGTTTGTCTTAGCAGTCCTTGTCCTGAAAAGTATATCTTGATGGAAGAAAGGGGGAGGGGCTGCACAACGGATTATTAACCAACATTGCCTACCACCAAGAAGGGTTGCCAACAAGACAGCTTGATATCACTGCATGTCAACCAGAAGGTTAGGTATGATTGGGGTTAGGGATATACTGCCTGTCTGCAAGAGGGATAACCCATGAACAAAGGAGCTTGCTGACACCACATGCCTGTCTTCAGGAGGGCTAGCAACAATGGATGTCTACAAGAAGGTTTTGCAACACTTCCTCTCTGCAAGAAAGCTTGGCAACAATTGATATCAAAATCAGGATCTAGCGACATTGCATGCAGAGGGATGCTAGTTGCTCCCGACCAAGGATGCTTGCCCTCGTTAATCAATTACTAGTAGTAGGAGGAAAGAGACAATTGGCGAGAGTGTTGCTTTACGAGACAGCTGTACACCCCTGTGTCCACCTCCATGGAGATAGACTGTATATATGGACCAGGCCACCATCCTCTGGCCGGGTATGACCAGATCTGACCTGGAGGGTGCCGGGTTAGTTACTGGCCTGGGACGGAATCAATAAGCAGTGCTTATTTCCGTGTTGCATGCTGTGTTTGCTCCCTCCAACCGGAGGGTGACACATTGCATTGTGTGGTGCAGCAGAGGGGTGGGGAATATCTAAAGATACACGGCCTGATCACAGCTGCTTCCTAGTATGTGCAAAGAACAATGAGATAATGAACGTGAATCTGCGATTAATGATATAGCAGAAAAGAAACAACAGCTGTGAATGGTTCTATCTGCTCATTCGTCGAGTAAGGGTGGGGAATGAGAAAGGGGAGCGGGTGTATGTTGGGGCAGAGACGCTATTAATGAGCATGGTGTAATGAATTTTAAAAAAACCGCAAATAGCCTACTAAATGTTTTTGGGCCCGGGGTATGGGGACAGTGCAGGGACACTGGAGGAAGGGCAGTGAGCGGAATGACTGGAGAGGGCGGAGAAAAAAGGAGATGAAGCTAAGAATGGAAGCTGGTGGGACCTGCAGGGATATAGGTATTGGATAACCTCAACATCGGAAGGTCAGAGGGAGAGCGAGATCTCGCATAGGTGGTGTGGTTGAAAAAAGAGAGTCGCATGAGTACAAGCCAGTGCAGTGGAGCAAGAGATGGATGGATAGGGAGGGGTGCAGTCCTTCACCCTCCACGAGTTGTCGATGTGAAGTGTCCCTTGTCACGCCATGCATGGTGGCTGTGCATGCCTGGTGTTGGTCATAGTGGGACAATGGCAATGCCATTGGAGGATGGGCAATTGATCTGCAGGTATAGGCTACCCACCAGGGCAGCCACCCATGCAGTCATAGTGTGTTGCCATGCACCTTAGGCCACCATGACACATTTGGTGTCCTCATGGGAGACTGCCCTAGCAACAGCAGGGCTAGGGAATATAGGCAACGATGTCGTATACATCCGTGTATACCCCCAAGGCCAGTGCACCCCATGCTAAACTAGATGTGGTGTACAGGAGAGTCATGATGCTAAATTAGAAAGGCTGGTCTAGCCTAGTCCCCAGCCGGCTGTTGTAGGTGTATGTCATACATCATTCTGCCCAAGGACGGGCCACCTTTGCTGTTCACCCTCCACCCTCATGCTCAGCATTGTTCCTGTAAACAACCAGATAAAACAGCTGTCACTCCTATACATACTGCCCTGCCAGCAGGCTAACGAGCAGTGTGTCATTTAGCATTATGCTATCTCCTATTCCCATATTGCTACGTGTTCTTGTACAATTGGAGGATACACCACACCCCCTCTAGTGTGTTTCCCTATCAGTATAGACCACAATGCAGAGATTTACTGCCTTCTAGCATTATCCCATTACACCACTTAACGTGTTTTCTTAGTATCTTACACTTTTCTTCGAGCTTGAATGTAAGTTGCGTTGATATTGCATCGATGTATAGACAGTAGCCTAAATCTGGAGAGGTGAAATTGCAACATGGCAAATAAAAATGCAAATAGTCTTTGCAAATTGCAATGGCTGTATTGAATCATGGTATATTTATTCGAATTATATAGTTGAATCAGTGTATTTGTAACCATGCCACAAGCCCAGGTACTACACATGACTATGCATCGTGTGACATAGGCCTACTAGGAGGCTATACAAACTGGAGGTAAAACAGGCGCTTTAGTGATGACCCTTCCTGCAGAGTGGCACATTTATGTACAAAAATACCGCAATGGCTTTGGCGAGCTTATTTACTGCCATTGTTGCCAAACGCCGGTGGATGTTTCCTGCTTTCTTGGTATTTAGGAGCCAAGATTATTTCACAAATTGTATATCTTGTCAACATGAGCTCTCCGCTATACAGCCATGTGAATCTTCTATAGACAATCCATCCTTTCTGGGCACTATTTCTATTGGTCTATTGATTCACTGGTTCCTATACAGCTCCTCTGGCACCTCTGAGACCACCAGCATTAGAACAAGGGACTTGAATCAGCCTCTTTTCAACAAATGTGTTCAGAGCTGGCGTCTAGCCTATTGTAGACTGATGACTATTGCTATGATTGCTAGGCCCCATGTGTAAGACCAGGTGAGCACAGCCCCAGAACTGTTACCTGCGGGATACCTGTAGCAGCCACTCCTACCTGGAGCTGGTGCCAAGGTAACACAAGTGTGCCAACACAGGGCAGGGGGCACACAGAAGGGTGTCTATATACCAAGTACAGCATCCCCTGTCGGACACACATCCTAGCTTGTTGTGACTTGCCGTCTCACGGCGGATACTATTTGGGCTGGTGTGAAACGTTAACCAGAAAATTATACATGTATTTTCAACTCCATTGTTGCAGGCTTGCCGAGTTGTACATGCCTTCTATATGGATGGTTATGAAATGAGTACAAGTTGCACAATCAACAACCTCAGACAAAGAATTTACACTGTTATATGAAGAATTTCTCCTCCTTGTTTAGGTCATCTAAAGGTGGGTCAGTCCTGGGGTCGTTTTGAAAGAAAGGCATAGCACTGGCCATTGTAGGCTCGTGGCGTTATTTGTCTAGGCATGTGTCTGGTGACCCATCCTACTTCCATTTTCGTTGCACCTGTGGTTTGCGCACAGGTGGGCGTTGAGGGCACTAAAAGACTCCTTCAGAAATGAATTTGAGACAAAATTGGAATGGAGAGCACTTATTTCTCAGGTGCCTCAGGTGCCTGGCCTGTCGTTATTTTTATCCATTGTCTCCTTCCTTCCTTCCTTTGGTCTGTTTGTTGCTCATTTTAATGTTGTTATTTCTGTCTCTCATTGGGGCTGTCTTGTTTGGCTCCCCTAATACCACACCCCCTATGTAATCAGCACCTCAGTGGGGGTTAAGCTAGGTTCAGCAGCTGTGTGTTGGTTGTATTAGTGTATTTGGCAGGGCTGATTGCCTCACCATGGGGGCCCTTCTTAGGAAGACAACATAAAACACTTAATGACAGCTTTCAGTGTCTGTCATCAAATTGAACTTGATGAATTCAAGATAATTTAGGATCTTCCCTTTATGGTATGCCTACCTGTGCCAATAGAATATATAGTGACAAACTTTACCGGTAATAGCAGAAGATGCTCAATCTGAAATACTTGTCTGTGAAGGAAACCTATCGCTATGATATCCACTGAAACATCAGACACCGTGATTGCACCAAGAGTATAATGGGACTATATAGGCCATAGTTAGGAGGTTTCAACATCAGCTACCTGACTAAGTATATACAGTGAAGGAGCATTTGTAGGAGGACCACGGTAGAAGGCATAGGAGTGGTTGTGGTGTAGGGGTATGTAGGTCTAGTAGTGATGGGAGGATGTCAGGGAGGTAAGCAAACCAACCATGGCCTAGATTCCAAAGGTATTTCCCGCCCCCACCCTCCACCTGCCCCTCCTCCTTCATGTTAAACCTACCTGAGGCTGGGAGTAGCTACCTCTACCAACTGGAGATGCTCCCTGGAGGTGATCCAGGCATGCACACCTGAGTTGGGATATAGGGGTATGGTGTATGGATAGAGCACCTGATTTATTTATGTTGGGTTGTCCCTTGTTTCTGTGCTTTATCTGGTCTGTGATATATACCAGCAGAATAGTATTCTACTTCGCCTATATATGCTTGACTATTTCTAGCTCCCATAGCTACGATTTGAAGCACATTCCACTATCGCACCTTGATATGATATACAGTGTTTGTACCTATAGGGTGGAATTTGTGTTCTTGGCATGGGGAGGGCCCATGTTATTGAATACCCCGTCTGTCTGGTCGATGTTTAATATCCAGACCCAGCCCTGCACTGATCCAATCGCCGACGGGTCAGGATGGCAGTTATCTGCTGTTGCTGAGGCATTGATTTCCCGTTATTTCAAAGTGTGGTTATGGAATGGTCCTTATGTAGAGCAATATTGCCGCGGAAGCCCCTTCATGGATATTGATTTCCCTTTGCAGCATGTCAAGTTATGGCTAGATCGAGATCTGCCAGACAGGGCCGAGATATTAGAGGCAGATATAGTTAAGGGATTCGCTTCTTTATTCGATTCGTTATCTAAGCCTACTTCTATCTATAGAATTATACTGTGAATTAACATTTAAAATGTAAGGTAGTACATTGTTAAAAACACCAAGAATTTAATACACACAATGAGCATAGGCCTACTGATGAGCTAAAATGTTAGAGATGGTGTTTCAGAAGGTATACATGTGCATGTATATGTTATGACAGCGTCCATACAAAAGCAATAATTAGATAAGGACGGATATGAAAGTGGTACAAATTGATGTGATACAGCCAAGGCTGCATGATATAAAAGGGTTATATGCTCGCTTGTGTCTTTATGTACGGGGTCGGCGAGCTAGTGTAGTCGTAGATCATCCAGGTGGGGAGGGGCTAATCTCGGGAGGTGCTCTGTGATGGATGACCTGGGATGAGCAGCTCAGGGGCAGTGAAGCAACCAGACAGGGAGCAGGTTGGTGTCGGACCAGATCAACGCACAGGAGACTATGGGCTGTAGGAGCCTTTTTGTGCATCGGGATAGGGAAACATCTGAGGATGGGGGAGAGTAGATACGATATTGGATGGTGGACTCAAGATGGGGGAGCAGTACTTAGAGGATAGGGAGAGCAGCTCAGGTATAGGGAGGGGGATCATGATGAGAGAGTAGCAGAGGATATGGAGAGCAGCTCAGGTAGGGGACCGCAATATGGAAGAACAGCAATAGATAAGGAGAGCAGCTCAGGTATAGGGAGGGGTACTCAAGATGAGAGAGCAGCAGAGGATATGGAGAGCAGCTCAGGTAGGGGGCTGCAATATGGGGGAGCAGCACTGGAAATGGAAAGCTCAGGTAGGTGGAGGGGGACTCAATATGAGAGAGCAGATGGGGAGGGCAGCTTAGAGGGGGGGGGGGTAGCTGAGGGTGTGAGATGAGCACTTTATGGTGAGTGGGTAGCTCGGGGCTTGGGAACAGTTCTTAGTTAGGTGTAATATGGGCAGGGAGCAATTGGGGGCATCAATGGAGGGCAATTTAGAGGCAACTCACGTTGGGAAAACTGCTTAGGGTGTGGGGCATATGAGGATGAATACCAGCTCTGGGAGAGGGCAGGCTTGTGGTAAGGGCGGCAATTGATGGTAGATGGGCAGCTCATGGTGAGGGCAGTAACTGATCATGGCGAGGGCAGTAGTCCAGGCCGAGGGCAGCAATTGATGGTGAATGGGCACCTCATGGTGACGACAGCAATTGAGTATGGGATGGACAGTTCATGGGAAGGGAAGCAATTGGTCTGCATGGGCAGCTAGGGCTAAGGGCAGCAATCGATGGTATGTGGATAGCTGATGGTAGTGGCAGCAGTCAGTGATGGGTGGACAGCCGGATGGGCAGTTATTATGGGTGGATTGGGCAACTTAGGGCGAGGGCAACAATTGCTGATAGATTAGGCAGCTCAGGGTGAGAGCACCAATTGCTGATAGATTGGGCAGCTCAGGGTGAGGGCAGCAATGGCTGGTGGATTGGGCAGCTCATGGGGAGGGCAGCAAATGAAGGTGGGCACGCAACTTCAAATATGAGAGTATGGTAGCTCTGGGTACAGCAGCAGCTTGGGAGGGCAGCGTTTCAGGATGGAGTAGCATAATCCCATATCAGGATAGGGAAGCCGCCTGATCTACGTGAGATATGGCATGACCTCATACCTCAGTTTGGTCATGACAGATCAGGGATTAGCTTGCTCCGCTAACTGACTAAACGTATTACCAGGTATAGCATATGTCCAGCACTACTAGCCTACATTCACCACAACCTCCGGGGTCATGATAAACGGGATATACAACAATTCGTTGAAAGAATTATTTTTAGCACTGTAGCTTAGATGTGTTTGTGAATGTGAATACAACACGATTAATCAGATAGCCCTTTCAAATGGAAATATCCATCCATTTGCCAATGTACAGTTGAGCCAGTGTGCATACAATGTTAAATCAGCATCGATAAGTAGTTGATCAAGACGCAAGTTGTCAACCTGCTGATTCGACGTTCTGTGTCGACTAGACAGGAAAATGGAAAATGATAATTTGGTAACGGATTTTATATTGATACATGCACTTACAGGAAACAGAGAATAATTGTGAGAATCGGATAAGTACACTAGTATAGATGGGTAGGTATAATAGCATTATTGCCGGGTATATGGGGAAAGGCACTGATAACATGTCCTAACCTATGCCATTCTAGTATAGCATGACCTATGCCAATGGCCTCTTCATTGTCAACGCCAGGTGGACCCGTGCCAAAGGGCGCAGACAGAATACATCAGGCTACGTTAAGAACTTTCTTTCATTCTGAATTATGCAGATGTATAGGATTGTATTGTCACATTAATGTTTCAATAGATAGATGGGGACATTTACGTTATAGCGTATCCTCTAAATATCAATTTCCAGAAGCGGTGACCGATGACCTATCTCAGTTCGGTATGATTTATTTCTGATACATGCAAAGGGTGAAAGGTGCACATTGGATATAATAAATACAGGAAATACACATATCTAATAGGCACCCTATTCTTTGTACATCATATCCATCTTTGTTTACCAGTCCTTTAGACAGTTAACCTCTGGAATTTTATCATAATTATTTAGGCTTAACAGTGATAACTCTTATTGCTATTTTATCATTCTTACGCATGTATAAGTATCGGTGTATCTTTCTTATTTTCTCTCAATCTCCATTACCTTTTTTATCTCTTCCTCCAATTATCCTAATCACATTTTTTCAGTACTGAATTACTCTGACTTACATCTGTGTATAAGGGTTAGAGTTATATTCAGAGAGTGTTACTTTGCTGAAATGTAATCAAGTGAAGGCACATGGTTACAACGTCCAATGTGAAGGTGGTAGACACTTGGACATAGTTTTAAGATGTCCAAGCACAAAGCAGTGAGGAGTAGGCAGAGAGGGCTGTTAGCCAACTGCATTGGTGATGGGGAGGGTAGGGTTAATACTATAATTGTCTTCATTCCCTCACCTCGCCCCCTATAGGCCTACAACACCTCCGTGGGTGATATCCATCCACCCCTACATTAAAGTACATCTCTGAGGATCTGGCGAGTCCCCGTGTTGGCCGGTAGTTTTACACATGTCAGTGGTGTCCATGTAAATGAGTTCAATTACATTTCTTCACTCCTGAAGTGCATTCCGTTATCATCGAGTACTATTTTATAATCACCAGATTCCATTTAATAATAACAGTCCATTTCGAAATTAACAAACAATAATATCTCTCAGTGACCATTTTTCCACTACCACTGTACATGCATACATTTTCTATAGTTACAGCCACTGTGCTTCTCGCCAATAGTAGAGAGTTGCACTGTAAACTGCCTAAGGCACCAGCCTGAGAATATCCCTGACAAAGCTCCTCCGGCATCCCCCTGCTTCCCCCTCCTGCAGGGGTGGCATTTCACACTGTACCAGCACCTCGCTCTGCACGTGATATGTTCTGTATGTTGTATACAGCCAGAGTTTTGGGGAAAGCTGGGCTAGGGTGTCCCGCTGTTAATAAAAACATAACGGGGTCACGTTTTCTCATTTCCTAAACGCTTTTGTTGGGAAGCATGTATGGAACTTCAAGTGCTGTTGGCACATATTATTGTTTGCGGTTCACAAAAAAGTAGAGCAAACCGTTCTGTTCACAGAACTATATAACACGGACTATAGGGAGAACAGGTGCACGAGCGAATTCCAAGATAGTTCTATACTGTTTCCAAGTTAGCCTTCTTGTAGACTATATATACTCCATCATATCTCAACACATATTATTCTTTAACAATGTTGTACCTCTGCTAAAGTGATCTATCAATATAAAATGTTCAACACAGCTATAATGTTGCAATGTCCCTTTTCCTGGGGCTCAGACCACACACGTGACTGGCATGATGAAGCTATGGAATTAACACATGGGGGCAGTACTATAAATCATGCCCATAGGATACTGCTTCGCCATAGAAAGTGCCTTGGATCAAAATACCCTGTAGATCAGACGGTTATTGCTCAATGCATACTTTAGTCGCTGCTTTATTGCTAAGTGCTGTGAGAAATATACGGGATCATGGCTTTAGGCCTGCGCCACTAGGATTAGCAGACTGTTTTGTCGCCCCAAAAAAACAGTCTGATGTATCCTAGTGGACTATTGGTGATCATGCCGATTCCCATGAGCATATTCCAGCATGTGTTCTCTCCCTGTATACCTCCTGACTATAATTGCATCGTGATATCATCGATAAAACACAGCTCCAATAATACGAATACATGAGATAATCAGGTAGTGAACAGTATATGAATGTCTTCTACACAGCTAGTATGGCTCCATACATGACTTTCTGATGGAATGAGGCCTCAAGTACGTGAGCCCCGGGGAGCAGTCTAAAGTTGATTAGATCCTGCTCAGATATGGTCTCCTTGACTACTGCCATTACTGGTCAAGGGGCAAGTTCTCCCTATTATAGATTAGACGTTGCCTTGATGGAAGCCCTTTGCCGCCAGAGGCATTGGTGCCTTTTGAGGTATAAGGTCAGTGGTGCCTTTTGAGGTATAATGTCAGCTGGCATCAGCTGGCCATGGCTGAGGTTGTATTGGTCTGACTTGTATGGGACAGCTGCTGTATAATGTTAGTATACTGGTGTATATAGTAGTCTGAAGGGGCTTTCACAATGATCAGTGGGTATGGCCTATATGGCTGAAAACCAGGGTCATACCAACATAAAAAGTCGGGTATATATAAAGTGATAGCAATCGCGGCGGACGTCAAAAGTCGGCGTCAAAAGTTGGGATTTAGATATCAAACAAGTTTGATTTATTTTGTGTGTAGAAAGTGGGTGATATATTCTTTATTGTATTTGAATATATCGTTCATTTATGTCCTGGGCATTTAGTTAGTAATTCATCACCCCTAGTGGGTGCACTATTACTTGAGTTAAAATGGATAATTCATGGGAATAATTATGTTCACAAATGTATACAAATTACTGGACGACAAATAGGTGAAATCGTCCAATTCCCTTGTCATCCTGTGGACCCAGAGCTAATGATAATCAATGATTATACAGCACATTGGTACCATCTGCCATTGAATAATGAGAAGCATAGAGCTCTATGTTCTAAAATGATACTATGAAATTCTCTGTATCACCAGCGAGCCCAAAACATAGAGTTATACCCCCATGCAATGGCTGGTCCTAAGATAACTTGATGCTCTTGTTGCACCTCCCTAGACACATCACCCCTGCACATTAACCGTGCACTCACCTCAACAACGCCTATGGTTTAAGTAGCACCTATATAGCCTTCCCATGCCGGCTGCCCCCTCCAACTACCTGTTTCTGGGGACAAGGTAGGTGGTCTGTCAAGGAGGTAGGTGGAGTTAAAATGTGGTTTTGTATCCAGGGTTTGTTTGCCACATGCTGCCTCCTCTAGTCTGGCTACATCAACAAGGGTTACCCAGTGAACAAGAACACGTCATATAACGTGGAAATAACGTTTCCTGAAGGTATGGAAAACGTTTGAAAAAAACGGTAATATAACGTTATTTAACGCAAATTCGTTGACTCCAATTAACGTATATTAACGTTATATCATAACGTTTGAGTTTACAACCTAATTGTAACGTTATTTTACGTTTTTATACAATGGATTTTGACTGAAAATAACGTTATTTTACGTTATAAAATTGTAACGGAAAACCCTTCTGCTAGCAGGGTTAATTCATGTTGGAAAAATCGGTCTCCTAGTGGGATTCGAACCTTTAAGGGTAGGACTCATGTACCAGTGCTTAGACCCCTCAGCCATAGCGTCTTTACTATTCTCAACATGTTTCACAGCTATTATTTAGGTTTCGAAATGTTATTGTGTGTTAGATTGTATTTCCAGTGGTTTTTAGCGGATTTTAGGTTATATCAGGACATATTCTTGGCTAAATTATGGTCTGGCTGAATGTAGGGTGTAACAGAATATTTACAAAGATCATAAATACTGATATAGACCTATAGGCATATTGTGTGATATTATTGC
Source organism: Harmothoe impar (assembly GCA_947462335.1). Lineage (NCBI taxonomy): Eukaryota > Metazoa > Annelida > Polychaeta > Phyllodocida > Polynoidae > Harmothoe > Harmothoe impar. Next base: position 51,859,925 of record OX381709.1, on the reverse strand, counting down.
TTTGATATCCTTTCGAAATGTCTATGCTAGTTCTACAGGTAATCACCTCACCTATGTTCACCAACGACCACTTTTATCTCCTGAAGTCAATGGGGAGGATTTCCTAAAATAGTCCAGACTTTGGCTCACATTCTGCTTAATAGCACTCGATCTAGATTAGATATCAATATGCAGTTTTTTGCATTGTGTTCCAGACATGTTTGTCTTTCTGGGGATAGGTCTCACATTTTTGTAGACCTATTATTTCTATTTAGAGGTCAACACCCTACCATCTGACCCTGTGGCCTCTCTGTCTAAGGCGCTGGCTGGGAGATCAGAAGGTTGTGAGTTCGATCCTGGCCATCACCACTAGTTTTTAGGTTTCATAATATGTATTAGTAGAAATTCGGGGGGGGGGGGGTGGGGGTAGGGGTTGAGGTTCTCTCCCTGGTCGGAACAGTCATACTGAATTATAACTTAACAAGTTTGCATTTTTGGTTACATTTTTACCAAATCAAATCTCCAACATTTGGGTGATAAACTATAGCTGCATAAAACGTTATATAACGTTATATAACGTTGTGAATATAACGTTATTTTGTGAACCATATAAGAATGTAAAATAACGTTTACATGTAAGGTAAAATTACGTTATACATTGAAACGTTTCAAAACGTTAAAAAACGTATTTTGTTCACTGGGTAAGGTGATATGAGTAAGAAAGCATACTCTATATCCAAACCATGTCCCATTTATCAGCAAGAAATTGTGGATTGCCCCTGGGGAGGGAGCTGCGGCTGAGTAGAATGCATATAGTAGCTGTTAAGGGGCTGATCAACCATCCTGTATTTGCTCCGAATGTAGGCTTACTCATACACCAGACAGATACAAGCTACATTGCTCGCAAAAATTAAAACGTCCTGAGCTTTTCCATCATACTGATTTTCCCCATGTCCCCTATAGCTGCTCCCCTCGCCCTAAACCTTTCCCTATCCGCCTAAACATCGCCCCGTCACCCTGAGCTGCTCCCTTGGGTGTCCCTAGCTCTCTGAGCTGTCATGACCCTATAAACCCCCCCCCCCCCCCCCATACCAAGCCGCTACCATTACCCTGATCAGCTCCCCAACCTGAGTAGCTCTCTCACCCTGACCAAAGAGGAATTGATAATTAGTGTTTACCCTAACCCTTACATTGTGATGTAAGTACTAAATCTGTTATAATGCTAGGTCAGGTCTGGCTGAGCTCAGTGGATTAGTGGGGCGGGTGGGGGGCGTGGGGGTTAACATGTGATCCTGGATGAGCTATATCAGTCTACCAGGATGTGTGTCAGTAAGACAAAGTTGTACCTAGAAATCTGCCAGTAGTGTGTCAACAACTTAGCTGTCCGTTTCCGGAATACTTTCTCTACACCTCCACTAGGAGAGAACACAATACAGTGCAGATAAGAGGTCATCTTAATTTTAAAACTCGCAGTACTTTGTTACACGGACAGCTATATATAGCTATCTGACAAGGGGTGGAACATGCATTGCCATGGTCTATGAGCACTTATCAAAGACGATGTCATTCTCTGCTTGCAATTCACACTATCGAGATGGTATTCCTAATATAATAGGTATCCCTATTTACTATTTACCTGGTGGTCGTATCTGTAATGAATATACTCTTCCCTGTGAATGAGTGCCCTCCTGTACCTAGTGGTGTGCCCCACCACCTTTAGTTCACAGAGTTGAAGCCATCACTCACTGGAGCAGTCATGTCTCCTGCTGGGCGGAAACAACGAGCCAACATGGTTTTTATACACAGTATTCTAGGATATACTAGCTATTATATTACATAGACATTTGTTTTAGATTATCCTAAAAAGGTAATTGCCTCAGGGAGCCATGAGTCTTATGCGACGCCTCTGTGAGACGTTTTTCAGGGGAAATTATATTTTTTTCATTTTCCAAATCTTTCATAGAAACATAAGACCAATCAATCAAAAGTACACGTAATCTGATAATTGAAGTGTTTTCCTACCCAGGGATCCAAAAAACATGCTTTTACCCCTACTGGAACCCCCTGAAAAAAATTGCTAAAGTAGACCTTGCCAAAAAACATCATTTTTTCCTTACTGTAGACAAACATGAATGTACTGGTGTGGACATTTCGTCGATTTCGGCATTTAGTGTTAAACCTATGGGAGATTACAATTTTAAGTGTGTGAGACGCTTTTTATCAGACCAGAATGGGGTAGGAACAGATCTGTGGACGAAACTAGGGTGTGTAGGTGATAGGGCAGGGGCAAGGGCAGCGGGCAGGGGTAGGCATGTACACTAGGCATGCACACTCAGCATGTACACTCAGCATGCACACTCAGCATGTACACTAGGCATGTACACTCAGCATGTACCCTGGCAGCTACCCTGAGTATTTTGTGATTAGGATCACACGCTAGTTTTTTAAAAGTTGAGGTGTGTTTGAAATTCCTTTTGCTAAAGTTTATTGCTTTTGTTTGAGTAGGCCTACCTATTGGATATATAGTTCTGAGTTTCATATGATTTTCCCATTGCTTTGATTTTCATTGGGTTTCCTCTGATCAGAAATTCTCTCTATAGTTGACTCAGGGTTTAATTAACCCTGAGTAATATACACCTACCAATTTTGCATTTTAAGACAATTTTGTGACGTATGAGAATCGTTGTATTTCGGTTATCATTCGAGATAGAGAAATGCGGAAAAAAACATGAGATGGGCAAGATCGGGGGACAGCATTTTCCTCCAAAAAATTTCTAAAAATCTCAATTTTTCTTAAAGATATTGAACTGCGATCTTCACGAATTTATTTCTCTCTTTAGCTATTATGGAAATGTACTAAAAAAAAGCTACCACCCGCTTCGGACACCCATAGACTTCAAGGCATAAGCGTTTTCAGCAGAAGATAGAAATGACATTTTGAGCGAATTTGCCCGTATTTCTCTCTTTCAACCTCTAAAGCGGGCAAAAACTGGGCACATTCTACCACCAGGACCTATGCAACAAGTCACATCCACTCTATATCTATATGTTAACAGATAACGGTTATGATACAGATAGCGGTTGTACACCAGGGGCGGGGGGACAGGGGATGGACGGCAAAGGCATGGACGCGTAGCACACGCCACCCCGCAGCCGACCGACACGGCGAAACGGAAACGGCGATGGTGTTGCTGCTGATGCTCCGATCGACTCGCTTTTCGGCCGAGACGTAAAACAGTGGTTACACGCTGCTGGGCGCTGACGCCCACAGCCACCTGCTCGCCCCCAGCCACCTGCTTTCCCACAGCCACCTGCTCACCTACAGCCACTACCTGGAATTCGATTACCGTAAATTCTCGCGTAGAAGCCGCGGCTTGTACGCGAGTCAGACTCAGCTTTCTTTTGATACCAAACATGCCTATATAGGGTGCGGCTTATACGAGAGTTTTTATTAGTATACTACAGTACCAAAATCGGAATATTCGGACCACCTCTGCGGCTTATATAATTTGTCAAAGTTATGGGTGCGGCTTGTACGCGAGTTAGGCTTATACGCGAGAATTTACGGTATATGTGACTTCCAATATATGAAATTAGGGTAGCTTTTTCTGGCAATTACGATTCTGCCGTCAGAAATGAGAAATAACGTATTGTACTCAAATTAGATTACTCATTTGAACTCATTTCTGATGCCAAAATTGACAGATTACCCTGAGTCATCTGTGAGGCCACTCACACGCTCCATTTTTATACTCATAAGTTATAGTAGTCGTCACCAACTTAGTGACTCACATATGAGATGAGTCGAAAAAAATGTTTGCCAATTTCAGAAATGTTTGAATATCTGGATATTTTCGGATAAAAGAGATTTTGAGTTGACCTATTCATCATGGCTGTACACACGACAACGACCTACCTGGCACTTGTTAGTAAGTACCCCGGGTTAGTACCTGACACTTGGTACTCATAAACCACACGTCTTCCTCCAGGTGACCACTGAGTAGCTCAGTACCAGCAGGAGTGTAGGAACACAGACCTGCTCTAAGTATAGGAGCAGCTCCCCCCCTCTCCCACTCACTCAAAAGCCCAGATAAGTGTTCAGCGCAGAAACTGAAGCTTCCAGAACAGTGTGCATAATATGCTCTGCTTGAAATTGATGAGGACGAGTCCATGCTAAATCTAGGAAGTTATCCATGGTTGTCTGGAGTATGAGGATTGTAGTGTCTCTTTTAGGGGACATGGCAATATAACGATGAGGTTATTGATATAATCAGGCTGCGTCCCTGGAGGCAGAGGGCTCCAGACACCACGATGCACAGCCTCTCCAAACCAGACCACTCAAGTCTGCGCCACAGTCAAATATTGGGCATATTTGATATTTATGAAGGCATGATACTCGAGGTAAAATATGCAGACTGTGCGGGAGAAAAACGTGATGTTTTGCCTGCAGTGGTAGGCCTACTGACCGTGTGCAATCAGTCTTGTCATCAGTTTTAGCTCTCCCTCCTGTTAGCTAGAATCCGGCTAGAGTCCCAGGGGTGGTCTACACGCGATATGGATATTAATAATACATGCGGCTCTGAAACAGTGCATTTTGTGTGGTGGAATATTCTGTGTGGCTACGCATGTTTTGCATCAGCTCGAAGCTTCTGTGCAGAAATATTCTGAATGCGAAATGATCCCAGGGACATGATTAGAAGCGCACAATAACAAAAAGTGGCACCTCGTATTTCACACATACACAAGCTCGCATGTCATTGGCACTGTTGGTCCATAATTATTGGCATTATTCTGAAAAACGATTTCCCAATGGATTCGGTATGTATGGAGGGCTTAGTATTATAAGAATAGGTCAACTAGTGGGTCCATTATTATGGTGATTAGAGATAGTTTGGTATACTAAATGTATATACTGCATATTTCAGTAGCGTTATATTAGCATAAGCAAAACATATAGCAATATCCTTTTCTGCTAGCAACTGCAAAGATCACATTTCAACATTATACTAAAGTTCTAAATTAACTACAAGGGTCATACTTTAACGACAGATGGCAATTTCCAATAGAGACACATCTCAGTGTATGATAACTAGATAAGTAATGCTGTAACAGTACAAGTAAAAACATATAATGTAATATGCAGTGACTACAGGCGACACCCTGGAGGCTGGTGGTACACTGAGTATGTTGGGACTGTTTTCACTGACCAGGGGCGTGTGGATGCCCCAATACCCCTCCTGTGTAGGGTAAATATTGTCCTTACAGCCAGCTGCAGTGTGCGACCAGCCTCTTCAGTATAGTATACTACCCGTCCCATCCTTACCCACGTGAGCTATACTATGGAGTTAATAGAGCATGGATATCGCTCTCCCATTTAAATAAGATTAGGAAGCATTACATCACAGGTAAATACACACCTGTGCAGTATTGATGGATCTTTCATGCAGGCATGCATCTATTATGAGACCTAGCTGTATGTCACTATAGTTGGCTAGGAGAACCAAAGAAACACCCTGTGTATATTGCGTACAAAACAATGACTAGTGGTATAATTCAAATACAGTACAGCTACATCGCGTGAATACATTATCTTACGTATATAAGAGCCATGGCTGTATAGTATACTGCATAGATGCACACATTGCTTATGGTATGATGGTGAGGCAATAGGTAATTCACCAAAGATGTTTGCTATAAATATTGTATTTGAGTGCGCACACATTACTATGAACATAATTACACAAATCTTAATAGAATAGTCTGATATGATTTTGTCATAATATTATATAGATGGCATACAGAGCGTACTTCACTCACTGAGATTTGTAAGCTCAGCTCTGTATACGATATTTTAAGAAATGAGGATTGGTCAATATTAGAGGCATTAACACTTGGCATATACAATCCTTAGTATTAATTTGGTAGTACTCCACATATAGCTTAAATAATAACCAATATACTTCAGTATATCAAACTGCCTCTGTCGTATAGCCAGAGGCTGGTTGTGATGTCCATATTAAGATAGCTAAAATGGCCTCCCTTGGCAAAGATCGTTGGCAGCAGTTCCCTTGCCGACAGAAAGGATTGGCATATATGCTTTGACAGAGACATCGAACATGCCGAAGGCAACATTATCTACCAATGTAAATTAGACTTAATGAATTAGAAATAAAAGTAACATCAAAGCCCTTAAGGGTTATTTACAGAATTACTAGAATTTGTAATTCACCTCAAATTTAACTGGGGAGGAAAGGCCTGTTTGTATAGCAAGATCATTTGATATATAAAACTATCATGAATTACAAATGAATAATATTTCCTTCACAACGTCGAGGGATAGAGTAACACTTGATCAATATTCTAGTGGTATTCTAAACATTACACAATTATCCCATTATCTCTGTCAGAGGGAGAGGCCGTCTAGACAGTGTTTCCATCCCTTGATACATTTGTACTTTGTGTAGAGCTGGTAACACTGACTCTGGAAGTAGCGACATGTTTACCCAGCTAAGAGGTAGAAGAACTCAACTGGGAGAAGTAAGGCAGGAGAGAAGCCAGGCCTGGACATGGGAGGAGTGTGGGGAGGTGTAAACGTTTTTGATCATTGATTGAAGAGAGTGAGAGAGAGAGGGGGAGGAAGAGAGAGAGTGCCTGAGTCTCCCATGCTGTAATCAATTTTCATTCTTTCATCTGTTTTATGTTCGTCTACTTTGAGTTGTTGCCATGGACGAAGGGGATTTTAAAATCTCTGATATTAATTAATGAACCTTAAGCCTTTTAAAGAACCTTCAGCATCATACAGAACATGTTTTAAGCTAGTCTCCTATAAAATTAATATGGCAGAAGTATTCAAAGATCATGTATTATGCATGCTCATAATGATTTGTTGACTACAGTGGATGCTCACCATTACTAGTTGAACATGTATTATTATGTCATACATATATAAGGGTAGACACCCCAGGGACATACACACATAGAGGTTAGAGCTTGGTGTTTCGGGAGGCAATGGCAATTGTCTTGGTGGAGGAGACCAATACAAGTCCTTCATGGACTGGTTGTGTGTGTGTGGGGGGGGGGGGGGGGGTGGTATACAGGCAGCATCTTGGAGGACCACATGTAACAGGGTTTTGGTGTTGGGGAGGGGGGCGGGGCTCTGCTCCTGCTTTGGGTAGTAGGGTGGTAACTGAATATTCAGCAGCTCAGCTGGAACAGACACCAGGGAATAAGTCATGTTGGAACAGGAGGAACTTTCCTAGCCGCATGGCTTCGTTCTGGTCATAGGGGTGGTGGCGGTAAGGGTGGGAGGGGGGGTCTTATTCTTGTGGGAATAGCTCCTGGTATAAATGACAAGCACCTAACATGTCTGGTATGTCATGTGGCTTCCTATATATATTATACTGTCAAGTATATCATGGAACCTGGCGGTACCATGCTATCCGAAGGTGTCACGCCACCTCTGTTACACGTCATCCCACCAGATATAGAGTAACACCTTATCAGAACCAATGCAGACAAGTGTTTTCCCTTCAAATGTGCTATCCTTTCTAAATTAAAGGATCAGCATACAGTATACATTCTGGCAATGGTGGTGGTTGGGTGGGTACCATACTGCTGTTACCTGTAGTTGGGGAGGCGTCCAGGTGGGAGACACCACACACTGAGTCAGCATTCATGTTACACAAGCTGTAACCTATAGCAGGGTTCCCACGTGTCATGGAATGTCATGGAATGTCATGGAATTTGAAAGTTGTCTGGAAAGTCATGGAATGTCATGGAATTTTGTAAAAAAATTGCTGTGTGTCATGGAATGTCATGGAATTTGAAAATGATGGAATTAATATTACAAAATCTCCAAGAATATACCATTTGCTTTCTAGATTATAGAAATTTTCTCGGGGGCCAAGCCCCCGACCTCCGCAAAAATGTCATGGAAAATTGAGATTTTTGTCATGGAATGTCATGGAAATGTCATGGAATTCAATCTGTTTTTTTTTGTGGGAACCCTGCTATAGGCATCCTTCAGTAAGATCTATTCGTGAGTGCCTTATGTCTTAGAACACCCCACCCCAGGTAAAGAAATGACTGCATGTTATAATAACATTCAAAGTAATATCTCAATATCATTTAAAATATCATTAGAAAATTCTTCTTTTTTTCTAAAGGGGGTGGTCCGGACCCCATCCCCCCTAGACCCCCCCCCCCCCCTGAATATTAAAGCGGCACAATCACCGAGCATCTGCCATTATCATTTTTCATATTTCTAGTACTGATCTAGTCTACTATGTGAAGTGTTAGTGGTGATTGTGGATATTTAAGGTCAACCTTGCATGTTTAATACAGCACGGACGTCCTGGATATTGGACTGGTACTGCATGTCAGTAATCTGCAGTCACATAAAAACAGAAAGGCACAGCCCCAGAGACTGCCTATTCCTCAGACACATACAGACAGCAAGTATATAGTATACAACCCTGCAGTGTCCAAGGGGTGCCTGGAGGACAAACATCCCTCCTGGTCACAGAGACCCTCCCATTTCCCTCTAGATGCATTTGTATCCCTCCTAGTCACATGTCTAGCTGTTTCCCACGCAAAAAAAGGATTATTGGTGGTTTGGTTTAAAATATCATGTCCATATTACATGTAGGCCCTACACTGAAAGTTCCAGCTCCAATAATATAACATAATTATAGAAAAGACATATTGCGCATGTGCAGAGTGACTAACGTAGGATGGTCTAGAATATAGGTATAGTATGTGTGTATATTTTTAATTTCAGTGAAATTATAGATTAAATAATAATGAGGATGGGTATTGTAAATCGGTGTCAAATGTAATATATGGGCGTAGGTATCCATTACAATATCTGTAGAGACTGCCCCGAATAATGTTTTAGACTGATTGTTTGTTAGGTTCCCCCCCATACAGTGATTCTTGATTATTGTGATACATTCAACACCAAGGCTTTGATTTGATTGCACTGTGTGGAGAAGCCAATGAAATGCCTGTACCTAAAGCCCCAAAGTTCAATTACAATGAGGTTAAATGACATGATAATAATTCACCTAACACACCTGTTGATGTTGTGGGTATGGTGTCCGGGGGCGGTGTACCTGTTTTGACTTTCAATCTGCAGGGATCCTGTTGATGTATCATACACACGTCAGAGGGTGTCCTATGGACCTACGTCAGTTGACGTTACTACCCCCAGATTCTGACTGCTACCTGCTGCTGTCTTTATACATGCAATGTCTGCTAACTATACAATCATATATATATATATGAAAACAACATGTCTGGCAGTGGAGAATTCTAAACCCAAACAGAAGTGGACAAGACAGGTGACCTTTACTCTTGTTGTGAGCTGGGCCTTAACATTAAGGTGTAACCTTACTTCTCTCAGGGATGTAAGGTATTCAACAGGCCCTCCTGTGGTATACATGATGTATATGTGGAACCAATGTAACAATGACACATGGAGACAGCATACGGAAAGCCAGGTTTGTGTAACCTCCATTCAGTGCCTTTTTTGAAACCGAAAAATGTACACCTGATTTCAGAGCAACTAGATATACAGTGCAGGGGTTGACACTAGTGCTGACTCGGGAACCAATGGCCCATAATCCTAGGCCCGGGTCCATAGTTTTCTCCATCCTGTGGGTCCGGGTGGTCCATAGAAGTAAACTCCTAAAATTCTAGATAAATTAAACTATTCACTATAGACATGCTATATATGTATACATATATATATATGTTATATTATATATATATATATATATATATATATATATATATATATATATATATTATATATATATATATATATATATATATATATATATATATATATATATATATATATATATATATATATATATATATTGAAAAGAGAAAATCTTGACAGAGACAGCCATTCTATTCATGATATGATATATCCCAATCAGGAATATTCATGATTTTCTCTTTATAAAAAGCAAAATAATTAGTCTGGGCCCAAAGAAATTGGTCCGGGCCCGTAGTTTGATACTTCAAGCTGCGGGCCCAGATGGCCCATGACATAAAAATGTGAGTCTACCCCTGTTATACATACTAAGCCATCATTCAGAAATAAATGAAAGGACTGGAATCTAGCGCGACATTTTAGTACTTCTACACATTGGTGAAAATCAGGGCACCTTCACTTGGTAGCTTTACTCTGTCATGTGGCTTTCTTCTGTCAAGAAGGGCAGCTGGAGGTGTCATGCTCCCCAAAGGTGTCATGCCACCTCTTCAAAATCAGCCTACAAGATATAGAGTGACACCTTATTAGAACCAATGCAGATAAGTGTTGCTTCTTCAACTATGCTATCCTGTCTGAAATAAATTATCAGTATGTACATGCTGTATGGCAATGTCTTTTTGGTGGTGGTGACTATAAGTACCCTCATGAGGTGCCTGATTCTCAGACACAGACTATTAGTACAGCCGAAGAGACTGCATCCCAGTAAACACAATTACGTTGGTCAGACGTAAATTAACGTTGGTTTTTGGTCTGACCTACGTAATTTTGGAAGGTTTATCAATGTTAGAACGTTAAGGTTTATTTACCAATCTCAAACCTGCAGGTCTGATTTACATAGCTCAGACGTAAATCTACGTCCAACTTTGTGAACACATTAATATAATATTACATAGTGGGATTCAGACAAAGATATCTCAGACAAATTTACATTAACAAACAATATTTATACAAAGTAACTACTATCATTCTTGATCACATTTCTTTCTATATATATATATATGTAAATCTGCCCAGTAAAGTGCTGTACTGTGCATATCAATGCACAATTCTTTAACCTGCTGTCCATAATATATAACTAGCAAATTGTATATGGTTCATTTGCATAACATTTAATTCATGATTAATGAGAAATTACTGCTTGAATGTGGTAGATTCGTTAAAGAGCTGTCATATTCTCTCCACAGTTGAAAGTGCTGCCACCTAGTGTGAAACTGAGAAGTTATATACCCAATTGAAGTTGAAAAATTACGTAGATTTACGTAGATCTACGTAGATTTGCTACGTTGATTTATGTCTGAATGAGGTAGATAAACCCAAATCAGACGTCTACGTCTGTTGAACGTAAATAAACCTTCATGTTTTGACGTCTACAAACCTTCCAAATTTACCAATCTCAGTATCTTAGTTGCAAAACTACCTAGAGAAACCTCTGAGCTACGTTGGAATTACGTAGGGTGTTTACTGGGATGGTTCTTGGGCACAAACTACAAGTAACAGGTAGTATACAACCCTGCAGCATCCAAGGGGTGCCTGGAGGACAAACACAGCACAATCATAATCACTGAGACCCTCCCATTTCCATCTAGATACATTTGTATTGTTCCTGATCTTATGTCTGGTTGTTTTCCACGCAAATAATGCATTGTTGGCGGTTTTGGACGAATTTTCCCCATTAACATGCAATGAAATACCAGGTCTATATTACACTGAAGAGTCCCAGCTCCAATAATATAAATATAGCAAATACATATTACATGATTATATACAGAATGACTAATGCAGGATGGTCTAGAATATATTTATATTATTATTGCAGCGAAATTATACTATTAAATTGTAGATAAAATAATAATGATGATGGATATTGTACAGCAGTTTCAAATGTAATATGGGCATAGGTAGGCCTATCCATTACATTACCTATAGAGACGCAGTTCAGAGTAATGCTCTAAACCCCATGCAGTAATTCTTGATTTTGTGATATGCATGAAATGTAAAGGCTTTGATTTCTCCTTATATTGATGCTATTGCATTATGTGGAGAAGCCAATAAAATGATCTTACATAAAGCCCAAATTCAATTATAATGAGGTTTAACGACTATAATTCACCCAACACACCTGTTGAGGTTTTGGGGTGGTGTCCGGGGACAGTGTGCCCGTTTTGACTTTCAATCTGCAGGGATCCTGCTGACTTATCATACACACGTCAGAGAGTGTCCTATGAACCTACGTCAGTTGCTGACTGCTACCTGCTGCTGCCTTTATGCATAAAATATGTTCTACATGAGATGGGCTAACTATATACACATGAAAACTATATGTCAGGACAGATATCGGGCAAAGTGTCCAAAACCTTTCTAAAACATCATAGTTTGGGAAATTGAACAGGAGACCCAGGGGAAGATATGCAGTAAATAGTTCTGGCAGTACCATATAATGTGCCCAGGACATCCAAAATCGAAACCATGTATAAAGGAGGCACTATGATGGATACCTATCAAGATTCAATGCTGGTTGGGCTTAACTGATACATTGTATAACTGGATTGTCCAAGAGCAATTGATTCTGTAATGTTCTGTCAGGATCAAACAAAAGAGATCATCATGCACTGTAGCCATTATGGTGCATGTGTGTTAAACGTATAGGTGTTTGTTGAAGATAGGGAGGGGTTGTCACAATGTCATGTTACTGTCACATACGGATCACAAAAAGATGCATATAAAATTCTTATACACTGAAGGGTATGAGAGGAAAAGTGGATCGAAGGCACATGACATATAACTGGCAGTGGAAAATTCTAAACCCAAACAGACGTGGACAAGACAGGTGACCTTTACTCTTGTTGTGAGCTGGGCCACAACATTAAGGTGTAACCTTACTGTCTCTCAGGGATGTAAGGTGTTCACCAGGCCCTCCTGTTGTATACATGATGTATATGTGGAACCAATGTAACAATAACACATGGAGGCAGCATACAGAAAGTCAGCCTTGTATAACATCTATTCAGTGCCTTTTTGCATCTGAAATATGGTCTCCCCTCATTCCAGAGCAACTACATACTAACCACCTTTGACAAATAATTAAACAGATTTCACTAAATGCATGCAAAAGCTTGGTTTCCATATGTATATGGGTACTGATATACAAATATTGCATGAGTATAATCTATATGAAAATACGGATGTCACATCTCACCTGTTGAGCCATGAGATCCTATATCTATTTCAACCAGCTAATTGGGATACCTAACATTTAGTAGATAACGACACTATATATAATCATATTGTGGACCAGGACTGCTCTGGTCAGACGTCAGAGGTGTAATAGCTCATTATGATTAGGAATAACCTACACAGCTTACCATTATATAAGCATTATATAAGAAGTCATCAGTCATGTAATGCCCATGGCTTTGGTAGGGACCCAAGAATCCGCTAGATGCGCCCCTGTGCACAGTGCACACAGCAGGTGGGTATTTTGGTGCAGCTGTCTATATAAGAAATAGGTGAAACCCTATGAAGTTGTGAATGCTACTGGTTGCTACGTGGTATGTGATATTTTCCAATTTGTTGATATATGGTGTTTAAGAATGGAAACAATCAGAGGATGCTCTCACCTGTTTGTAGGCTAAAACACCAAAATGATTATGATTGGGTCATTAAGGCAATTTGTTTACTCTATACTTACACCCTCTGAGGTAATTTGCATTATATTGGGTGATCATGTTAAGAGGGTCTGTCAATCATGGCCCAGCCTGGCCAGTATTCCAGATGCCCTCCAAAACCCCTTACATAATTACCTCCGACGCACCTGCCTGAGACAAATAGACACCACCACCTTTCAGATTGACTCCAACAATTATATAGAAGATGTACTGGGGAAACTGGGTGGATTTTGTTGGCACATGCATATCTGATGATTGACCAGATTCTATGATAGATAGAAAAAGAATTCCAAAAGATTTACATTATGTTTCTTATGTTCTACTTCATAGAAGAAAGGAAATTGACTTTTTAATAATTCTCAATTTTTCTGGAGTCCCTAGCTTTGGAGGGTGCCACAGGGTGGTATTTAGAGTATTCATTGGGGTTCTTCAAGTATCCACCGGCTCTTGCATGCGTGTAAGGACTAGCGCGACATTTAGGTAGGCTAAATTGTAGTGAAAATCTGGCCAATGTCACTTAGTATAGCTTTACTCTGTGTCAATCCCAGCTGCCTTTACGACAGCGCACCTATGGGATTAGTATACAAGCCTGTCAGAAAAGCCATCTGCTCAACCAACCTGTAGGCTACATAATTACTATAACCAGGACTATTAACTGCTCACAGAAGGGCAGAAATCATATTTGTATTATAAAGGACGGGACTTGAAGTCACGGCAGATACACCACCTTCATATTTATCTACCAACACTTAATAAATAACAATGATCCGCAAGGCAAGGACATTAGCTTCAATCCCTAAAGTAATCATCCGAAAGTGATTGATTCCGGATTCAATTATCGAGTATCATTGAGGAAGCCTCGTCTAGGTATCGATGAGATGTGAGCATTGTTAAGAATTAAGCAAACTAAAGCTGCTGTATATATTGATGTTACATGGTGTACTATACGTGGGCATACAAAGACCATCTAGCTATGTTTCCAACTGAATACTGTTACCATGGCTACACCTGATAGCTGATCACATATGTACATAATGATGGGACAGTGTGAGAGGTGGCTATTACAGGAATGGTTTGTGTCTGGGTGGTCTGAATATCAATGACAGCGGTTTATGCGACTGTCAATATGTCTGCGCCATCATATTGATAAGATACTTTAGAGATGCATGGTCCATATAAGTTATATGACAGAACACTAAAATAATGTCTTCATTAATTCCCGCTATAATATAAAGCATTTGGAGACATACATTGCCTGCTTCCTGCTAAAAGCAGAGGCATATGTTTGATACGCCACTGCTACATGTATAACATTCTCATCCCCCCTAACCTTCCAATTACATCTCTCCTTTCATCCGTCTCTCCTTCCCAGTTCCCTCCCTCAATGCTTTCCCCTTCACCTACCCAGCCTACTTGAGGCCTAAGGAAAGTTGTGTTCGGTAAGATGGCCAAAGATAAACAGGGTCGGTAGGTCGGATTTCTTCTATTTTTTAAACGTTTTTAATAGTAAAATACTAGATGCGATGCAGGATAAAAGAATGTCTAAAACTTAGGGTAGGCCCCAAAAACGGATGGTCGGTCAGGATACCAAAACACAATTTTGTTATGGCCTGAGCTAGGTAGGCCAATGAGAACTCTATGGTTAGACCCAGCTGTCGAAATCCTATACCTTAGCGGCAATGGCCATGAATCAAAATTATATTTAGGTCCACGCCTTATCTTAGTGTCTTTCTGGCACAAATAGTAATTTGCCACACAGGTGGCGTATGAAAAGGCGAAATAATGACCCATACAGCATCCATATATACATGTCCTGGGCCTGGCCAGGTCTTCTATAGTCCTCTCCTATATACCTGAGCCACTCAGTCAGTTCAGGGTCACACACCAAAGCACCCCCACCACACACACACTCACCTCTCCCCTAAGCCTGTAGAAGCAGAGTCCATGTCTGGCATGTGTGTCTGTAGCCTACCTGAAGGCGACCACCTGTAGTCAGGGATACTGATAGTGCCGGCAAAGATGAAGGGGGACCCTTGAACCCGAGGCAAAGGGACCAATTTATCACTCATAGCGGTAAATAGCAAAGGCTGAAGGCCCGTGGCACTTATTCAGTCGATATCAGCTAGTCAATAGAAGTAATATTATCGTATAGGCAGACAAAATTTGGAAAGGCTACACCAATTAAGATATAATACTTATATAATATAATAATTATCAGATAGGAACATGTATAATGTGGCTATACTGGGAATATATACACACACGGCTAGAAATTCAATAAAGAACACAACGTTCCCCCAGTAAACAAAACACGTTATAGCTGGGTTTCAATCTACTTGTTTAACTTAGCGACATTAGGGTATTGTTATCCTTCAAATGTTGGTGAAACAATCTCAAAGACGTGCCTTTTCAGTGGCGTAGGTAGTGAGGGGAGTTTTAAGTCATAGGCCTATAGAACCCCCAATAAAAGTAATTGAATTACATGGCCCTCCACCTAGACCTTATGGTAACTGGTTCTTCCGACGCGATAATTGTCCAATGTTATTCCAGTGACTGAACTTGTGTTAATTGGCCCAACAAAAGAGCCCAAATGTCACTCTTTGCACTATACATGTTTTGGGACGTTGTGGACGTTGCTGCGATATCATAATTGGTTGTAAATATAATTAGGTTTTATTTAACTTCACCATTAAACATGAACATTAGACACGGTGGAGACGACGGGACTGTGGCCGATCTTGCCGCTGTTCTGACACGGCTCCTGCATGTTAGAGGTATTGCATTTCTATGTTAAAAAGATAATCGAAAATCATAGAGGTCGGGATACTTCATTAACGAGTAGTTACCTAATCCACAGTTATGTGTTCTTGTCTCATTAGGGACATTTCAACAAATGTGCTAATTATGGCATCGGCGTTGGCCATACTCACCGTGTTTGAAATTATACAGTCGTAATGATCACATGCATGTAGGTGTGCGGAGTTGGGCTGAGGAGTGTTACTGAACTTTCTACATGTGTTACACTTGTTCTAAATGTAGGTACCGCGCATATAAGCGAGGCACAGCTGCGAAATCGCCGATCCTCAGAGGAAATATGCCAATCTTTACAGGCCTCTAGAGGCCAGGAAAATGAAGATACAGAAATAGTAACCCCCCCATTAGAAAGATATGGATCTGCTCATTTGAAATATCACCTAAATTTAGTAGGTTGTGCTTCATATGTATGTGCAAATTGGTCTTCACTGGGGGTCACTTTGGGTCAAATTACAGGTTTTGTCACCCGTTTTCCTGCAGCTGATTTGACTCTCTGTCATATAAATTGGATTTCCCATTGCACCATACATTGCACATGAAATATACCAGCACCGTTGATTAGGATACACATGGGGCTTCACTGTGATCCCCGGGACGAACAAAAATTATCAAAAATTAGTACTTTTGCAACATTTCTTGGAAAATAATAGGTTAAAAAACATATTATTATTGAAAAAAAATGTTCGCCCTCCCCTCACACTGAAGTTTAAAATAGCTATTATAACCATTTGAAGAGAGCTAAGCGATCCTATGGATGGTGCAGTGGCAAAATTAAATCATAGTTATTTTTCTATACAAATCCTATATAGCATGCTGGCAAGCTTAAACAAAATAAAGTGAATTTCCATAAAAAAAATAGTATGGTATTGATATTGACATGTCATGGGTAGTATGTGTTTCAAATTACAAGAGGTTTGGATGACTAGTTAACAATCCAAGGCATCATTTGTAGTATAGCATTTGTGACAAGAGTACATATTAGTGATCTTGCCATTCTTAAACACATATGACTCAATAAATACATACAGGCAATGATCTGACAAAAATTATTCATGCCCTATGTAACATGTAGATACATTACCTGCAATACCAAAGTCCTCAGGTATGTATTCCTTGAGATGGCTATGGGGTCAAAATGGCAGAAAGGCCATTTTCAGTGGTAAGGGATTGGCAACTCTGCAATGTTAGAGGGTATGGTATTTCAATACAGATGTGTCCAAACACATTCTGAAGATATTTGTACAATCTCAATATATAGTTGATTGGGAAATTATTTTTTTCAACTGCATATTGACATCAGAATAGATGTTTTATCCCTCTGAAGTTGGCCCACTGGCTACTGAGAATGAAAGGTGATAAATGACTGAAACTTTTATTTTTGGAAAATTCATATAAAATAAACTACTGAACAGATCTCAACCTAGTTAACACCATTCTTCACCATTCTTTATCAGCTTCCTAACCAGTATAACAATTATCTTCAGTGATGGGTTTCTTCAAACTATCCGTGGTACCTACATTTACTAAATGTCAAAAGGTCAAGTTCAATGGCCGCATCATGTGTTTTCGGCACTGAAGTTAGACAGTTCAAGTCGTTCACATAATGTTTAGCATGACTATAGCGATGTAAATTGTGATACCACGTGGTCATACCATGTATGCTGCCATCGTGCCCCCTACTGTTAACGGTGTGATTTAAATCACAAATGGCACAAGGTAAGCATTTCAATGTAATGGTAAATATAAAATACATTCTGACTGACAAACCTACATGGTGATGTCGGAGATGGAGAGTCCATCCCTGGGTTAAATGACAACTCTAAAGTTTGAAGTAGTGAAAGGGAATTTAATAAGGGAAATACTAATGTGGCATAATCATGATCCACCAGCGCTGGCAAGTACAGGTAATTCACCAGCACTGCATTAATTAGTGCATCATGCCGACCCCATGGATAGCGGTAGCATGGTGCATTAATGCATTAGTGCATTAATGCAGCAGCATACATCCATCATGGCAACAGAAATACTTCTAGCGAACTAAGCACAATGCTGTCCTTACAATAAGTATACATTGTATAAACTGTACAGTAGTACAAACAATTGATTCTAATTAACCTAGATCCTATGATATAAAGTATAGGCAGGATGGGGCTCCTTAAGGGGTGGTAATAGGCTCCTTCATGGCTGAGTGAGATTTACACAGCTTGTGAAGACGTCAGCACAAAATGCATGAGTCTACCTCCACGTCTAAGGTCTATACAGCTAGCCTGCTAAAAGGTGCTGCGTCACGCGCAACACAACAAGTAAGTTTAATCAGGTGAATAGCTACCAGTGTTTACGGTGTTTACGCCGCCAAGTCTCTCTCTTTCTGATGGACAATGTGTAAGGCTATATGCCTGGATTGAATGACAACTCTAACTTTAACGATTCTATTGTCTCACCTGTGTTAAAACACAAAGCTGGCCACATCTGGCTACTTACAGACCAACAACCATCATTATTGTTTTATTTTTCACATTTTCCATATTGGTATCTGATCGCTGTTATTTTTGTCCCCAGTGAACCAACTCGCCACTCGGGTAATTGACGGTAGGTAACCATGGTAACCATGTTTTGTGGGACTTGGCGCTTGGCCTCTGCTCCATCATTCTCTATATCCTCTGTGGGACAGAGCCTCCTGTTCTTGAATGTGATTGGGACGCCTATACTGTTGACACTCCTTGTGATTCTTGGGTCCCGATCAGGCATTTATGGCTAGCCCGAAAGCCTGGAGCTTATTGCATTTTCCCAAATAGCTAACTATATTAGGCATAATAGATTTGATCAACCATGAGGAGATTATCAATGCAGGTTGAGAGGATTTGAGAGCAGGGCGCGGTAAAATTACAAGTATCTAACTCTTACAATGATCGCCTTCACTGCGATTCTTGCCCCCACCCCTTCCTTAGACAGGACTCTGGCTGCACGAGGCATCTCAGCCTATAACCAAGCCTGTATGAGGTTGGGGCCTAGAAACCAACACTGCATACTTATGTCCTACTAGTATACAGAGACAAGGGGTTCTGTGGTCACCCTGGTCCTCCTCACAAAATCCACAGATTTCGTACCGTCTATTTTACAGCCATGTTAGGTTGCTGATTAATTGCTTGGGGCGTGATAGTGCGATCCATATACTGCTTACCATAGCTTACTACATGGGGTATACATACAGGTCGCTGCTTACTATGATAACAGTCAGAGGTTATATACATGGACAATAGCTTATACTTTATAAACAACTCATACTTTACTGATGTTCAGTTATTACTTTAACAAGTGATTCAATTAATGTCGCTATTTGTTATATGAAAATAAGTGAGTATTTCATTAGCCTGCCTCACGGGTCAGACTTTTAAGGGCTTTGGCTTGCTTTGATTACCAGCCCCCTCCTAGAGCACAAAAGCTGTATTTATGCAGGTGTGGAGCCCAGCTATTGATCACTAGAATATACCAGAGTGGTGTTTTCTTTCAACTATCCTACGTCAATATCAACACATTCATCAAAGTTGCTAAATTTGGTCATGCCCAAATTTCACCAAAGTTGATAGGTATATTGACTGCGTGGCGTCATGGTTAGCATGCCTGCCTTTAAATACCAGTGTTAAGTGTTACCCCAGTGCAGGTTCGAAAATGGTTATTAAATGGTTATAAATGTAATTTGCTTAGAATAACATTATATTCTGCTATAACTGAGGTAGAGTCATTTATTTAATTTCTCTCATGACCAAATTCGGCAACTTTGGTGAGGTTTGGTCATGACCACATTTGGTAGCCCATAGGCCAAAATTTGTGAGGCTGGCCAAAAGTGACCACAATTTGCTGGGCATGTATGTAGGGGCCTAATATGCCTTGGTTATTTCCCCAATAATACTTGCGTCATGGCGAAGTACCCATTTGGAAGGCATCCAAATTAAATGAACCTGCTTCCATTGTATGGTAAGCTTTCCTGTCCTTTTGTTCTGGCGGCCCTCCTCAAATTTCAGACTGGCAAATGAAATAATATTGATTACACATGGAGGGGGCTAGGTTGGTGGGTGCAGACAGAGAGGCCATGTTACTAAGTTGGGAGGGCTTAAGGACAGATCCATAGTTTCTTAAAGGGCCACATTTGCTGCTCTGATGTGAAGTGTATGGTCTCCTCCATCATGTCGTTGTTAGCGTAGTTCATAACACAGTTGGACATTAATTGAGTGATGAACGGAACTACTGCCTCTGTCAGTGTCAAGATGATGTCCAACATCCATCCGTGGAAGATGCATTTGGCAGGAGATGTTCACAGTAATAAAAGTGCCCTATTAGTGTTCTATGTCACTGTGATTAGGACCTCTTTTCCATTAGCACCATCTATATTTAGCATAATAGGTACTCGGTTCTTAGAATGCCCATAGCTCAGACTGCCACTCATGTCTGTGGTGAACTTTAACGGAACCTATTTGACTAATATTCCTTTTTGTTATTCACTTCTCATTAGGGTTCCATTTTCTCCTGCCTTTTCCACAGTCAGTATTAGCCAGATTAGCCTGCATTAGAAACATATTAGCCTGCATTCGAGCAATAGGATCCCAGTGCGCATGTCTGACCAAGGTAAACAGTACGCTTCAGGGGAAATGATTTCTTTCTTCTGAGACTTCCAGTTGATCTTGAGATATTGTGCACTGAAACACTACCGAGTGTTGTGTTTACAGGTGTAGA
Source organism: Harmothoe impar (assembly GCA_947462335.1). NCBI lineage: Eukaryota > Metazoa > Annelida > Polychaeta > Phyllodocida > Polynoidae > Harmothoe > Harmothoe impar. The sequence goes on along the minus strand of OX381709.1, from coordinate 51,838,955 downwards.
ATATTCAATGATTCCAGTACACACGTAACCTCCCACGGTATAGGTGTTGACGTTTGAATGGATCTTGGTAACAGAAAACAATGTATTGCAGAGAATTGTTTTTTGTTCATATTTGTTCATACTATTTCTTGATTTTTACACCAGATTTCCAGGAAAAAGATCCAAATTTGAGACTTTTACGTTTTGCCACTAGAGCCTATCAACAGTTTATATCAAATAACCCTGTATGTAGAGGCATATTTTGATTTATACATCATCTTAATCACACTCATTAGTTAAAGCTTTATGCCTGTTCTAAACAAAACAACAAAACGGTCCATCTACCCAAAGTTATTCATGTATTGTCTGTGATTAATATCAGTTTGACCATAATGGTTTGACATTATTTTTCTCCATGTAAAAATATAAAATATAAACATTCATATATTTTTTTTGAATGTTGGAGGTACCTGGAATGGGTCGCGAATTGCCACATTGACTCGCGGGTCATCAAGGCGACTCACCGATTCTTACTATAACTAGGAATATCATGAAATTATTGGACGTTCTTGTTCAAAAGCAATTTCCTGAGGCTGGACCATCGATTAGGCATGTGATCTGTTCTTCCTGACCAAAAAATTGCTAAAATTTGCGGGGAAAAAATGAATATTTTGCAAAAAAAAAAAAAAAATCTCCAAAATCGGAAAAAAATGCTAGGGTCGGCCCTTTTTTGAATCTAGGGTCGGGTTGCCTGAAACACACCTTTATTTTGGCCTAATAACTACTAAAATATAATGAAATGTATAGTCATAAAAGGTTTAAGGTTTTTGTATTCTCTCTTTCCAACAGCCACCAAGCTACTACACAAGAAGTTTGCTAACACCTCCCGGTTCGTCGTGTCCAGTAAAGTATGGATGAACACGATCCCAACACGGGACTGCGACATCCTGATGACCTTTCCCGCCAAAACAGAAGACCAGACGCTCATGTGGCTACTGGCGCGTCTGCGCGCACGCACACCGGAACTCGCCGTGCATGTGCGTCACCATAGCAACACGGGCGTCTACGGGTTCTACATGACAGCAACATATGAAAAGTAAGAATCAGACATATAAAATATCTTAAAGTAATTTGACTTTGTCCAACTGAATTAGTTCACCCCTTCACGAACTCAATAATAGCTCTGGCCTATGGTAGTCATCTGCTAGAAGAGGGGCCCCAGACAGGTCAAATCGATAAGAGCCTCTCTAGCCATCGTGACAAGGGACAAAGAGTAGACCGACGAGAAGGGACATTATCATTTCTTAAAATCAACAAGTAACAAGAGGGCTAGTGACAAGGGAAAAGACGTGGGCCCTATTTCTTAAAACAGATGACACAGCAACTGCCGCTTGTAGAAGAGGCATTGCCTAAGGCCTACATGGCATTGCTTGCAATGTATAATGCACTATCCTACATTAGGTTTCCAAGTGGCATATGTAGTACCGCCAGGGTACCCGGGTTTAGTACATATTTATATCTAAAATAATTATATTCCTCTAGTATTAAACATAATTATGGAATCGTTTATCAATTACTAACTTGTAAACGATCTTTTCCCTCACAGTCTTTTGAAAGGAGCAGAAGAGTTGTGTATCCATAAACCGTTAAAGGGCGAGTTTGGCGGAGGGACGAAGGAGTTTGTGTATGGTGAGGCGGACTGCTTCGAGAATGTGGAGGATTCGACGGCATTCTTCACCACCCAGGAGCGACAAAGTATCGTCAAAAATATGCTGTTTAATCTACGCGCTGTCGATGGTGACCGCATAGGGAAATTAACATTCCTAGAGGGGCAAGCACTAGGTATGCATAGGCTATGTTGCCTTTCAGTATTATGTTTAGATAATACCTAATGTTAAATATATATATATAGAAAATGCTGTAAACCGTCAGATCGGGCTAGGGATATCCAATGGAAAAGGCCTATTGAAATGGTAATGAATAGTATTAATACTCTGGAAGTAGCCTACACCTCATCAGTAGTACAATGCTAGTCTGGGGTTTGGGGTGGGGATGACAAAAAATGTGGGGATGATAAAAAATGATAACCCTATGGTAAAGTGACTATATTGCGGGCGCTGGGATACCCTTGAACCCCGGCCTTGAACATCGCCTCATGAACTACAACAAAAACCTACCTGAATCACATGGACACACTGTCCATGAAAAGTATTTTTTCAACATTTTTTTCAATGTCGTTCAACAATGATAGCCCTACATGTGTTTCCTTGTGTTCTAGTCCCGTTCCTGATCTCACGTGGCATCGTGAAGCAGGTGCTGCCCCTACACAACACGGAGGACTTGGACTATCTGCGGAACAACTGGGTGGCGGCCTTCACCAAACCGCAACCCCTCGGTGAGTTCAAGCACCAACCCTTGTTAGAATATGAAGCTGTGGTATAGCCGCGGATGAGTCTTCCAATGTTTTATACGTCTACGGAGAAGATCTGTATTAAATCTTTTTCTGGGGCCTCAATTTGAATATTTTCTTTTGGTTTGATATGTTACTTTCAACATTGAGCACTTTGCTGTAGCACGAGACATGAGATTTAGAAAATTTTGAAGTTACACTTCAAGCCGGACTTCAAGTCGCTTGAACATAACCTTGAAGCAATTTCAGTGGACCTCAGATGGACTTGCCCTGAGAACTTAAACGCAGTGTTCAATAGACAACATGTGGTAAATTAATTTTGATATTGATAGTGTATAGCTGGCACCATCCGTGTTCCTATGGTTTCTGATAGGGTGCAGATTGCTTGCCCTGATGACTGATAACAGTGTTTAAAAAGAATATGTATTATTGTATTTTGACTGATATGTGAATTTCCTTATATTTTCCATTCAGGACGTATATGTGATTATTTCGGTGTGAAGATCGCTTTGTATTTCGCATACCTTGGGCATTACACGAAGGCACTCGTAATTCCTGCATTCCTAGGCTTAGTTTTCTGGCTTGCATTGGATAGAGATCAGGTAATATATACTTCATAATTTATACCCATTATGTCTTTGACTCACCCCCCCCCCCCTGGGTCAAAGGAGTTGGTTTGATTGGAGATTTAAGATACTTGATGTGTTGAAAAAATGAAAAATAGTCTCCAAACTGACATCAGGAACTGGACATACCGAATAGATGGGTGAGGACAGAAACATAGTCTTAGCATACATGACGAAGTTGCGAGTTGTATTCATGTATCAGTTGAATAACATGTAATTTAGCCTGGTATATTTGTGTCATCTGTCGTATTTTAGTGACAATCTGTATTTTTCTCCACAGCTAATAAAAAACAATTATGCTGTAGAGGCAAGCCCGGTAATTTGATTTCTCATAACCTGGTGTCAGTCGAATACCTTGAATCTTTACATTTCACAAAAAAAAATCTGGTAGCTGAATTTCAAGTAGCTAAATTGAATAGTGATCTGTACTTGCTCATCTCAATTCGCTTGCAATATTTACCATTGAACAGAGAATGGGGGTTGCTATGGTGGAATAGGTAACATAATGCCAGAAGCCAGTGCTCATGGCTCAGTAAACCTTGGGTGATATCTGCTGCTGACTGCCACACCAGGGTGCTTTCCTTACTCATCTGATAGATTAACTCACCCTGATGTTACTATGGAGTACTGCAGGAGTAATTCTACCCTTTGGTTCTATCCAGTGGTGGGATGACTGGATCTTTGTGGTGTACGCTCTCGTCAACGTGATCTGGTCTACACTGTACCTGGAGCACTGGAAGCGGGAGAGTGCCGAGCACGCCTACAAGTGGGGGACACTTGACAAGGAGGATGAGCTGCTCACAGAACCCCGTCCATTGTATACAGTGAGTTACTCTGCCTTTAATCAGATCTCATGTTCCTACACTCCTAGTCCTTAAACTGGAGACTGCGATATTTAGATTTCTGAAAGAGAAGGTCTATAGTCCTTGGAGAGTTGCACATGTATCTGTTGTCAAAGGCATACTACATGTTGTACGTTATGACATGATTTGACACCATCCTGTCTGTTTATTAATCTGATATATTATACCACATTATACCCGGTATTATACATACAGAATACATATAGAGAGATACCACCCCCACTCCATGCTATTAAAATAGCATGGTAATAAATCGATCTTTAATACTATAAAAAAAATCTCCTTTGTGTTTCAGGGTTACCTGGTGAAGAGCAAGGTGACTGGTCGGCAGGAACCTTGTTACCCAACGTGGAAGCGGAACATGATCCGCTACCTCATCAGCCTGCCCATCATCTGCGCATGCCTCAGCGTCGTCTTTGTCACCATGCTCTACATCTTCTCCGTGCAGGACTGGATCAATGCGCGTATCAAACAGGGGGAGATGCCCTTCTACTTCAAGTTCCTGCCCAAGATCATGTTAGCCCTGAGTATAGGCATCCTGGATGACATCTACAAGAAGATCGCCTACTGGCTGACTAATCTAGGTTGGTGTGCATGGTCATGTTCAAGATTGTGTTTTTAAATGTTTAGACAAAATGAAAGAATCTTGTTCTATTGAAGACGACCAATAAGACAGCCAAATGTGCTCACTTGTTCCTACCCGATGATATCAAGTATTACTTACTGTGTACTTTTACTATTAGATAGAAAATTTACGTTACTTAAATGTTGAAGGAAAAAAGAAGGAAGGCTGATGTAATATCATTATTGTTTTTTAATCGCAGAGAATTATAGGTTAGATGAGACGTACGAACTCAATCTCATCCTAAAACTAGTGCTGGTAAGTTATCAAACTATACACCATACATCCTATATTAGTCCCAGTGGGATCCACTAAGGGGAGCCCCTATATTGCGACTGGATATCGGGCAAGTGTTGCTCCATAACAAAAATAGATCAATGTCAGAATGTCATTATTACTACCGTAGTCTAGAATTATACACTAACTTACTATGTTTTCCCTCGGGCATGTATCTATGACCGGGGGATGGAACACCCCAAAGAAATGCCGAAGGAGGGTCTGTACAGATTGTCTCGATATCAACTCTATAAAAAAAAGTATTTACATAAACCTCTTTCTGCTTTCACAGTTCCAGTTCGTCAACTCGTTTCTATCCCTGTTCTACATAGCCTTCTACCTTCAGGATATGGATAGATTAAAGGAGGTAAGTAAACCCGTAGTGTCTTAGTTTGATCTTATTCATTAAACGCATGATTCATTGAGGAGTAAAATGATGGGATTTGGAGGATTAAAACATATATTAGACTTTTATGTGGGTATTCTACCTAATACTAGGTTGGAATAATCGGCTGTTCCTGTTAAGAGTAAGTAGAATTTCATCGATTTAATAGTACATTTGTAGCAGGTCCTATATCATAAGGTTTACAAATGGCCGCCACAAGTCAGAGCTAAGGCCACATCACGAGGATTGAGTAATGTTTCTACCACATTTAACATTCCTTTTGCAGTATTCTTTAATTTTATCCTATACTATGTTGAGATTCAGAACTCGACCAACCCGCTGTAAATATGCTGTTTTTCTTTCCAGCAATTAGCTGCCCTGCTCATTACCCGTCAGGTGATAGGTAACATCAAGGAGGCGCTCGTGCCCTGGTGTTTCGAGAAACTCAAGTTGTACCGTATCGGTTATCAAATGACGAGTACCATGAGCCCTGACACACTGGAGCGGCACATGCAGGAGATGACCGGGCTCTCCAAGGTAGGACTTTTTTTCTAATCAAATCGCAAAATGACGTAAAAATAACTCATCCATTTGTGTCCATGTATCCGGCCATTACATAGCAGTTCATGGACTATTTTCACTTAACTATAACTAAGAACTTCATAATTCATGTAGTATCTTTGGGTGTTACAGCAAGGACTGGAATCAGCCCTCAGAGAGCATGAAGGCTACCAGAACGAATCAAGCGAAACAACCGAGCCCACACAGTCCGCTAACCCCACCGACACCACCAGCAGGGTAAACGGTAGCGGCACGGAGCCCGCTACAGGGGCAGCGACAGAGGGAGACAGAGAGGCAGGCGACGAGACAGGTGTCTCGTTGGCTGACTTGAAGGTTAAGGATGAGATAGACCACAGCGGGCCGCAACTCACACAAGCAGAAGTCGAGGCAGCTATGAAGACGGTCAGAATACAATTTTTGTATTGTTGTCAATATATCGAAGTTGTACTATTGTCCTATCTGCAACAATGAGTCATATGGTTCATATCTCAAAATTGAAAATTTCTAATAGTACTGTAGTACATTGTATACTTATTTTTTTTAAACTCGTATAAGTCGCACTCTGTATATGTTTGGTATCAAATGATATTAGCGATGAGTGAATCAAGTCCAAGTCTTATATGCTACCGGTAGAATTTATGGTAGACCGATTTATTTTTACGACTTCCCCGGGAGGGGATCGGGAATCAAATAGGCTGCAGATTCATGTGTGCCTTATTACTTAATATTTGCTCATATCAATACTTTGCACATTTGTAATCTACAGGGTAAATTTCAGGTAAAACGTCTAGATATCTATTAAACTAACCATTTGCTTTCAATCTTTGTTTGCCAATATCTAGATTAGTGGGCCCTATATAAGACATATAACTTAACATTTGTATTTGGAAATTAGATTTAATTTAAAGTATAAATATACATGTTCGCGACAATAAAGGTAATGAGGTACATTACATGACAAAAAAAAACAAAAAAAACACAAAAAAAACATGTATACGCTTCTAAGAATATAACAAACGTTTGTAAACTATATAATTAATGTCTCATTCTGGTTTGGGACCGACCTCTGATGCAAAGCTTTAAAAGCCTATAATTATGCTGAACAAATGTAATGCTATTGCTGCAGCTAACTGGGTATAGTAGAGCACTACGACCTCCAGTCATTGACTATACACTGTGCATACACTTATTAATTACAATATATTTTATATACTAAATATGAAGCTCATTTACTTAAGCAAAACTCTAGGGTTAAAGTGCCCGGGTTATGTTTTCTGCATGCAGTACATGCCCTCCGGCTTAGTTTGATAATCTAGTGAATGATGATGTACATGTACCATGTTAATTGACTCAGGGTTCACAAATGATTCATTGTCATCAAAATAATTCACACTTTATTTTATCCAAATTGATTCCAATGTATCAATTCAATCACTTAAGCACCCTTACCCTGAGTCATTTGTGATGTAAATCACACGTTCAATCTTTCAAGGATTGAGCTATTGATTTGTTATTACAATTTATATTTGAAAAATCATGTTAAACCCTGTACATTTGCTGTTGGTCTGCAGTATGAGGACACGTTCGATGACTACCTGGAGATGTTTATCCAGTTTGGGTATGTGACGCTCTTCTCCTCCGCCTTCCCCATGGCTGCCATGAGTGCGCTCCTGAACAATGTCATCGAGATCCGCAGTGACGCTTTTAAACTGTGTACCGCCTTCCAGCGTCCCTTTGGCCAGCGTGTCGCCAGCATAGGCATCTGGCAGGTAGGACCTTGAACCTTTTTTATGATATATGCGTCTCGATTTAACTTCCCCTTGCCGAAGTCACCACCCACTCCTTCTAAGATCTGACAACATGTGTACTTTTCTAAATAAATGTGTCTATTATAAATAGAGAGGGATTCTATACACCTTTTTGGTCAAAATATGGTATGGAATATAAATGTTTATGGGCATTATCTTAAGCCTTTGAAAATTGTAAATATAGAAAACAGTACATTAGATGTTATACTAGTATGTCACCTTGCTCTGTCCCCTTGTAGGATGCTCTGGAGATGTTGGCACTGATTGCCGTGATGGTGAACTGTGCATTGATCGGAATGTCCGGGTTGGCTGACCGTCTCTTCCCGGACCTCTCTACCACCCATCGTATAGTCGCTATTATCCTCTTGGAGGTTTGTACATAAAATGCTTTCCATCTTATTATCTAGGGTTTCTGCAACTATTTCTCATTATGTAGAGAAGGCACGTCTTCTTATACTTATAGAGTCTTTGTATAATTAGGTCTTCCCATATAAACCCCTAATATAATAGATAACTACTTGTTTCATTTAGATAAGAGATGAAGATTTAGCTATTTCGTGAGAAAGTACTATAACAATACACTTCAAAGTTAGCTGAGACCATATCTTTATCTCATCATTACATATGATGCCATGCAGAGATGTTCAGTTAGATTGATAACAGCTGTTTTCTTTCTATTCAGCATTTGATTCTTGCACTAAAACTTGGATTAGCCTGTGCCATACCTGATGTTCCCCAGTGGGTGGCAGAGGAAAAGGCCCGCCTCGACTTCTTGCGCAGGGAGGCACTCAAAGTGAGTCCACCTTTTTCAGTATTTTTGTCTACACGTATACTATCGGAATAAGTGTTGGGGAATGAAATATAATGTAGTTAAATAAATAGAGGTTACCAGTTTTGAAATGAAAATGGAATGGAGATAAATGTCTGATAAGATGTTATCAGTATATAATATGTGCAGTGAATAGAGCGCCTCCAGTCTGTGCACTTACATACACACATTGGTTTCCAATTGCAGAATCTTGTACTATTTATAGGTCCATTAAGTTGTACCAAATTGGCTATGTTGCTTTCCTATTTGTAGATTAAGAATGTTATCTTTTGTCCAATCATGAATTATCCAGGAAAAGAAAAAGGTGAAGGATCTTTGGTCTAAGGCCTTCGAGAGTACCAAAAAGAAAGCTGCCAATGCAGTAAAGTTCAAATTTAACAAGGATATATTAAAAGATGAGCAGAAAAAGCAACAAGAAGAATCAGACAAGAAGAGACTTCTGCTTGAGGCTGAATTGAAGGGAAAAGAGGAGGCAGAAGTTACGATCCAGGCTATGATAACAAAGAAAACAGAACAGGAGAAAAAAACTGAATTGGCTAGAGGTGATTCAGCAAGTCAATTAATGGCTGGTGCAGAACAAATAAAACAACAATTGAGCTACGCAATACAGCCAGAAAACCTGAATCGATTTGTCAATTTCCTTAAAGTCTCGCTGCCAGCGTCTTTGGGGAGAGGTAGCACCCCAGAACCAGGTGAAGAGAATAAAAGTAGTTATGACTCTCCTCAGTATAGCGCATCAGCTGATGATGGTGGAGGTGCTACCCCAAATGTTTACCCAAGCACTTCATATGTCACAGTGAAGGATGAAACTGAGCCACCACACGTACACATAGCGAGTATACCAGAAGGTCAGGAGGGTGGTCAAGGTGAGAAAGCCGATCAAGAAATTTATGTCCCGGCCAGAGAAGATCAAGACAAAACTGAAGTTAGTACAGCAAATATAGAGATGTTGCAGCCAAGTGCTGAACATACGCCAGATTCACAATGTATGGCAGATGAGACACAACCCCCAATGGACCCCACAGTCTCTGAAGCAGATGTGCAAAAAGAAGAAACAAATATTATCAAGGATCCTCCAATTATTAAGGAGGAAAATATTAGCCCTACTGCTGATTCATCCCAGCTAGAATTAAGTGATAACAAGCAATTTATGCAAATTCAGGAATTAAGCAAACCAATGGAGACAATTGATGAAACTGCCAATAAAGCAATGGAAAAGGATCAGCAAACACTGCCTGAACAAACGTTTACCAAGCCCGAAGAAAAGGGACATGAATCCCCTCCTGAAATAGCTTTGAGTAAAGCTGAAGAAAAAAGTCCTGACGCTGCCTCTGAGGAGATAGCTCCGGCTAAAGCAGAAGCAAAAAAAATTGAACCACCTGATATAACTTCAGCTAGGCCAGATGAAGTGTGCATGGAGAATCCGGCTAAAGCAGAAGCAAAACATCATGAAACACCTGATATAACTTCAGCTAAGCCAGATGAATTGTGCATGGAGACAAATATACTTACTTCTAACATCCAGGAATCTGGGGAGAGTCAAGTGCAAGCTATAAATGAACAGGATGCAAATGGAACGGATACAGCACTGTAAGAAAAGCAGGGAATAGATGAGTTTCAAGTAAGAGTAGAGAATCGGTAAGATGGAAAGAATGATATGACTATAAGACTAACTGCATGAATGCAAGAACAATTTTAACCTTAAAAGGCTCAACTTAGACTTTGAAGTTAATACCTCACTCCCCACCCAAAGGAACCCGATGTGGATACCTGGTGTAGTACGAATAGGACCCGCTCTGTGTGTTGGCCATCATCTCAAATTTGTTACTAAAACAGTTTTCAGCTACAATACTTGAGAGTGTTACAACTAACCTTTCTTGTTCTGAACATACAACTTTGTGAATTAGGATTAACCTTTTGGTAACATCCTGATCCCGGATAGTTTGATGCATCTCTTGCCTGTTTGAATTGCCATTCAAGATTGCATGATGAATTGATGAGAATTGACATTTACAATGACTAATATTTTCAAGAGATAATGTGTGTCTCTTCAATTAACCTTCATTTTATTCACTCTTCACAGCAGTGGAAAGGGTTGACATCCCATTGTCAGTTTGATTTGTACTCTCTGAAGTAATTTCATAGGCAGTAATTAAAATGCAATCACATAGAATCTTACGTTATTCGCAATGAAAGTAGAGAAAAAAGGGAAAAGATTACAATTTCCTGCCATATACTGGGTAAAGCTCCATGTTTATGATGATATGTAAAGCTATATAACCTATCCCCTCCTTTAGCAGCTGACCTCATATGCAAGCAACTGACAGAACCACTGCCTTTTCATTTTCAGAAAGTTGAATCAAAGAGTCAATCCAAGTCTGCCAGTTCTTCGGTGTTCTCTGAGGGCAGTGCACAGAGGTCCTACTCCTCTCAATACTCCACGCACCAGCGGGTCTCAGCCAAGCCATCCAACCTGGCTGTTAGCGACCCGTTCTCTGCTGCACCCACCAACAGAGGACTTGACAATCGGAGTGCTAGTAGCACTGCGCGGGCTGGCGGTGGAACGCAACAGACTGAGAACCTGCCGCAGAATCAGTCCCTGAAGGAAGAACTCGACATGGCTCGAAGCTGCTCACGAGCGAGTCTATTGCAGCGCGATGTGACGCCATCAGAACCAGTGGTGCTTCTCGAGTCTCCAAGTGATAAGAGTGAGGCTAGTGAGTCCCCTTCAAAGTCCCCCACGAAGTTCTCACAGGCCCCTGTCCTGCGCCCATCTAAACCGCCCAAAACTAGTCCTCAACCGCCGTCATCTTCCTCTTCCTCTTCCTCATCCTCTTCAGGGAAGAAAGGCTTTTTCTCACGAATATCAAGGAAGAAAGACAAAGATAAAGAGGAAAAATCCTCCTAGTCCTAGTACTTCTTCTGTTCTGTGTTGAATTTTCTTGCAGAGGCCAGTCCATTGAAACTAGGTTGAATTGCTGCCTTTCACTATGGTGTTCTGGGTGATTGACCGAGGTGAAATATTTTATTCTTAGTTGATAACATTTAACCCCCATATTCATAGCTCAATAATTTCCCTTGTAATGTTCAACTACAGTATGCAGAGTCAAGATTCAGTATTTATTGTATTATATCGTGTTCTGACACAGTATCTGTTTATGTAATATTCTGTTCAACGATTATCATTGCCGGTATGTGCTTCCAAACTTGGACGACATGTAATATGTGAAGTTTGTGAGTCTTGAGAAGATAAAGATTATGATCAATTGGTTCAACTATACCAGAAAATGTGTATCTTACTCCTAATGGAACAACTATAGTAATAGCTATGTCAGAGCTAATTGATATGTGTAGTGAGAGCCAGTTGAGATACAGTTGAATACAGTATGGCATATTGACTACAAGTAGTCAATTGTTTTTTCGTGATGTTTCAATATCTTCGCTTGACTAGCCACACACTTTTCATATTTCATAAACAACCCAAATCTGATGAACAGTTGTATGAAACAAGGTAATCTATTCTATGTCTGTAAATATGTTGACAAGAATCTCATGTTCTCTACCACTGTCTTTCCTTTCACCTAAGTCATCAGGTATCTGAAAATGAAATGCTTGACTTGATTATCTTTGAAATACTTATGTGGACATAGGCCTACTAAAGAATATGAACACCAGGAATATACCTGGTTTGGGGATGGAAGTCTATCTGGGGATTAATTTACAAGATATGATATATCTGTAACTGAACTTCACAAATGTAATGGTAATGAGATAGAAGTATCTCCTGCTGAATATATATACCCTCCATGAACGGTGCATAATTGAAAATTTAGTTCCATTCTGATTTAGATGTATTTATACAAGTATTCAGGCACAACTGAGCATGCTAATGATCAAAGCCTAAATTATTTGGTCTACATGTTGCTACATTTTGAAGTGTCTTCGAACAAAAAAATCTTATGATTAGTTGGACCGCACCTGTAATAATAGGATCATTTGCACTAGGGTCAAGGTTAGCCTTTAGATGAGAAAAGAGCTGTAGATTTCCAAGTTGGAATGTAGTCTTTAGATATACCAGGATGTGAATGATTACACAAATAAGATAGCAATGTGTGGGTATGAAAGAACATGGTGAACTGAGTTGTTTATGAATGTAACATAGTATGTGCATCAAAAGGTTATGCATCTTATGTCAAGTGAGAACTACTTTTATAAAATGCCTGTTGACTGCTATTGTTGATTTGCAAAAGCTTGAGGAGATAGTGGGATAATGATATTATAAGGGAAATAACATTGGATTAAAATATTCACACTGTCTGATCAGATATTATAGTTTTCCAGGGTCTATAGAGAACAAGATGCACTGATATGTAAAGAAAAGCAAAACAGTTCTGTATATGGCAGTATAATAGGAGTAAGCCGGTACTGGCTGGGAGGTTAACAAATTCTCTCATGCAATTGCCATATTGCAAAGAGATATATCATTCAATCAATCGGTATAGCAATAATGTCCTGCCATATCTGATACAGAGTGTATTAATTCCTGTGGTTCAACATTAAGCTATGGAAGCAGGACTTAAAATCACTTAGAAATGCACTTAAAAGTAGCATACTGCAAGTAGACCTTTTGCACCTTTAAATCAGTAACTGATGGCAGCTAAAACAGCCGTAGACTTTGTGCAAGCCTAATTTGAGGCAGTTTAATCATGGAGATTATGATCTCAACAAAACTTCTGTTCCTTTTAATATATGTTTTATCATGTTGTGAGTTGTTGTAACTTTATAGAAATGATAGTGTGTGTTGTCTTCTTTTCCTGTTGGGTTATGTTATGTTTTGGAAACCTGCATAGATATTATTTGCTGAGTTATGTTTCATTTAGATGTTGTATTGTTCGTGTGATTTATGTTAGCATATTGTTGAGAATTCAGTCTGCCGGATTCATTCAATTGTGGGCCTTACTAGTGAAGTGGAGCAGGAACCTAGTACCGTAGATATAGATGTAAGTTTAAAAGGCTTACCAGTGAAATTCGTCACTACATACTTACAAGTAACCCATAACAAAGTATGTCAATGTGTGGTTTAACTGAAAGTTGTATGTGCTTCTCTGCTATCGGGACAATGTATGTATGATGTTTCTTCATCACATCTTGTATTTGCCTTTTCTGTGATGTTTTGATGTTATTTCTCTCACTTGGATATAAGTCTCATTTAACTTCGTTTTATTTCATCTTCAGCATATACTTCCTAATGTGATTATAGTGTATTGCCTATTAATTCTAACAACTGGTTTAGGTGGAAGCTTTTTTTATGAGGGAATGGTGCTTATACTTTTTACCATTTATTTACAGTTTACATTACAGTTTTTGTCTTTTTTTGAACGTTTGTGGGTATGTGTTAGAGACTTCAAATATTGGTTGATATTATTATTGTTATTGTCATTATCATTATAAACTGTGCCGACAGCTAAGCCATCTGGAGACATGATGGTTATCATATGACTCAAGTGTAGTCTTCATTTTGCATTACTTTTTGTTCTGGATGATGTTGCTCAAGTATTGTCAATGTACCAGATACATGTATCGGTGTGTCCTATATAACTTTTTCATCTTAGCTCTTTTTCCATGGTAGTACTATACACAGATATAACTTCTTGGCATTTACATCAAAATAAATCTGTTTCCTTGTAACCCATCTGTGTATGTGAATTTAAGTTAAATTTACTGGTAGGGCTTTTGTATGAATGATTTGAACAAAGCAGTTTCCCTGTGCACTGATGTCGTAAATGTCAATACATGTAATCTTTGATGTATGGGTATCTGGGAAATGATTGATATCCTTTACATTCAGTGTTAATCTAAAAGACCCAAGATATGCAGTATAACTAGTCGTTATGTCTATATTTGAGAAGAAATGTATTCATGATACTGCGGTGCCACCAAAGGTCTGACTAGAACATCTAGTGTCCTGATTCCTTTTAAAGTTAAGAAAATAATTTCAACAAAATGTAGTCCATAGCTCTCCAAGCATAAACTCATAAAACATTGTGACATATAGATTATACTTCAATTTTAATGTTCAATGCCTTCTTGACTGAGATGGGAAGTTTTATGTATCTTGGATCCTCACGTCATAGTCCCAGAGTAGAAGGGTTAGTGGAGGCGAGTCCTGTGTATCAACTGAACCAGTTTTTACCATACTGGGGGACGCCTCCAAAGAAACGCATTCCAAGGGGATGTATTCAAACCCCATCCTGTGTAATTGTGGCTACCGCTATAGGCTACTTTGCATTACTACGATCGTCGTGTTGTGACTTCTCATATCTGCTTCAGTATGCCAAAACTGCCACATGATACGTCCAAACAGCCAACTGTAAAATACATTTTCCTCAATGCTACATGGGTAGGCCTACATAATGTATTTGAATGCTAGAATGGGCATGTTAGTTTCTATTATATTTTCATAACTGGCGATTAAATTATATTAAGATTTTTCTAATCAAAGAGAATGGTTGTAAACCTTAAGGTTATAATGATGTTGGTGGAATGTCTAGATTGAGTTCCTAAGACACTTTCTAATAATGGTTAACCGTCACAACATGTGTTGCATCTTTCCAATTGATATGTATACGGTACATGTAGAATTTGGAATTATATGGCGCATGGTTGAAATTCAATTTGGCGATGTGTCGGTTTTGTGATATAGTATAATTACACATATATATAATGCATAGATCAAGGAGATTACAGATTGTTTAACATTGACAAGTGGAATTCAGGCATTTCATGCTGATGTAGTCTAGCAGACTGAGAAACCTATCTACTCTTCCTCCTTTTATTTGTGCAGAATGAGTTGAACAGATTTTAAGAAGTTAAGTTGATTGTGTGATCTAATGCCAGCGTTTCAGTCTCACCAGTGGAATATATCTCGTAATAAACTGCCCAATTACTGACTCTATCTTGTGTTTAATAGTTATTCATTTATCCGATGGGTGATCCTTCATCGATAGTAGTCTGTAGTCTAAGTCAAAATCAGTTTTGACATGAGATATTGCCCCAATATTACAGATATGGGTACAGACACTATTCCTCTCTAAACAGCCATTCTTTTTACGATAGGCTCCGGTCCGTCCACAGGGGCGCCCCCTAGTGGAATCTGTCTGGAATAATCAGTCGATGATTTGAAATTCACTCATTGGTCAGCGAAAAGACACAGTAGACAAGTAGTTTAATTTGGTTTGTTTTTATTTGCTGCATAATTGAGACAATGTCTGTTTATGCCTCGTAGTGGACAGGTAACACGTACATCATGTATGTTACACAGGTACTACCATATATTATATACAAACCCAAATATTTACACAAGATGAATATGAAGTAAGAAAACATACCTCTACAATGATATAATACAACCCACCGCACACAGTTATACGTGTTCCCATAATATCCCTTTTACTGTACATAACTCCTAAAGCAGATGACTAGAATTAAAGTACGGTACATATACTTTCAAATAAATATGCCAGATGTTTTATTATATCCTCTCAAGTTATCAAATAAGTGTATATCTTAATGAAGCATGTAATATGGCGTGAATTGTCAATTTAATTGGTCTCGGATTGGCTAAATTTCTGTTATCTGAAATGTTTTAATATCATAAATAATACAAATTTATTCGTTTTCACCATATCATGGTTGACAGGGATACACAAGTCTATCGCCACATCAAAATGTAATATCAGAGTAATTTTAATTTGGCCGGTTCTCATATAAAATGAAGTGAAACGACGAGCTCAGTATGTATTATAATCAATGTCTCGGCTTTAGAAAGGGAAACATGGTCTACAGTATAGAAACAGTGTGACAGGGGTGCTAACGTGGGTAAACACAGCGTGCTAGCACAGAAATAGTCTCTTTGCTCACTCAGTCTGCACTCGGGGCGTAGACGGAACACCAAGGCTGCTTTGGTACAGTAATACAGAATCGTGACCAGAAGTAAACCCGACATTACACACCGGACACTCGAGTAAGATACGGATATAACTCACGCGAAGATTTCCAGCGTAAATACAACATTTGCTGTTCAACAAATAAAACACTTTTTACAAACCAGCTGGCTCATGGCTACCATTCACGTTACATTTGTACTATGGCACACATTGGATTGGGTTCCGATGGGGAAAACAGTCGGTCCATCCGACATGTAACTTGAAAATCACGGCGTCACTCTTTTGGCTTTCAAAAGCAACCTATCGGCACAAATGTTTACAAACCAGCTGGCTAGTATAATACCACGCTATAATGTTTATGACTTCTCTCAAATAAAGTTGATAAGGCAAAGTATGAATCCGTCCTTGTTGAACACTTTGTGGGTAGCTTACAATCTCAAGTCGATGCATAAAACATTCTACCTTGATTTTTGCTTTAACACTTTCGACTATTCTCACATGCGTGCTACTTGTAGAGTCTGACATCAATATTCACAGATGCCCAGCACACACAGCAATATTCATAGATGTCCAACACACACAGCAATATTCATAGATATCCAGCACATGCAGAACTGAAATGTACATGTTCATTGAGAATTCAGGAGGAAATTTAATCCATACATCACCCTTGGATGCTGGCGGTCTTTCTCTACAGTAGATACAAATCATATGTACAGCAAAGTATACAGCAACCGCATCTGAATTCCCAGGATCTATACCTCGAAAGGTACGCACAAGAGCATCTTAATGCCAAGAATAGGGCCTTAAGAAATATATAAATGACAATAATGTCAAATATATAATGTGAGACTTGGTCTCGTAGTTCACTCATATAAACAAACATGTCGAAATTGACATACACTTTCATCTCCATTGCTCACGCGTCCTTTCCTCATAAAAACTTGAGCAAAACTATCCTGTACAGTCTTATTTACATTTTTTTCTGGATTTTAGACATGACACATAGTTGAATGTACAAGGAAGAAATGTCAGCGTTGAACTGGGTACAGGGTAGACGTTAGTTCATCCAGTAGGGAACGCCGGGTGGAGGAGGCCCCCCGAATTGTGGAGGCGGGGGAGGGGGAGGCTGTTGTGGGGGCGGGGGCGGCATTTGTTGTTGGAACGGGTGCTGACCAAACTGGCCCGGTACCTGCTGGGGGTTGAACTGAGGGTGCTGGCCGTACTGCCCCGGTGGGGGCGGGGGTGGTGGGCCGCCCGGCTGGCCGTGGAACCCGGGCTGCCCGGGGGGCGGTGGGGGTGGCACCTGGCCCCCTGGGTACTGCGGCTGGGGGTTACCATGCGGCTCAAATTGCTGCTGGTGCTGCTGAGGTGGGGAGAAGGACTGCTGCCCGTTGAAGGCTGCAGCCTGTGACTGTGCAAACTGAGCCTGTTGCTGCTGTTGTTGTGCCTGTTGTTGGGCGTGCGCCTGTTGTTGGGCGTGCGCTTGTTGCTGGGCGTGCTGCGCCTGCTGCTGTGCCTGCGCTTGAGCTTGCGCCTGTGCTAGAGCCTGAGCTTGTGCCTGTGCCTGAGCTTGCGCCTGTGCCTGTTGCTGTTGTGCTTGCTGCTGTGCCTGTTGTTGTTGCGCCTGCTGTTGTTGTTGCTCAAATTGCATACCGGGTGGGAATCCATTCTGGGGTTCGAAGCCGGGAGGCGGTCCTTGTTGAGAGTAGAGTTGTGGTTTGCCCGAGTATTGGTTAAACGAGTATTTGCCGGCTTCCCTCTGTAGGTGACGCATGGATGAATTCACTTCCTCCTCTTCTTCATCTGAGCCATATCCTATTTGGATAAATTCAAGAATTTTATAATATCCAATACATATATAGGGTCAGCTAATAGCATATTTATGACTGAGAATCAGAAAATGCTTATACAATGTAATATAACTTTGCTTGGCTCACAGTGATCTAGGTATAAGTAAAGACTATGCTATATGAATTTGAGATACAATTGATAGAACTGTCATTTGCTTACCTGCCACACTGCCGAGGGCTCCTTTCATGCGTTTCCGATGCGGCTCACCCGGGTTGACACCTGTTAATGCAAAGTCAGATATCTGTCATGCTTTTGGCTCATTCAAAACAAAATTATCTGATCTTTATACTCTAAAATATCGTATAATTTCAGCAGATTCTTTTCCCCAAAACACTTAGTTCATTACAACCTTTGATCTCATGCTTTCATTAAAAGGCACAGTCAATATGCATGGTTTCAAATATACTATATATAGCCCCTAGGCCTATACCTTCTTAGGGAGTGGTCATTTTTTAACAACAGGGGGGGGGGGGGGGGGGGGTTGGTGGATTGGGGGGGGGGGGGAAACCCAAAAAAATGCACTCCTTTTTAGCGAAAAAGCCCGCGAGTTACTATAGCTCAAAGGGGTCGGCCGCGCTCAATTTCAACTTGCCTGAGGGGGGACCAAAAAAATGTCGACCCCTCCCATGGGGGGACCGACATTTTTTTGACCCACTCACACGAAAATCGACTAACCCCCCCCCCCCCCCCCCGTTGTTAAAAAATGACCACTCCCTTATGTGAACATGTCATATCACTATAATACTACTGACCTTGCTGACTGCCGGGCGGGGGTGGGGGTGGCATGAGATGCTTATCTAGTTCCGATTTGTGTTGTGACATCATGCCTATCGGGGGTGGCGGTGGAGGCGGCATCAGGTTTCGGTCTCGGTCCTGATTTTCTGAGAACGGATTCTGCTGCCCCTGGTTCGGGCCACTGTTACAGAAAACCAATCACATCAATGTTATTGAAAGTTATCACACAACAGAAGAAAAAGTAGGCATAGTAAGGTACTCAAATAGGGAATTTTCTCCAGTTTGGCTGTTACTTTCATGGAGTTTTTTTGTAATAATTGTGAAACCTATCGCTGGCATATGTAGAACTTCTGAAAGTGGGAGTTCTTGTAGCTTTAGGTTTGAAGATTTGAAGGTATATTATGGTCATGTATAGGCCTAACAAAACCTGCTTATATACTCAAGATAAAACCCCCATGCTTACCGTGCCTCCTCTGCCTGTTGTGGGTTGCCGTTATTTGGGCCGGGAGAGTTGCGTGATGCTGGTGGACTCTGCGCAGGACCGGGTGGCTGCTGCGCTGACTGCTGCCCACTCGGTGCAGAAGAGTGCTGCCCATTAGGGTGCTGGTTGGGTGCGGGGCCCGACTGGCTGGTCGGGTGGCCTTGCTGCGGGCTCTGGCTGGTGGCAGGGGTAGGGCCCGAAGCCACCAGGTTAGTCAGGTGAGGCGGGCCATGCTGCAACAAGTAGAAAGTGCAATTAGATTTTACACATAATACATGTACTCCGCAGGCAAGTATTCATGTCCAAGTTTATTGCTTTGGTAAACCCCTGACTGCAGTTGAGGGCTTTAATCCAATTGTCTATACATGTATAAATATATATGTCTTGGGCTAAAATAGTTTGTCCAGCCAACTGCAGATGGTTTGGTGGACTGCCATCACCTAGAATCGTTTCAAAAGCTCTATAACCTCACACAAATGCAGCGTGTTAGTTGGCCAACAATTACTTCGTCTTACTAAATCGTTCTGCTTTTAATAGGCAAGATTCTTACCTGGTAACCCAAGAGATTCTCTGGTAGTTTCTCCTCTGGTTTCTCCTCCGTAAAGCGTCGCTTCTGCTGCTGTTGTTGCTGCTGGGCCGGTTCTCCCGCCTCCCGCTGTGCCCCTCCAGCTGACGTCACAGTGTACGTGTTGTTGGACACTGCCACTGACGTCATCACCGGGCTAGGCTGAAAACATACATCACAAGTATCAGACTGTTTGCTACACAGTAGGATGAGCTGGATGAAAGTGGCTTGTCATTCAGGAGCGGTAGAGAAAATACTAGCTGAAAAAAAATAAATCGCTAAGACCTTTTCTCAGTTACTATAGAATGTAATACATGTACATTCACATTGAATCCCAAAAAGGTCTTTTCTCCCCTCCCCCCCCCTCATAACAATCAGTTTCAGGGGTATATCTATATGCTCATAATGATCCATGCATATACAGGTCAGCTGAGCACTATCCCCTAATAACCTGAGCAACCAACATGAGAGGAGCCAGCATAAATGACTATGTACATGCATGGATAATCCAGATATCACTACCGTAGTATAGCTCACCTGGTGTACATAGTGTGTGTAGTACTGCTGAGCATGTGGTTGTGATGACTGCGGCTGCTGATCTACAGCCTGGGTCCCCGGTGCTACCGTGACAAAGCCCCCCTGGATCAGCGCCTGCGTGCCTATGGGCATGGTCTGTGTGATCTGCGACATAGACTGCGAGCCGGGAGGCATTTGTGGAGGACCACCCGGTGGCATGCCCTGTATCTGTATCTGTTGGGGCTGCTGGCCTTGGTGTAGCATTTGTTGTTGAGCTAGAGCTAGCTGCTGTTGCTGCTGCTGTTGTTGCTGCTGCTGTTGCTGTTGCTGCTGTTGTTGTTGCTGCTGTTGTTGTTGCTGTTGCTGCTGTTGTTGTTGTTGCTGCTGCTGCTGCTGCTGTTGTTGCTGTTGGAGAGTTTGTGGCGGTGGCTGTGCTAGCTGTGCAAAGACGGAGACGGTGGGCGGCGGCAGGCTCATCGAGGACGGCGGTTGGAGGGAGGTGTGTGATACTACTCCCGGTGCCAACTGCTGCAGCTGAATGGTGCCAGATGACGGAATCTGGTGCTGAATTGATTGCGGAGCTCCTGCAAGCAAATAAAGGGCAATGATTATAATTCTGTCACATTAAGCTTTTGAGACGCATGTTACTTGGCAGATATGCCACTGTATTGCCGACACTATTTTGAAGACTTGGGTCAAGGACATTTCAAAAAGATTGAGTGTGTGAGTGGCCTCACAGATGACTCAGGGTAAGCTGAATCTGTAGCTTATCGTGTACTTAGATATAGTACTCCCTTATAATCATTCATTGGTCCATTCTGGCATCAGAAATGAATTCCTTGTTAAAAAGTTCCCTAAAGTCATGTGTCATACATGTATGTTATTCCATTTCAGGCCAGCAGGTGGATGTGGGTGAGCAGGTGGGTGTGGGAGAGCAGGTGGGTGTGGGTGTGCAGGTGGATGTGGGCGACAGTTGCAGGCTGCGGGCATGTACAGCCTTCTGTCCCTATCAAAAAGCCAGTCGATCGGACGATAAACGGCGACGATATGGGTGGTACAGTTTTGAACTGCTCTGGACGCTCCTTTTATCCTGACACTGTTGCTGGAAACTCTCGTGTCGTCTCACGCACTTCTCAGAGTGTACGAGAAGTCGGGGTGGCGCCACCCTTTGGTGAATGGTCACTAGAAGAACTAAAATATTTTTTTGTGGTGCTCTGTGTTGGGAACTTTTATTTTAATTTAATTTAAACATTTTCGATGGTTTTTATTGTGTGTTTGAGGGTATTTCCACTGTACAAGATGGCATTTCTGTGTGTGAAGAGAGAAACATGGGGGATTTTGGCAAAAGTAGTGATTTCTATCTTTGCTTTAACACTGAACCCTATGTGCCTTTCATTTAGAGGGTAGCAATTTAAGAATACTAATGAGTTTATGGAAAAGAGAGAAATCAGTACCTGAATATCGCAGCCCAATTTCAGGGTGAAGGAAAGACATTTCAGATTTCTTCTCGAAGGAAACATTTGTCCCCCAATCTTGCCTGTCTCTCCATGGTCTTATCTAATGGCTGTGGGCCATGGACATTAAATGAGAGCACTTCTCCCATGTAACAAAAACATCTTAAAACATGGTTCAGTCGTTTAGTATTACTCAGTTTACCCTGAGTCAATGACGACGTACATAAAGATGAATTTGGGCCGATATTCGGCTGAGTGATTCCATAAGAGTAAGTGATTCGGCCGGAAAAAACTGACACAACTAAAATCTATTAAACTTTGCGAATCCCCGAACCAATAATAGCATAATTGAATATATACATTCCAGCAAAAACCTAAGGAATGAGCTCCAGTGTCCCGGATTAGTACATCAGCCATGAGTAGTAAATGTAGTAGAGTATGTATTGTGTATACCTGGTGGCAGTAACTGCTGTGTGTGGAACTGCACCTGCTGCCCCTGCTGCTGTGCATGCACCAGCTGACTCTGCATGAGCTGTGAGAGCGGTACCGTCACCGTCTGCTGCTGAACCTGCGTCCCCGCCGTCAGCGCCTGGCTCGACTGGGCCATCGCTGTGTGGGCAGAAACAAGGGCAATGTATAGTAATAACCCCATGTATACAGTGGTACCCGACGTATGGGCGGTGGACACTTGGAACTGTGTTTCCTGGGCACATTGAAGAAGGCACTAGATATCAATGTGAAAGGGAATATATTGTCTAAAGCCAACTGAGATGATTAGTAGTACATGTACTAAAAACTTCTGTAGTGTTCATAAGTTATACAACACCAGTGCTTGTGTTCTTTATGGTTTTGCCGACTGTAATAATGGATAATGGGCTAGTACAGGACATTTACTTATCTACTAAACTTATATATGACTCAGTCTTAACTTATATCCTTAAACTGTGTTGGCAATAATTTCTCAAGCAGCAGTATATATACCCAAAGACTAATTTCTACAACCTTAATGAGTCATGTTACATTTCTTTATCTTAAATAAATTAGTATAACAAAGGCAAGTACAACTGTGAGTCCTGTAAAAGAGACGGTTCATTGAAAGATAGCATGCGGACACTAACAAAGCACTACGAGAGACCGAAACTTGTTTTAAATCAAGCAAATAATTTATAGCCTGGTTCCCATTCAATCGGCTTCTCATGTTGGAGCAAAAGTGAACAGTATAACTGATCCACATGCTGGTCTTCTCACCTCCTTATTTTCTTTATATTAATTAAAATTGATCTTGATGTGCTATATCAGATATCCATTTTGTATAACCATTTACCACACAATGTACCAACAATATGTTCCAATTCTGACACTAAATGCGTACTAGGGATCCTTGTGGAGGTACGACGATGGGCATAACTAGGTTCAGCACATTCTTCCTCTTATATAGCCCAATAGGTGGAGCGAATCAATACTCAGAGATGTACAGCGAGATGAGTGGGAACCAGGCCAACTCAAATTGCACAGTTGCTCTAGATACAGGAAGGTCTTAATAGTCACACCAGAGTGAGATAGAGCTATAGTACCTATGGGGAAGTTGGAGTCCGACTGATGCTGGCCGGCCAGTGACGGAGGCGGTACACTCGTGTTAACCACCATACGAGGAAGACTCGTCACTAATGTCGTCCCTACCAGCAAGTTATGGCACAGTTATATTCAAAGTACAGACAAATAGTGCGCAGACATACTCAATGATGATCTCCAAGCTGCACCCCACTTCTTTGCTTACAGTGGGTCTCAATTGGTAGGAAGGGCCTCTGAACAGTGCCAGTTCTACAGAACTTATGGGACTATTCGACAGTTTTTCAACAGGGAAGATTTGACAGCTTCCGTTTTTAGGGCTAAGGTTAGTTTTAGGATTAGACACTTAGGGTATGGTTATTTTTTAAGGGTTAGGATACCCAGCACCGTAGGCCTACATAAGGGTTAGGATAAGGTCCTAGTGGTTAACCTTTATGGTTTTCGTCTTGTAGATAAAGAAAGAAAATATAAAGAAAGAAAGGAAAAGGAAAAGAGAAAAGGGGGACTCTATGTGTATATGTATAAAACAATTATGAACTGAAGTACTAAGGTTTAACTACACGTTAGGCCTTGAACCAAGACTTCATCTTCTGTTCCCAGTTTTGGTGAGATTTGGCGAGAAGACATAGGAAAGGGCGTATACTCCATTATTATAGAGGGGAAAAACACATAGTTGAATTTCCTGTTGGAATATAGACAACTGTTGAATCATCCTCTCAAACAGTCCGGAAAATTAGAAAATTCTGTCGAAGCGCCAACCTTTTGAACAGTCTACCAGCCGAAGAGCAGCTAATTCTCAAATGAATTCCTAGTTATAAAACGGGGATGGTGGTTATGAGAGCACGGGCACTAAATATATCGAATACTCTTAAATCGTTGCCTCAGGAAAAGGCCTTATGTAGGCAGTGTAAGCGGGGCACAGCTTGAATGATCTCAGAATAACCTCAGATAAAAAGATCAAACAATGTTTCTATTACGGTACGTTTTCTATTAAAACACAAATTCAACATACTGACATTTAAAAGAAACAACCTTCAACTCGCTAGGCATAAGAAATATCATCTGTTTTCTGTGTTGTAAAAAAAAACTACCCCCCCCCCCCCCCGACCCCCAGCCTCAGGGCATAGCTAGTTATATTTTTGGGGAAAACTCCGAAATTATGATTTGAATCAAATGCATTCTTTAATGCCAAGCGAGCCTAAAAGAAGAAACCTGTTACCAAAGGTTACCTGTCCCAACATTAAACATAGGCAACTTGCTGCTTTCTATATAATTCTTACATTTTACCTTATTTACACTCTATGCTAGTAGATCTAGAAAAAAAGATGAAAAGTCTTTCTGTCTAAAGGCGACATAAAACATGCTCAGTAACGATATAAAGGCACAGGATTAGCGTTAAGTACATACCCAGTCCTACACTTGACGGCGGGGCACGGATAGTAAATGACGGTGGTGGGATACTTGTGTTGATCATCATATGTGGAATGTTGATCTGACCTCCTGTGCCAAGGGAGCAAGACAACAAGTTAACTGGTTGCTGATGCCAAGTGCTGTAATGCATGATGTAACTAAGGATGTGTTAACTTGACTTATAACCCCAACGACAGTTCTCTACCATTAATAGATCTTTTTTTCATTGCTTCACTGTAAAATAGATGAGTACTAACTCACCTGTATTATGTAGCTGGTAACTGGGGTACAATGAGTACTAACTCACCTGTATTATGTAACTGGTAACTGGGGTACAATGAGTGCTAACTCACCTGTATTATGTAGCTGGTAACCGGGGTACAATGAGTGCTAACTCACCTGTATTATGTAGCTGTTAACTGGGGTACAATGAGTGCTAACTCACCTGTATTATGTAGCTGGTAACTGGGGTACAATGAGTGCTAACTCACCTGTATTATGTAACTGTAACTGGGGTACAATGAGTGCTAACTCACCTGTATTATGTAACTGTAACTGGGGTACAATGAGTGCTAACTCACCTGTATTATGTTACAGTTACTGTAAATGGGGTACAATGAGTGCTAACTCACCTGCGTTCTGTAGCTGGGCCTGGTGCTGATGTTGAATCTGAGCGAGTGAGACGGGGACTCCGACACCAGGTGGGCCTTGACTCACCAGCGCCATCTGTGGGGAGCCTGCTGAAACACGCGCAGTCCATAGTTAGTTCCAAGTAAATGGTTATATGTCCATACTTACACAACACTCTACGCGTGAGGGTATTTCACCGACACGTCAGCCCGGCTGCAAAGGAAGGACTCGTTAATCAAACCTACTATCTGCGTTACTCCTTTATTCGTCTTGCTAGGTTTCTAGTTTAGCCATCTTCGTATAAAGAATCATACAGATGATGGTCAGTGCAAAATAGGTTAAAATTTCTTAGTGTGGTGATGTCACTAAGTAGATAATCCTGCCGTGCGCTGAACTCCCCCTATAGTAAAACTCAAGAGACGTTTGGTCTCTGAGCATTGATCTGCGTATAAATATACTGAATGAAAACGCGATACTTCGCCAAAGCAAAGACAACTAAATGGAATACACTTGCAACCATAAATGAAACATTTTTTGATTGATACACAACTTTCTGAAATCTAATGTTACATTACATCCAGCTCCTGCCTTCAACTGAAAGAAACATGCATGTATACGATATTCAGCACTCATGGCAATATTTGACTGCAAATAATTCAGAGAATCCATACAATCTTACAGTTATTGGCAGACTATAAATATCAGTATATCACAATAATATATCTTGAACTTGGAGAATTTTGGTCTGGAAAAGCTTCCATCAGTCTAATAGAGAGATTACAAATTTACTATGTTGTTTGTTTTATACGGTTTACAGTTGCTTTTACAGTAACTCACAGACTGTTCGGCAAACTCTACAAACATGTAACAAGAAATCACAATTACGCTTGCCGCAGGGTGGCTGTATTACTAAAGAGGGGACAACGGTGATTTGACGAAGGCCAATACCTAAGGTGTCACTCCTCGTTAATAATCAGAAATGGGGCATAGGATTTTGTTATGATGTTACAAGGGTGGCCAAAGCCATTTCCTTCCGTGTAAACCATCTTTTTCCGAGAGATTTTACTGAAAATGGAAAGCTTGCTTAATTACATTAGCTGCTCATTGAATTTTCACACCCTGGAACAAATGTAACTGCGATTTCCTTGTGTTAAGCCTTATACCAAAACGCTTACAGTAGACTCAAACATTATCAACACTTCAACAGTCTCAGAATTGTTAACAAGCCTATCAAATTGAATCAAAATGGCATGTTTTTTTGGTGGTCATTTTAGGCGAACTCCTAAAAGATCCGATATGTTATGCAGGCATGTGGTCGGGTCCCAGTCAGTGACCACAGGCCTTACATAAATTGTGCTCTTGACCACCGGTATGTTGGCTCATATTCAATTTAGCGAAATCTCTGAGCATTGAAGTGTTGATGTTCAAGTTTCATATAACACAGGCATATTATTCTCATAACATCAGGAGCCCTTGTCTCTCTTACAGGGTGAGAATTATCACTCTTATCATTTCAAGGCAACTTTACTCTATCAAACTAGGACTTTGAAAACTGGAAGCAAAGAAATCCCCCCTAGACTTTTCAATGCATTAATTATTCCTACTCAAAACCAAAGATATTACTTTGCTTCAATTTTCGACACTACAGAAAGTATTTCTACTGAACTGGGAAAACAGCGGTGGTCTCATGTCTCTCAACTTTCACCTTCCTTGATAAAGTACAAGCTGGAAGTAAAACACTTATCCAATGGTATCAACATTAAGATGCATCAAACAATTGATTTAGGCCAATGGCATATGCAACTGACCAGTCTCGAGTGTCAAGATGAAAACGTCTAGAAAAATACCAAAAAAAGGGCAGAAATATCTTGGGAATGATACATTGAGCTGGCACCAGGGGGAGACACCTGCGAACGCTACCCCCTGGTGGAGCCGATTGGAAACGTTGAGTTGACTTACTCTGGGGCTGAATGCCAGCAAGAATAGTGGTAGTTCCTGCGGAAATGTTCGGGGGCATAGCGGCCAGAGCCTGCTGGAAGGACGCATAATCCTGCTGGACCTACAAGAAATAAAAGACAGTTTGCTTGAACCCAATCCCCAAAAGCCATTGTTTTTACGGTCAAACCTCAGTCCGGCCTCTCTGTGGTGCACATATAAAATGTACATGTGCCATGCCCAGCATAGCCATACTCACTTACTATGCTTGTAGCGGCTGTTGCTAACCCGCATGGGTCTCGGCATTTGGCGCAGAAACCAGTGTTTTGGTTAATGATATAGGAATTTGTGAAGTTACCAAGGTTCTTCCAAGATTGATATTAGTTCAAATAAGACCTCCACATACATAAGAGTCGACGTGAAAAGATTTTCAGCTTTGGACTAAATATTTCACGTTCTCACTATTGCTGGTGCTGTTAGAATCTAAGGTAAGATATTCTTGGCCACATGAGTGATGTGATTTCGCATTGACGGTAATGTAGGCCTCTACATATTGCCTCTATACATTGTACTAGTAGATGGAAATTTCGGAAATGCAAATTTAATTTCAAACTTGTCAATGGATTTCACTCGCCTCATTTTCCTCTTTGAGATGTCAAAAAGGTGGTCGTGGTAAAATTTGAAAATGGAAGTGAGGAATCCATAGACCAACTATCATTTTTGGTGTAGCATATAATATTCTCAATGCATAGAGGTCTAAAATAGTAGAAAATCCTAAAATACCGGCACGAGGAGAAATCAAATCGCCTATGCAATCTTTTTTTTATTTCATATTTTTCAGAAGCCTTGTTGATGAATGGCAAACTAGAAATTGTGCATAGGTAAAGAGATCTAGAGCATAGTTGGTCATTTGGACATGTTAGACTGTCTGCCAGTCAATAGCTCAGGGCCTAATCGCCCAGCAGAGTTATTGCTTGCTAATGGCAACAGTACTTTCAACCAGATGTATATTCATGTATATACACGATCAACGAAACGTTTGTTACCTTATAGTCAAAGAAAATTATGAACAAATATTAACCTTGGAAGTTAAGAACCGGAAAATTGGTTATAATCAAAATGATATTAAAAAGTGCTTAATACCGATATTAATTATTTGTTCCCCAAAGTTTGAAAAAAAAGAGATCCAATGGAAATCCCAACCCAATGCCTGAAATCACGACACTCTGGAACTGAAAACACGAGACAGATACATTAAAGGCCCCAAGAAGTTGAGGAGCGAAGGTGAAAGAAGGTCACGTTTGGAGATTTTACTGGTTGTACATTGCGTGAAGAAGTCTTTAAACAATGTGCCTGTTAATAATGATAATATCGGGTAGAATGCCAGTGGACTGCACTATTAGTAACACACCACTCTTTAGGGTCCTTCTACTGTCATACATAAATATATATAATATATACACGCAAAGATAATCAGATTCCTCATTTGTCCGCACTACGGAAAACGCCTCAGCGACAAGCTCAGAGTGTTGAACCATTACGAGTAACACACTGGTAACTATTTGTGAGAAAAAAGACAGGAGTAATTAATGTAAAAGTAGGTTGGATTTTAAGGCCCTCCTCCATAAAAAGTATTTTCGCTTTATGAGTGGAGATTAACTTTTATGACTTAGCAAAACCGATGCTGCATCTATGGGCAATAATAATAAAGAATTAGAAGCAATAATAATAAGAGGGTGGGAGGGAGGGATATATGTATGTATGGTGGTTAATGCATAGATGTGAATTTCAAGTTAAACCCAAGCCTGTCTAGAGCATGCTACAACAGATTGATTGTCTGCCATTTTACCTGTTGAATTCTGCAAACCAGATGGAAAGTGTGACATATTGATTGAGGTGAATGGAGAGGGATTGTATCAATGATGGGTCAAAAAGGTGCAAGGCAATATCTAGCAGAGTCGGGTGCTGTGGGGGTGTGTGCCCTCGGATGTTGAGCCCCGACCCAATGGCGGAGCGGGACAGCAAGCGTGGGAACCCCATGACGCACACGGACAGAAACGACATGGCGGACATGACGAAACATGGTACCAAAGCGCCACAACAAACAACACAGGCACACAACAACACCATCTCAACTTCTAAATCAACCAGTCAGGGTGCGTTGGTTGGCGTTAATGGCTATAATGTATAATATGTATTGTGTGTGCAACAGGGTTTATAAATGAATAAATGAACCACTGTACCATTATGTAAGCAATGGTTCATCCATTAACTTAAGATTCTATATACGATATGGATACAGAGTAGTATCATAAAATAGTGTTTTTCTAGTGTTGTATTGTTGTGTTGTAATAGTACTACTGCACAAAACGCCTGCCTGCTGTGGGGTTCAGATATACACTAGAAAGCCGAGAGGAGGGTAGGGGAGGCTGGGGGCGATTCAAAGCCTTATATACATAAACATTAATATTGAGAAAAAGAGGAATAAATGAATATCTGCGTTCTTCGGGTGTGGATTCCAGATAATTCTGTGTTATCACATAGAAACAAAAATGGACCGCATGATTTATTTCTACTCTGGGGTCTGGGAACCCGTAAGAATTGGGGGGCGAGTGGTGTTAAGACAGCCAGTGTGAAGTAGCGAGAGTCCGTATGGAGTGAGAAGTAGCTCATTATCAGTAAGAGGTTGTTGGTCTTTGCGCCTAGAACATGGATAGTACGGGTTTCATCAGTCACTCTCATGAACAGGCCCAAGCGGGCGATTAATGTCGGTTCAGAATATATTCAAGATCTCTTTTCAAATGCTGTCACCGAACCGGCAATTTTCTATCTGAAATGAATAATCCATCAAGCAAGGGAGGAGCATAATACAAAGATACGAGTCTCGTTTCAGGCCCTAGTGTATTGTAAATCTAAATCTAAAGAGAGCTTCTTTAACACAGCTATCTTAAAAGGATGCAAATGACTTTTATGAATGACAAAATTAGTAAAATGTTGATCGTTGAGAATAAGTAGCATTGTCACATATGAAAGGTATATTTAATGGGCTATAAATATCAAATCGAAAGGAGACAAAATCAACAAGACATCCTGCAATTTCCCACGTGCATGATTCTAAATCTATAACTCTTTAAACTGCTATTTCCATGGATGTAACTAGCTCTGGTATTCATTTCTACATGTACTATAATCATAAGATAAGTAGTTCAGAGAATAATCAATGCAATACACTAATGTCATTAGGATACTAAATGTGGCTGGGTTACTTACCGTTTGGATGAGGTTTTCAGAAAGTTGCTTGCATTGTATGAGACCTTGCATGTTTGGATGCCTGAAGAAAGATAGATAAAAACATTCAGGGATGGTGGTCAGGACAGGTGGAAAAACAGGAAGTCGGACCGGGCCCTCCCGGTCAGCAGAACAGCATAGGATGGCAACCTCAGTACTCCTCGCCTCCCCTGCAGTCCCTCCCATCCAGTAGAGCGCCCCCAAGACGGTCTCTTTGACCCTCCTGGAATGTTCCCAGCGACTCAGTGGGAAGATTCTAGGAGGGCCTGGGGCGTTCTGCTGGCCAGGAGGGCCTGCAGGGGAGGCGGGGAGGGCGTCAGGGGGACAGGGAACCCGTCCTGGGGGCGTTCTGCTGGCAGGGAGAGGCTGGGAGGGCCTAGGATTATGGGACGGGGTGGAAACGGAACTTTTTCTCAATGCTAGCACAACAAAGTACAGAAATATAGAAAAGTTTCATGAAAGTGAGATTCCAGGAATTCCTAGAATTCCAGGAAGACTTACATCCCTGTTAAATTCTCCGTGATTGCTCGAGAGGTATTCGATACAATAATAACACAAAGCATATTCTATAATACTAAGGAAAACATGATACCAAACGTAAATTGCATGTGAAATGAGAAAGCTACAAGGGAGAGATGACCATTGCACTCTAGGATTAGGTCAAGGCCACTCCAAAAAAAGACTGGTTTCTCTTCACCAAGCGATGAGAATTATTTTATTTTATACTGGGGACCAAATAGGTGGTATCTCTGACTAGCCAGTAACACGATGTTGGCAAAAGTAATTTAAAATTAAAAGAAATGTCCGTACTGTATATGGACGTGCATTGGCTCGAAAGCTTCTCGTCCCGTGGTTGGTTCAATGAATCCTGACCCTCTTCCGCGCAACGTGACTTTGGCTCCAGTTTCATTCTGAATGTGTTGTAGATATTGTCCCTGAATATAAAGACACATCGTATAATCAATACGTGCACAAGAATCAACACCAATAAACTGATAAATGGTTGTATACACACATTGACAATCTTTTGTAGGCTGAGTTACCCGTAGTACCATTTTGGTTAACCATCAGTGGTCATAAATTCAAACTGTTGGTTGCATACATGATTTACAGGTGTCCAGTACTTTTAGATAGTCCTCATTATAGTCCGGTTGTTTTTCTTTTTTTGTTTATACACTGTACTATTAAATATGTTTTTTTGTTGTAAATGTTTGTGCAAATGTAGCTTTGTCTTTGGAGTTTCGCAGTTGACAAAATTGTTCTCTGCACAATTTATCTTGGAGGGTAGTATCGGTAGCTAGGCAGTGGTCTGTGAGCAAAGCACCTTCTTTCCCCTCCACACATTAATCAATACTGACCACTCTATGGATAAACATTGAGCCTATACAAAGTGATGATCAAGCTGCCAGTCAGTCTGATTAAAAATGTACTTACCCCTGGACCGAGAAGTTTGGCTTTGACATCAAAATTAGGAGGCGCATGCTCCAATCCAACGAACAACTTTTCCTGGACGTATGCCAATTGTAACGATGGCTGGAAAAAGAAATGTATGAAAATATAACCCGATCCGTTGACAACCAGCTATAAGATTTCCTGTTGGACTAAACTATGTTTACTGAAGCTAAGACTTAAACACGGTTGTCCATTCTCTTATTCAGCCATGAATTGTGGTTAGAATTGTTTACTGAGTGCATTTAAATATTCAACCACAGTCCAGTCCAGGTCTTCAATCTCCGAAAAGATTGTATTTGCGAATGGTCCATTACTGTATCCCCAACAATGGCAAGACTATAAAAATACCAAATTATATTCTTAGTCCTCAAAGGCAGGTGAATTCATGTATATTATAACTCACCCCGGCTGGTTGTGTGTTTAACGACATGAGCGGAGGTGGAGGCTGGTTAAGTGGGGGCCGTGGTCCCAGCGGTCCTTGTAACACTCCAAATCGTGGCCCCTTTGGTTTAATGCCATTAGAAATGATCTCTTTGATCCTAGACACAGCAGCTGTTGGGGATAGAAAAGTGAAAAAGTGTTGTTATACTAAACAAACCTCTCTTATAGAATACAATACCGTTCTCGTAACGGTTAAATGTTTGTGCAAATGTAGCTTTGTCTTGGACTCAGGGTTGACAAAATTGTTCTCTGCACAGTTTATCTTGGAGGGTAGTATCGGTAGCTAGGCAGTGGTCTGTGAGCAAAGCACCTTCTTTCCCCTCCACACATTACATTGTGTACTTTAATACTGGTCACTATGGAAAAGTACCAAGCTTATACTTCTATATAGATCAAAGACAGATACTACGAGAATCATCATGATTTGCGGTACAGGATATTCTACGGTTTCCTCAAGACTATTTTATTTTTTAACAAAATATATCCTTACCATCCACACTTTCTTCTGTAGGTCCCTGCACACACAGATACAGTGGCCGTTCACTGAAAGAAAAGCAGAAAGAAACTTAATCAGTACAGATATTTATTTACAGAGGTAATAACTTATCGGACAATATCACGCGGGCTTCTACATACAGATGGAATATGATCGAGTCAAGATTAATAAGAGAGAACCTTATAAGGCATCATTGACAGAGACGTTCTAAGTATCAAGGTAGGAATAGCTTACCCTCCTGTGTTTCCGGTGGCTCTGTCCTCATGGCTCATGTAGCGACCCCGCGTAGATACGGCCGCACCACTCATCTTAGATATCTGGAGCATCAAGAATGCATTTTTAAATGGGTGATAATCCAACCCTCAGCTGTAAATACTAACATTAACGACTGGCTTGCAAATTACAAAACATTCCCGTTCAAGCCAGGTACCGTAATTCCCCGTTTAAGCGCAGGGGTAAAAAAAAAAGAGTATGCGTCTTGCCTGCTATGAGAATTGGACAGATGAGGGTATATGTAGCGAATTAATACATAAACGTATAATTGTTTGTGCCGTAAATTCTCACGGCCTAAATTTACGTATAAGCGGCACCCCTAACTTTGATGAATTACGCACAGGGGGGTCTGAAAACTGCTAATCTAGTACTATTGTATACTTATCAAAACCCCTGTATAAGCCGCAGCATGTATTAATATTGGGAATATCCAGGTCATTCTTATCTCAAGACAGAAATAATGATGTTATCTCTACTTAATTGTAGAGGAATATACATGCATATCAATAAATATTGCTATGAATTCCTCGTTGACCAAAAGCAAATAAGACCCAAATAAGTTTGGCGCTGATACTCACCTCATCCTGCATGGACCCTCGGGTCAGGATGTTACGGCATCCTATAGGCACATCATTAATCTCTACTTCTGCCACCACCAAGTTGTTTGCAGCTCCCGTCGGAGGTGCCTACAGAAGGTACAGTACAAACAGGTAAGATAGTTGTATCAAACATTGTATCAAACATTTTTGATATTCGTAAGATAGATCTTGGTTAGGTTATACATGTACTCAATACTGTTAAAATAATACTGATTTAATGCAACAAAGGCGGTATTGCATGGAAACTGCTTGATCCTTTTAAGAGTTCTGCACAACATTCATTATTGAGGGAGTGATTATATAACAGCCGGGGGGGGGGGGATAAAAAATGTCACCTCTTTTCAGCGAAAAATGCCTGCACAATTAAGAAATGATTCAGGATGCAGCCCCATTCTGTTCAGGATTCACCAGCTTTTCTCACCTTGGGTCGGTTGGTCTGTGTCTGCGACAGCTGAGACGGTTTAAGTTTTCCCTTTGCGATTAACATGGCGTTGACTCTGGCTGCTGCTTCGGCTGCTGCTTCAAGACTGCTTCGCCCACCCTTAAAGTGACCATCGTCCCATTTGGTTCCTATTCTATTATTTCTGGAAAAGAAATGGGGAATTACATGACTTTATTATACCGGTATCTAGAGAATAGAGATTACACAGCTATCATCATGGAGCTACCGAAAATACCTTACCCAGACCGTCCATATCAGTATCAAACCCATTGGGAAATACCGCTAGTTAATAAAGGCGCACTCCTAAAGCTCCAGGACAGGAGAAAGAGACGTTTGGGATGGGACATTTATTTCCAGGTGGGGGAGGCTTGGTGGATACAGGCTATGTATTAGATAGACTCCACCTGTACTTTGGTATGCCTCATAACCACTGCCCCACAAGGTCAAGACGAGGTGTTATACACTGAGTCGATGACCAGTGGGCAGTGGTTATAAGGCATACCAAGGTACAGGTGTAGTCTATCTGACTTAACCCTCGGGTATGCAAAATAACCAAGGTGCGAATCCTTTGTCTTAGCCGTCCATCGTGGATTAATACAGCATTATAAGGCGGTGATCCACTGCCGCGAATTTGCTGCGATTTTGCTACGAGTGATACTTGTGCGTGTAAACACGGAGAAAACGTTCCACCAGTGGATCAGCTGCTGCGAGTCTCTGCGACAATGTCGTAGCGAGGGCCGTGCGGCTGCGAGTAAATTCGCAGAAATCTAAAAGTTTTGATTTTTACGAGTGTACTCGCAAGGGCTTGTCATATGACTACATTCGCAGCAGACTCACAGCAGTGGATCACCGCCTATAGCAGAGGCCAGGTAGTCACAAAGAGAGACTCTACTCATATACTAGTCTACTGACTGCGTGTAGAGCACCAGTCAGCTTCTGTGCGATAATTTGTTTTGGGCACGTTCAACTATATATTAGGGGGGCAGGGGGGGGGGGGGGGGTCATATGGCAATTGTGTATATTGTCTTACAGGGTCTTGGCAAATTTTAGGTGGGGGGGGGGGGGGGCAAACATGTGCCTCTACATGGGTACCCAACTATTTGGCCGTGTCGATCTTTAGCAAAAGGGCCGTGTCAGTGTGACGATTTTTATGACTATAGAATATACTGGGGCATTATGAGAAAGGCTATGTCCGTCGATTTTTAAAGGGGCCGTGTCGCACGTGTCGATTTTTAAAAGGGCCGTGTCGCCCGTGACGATTTTTACCCCATGTAGAGGCACAAAGTCAAACATATTCAGCACCCCCCCCCCCCTCTCCCCCACTTCTGGGATTGGAGGAGGGGTAGCCACTGTAGCTTTGTTGGGTTTCTTCCAACCATACATCGACAGTACCAAGCCAAGGTACGCTCAGGCTGTATCCCGGTACTGTCGATGTATTAGGTTGGAAGCAAATCCAACTACTGAGTACTGTAGGTAGCGATGACAGTCCAATCCACGGGTGTTGTGTATTGTATCTGCCACTATGCTAAACAGGTGTTTGTAAATTTGCTATAGGAAAGGCTCTGTATGTCAGAATCACAAATGGGTGGTATGTTTTTAAAGAGGAAAGCCTGATCTTTCTATTGGTGGGTAAAGTTTTATACAATTAACTATTTAAAGCATGTGTAAAACTATGGTTTGTTGGGAGAAGTTCAGTTTCTGCCGGTCCACCATGCATTGATATTTGGTGTAATGAGTGTACTTTTAGCAGACAACTGTGAAATAAACAGTGTTACTGTATGTTTATACATTACCTTACATTTATATGAATATAACAACATGGTAACCTACAGTTTAAGACATTTTTGAGAAAAATCTGCCAAGATTTAAAGAAAATATGAGTTCTGACAGACTCCGAAGTTTGAGGCAATTTTCTGAAGAAAATATTTCCCCAAGAAGCCTAATGAACCTATAGGGCTCTTCTATAGCATTTTTGGAATAAGAAAAAGTTGGTTTTGTAGGGCTATAGCCCAGCGAAAATTAGCTAAACATGATTTGCCACAGTGAAAATGAGATTTAAAAAAAAAAAAATTACATTTTTGGTGACTTTGATGTGGGAATTCAAATATGTTTACCAATAGTTATATAATGCCACTTATATATGTTAATCTGCTAATATTTAGCTTTAAGGAGGTACCATTGGTTTGTTGATAGGCCTTCTCAATCAAATTCTATCCATATTTATGTACAAAGGTGCAGATATGCCTCGCGCACAGCGCATGGTTAAGTGTCGGTGTTATCTCAATATTTTGACAAATATGCCAACCGAGAAATGGCAGAAACTGTTTTACAATATTGATATTTAAAGTGCCATAGAATCTCTTCTAGTTGGAATTTTAACTTGCTTTAAAGTGCTCTGCAAAGCTGCTTTCAAGGCCCTTCGTTTGAGCTATTCCTTGTCTAATTCTGGTAAGATGCTATTTTGGGGCTGTCATCGCTACTGTAGGCTACAGTAGTTGGATTTGCTGAGCCTGAGCCTGAGGTGGCTCAACATAGTATTTATTTGGGACATAACTTCTTGCTTGAGGCTTGCACTTTATTAACTTTCTATTGACTTGAGGTCAGGACGTTATAAGCTATGCTTATGAAGAGTATTGCACTATCCAAGCCAGTAAACAAATGGATAGTTCAAGGCTACAATTTACAAATGTTAGCCTAGGCCCTAGCAGATAGGCGAGCTTACATCGCGTTTTACTTCAAGTTTGGGCCATGACCTCGTGGCTTTTCAATGACAATTACAGGCCATTTCATCGCTTATTTTCTAACCTTTGAACGTTAATTGCTGGTGGAACACATTAGGGAACATTTTACGGTATCCTTCTTGCTATATCGTTGGAAATATGGGTCATCTAACGTCATAAATCACAATCAACAAACAGTACATACCGATCATAAGAGGAAGCCATTTTCCCATGGCTGGTTTTCAGCAGTGCAGAATCCACACACAACCTTTACCACGCACCTGCCCTAAACCAGCAAAACCAATCACGTGATGTGCAAATCTTCTTGACCTTTCATCAAAGAGTTCTTCCTTTTAGTTGCATTAAATATCAGAACGAGATATTCTCTAAATGCAGGGTAATCTCCTGCATTCCTGGAATGATTGTGACGGGTAAATGCGTTCTTTGTTGGCGTCAAGAACGTCAGCACGGCACCACGGTTGTTGACCTACTTTTTTTCCGCACTCGTCAAGCGGAGAGTATGCGAGAGGCTGGGCTTGGAGAGTGTATTCAGATTAAGCATGCGCAGTGATCAAGTTCCGCTCAAGCTGTAGCAGCAGCAAGAGGAAGAAAGTCAACAAGAACTTTACTCTGGTTCTGAGGGGAATAAATTGGATAATGTACGGTTGATTGGAATACGGATCTTCACTTTACAAAAGGATTAATATTACCAAAAGTCACCATGG
This sequence comes from Harmothoe impar, assembly GCA_947462335.1. Classification (NCBI taxonomy): domain Eukaryota; kingdom Metazoa; phylum Annelida; class Polychaeta; order Phyllodocida; family Polynoidae; genus Harmothoe; species Harmothoe impar. Next base: position 51,801,065 of record OX381709.1, on the reverse strand, counting down.
TAAGTTTTAAGCCAGAAATGTCCTGGTCTTCTCTAAAACTAGTGCTTCTTTCCTGTGCAGGGGTGTGAAATCTCCGCGGAAACGCGGAAATCCACGTTTTTTTGTCTTCACAGGGACAGTCCCTGAGATTTGTTCAGATCCAATGAGAAATTTATTTCCCTTTATATGGGGGGGGGGGGGGGGGACTTAGAAGTATTGTCAAACCAGAACACCAAAATACATGAAATTTTACCATTCTGCTTCTAGATTTTCTAAATTTTCTTGGGGGGCATGCCCCCAAACCCCCCTAGTAAAGTTAAAATACATAATTTGCAAGGGTTTGGAGTCGCATCATTACTTCAAGCAGTATCTTCAGCGAAAACCATGTTTTTCATTTCACACCCCTGCTGTGGTGTGAAGCCACTGAAGCAGATCCTGGCCCAGGCCCTACTCCCAACCCAAACATGACAAATGTCAGGCAGTAGAGAGAGAGAGAGAGAAGGGTAGGAAGAACCACTGATTACAAATGCAACTTCTGACCCTTTCGTGTTTCTAACGTCTAGCAGGTGTAGTCTACCGTAGTGGCTACTCACACAAAGCTGTCGAGCTTCCATTTGATTGATTTAGGGAGTGTTCATTTATTATTTACAGGGGGGGGTGGTGTGTTTGTGGGGGGGGGGGGGGCGTAAAAATTTCCGACCCCTCCTGAGGGGGGGGCGTAAAAAATTCTGACCTCTCTTGAGGGGGGGCGTAAAAATGTAAGCCCCTTTTTAGCAAAAAAGCCCGCGCGTTACCGTACTTTAGTTCAAAGGGGGGGGGGCGAAAATTTTTCGGCGCCTTCGGCGAGGGGGGCCATAAAACATTCCACGCGCTCTCGAGGGGGGGGCGTAAACAAATTTCGCCCCTCCGCGCGAAATCTCACCACCCCCCCCTGTAATTAATAAATGAACACTCCCTTAGATCAAGTTCTCAAGAAAATTAATAATAGATAGGCTATGCCTATGGCTATACCATTGGTGCGGAAGAAAAGTCGGCATAGGTGGCGCCAGTAGTGCTGAATACACACTCAAAAACCGCTCCACTGACAGCGAGGCGGTGCATGGACAATAGCAAGAGTCACCGCCAATCAATGGCGGAGGTGTGTTGATACGGGTATCTACTCACTCTCTTGCACCATGAACGACTTTTCGGCCGCACGAATAGCCTATGGTATTTAGGGAGTGTTCATTTATTAGTTACAGGGAGGGAGGCGTGAAAATTTCCGGCCCCTCCTGAGGGGGGGTGGGCGTAAACATTTCTGAACCCCTCTTGAGTGGGGGGACGTAAACATTTCAGCCCCTTTTAAGCAAAAAAGCCTGCACGTTACTAAAGTTCAAAGGGGGGGGGCAAAACAATTTCGGCGAGGGGTGTGTGAAACGCTCTACGTCCTCTTGAAGGGGGGGGGGGGGGAAGTTTTCGCCCCTCCGCGCGAAATCTCACCACCCCCCTGTAATTAATAAATGAACACTCCCTTACAAGTACGGGTATTCAGGTGGGTATTTGAATTATTAGTGTTCATTTATTAATTACATTACATTATGTAATCCATTACCCATACTGCACTGGACACCGGCCTCCCCACCTGCTGTCTAGGGCACCTCCATGTTAAAGCCATGAATATATAATTATCCAATCAAATGTCAAACTTTTATTATCCAATGAAAACCACCGTTACATGTTTTTCCGGTCACGTGGGTTCCCCCTCTACCTGTCGGGCACCTGTACTTAAGCCCCGGTCAGCTAGAGGGAAATCAGTAACAATCCCAGTAACCGTCAGTAACATCATCCGCCATCTTGCAATACTGAGCCCTAGTGACTGGTATTCTGATATTAATGTTATTATTAATAAAAGTACTACATCTGACGTCTCATCTCTCATCTTTATGCCCCACATTGATGTAGAAGGGATTTTCCTAGCCACAAACCACCCCCCCCTCCTCCGGCTCCGCCCCACCATGAGAGCGTGTGGAATATTTTGTGCCCTCCTCGGCAGAGGAAGGGGAAAATATTGCCCCCCACCCCCCTTTGAACTATAGTAACGCACAGGCTTTTTCGCTAAAAAGAGGCATGCTTTTTTACGCCTCCGCTCCTCAAGAGGGGTCAGCAATTTTTTACATCCCCCCCCCCCGTACCGGTAATAAATGAACACTCCCTTGGCCTAGATCCATAAATAATTAAGGGATGTGATGTCTTTTTAACAACAGAGTGGCGGGGGGGGGACATGTTGACCCCGTTATGGGAGCAGGGGGGGCGGCAGAAATTGCACTTGTTATAAGGGAGTGATCATTTATTATCAACAGGGGGGGTGGTGGGTTTGGGGGGGGGGGCAAACAAATTTGGACCCCTTGACCGGGGGGGGGGGCAAAAAAATTTAACCTGTTTTGAGCCAAAAAGCCTGCGCGTTACTATGCTTCAAAGGGTCCGCACCATGCCCCCCTGTTGTTAAAAAATGATCACTCCCTAAGCATGGACGTTAATATTTAGATTAATGTTGTAAGCAAAAAAACAACAAAATACTCTTGTGTTACTTAATATTACTACAGCTATGTGTAAAAGAGTGCGCGTGTGAACACTTTCGGTCAAAATTTTGAATCCTCCTGTGGGAGGGGGGTATAAAACAATTGTACAATCGTACAGCAAAGTCTCCTCTTCCCTTGTTGTTAATGAACATACACTCCCTTATGACTAGTTATGTTGTTTTAAAAAAGTACCCACTCCATTATTTGTATTAAACTAAAGCGAAATTTGTATGGGCAATTTGAAGCAGTGGATCTGGGTATGATACCAGCTGCTAGTGCTAAAATCTATCTTACATGTGTAACATAAAAGAGTAAGTCTCATTTTGAAGAATGCTTTTGGTTTCAGCCGTACCACTGGCAGAGTCACAATGTCAAACAAAGCGGGGTGGACGATATGGTCCTCCTGCAGAAGATCAACGAGACAGCGATCGTTGATAACCTCAAGCGAAGGTTCATGGATGACAACATTTACGTATCCTTTACTTGAAATCAATGAAGACATCTATGTTTAATTTTTTTTAAATGTAAATTTCCGAAAATGTTTAAAAAAAATTGGGATTGATCCTATTTTGCTTTCTAGGTCAGGTCATCGGAAACAATCAAAACAGACCTTTAATACCAGGGACTTTCAGTCTCTTAAAATATCCTATACCATACAGCGTAACAGGCCGTGGGTATGGCCAGGGTACACAAGTATATCTCAAAATCAGCAGCAGCATGTTTCCTTATTTCCTTAACTGGTGTCAGACCTACATTGGACCTGTACTTATATCCGTCAACCCGTTCAAACAAATCCCCATCTATACCGACAAGGAGGTGGATATGTACCAGGGAGCTGTGAGTATTACTCTTCATATTTTCTGATGCTTCTTTTTCTAATTGACACCTTTTGCAATTAAAAGAGGCGTGTTATGGTTTCTCGGATCTCCATATTGGAATCAATGTTGATGATCATGTGTCATGTGATAAAACTAGGGCAGAATTGTCATGGAAGAAGGGTCCTTCACAGTGATTATATATTGACAAGCCTATTTTACAATGTACATGAATAGCGCTCCAATATACGAATACTGTGACTATTCCCAGTGCATTATTCATCATCAAGTATCCATTTGTCCGCCATTTGTCTTCGTTTGTCAGTTTTAGCCATTAGTTCGTTTCCAACCAAATGGACATATGACTCGTCTGGCATTGAACCCGTTGTAATTATATGTTCACATTCAATGTTGATTAAGTGCTTGCTAACACAGACCCTCATATAACTCAGATAACACTTTTGTTATACTGTATATGGGAGCTAATGCATATGTACATATATACATGGATTGCACCTAAACCATGTATCTGACATGCATACCGATATAAAGGATTGTCATATGCAGCTTTATCAGACTATATTTGGGATATGAATATATTGCCCCCATCCTTTATGCACACCTACATATGTTATTGCTGACGCTAGTAAGAGAGGAAGTGAGGCATTATGTTACTATGTATATGTGTCGCAGTACATAAAACTTGGAACAATAGCACTCTACTGTTATTACCATAATAACAACACACCCATGGCCTGTGCATAGCCATACATAGAACACAGTCCACATTGATCTTACCAATACTTTTCCTGTGTTAGTAGTTGGCATGGTGCCAGCAGAGGGTTTGGTATACTTCTACTATTGATTCCCTGGTCTCCCATACTCACGGGATGGGTAATTCGATGCATTATCACCCTCCATTATCTGGATGGCATAGAGTGGACTTGGACACTGTGTGCATGACGATAGGACTAGGGAGGGTATGTGTGTGTGTGGGGGGGGGGGGGGGGGTGCCAAACAGAGCCTCTGGTCATAACAACAAAATGGTGTCATATAATGGGAACATAGAGTCAGGCCATTTAGCAAATAGCTATCTCGTCTATTGGTATGATGATGTACCAAGATGGAGGCTTGCAATCGCATACCATGGGTATATACATGTACTAGTCAGTACTGTATATTATCCATGGGAATACTGAGTCTATTCACCTGTTATGTATGCTTGTATTAGTCTCATGAAGTGAACCTCATAGTGGTAAACTGTATTTATGTGTTGGTCATTGAAGCATTGAGGCTACTCTTTGGGAATGTAGGTCTCCCTGTAAATGGCCTCACTTTAATTGTATGCCGTGTAAAATCCTGCTTGAACCATGCATAGTATGTGACTGCACGGAACCGTCATGGTCCTCGCATAATCATTGATTTTTATCTGCTTTCACTGTGATTTGGTTTACATTTATGCCAGAGACTTGCATGCCTATGAATATATGAATTTGAAATGTTGGCGTTGGGATACCTGCATTGTTATATATATGCCCATCCACTATAACCAGGGTACATCATTGAACTCTATTGCGAATTGTTCCCAACCAACTATTATGCATTGATAAAGATTCACCGAGAAATGTAATGGGGAAATGGTCAGTAGCAGAACACACTTTTCCGTTCGGGTATGGCAGAATCCTTGAAGCAATACGTTCTACAATATATTAGGTTTAGGGAAAGAGGGAAATACAAACTCTTGTATAACCCGCACCTAGACTTTGGGCCACACTGAACGATTGCTTCTCGTATCGTTAGATTCTACAGTAAGGTTTGCGGTCTCGTGTTGGTGGTTACCAGAGTCGTCTTATAAATGTCTCAGGAAACCAGGGCAGTCCCTGACCTCCCCTGGCCTTTAGAGGCAGAGTAGAAGGTTACAAGCAATCTCGTGAGTGCTCTATTATACCGGAGGGCACTAGGAGGCCTCTATCCGCTTTCTACCTGCTACAGTCAGGGGTTCATATACACTAGTGATATACAAAACGTACCGGTAGGAAAACAAATTATGATCCTTCTAAAGGGGTGCAGCACAAACATATTTCACCCTTTTTTTCAGCGCAGAAGGTTGTTATACAAATGTAGTACTCATGTAATGCACCAACCACAGCCCCGTGTTGTTAGATATTGACTACTCACTAAGCAATATAAAAATTTAACCCTATCCTAATATAAATAATGATATAAAAATTTACTGACCTATCCATACTGTCTCAAGTACATCCTTCTGTTGTTTATTTCTGCTGCCCGTTTAAATTAGATCCTAAGTGGTGGAGAATTTGCTTTGAGAGTTGCCAACCGGTACAAAGGAATATCCATATCCTCTAATTATTGATCTTTATAGAATCTGTCAATGTTATGATTAATAAGTTAATGGCGATAAATTATATTGACAAAGAAAGAGGGGAACACTTGAGGGTGATTTGGAGCGGAAGGAGTAAACTCTATTTTACACTTTAGAAGGTTTGGCAGTTGGAGTGTTTGGGAATTGTTGTCTTCCGACAGCATCACAATGCTCTTCTAGAATAGAGCCAAATACAGAAAAACTGACACACACGAAAACCTTTCTTGGGATCGCATTCAGATACCGTACCGTCGCGATTAAGAGCTGGGTTTTGAATAAGTGCCGGTCTTGTATAAGCGTCGTGGTAATACGGTTCTTGAAATAAAGCTCAACCACTAAAATGGATATTGAATAAGCGCATGTCTTGTCTAAACGCCAGGGGTACGCAGCCCTACAAAGTTACAAGCGCCAGGCAGTTTACATGACCGTACCGTACTCACAATGTGTTTGGTACCTGCAGACCTGGTTGTGAACTGGTTCCCACGTCTAGGCTTTTCAAAACAAGAAAGCCCTTAAAAACAAAACTCTAGTATTGAACAAGCAAATACATGCACAGAGAGATCTCATGGAATGCTATGTGTTGAAAGAGAAATGTTTCTCAATACATTAGAGATGTGTCCTATTTATATCCTCTCCAATTCGTCCACTCTGAAAGAAAACGAAAAAATAGGAAGAAAATTAGCTAACACATTCTACACGTAGACAGATGGGCAATGTTGTATTCATAGCAAAATGTGTCTGTCTGTAAATTGTAATGCATGCTACATGTATTCCCTTTAAGATTCATCTTTAATTAACCTACCCCCCTGCTGCAGGGAAATATGGCAAGCATTTTTGACGTTGGGGAGGCGGAGAGGATCCTTCTTTTCATTTGACCATGTTGGATCTTTGGGAGTTGGTCAAGTATGGGCTGGGGGCGTGGCGCCCGCCCTCCCTCGTACCTCCAGCCGCGCGTCAGGCAGTGCAGGTGCGGCGGTGCGGCAGTGGTTAATGCCCATCAGGTGGGCTCACTTACATACGTGTAGTTTTATGCATTGACCCTTGGCCTCCCGCCCCCAGCCCCACCCACCTGACCCCCTTCAAAGCCGCAAAGCCGCCTTTAATTGGTTCAACTTATCATCTGGCAAGGTGCCAAACTCTTGCACTTGGTAGATCTATTTATTAGAATGTGAAGGTGAGGATATTAGATGTGCTCAGGTCTGTGATAAATTCAATTACAAATGTGTTGTTACCGGCTAACGCGACTCATATCAAGTACCAGTGCATCATTATTACAGGCATGTAATACTTTATACCTTAGTCTTACGTTATAATGACGTAATTTACCCAAGTAGTGTTGTAGTAGGGTATAGATTTTTAATTTTTTTTTAATAACCTGGAGAAGAACATAAAACAGGCACCTTTAAAGTATTTCATATGGATTCTACATGATAATCGATTTAATTAAAAATATGAGGCTGTCGGTTTGCATTAAACGCCATTAAAGGGCTTAGGGGACCTTAAAGAGCTCCTTCAGATGATAGCCTGCACGACACCTGATAACTTATCAGGTGGGAATGCTGGTCTCATTTCAAGAATTATGATGTGGTGGATTGGGTGGGATGTTCTGTCAGGTCGTTTAGATAGTTTGAGCTGATATCTGTTCGGTCAGATTATCTGGTAGGTAGGCGGGAATTCTGAGATTGTTAAATCCATATAAAACGTAGGGGCTGAACGTGTTCTTGTTTTTTCTTGATCTCTACTGTATAAATCGTTAGTAAATAAAACATATTAACGTGCAAGATTCACAGGGGGCTGGGATAATTCCCGTGAAACCACTGATGACGTCTAAAGTCGATGTATTACTGTTGGTTATGCTGTGTTTCTTTAAGAGAAAATATGCGTTTATAAACAACTAAAGACTCAAAGGATATCAATTTATAGTGAAAAAATGTAATTATGACATTCTTGTAATACGAGTACTGAGGTCAATTTATTTCTGTATGAAGCTAAATGTACAAAGAATACAGAATATTTCTAATGTTGATATATACCGGTATTATACATATAGCCTTATGGGACAGAAGAAGAGGAGCTGTTGCTGAGGAGGTGTGCATGACAGCAATAGGTGTATTAAATTAGGTGTCGGTAGCATGTGGCGGTATATGAGGCCTACCATATGTGGTTAATTAGGAGGGAGCGTGTGTTAATGCTGTAGGAGGACAGTTAAATGGCCAGGATTTAATGGTTATGGACGTCTGGTCATGGTACGTGATATATGGTGTGTGGTCAGAGACCACCGGGTGGCCACTTTGACTGTCCGATCTTGACATTATAGCGATGAAACGGGAGGGACTACCGTGTGGTCGCTGGCACATGCAGCTCACGAGAGATGGTGGTTCTGCTCTCACAACGTGGCTATCTATGGTCACTGCCTTAATCTCACGAGAGATGCCTAGCTCATAACTAATATTGCCGCGCACACAGAGATACCAGACTTATCGCTATACGAGTTCCTGTGACTATTGGCTATATCTTTGTGCCGAGAGCACCAACTGCCGTTTGGTGATTGCCTACCTCCATATAACTGACCCCTGAATGATCCCCATGATACCTCCATATAACTCCTAGACAGTTGACCGTTTTCCTCACCACCGGTTCCATAATTCCTCATGCCCATGGACACAAGTCCACCCAAACGGACAATGTCCCACCCTAACGGATGCTGATTATCAACGTCTGTAAGGCCATCTTATTTTATAATTACGAGCTTTGACGACAAATAATTTTAGCAAAAACAAAAACAAAAAAGCTGCCCTCAGGAGGAGCGGGGTCCCAAAATTTCCCGGCGACCAGACGCTGAATAAAAATGGAAAATCCCTCTTTTGGGCTAGTATCAAATGTAGGAATATAGAGAAATATCCCCAATTTGTTGGCCTATTGTTATCTGCTGTTCTTTTTTTCCAAAAATTCTGGAAAAAATCACAGCAGGCAGGGTTAAAAAAATAAATTAGCACCCATAGAGTCTAGATTCTAGAGTCAGGATGGTGTGAATAATCTGTACGGTCCAAGTCCAGTCCATTAATCCCTGTCAATGCATGGCTATAAACACGGCGTGTGTAATTTACATGAAATGTGAAACACACGTGCATGATTTAGGTGGCCAGGTGATGACGCATACCACGGGCAGCACGTGCACACCAACAGGCACGTGCACGGTATTAACTCGGTGTCTCTGGAGGCTTTATAACTATAGTACACCTCCTACAGGTACCTGATATTAGTCACACACAACTGGGTTACTATTCAGTCCATTAAAAATTTAAAGTTAATAGTATTAGTTTTGAAAAAACATACTACCCGGTTACGGCGGTAAATACCAGGGAGTTACAAATACGAAATGATGTTTCCCGTTACTCTGTATGTAATAGATATACCGGTACTATGGTTATAAAAGGGTAACTAAAAATAACCACAGTTAACTGCCTGGCACACCCTTATAGGCACCAACTTACTTTTAATAACATTTTAGAATCACATTTCCTATCTTGACAGATTATCGATAATATTTCATGAAATTGAACGTAGACCTGCCCATGTACCAAAGATGAGTGTAGCAACTTTATTGAGGGTAGTACTTGGACTGTTCTTGTTTATCGAACCATACAATATTGGCCTGAGCAAGAACCTATAGGCCCAGTATAAACATATATCACCACCTACATACATCAACCCCCTCCCCTCATCAGCCAGCTGAGTGTGAAGGGAGTAATTTTGGGGCGTCACGGTGTGACCATGGTAACAGACCAACATGGCGGCCCTGCTGGAGGCTGGAGGTGGGGGGGGGGGGGGGGGGGGCTAGTGTCTGACCCTTCCCCACAGTTACAGTGTGTTACTACAACAGGTAGCAGACAGGTGTGTGTGTGGGGGGGGGGGGGGGGGGGTCTAGGGCAGGTAAATTTCCCACGGTGTTGCTGTTAGTCCTCACATGTTATAGAAGATCAATACATGCTGTAGGCGGCATAAGCCACCACCGCCCCCCGTGCCATGCCCCACCCTGTGTGGTGACCCCCGGGGATGGGTGGGTTAGCATGGACCGTATGTTACACACAGCCTGTTGCTGACGGTGGCTGGTGGATACCTACTCTACTGTTAGGGCTGGTAGGGGTTATAGCCGGGGGTTATAGATAGACAAAGGTTCACGAGAATTGTTCAGCACGAAGGTTTGTCTCACGAGGCGAAGCCAAGCGAGATAACCCTCCGTGAACAATTCTTTTATTCATGTAATCATGAATTACAATGGGGAAAAAAATCTGTTATATATTTTTTGATGAACTAATAGACCGCGAGATAATTGGGAGGGTTAGAATTACCTCACGGTCTATTATCTGTAATCTACCAAGGGGTGTGAGATACGGCATTCTGTGGTTTAATCAATGAGGCTGCTGTATTCACCATGAAATAATACAGGTATGGCAGATTACTGTGCTTATTGTTCTGCCCTAAGCCTCAGGTTTTGGAAGCTGGTGGGTCCAACACTCTCATGTCATATTAAGGACAGTGAGTTTCAGGGCTGGGCATGTAGTCATATGCTGGAGCAAACCTAGAAATCTCTGGAGCAAAGTATTTCAGGAGGGTACGTAGACATTAACAGCACCGCCCGACCCCCCCCCCCCCCCCCTCCACGTCCCTGCCCCATACTCTTCAAGGGAGATCTTGTGTGTGAAATCCCAAAGAAGTCTGAGACTTTCTTGAGACCTTGGCGTTTTTAGGCATATTACTAGTGGTAAATAACCATAGTGAAATTACCCCTAGATTGGCCCATTCTGAGGATTGGGGGGCACACTGTGTATGGCAATTTTACCTTTTAAATGAAGGGTTTTGTGAAGTTTTAATCAGAAAACGAAAATCTCTATCTGATTTCATTTTAAGGAATATACAGACATGCTGCTCTACGAAAATTACTAGATTGGTATAGTCTGAGGATCTGCTCTAGAAAATATATTGAAATACTACCCTCTGGATTGCTGTCTTCTGATGGTTCTGGGAGCATGTTGCATCAGGACATTTTTGAAATTGTACTTTTAAAATTGGTATATTTTGGGTAAAGGGGGGCATATTGTTCCAAAGATTTAGGAATTCTACTGTTAGTTAGGCGTCTTTTGATGGGTTTCAGAACATGATATATTTGGTCTGGGAAATTTTAGAAATTCTAACTTTAGATTCTGTGGAGTTTGGGGGACATATTGATCCAGGAAAACTTTAGAATTCCATCTCTATATTTGAGGGGTTTGTGGACATTGCTGTGAAGAATTCCATCTCTAGATTGCTACATTTTGAGGGGTTCAGGGGCATAGTATATTGCTCCAAGAAAACCTAGAAAAAATCAAAGCCTACCGGGCTTGCTGCAAAAAGAAGCTAGACATCTTACTTCCAGATTGGTGTATTCTGTGGGCATCTTGCTACAGGATAACTCTACATTTAGATTGGTTTACTGTAAACGTATATATTTTCGCGCATGAATATTTTTGCGAATTGAGTACAAAGTACACTTTCACGTGTACTTAAATTCGCGGATTTTAGAATATTTTAGTAGTATGGCTATACTGGATAAATATTCGCTCTGTACATATTTTTCGCGGATTTTAAAATCCGCGAAAATCGCGAAAATATGTACAGCGCGAAATAAAGTACCTTTACAGTATTCTGGTGGATTTTTGGGTATATTGCTCCATTTTTCAGTTGTTAGTTGATAGGCTGTATACATATAGTAGGAGCATATTATGTGATAATAATATTGCTCCGAGATCATTTGGAGAGGAAGGCTATTGAAATACTTTTAACTTTGGTTCTAATTGGAATATTTGCAAAATTCTTTCAGTTTTAGAAAGCCCAGAATGTATCTCATGTCCCTGTCGCATTTTCCAAGGCCCCTGTCGCACATCTTTTGCGACATTGCGACAGTTGCCCAGCCCTGCAGTTTGATTGAATACATGAGAAAATTAGACAAGTTCCTTATCACCCCTACTACCCGGATAAGAATTGGCTATTGTTGTTGACAGCCTATGCTCAAACTACTAAGACTATTATCCTCGGATGATGCATAATTTGTGCAAGAGATTTGATGACCTTTATTAGTGTCCTTGATGTGACCTTGTCCGTTGTTATCGTGCTCGCTCCCTACTCATCGACCCCCATACTTGTTGGCAGTATGCCTTTAAGTATAGATTTCCCAGTTAGGTATCCCACCCTACCTCACACCGTCCCTTTCAAGTCGTCCTCAGCACGCTTCTATTGACACGTATTGATGAGTTACTCTGAAGATAAATAATCGCTGTCACTGATACAAGGGTGAGGTTCTCGTAAATATAAAAAAATATTTGAGACCCACAAAAATAATTTCCTTCCTGGAAAGAGCGTACCATTTTCATAGAAACATACACATTCACAAATATATAACTACTAGCATTAGAAAATATGATACAAACTTTCAGTATTAAATGGGAACAGTGCTACACCCGGTGTACTGACTTGTCTATTACCGGTATATGTACTTGTATGATTTCTATAACTTTAAGACACCCAGATATTTAAAATCCATTATCCATGTATTGGATAAGCCATCTAGCAATTGTTGTATGACTTGTATACTTGACACCTTACATAGTCACCTGTAACGGATGTGGAGAGAAACATCTGAATCTGACGTATTAAGTGTTTGGTACTTCAATAAAGTCTCCACTTATCATAGCTTTTGATATCCTTTATGAGGCTCAAACTAAGTGTGTAGTCATACTTCTCCCCTACTCTAACCTCCTTTCTTGACCCCTCACGTTTTGTCAGCTAAGGTTATCTAAAAAGGCTACCCGTATATTGAACACTCACAGGGGAATACCTAACAGGATGATCACACAAAGAAAAAAAAAACTTTCTTCACCTACACTTGTTTGATAGAGTACTATAAGTTTGCACTCAGATTCATGAGAAATAGTCCTGTATTATACCTGTTAGAGGCAGAGTACTGCTGCTAGCTGTTAGTAAGGACAACACTCTATCCTGCATGTTTATTGAAACATTAGGGAACAGTTTAATTAAATGCATTTATATGTGTTTGTTGCTCTGACCGACACGACTGGGGCCCTTGATTGGAGGGGGGTCCCCATGTCCCATGTCGATTTTGAGAAATGGCCATGGCGTCATATCGCTTTGAGAAATAGACAGAGGTCCACGATAATCTGTCTGAACGACAGGTTTCTCCATGAGTGTGATGCGATCCAAGGTCTCATGAGTGGAGAAACCAGGAGTTCAGACTGATTTGAGTGGACCTCTGTTATTTCATGTGAATGTTGATCAATTCCATTTTAAAACAACATTTAAAGATTGGTTTCACAATTATATCATGGAGAATGGAGCTGTGGAGAATGAGACTCAGTTTCTCCATGGGGGTGTGGAGAACGGCCCGCCCCATACAAAACAATGGTAATGTTGTTGTAAAACCTCCACAAACAATGGTAAATTTGTTTCTCCACATGAAATAAATGGCCATGTCGCCATATCGATTTTAAGAAATTCCCAATGTTCCATGTCACCATCTAATTTTTCCTACTATCCATTCCCATGTCACTAAGCCTCAAAACAACTGATGTCTGATTAAGGCACTACATGTCTCCCTTCACATGTTCCAAAATTATGTGGTACAATCAAATATCATCAAAGCCACTCTAAGGTAACAATGGGGACAGGTGGATCCTGATATATGTCCTTGTCCTTGGGGGGAGGGTGGGGGGGGGGGGGTGGTGAACAGGTGAAGTGGCCGTATCTGAGTCAGTATTATCACGACTCAGTGGCAGGCGATAAGGCATAAGCTGATAGTGGACAAGGAGCCATACAGAATCCAAATTCCATTCGGTGTAACCACGTCTTGTCTATGCATATTAGTAATCTAATAGATGCTTGAGAAATGAGATGAGCTTTGATAGAAATCATCAAAGGGTGGTCTGGAACAGTTGATATGTTTATACCAACTCTGGCATAGTTCAAGAGCATCTTGGGGAGTAGGAAACAAGGAAAATTCAGTGTAAAATAACTCACAAATTAAATTAGAAATGAGATGTATTGGAATTTCAAGGCACTGTGCCAAGACCTTTGTAATATGAAGCCCTCACTAACATAACACACAAGCCGTATTTCTGCATTCCAGTCACGAAGTGTATTGATCTTCAAATTTACTCACTGTCAATTTGTTGATGCAAACTAGTAGGAAACAACCGAGAGATCGTTACGGTGAAACTTTTTGTTCATATTGTGATTGAAAAGTGATTCACTGTAAAATTAGCAGATCGAAAGTAGATAAAGTCAACGGAAGATCAATGATAGCTAATCAACAAGTCAGATCATATCATATGAGGCATAGTATTGATTGATGGAGAACATGATGATACATTTAATACTAATAACATTAGTAAGAATAACTGGTGCAGTAGAGTGTGGCCTATTTACATGTGTGTACAAGCTATAACGATGTATAAACACAGTATCTGGGGGCTTGCTAAGCCTAGATCAGACCTAGATAAGGCCTATCATGGCTGTCATGTCCAGATGACAGTAGGCCGCCATCTATGATACCAGCCGATAATACTATGAATGAGACATCAGTGGACTTGCTCAAATGTTTAATAACAACATGATTTATTGACTTGTAACACCTGGTTACATATTTATATACAGTTGTTGTATAAGTAAATTTAATACAACAGAAACTGAGCTATGAAAGAACAAAGATGGACACGAGAACCAGGGCCTATATAACCTGTCTCCTTGCAGGATTAACATAGGCTCAGCCCTGCCTTGTTTGGTAAACAGATACAGAGACAAATTCACAGACATATCACTCCTGGTGGCACACAGATAGATCAATCTCCCATCGGAGCTGTGAGAGGGGTGTCGGTAACGGCCATGGGGTGCCAAGGTCCCTTATACACCACATTGTAAATTACACATTGATTGCAGTCGCGTAGGGGCATTTGCCCCGCACACAGTAGATTGGATCAAAGATCAAAGTCATCCCTGGAACATGTTAGGTGGTTACCGACTCCTGCACCTAGCCTGTACAGATGTGTCGTGACCAGATACCACCCCCTGGCTGCAGTTATATACTGACTATGTGTCATAGTCCTATATCAATACGACTCCAATATCGTGTGTGGAAGGATTCAATGTAATCTATTACTTTTAGGCCGATGGTCGGAATCATAGAATTAATATGTGTTAAAAGCATACAATCCCGGGTAGTTTGCCTTTCATTATGAACCCAATACAAGTTAATCTAATGATTGATCTCATGGTCCAATTGATTTAACCATAATCTCCCATCTCATGCACCCCACCCTGTTAAATAACCCTTGGCTCCCTTCGCTCAGTAGTGAACAATTCTTGTGAACCTTTGTCCATATATTAATTCACGACAAAAAAAACACGATGTAGGCCCATGGCAGCCTCCACACACATCATGTGTATCATGAGAACGTTACTGTGTCTATCATGAGAACTTTACCTGCCATACTGTAGTGTATGACGTGAGGCAGTCCCTGACTCACTCTATATTTACCTGTAGGCTACCAGGTAGGAGCTGGAGGGGGGGGGGGGGCGGCTATGGTTGTGTGTGTGTTTGGGGGGGGGGGGTCTAGCCAGGTCACAGTCTGCTGGATTAGACCCACTGCAAGGTCCCTCCCCTCGTCAATATTGTGGCACATCATGCCATATAAAGTTAGAGAGAGCTAATTATATGGAAAAAAAAGTAAAGTATGATAATATAAGACTATAAAATAAGAGAAAATAATAAAGACGTGAGCAAAAAGTGTGAAAGAATAAGGAAATAGTAAAATAATAGTTAAAAAAGAATCACCAACACAAACATTTTTAGATTAAAGGCAAACTTGAAATAACAAAGAAAAATTAGAATTGGTCATGGTTTAGTAATCATACTCCGTGTAATCAAAGTCACCACACCTCTCTTGAATATAATCCATGAATACCTGCAGAGCAAACCAAACTTATATGAATAAGATACTCGTCACTGTAATGTTTAACCTGGGAAAATGGATATTCAAATCGAATTTTCAGTAGATTAGCTTATAGATGTTATCAGCTCTCTTCATCCATTAGAGATATTGACATTTCTTCTAAAATGTGCCACTACATGCTTTTAATGTACAGATAGTTTATTCTTCTCTGTCCAATATAAGGTGTCCTCATGTTGAGGTCAGACCCATCCCTATAGCCCCCTTACATTGGTTACTATGGCAGCACCCCGAACTGGTGAACAGCGGTGACCCTGGGGCAGGGTCTGTACTATTGTTCTACACCTTTAGACGGGTGTCGTGCTAAAATGGTAACCTGCCAAAAATAGTGGTACGTGCGTATTCATAACTGAGCCCTATAGAAGCACAGACTGCGTAAGACTTGGAATGCCCAATTCTTACTGCCCTCTCCAGCAAGAGTCGGCGTTGAGCAAGAACCTCTGGGCCTTAACATGGAAAGTGGGGGCTTGAAGAGCCCTAAACCAGTTAAAATATCTGCTCGCTTACCACTACGGCGCAGATAACAATTACTATAGAACATCAATAACAAATACAATAGCAAGGTTAAACATCTAAAGCACAAGACGTATAGAGATACAGTGGCTATGGAGCTCTGTGGTATCCTTTTTCAAATTATAAATCTTTCTCTCATATCACCTAAAAATAATGTCAGATTTTCAGAAAGAGACAACTTGGTAACATACCAAATAATAAGACAAAAATGTTCATGTATTGCCAGTTCCCCCACTATGGCAGGACACCAGCAGTGTGATATGGCCCTGCTCACGTTGTCCTGTTGTCTGTGCAGTGTTGAGGACTGTGTTCTCATAACGAACACCGACAAACTGACATACCCCCCCCCCCACCAGGCCACCTCCACACACACACACCCCTACATGTCTGCATTATGTTGTATGTATTGTGGTGTAGGTCTGTGTGAGGATGGGGGGTCCATGTAGGGTATGTCCCGGTGTCCCAGTTTTAGCACAGTTAAATGGGAAATCATCTCTGCTAGGGAGTAACCCATAGGCGGATGGTCTAGAATACAAATAAAGGAATATATGTGAAGTAGATATCGCATACATATAGACAAATGCCATCACCCATTGATATCACGAGTGGGGGCTGGGGCCATATCCCACGAAGCCGCAGGCCATATCCCACAAGTGAAATACGGCGGAGAGGTATCAATGTAGTTGGCATTTGCATTTATTTTTTTATTTGAAGCCATTTAATAAAGAAATTTAGCTTTTTCTTAGCCCATTGAACACGGCCACATTGTATTCAATGGGGGCATTGAATACGGCCCTTCCTATAGTTAAGCTTGTATTTCAAAAAAATAAACACAATGAGTGACAAGTACTCTCCTGTGAGGTATTGCACTTAATTAAGCACTTATCCATGGAAGCGTTTCCCACAGGTGAATGCTAATTGCTATACGGAAGTTCAAACGGATGGAATAAGACAAATTGCACATTAATGATTCAATGATAGATCCTATGGTTATACACTGCTGCATTCTACCATGTACTAGTACTCGGCACCAAAAGCCCCCTGTGATAACAGAGGCTTAGACTTTGCAGAATTGGATTCGTTCTTAATGTCAACATGTCCTCTATGTACACATTTATACATATAAACTAGAACAGTCAGCCAACCATAACTCTAACATGTGTGGATGACGACTCCATTTGTCGTGTCTGAGGGAAAGAGATGGGGCACTCGTTTTGGCACGAGTTCAGGAAAAGCCTGGAGTTTTACATTGGCCAGGGTGGTGCATTTATATAGGTCTGTCCTCCAGTTAAGGTTACAGTTAACAGTAAAGCTGCAGGTCATACCTGGCCACATGTAGCTGGTCATACCAAACATGGCTTAAGCACACTGGAGGAGGCCTCCAGGTAAAGGTGTCAGCTGACTCATGACACCAGCCATGGCTGGGAGCTCTGTGTTATAGTAAGCCTACAGTATTATACTAGTCAATTAAGAGACCCATGACTATAGACCAATGGAAATATTTATTGTGCAGAAGGAAGTGCAGGGCAGGGGAAAAGAAAAGAGGCAGTCTGGAAATTGTATACAGAAATTAGAGAGAAGTCAATATCGGAATGAAATAGAACTTCAAGCCACATGTAGTTATACTGTCCAGAACTTGGACGTCGTCTTTCTAATTGCACTCCTATCATGTAGTAGATACCCCACAAGGACCTGAGAATATGTACAATTAACCACGACAGACTGACTGGTGCCCTCATAGGGCACCAGTCACTCTACCATTGTTAATTGACTCAGGGTATTAACCCTGAGTAATATACACCTACTAATTTTGCGTTTTAAGACAATTTTGTGACATAGGAGAATCTTTATATTTTGGTTATCGTCCGACATAGACAAAAGTCGACAAAAACATGAGACAGGCAAGGTCGGGGGACAGGATCTAGCGCAAAAATTTTTCTAAAAATCTAAATTTTTCTTGACTAAATTGAACTGCGATCTTTACGAATTTATTTCTCTCTTTCGCTATTATGTAAATGTATGAAAACAAAGCTACCGCCGCCATGGGCCTCCATAGGCTGCAAGGCATTAAGTTTTTGGGTGCAAGATAGAAATGACATTTTGAGCGAATTTGCCCGTATTTCTCTCTTTCTACCCCCAAAGCGGGCAAAATCTGGGCACATTCTACCGCCAGGACCTATGCAACAAGTCACATCCACTCTATATCTATGTGTTAAGACAGGGGATGCACGGCAAAGGCATGGACGCGTAACACACGCCGCCCTGTAGCCGACCGACACAGCGAAACGGAAACGGCGATGGTGTCGCTGCTGATGCTCCGATCGACTCGCTTTACGGCCAAGATGTAAAACAGCGGTTACGCGCTGCTGGGCGCTGACGCCGACAGCCACCTGCTCGCCCCCAGCCACCTGCTTTCCCACAGCCACCTGCTCACCTACAGCCACCACCTGGAATTTGATTATATATGACTTCCAATATATGAAATTAGGGTAGCTTTTTCTGGCGATTACGATTCTGCCGTCAGAAATGAGAAATAATGTATTGTGCTCAAATTAGATCACTCATTCGAATTCATTTCTGATGCCAGAATTGACAGATTACCCTGAGTCATCTGTGAGGACACTCACACACTCCATTTTATTACATAACTCAGGTCCGAGGGGGGTATCTGACTTAACCTTCGGTTATGTGAAAATAACCAAGGTGTGAAATGCTTTGTCTTAGGGAGTGGTCATTTTTTAAGAACAGGGGGGGGTTGGTGGATTTGGGGGGGGGACCAAAAAAATTTGGACCCCTTGAAGGGGGGGGACCAAAAAAATTTGGACCCCTCTTGAGGGGGGGACCAAAAAAATTACACCCCTTTTTAGCGAAAAAGCCCGCGCGTTACTATAGCTCAAAGGGGTCGGCCGCGCTAATTTTCAACCTGCCTAGGGGGGGGACCGAAATATTTGTGACCCCTTCCGCGGGGGGGACCAAAAAAATTTCGACCCGCTCGCGCGAAAATCCACCGACCCCCCCCCCTGTTGTTAAAAAATGACCACTCCCTTAGCCCTCCACCGTAGGTTAATATGCTATATTATAATGATAGATGTTAAAGGATGTCATGGGAGGGAAGGCAGTTTAAAAGAAGGCACAGGAAGGGAATGTGAGGGGAAGACTGGAAGGGGTAGGCTGAAGTATGGGCTGAAATACTGAGGTTCTTGTCTTGGTGACTCCTCCATCCTCGCCCCCATGCCAAGGATGCTGCTAAAGAAATTGATATATATTAAAGAAGGGGGAAAAACGTGTTTACGGTTGAGGGTCCACATGGTGTCACGTCCCCGAGGTTCTGACAAACCTGCCTGGGTAAGCCCCGCCCCCACCCTTCTCATCTCTTCGTCCCACTCCACTTCCCAGGTATATAACTGGGATTCTTGACAGGATTGAGACTTCCTCTACGCCGCCTGACACATGCCTTCCTTAGAAAGTGGAGAAGAGTCAAGTTTACCAGACCGTTGAATACGTACACTGTTAATCGACGACACCCTACATATGAACAGTCAAGCCTGGCTGTGTGTCCTGTCTGTCTATACCTTACATGCCTGCCCCTCATGCCCCCCCCCCCCCGCCTCCCATCCCTCCTCTCACATTTTATTCATAATCAAGAGTTATAATACGTCTCACCTCCAGGCATGGAAATATTCATGTCGATATGATAGCCCCCATAGTCTCATGAGTCCATTGATTACTAGGTAAAATTTAAGTATGGCTCGATAATGACTCAGTGTTGCAGGGGTAGACACTAACGCTGGCCCGGGAGCCAATGGCCCGTAGTTTTGGGTCCGGGCCCGTAGTTTTCTGAGTATTTGCATTGCAACGGGCCCGGGTGGCCCGTAGCTAATAATATGAATGCTATCAAATGTTATTTTCAAGTAAATATAACCGAGAAAACGAGCCTGTGATACTTCTCTATTGTGTAAAGTATAGGCATGTTATATATCGTTTTAAAGGGGAAATCGTGAGCAACCTGTATATGTTTCACAAAACAGCATGTACTCAACATGCATCATCATTTCTTCTAGAGATACTTTAGAATAAAAAAGATGGAAGAATAGTATTATCTCTGAATAGCTGGCTTCATCCTAAAGAGTATGTTTAACACCTGTCGTCCCTATGTACTGTCTATGTAAGCTAGGATACAAGCTAATTTGAAGTCGATTCTCTTTTTCAGTAGTACAATGTATTGGGGCTGATAATGTCTAGACAATTGTGTGTGATTTTTATAATCCTTTTGACACTTTTAACTGTATAAATATGGGTCAGTAGTATAGGTCATAGGTCTTTTTACTAAGGCCAATATGTTGTGTATATATTGCATCAGACGGTTTAAAAGAATTACAAACATTTATACATCATTATACTAATAAAATAAAAACACAAAGACATAAAAGTGTAAAATAAATTAAAGTGTAAAAGTGTACAAAAATAGACCACAAATTAGCTCCTATCCTAGCTTACATACTGAAATTCCCGGGCCCACAGCTTTACTTCCGGGCCCATAACTTTCTGATGGTGCGGGCCCGGGTGGCCCATGGTCTCAAATGTTAGTGTCTACCCCTGGTGTTGATTAAAGCTGCATCTGGTGTGTGACATGAATTGGGAAGTCGCCAAATATAGCTATGGCAGACTCACCAAGTCACAAGAAAGAACACATTTTGAGAGAAGAAAATACTCCCTAAGAATAAGAACAATTGTGGAAAAGTTAAACTGAGTTTTCTGTGTTTTTTTTTTACCTTAACTTACTCCCTGTTGCACGGTTACGGATTAATAAGAACGTGTTAAAAAAAATAACCATATTAGGTTTTGCCTCGTGACTTGACCAAGTCTACAAGGACTGTGAAAATAGCCCAGGAATATAGTTATTTTTATGTCTGGGAACTCTTTATCTGGTGTTTAGATATAACATAAGATATCACAGAAGCTCTATGTACTCAGAACGGGAACACCTAAACCAATATACATGTTTTCTGTTTATTGACTCAGGTAGGTCTACCTGAGTCTTATGCGACGCCTCGGTGAGACACTTTTTTTTGAAAGGGAAAAAAAATTTCAACTCCTTTTTTTAACCAGAAAGACGAATTTCCCATAAAAAATTCAAAATGTCACATCAAATACAACATTTCCCCTAACTTATGTCGCTAGAATTACCCTTGTAAAGTCAAGCATTATATGAAAAAAAAGGATTACAAGAAAGCATTCCAAAAATCGTCTTGGTCTTTCTGCCATTTTCGTAAACATCTAAGACCTGTAATCGCCTCGGGATCGTCTATGGCAGTAGTAGTTAATTCAATGTGATCTCTCGCTGAGACGCTTTTTTAAAGACCAAAAACTTGCGAGTTTACTGCCACTTTTGAAGTCTCGTCTGCTCTCGCCGTTCGCGAGAGGGTGCGAGATTCGGAAATTGTTGTTGTTTTGACAATTTTCGGCGTGCCGACGAGTCAATAGCTCGCTAACTACTCCGTTTTGAAGGCTCAAACCTGTCCCATTCTCTTTATTTTCGAATTCTACGCTGAAAACATGTAGGGGGGGGGGGTGGAAAAGATGCTTTTTTTAGGTGATTTTGAGCATTTTTATCGATTCGAATCGATGCGAGTTGACGCCCGCCATGTTGGATTTCAAGTCTCGTCTGCTCTCGTCGGCCGCGAGAGGGCGCGAGATTCGGAGTGGCAGTAAACTGCAGTAAGCTCGCGTCGATTCCATCATTTCCAGCGCTGTCCTGTCCAGTTTTTGGTCTTAAAATTTCAAATATTTTGACTTTTCCGCCTTATTTATGCGAATACCTGAGTCTTTTGTGATTAGGATCACACATTAGATTTTTCATGGTTTCCTCGGTTGTCAATAGTTATTTTCTGCACATGTCTAAATCAATTAATAGAGCACAGCGAAACCACGAATCGACATGTTGTGCCATCTGTACGTCCCCATTTTTACCATAAAAACGCTATTTATGTAAATACGCATACAATATTGTTTGTATTTCCAATGCTATTACCAATAGCACAAGGAAGATAGCATGCATTATCAACACCCTAAACTGTACAAGAGTAATGAGTCTGGGCTGTTCATATTATTAAAATAAAGGCAGCCCATTATCAGTTTAGCACTCACCACAACGCGTGTTATAACTATAAAGTCATGCCCACAGCCTGAGAGACAGTCGTGCACATCCTGAGATGATATCATCGCCAATATGCGAGTTCAGGTGTTCTGTGGGCTTCACAGAAATAACACATGGGACTGCATTCAGTGCAGGTACATTACTTACTCACCTCGTGGGTGTCAAGAACTATACTGTAATACATATAGTGTGACATGAGCGTTGACTCATACCTTACACCCTTAATATAAATATAGGTTGCCTTGTCTTCCCCGTCCCCATATGTCACCTCCATGTAATCCCTACTCCCCGATGTCAACCCCTGCGTTACCCCACACACCACCCACATAAGGTACACGGATATACACAGACAGATGTGGTTACCAGCCTCATGCTGCACTCTGAGTCAGCTCATCACCTCTACCAGCCTATTGTAGGGGAAATAGGGGACTGGTGGTTAAAGTAGACTTAGTCACCACAGGGAAACTCACAGGGAGCTTCTATTCACTTATAAGGCCAAAAAAAGAGGTTTGTTTCAGGTCACCCGACTGACCCTATCAAAACAGGGCCGACCCTACATTTTTTTATGCAATTTTGAAGAAATTTTTGTATCTTTACCCATTTTTGTTCAATTTTAGGGTCTTCGGAGAGGCGGGCCAGTACATTCATGTTTTTTTTTAAAAAGTAAAAAATAAATAAAAATCCTACCTACCGACCCTACATGTTCATGGCATGTTACCTGAAACAAACCTTTTTTTTGGGCCTAAGGAGATTGTAAATGTTATTAAACAGGGATGGTCTGGCTGTTTGAGGGATACACCTATGTTGTCTTTGAGTATGGAAATATGGAATATATTCAATGTGGAGGGTTTTAAATGGTGATACTTATGATAGGGAGGCGGGAGGTGAAACATCTGGTAGACGTGTATGTGAAGCATATTTACTCATTATACAGTCCGTGTTGATATTTCTTAGAGAAATGTGTACTAAACGGGTGTGGTAATATAATTCATGGTTCTGTCAATGAGTTCAAAATACCGTAAAACCTCGCGTATAAGCCTAACTCGCGTATAAGCCGCACCCCGAGTTTGATGCGATCCTATAAGCCGCAGAGGCCATCTGAGAATCGTTAATTTGGTGCTGTAGTATACTTATAAAAACTCTCGTATAAGCCGCACCCTATGTAGGCATGTTTGGTATCAAAAGAAAGCTGAGTCTGATTCGCGTACAAGCCGCGGCTTATACGCGAGGTTTTACGGTAGTATTATTTGAGCGGAAATATGAGTGCAAATCCTGTTTCGTAATTCTAATCAGTGTTGGACATGTACAAGATAGTTTATGGTACAAGTCGATGTTGTTCTCCTACTGTTTACTAGTGCGATATATGAAGCACACTCATAGAGATGGATATAATCTATAACCTTTCCCATATGGCTTACTTTAATATTAATATTATTATCAGTGAGTCATGACCAGAGTGGAAATTTCACCAATCACTATTTGAATCATGATCGGTTTCAAGCCTTGTATGGTTATCTGTTCTGCTTCCTCTGATCTCATTGACTATAACAAGGGCACGAGCTCCCTATGGCTATAAATACTAACCTACATGGCTATGTCACGATGCTTTAGTACATGGTTTGTTGTTACCTTCAACTTCTTGTAAATATCTACAGATACAAACATAAACTGAAGGTAGACACGTTAGATCTATACTGACGGACTGTAGATATATATAGAGTTAATTTTTTTCATTTTCAGTATATATAAAGTAGATTTTGCAGCTTCCTCAAAATAACCTATTTCAGTTCTCTTGTTGTGGTGAGGGCGTAAGTAGACTTAGACGCCTGGTACACAGTAGATTTTGCCCTTTGGTGTAAAATATAGACACTATTGTCTGAGAATGCACAACTAGTACACCAGCTTATGTAACTAAAGGAGGGGGGCTTTTTCTTTTTTGGGGGGGGGGGGGTTTGAAATTTGGCAATGAAGCCAAATCTGACCTTAAAAAGCTGCTGATTAAGACTTTTGATATTGCCAAATTTACATTTTAGCTGAACAGGGTGCAACGGACCAAAATCCAAGATGGCCGCCAAAATATCAGAAATTAATCTCCCATTGCAAGAATATCCATATTAAAGCACTAATAACACTACCTACCCCCCCCCCCTAAATCAGACCCAAGGAATCCAGTGGTGTTATTGGTGTGTTGCTAGGATAAGCGGTTGCCTAGCAATGGCCATTTTCCATAGCAACAAGTACAAAATAAATTTAAAAAACAAGCAAATACCTGCATCCTAGGTCACCAACAACAATACCTCCCCCCCCCCCTAAATCAGACCTAGGGAATGTAGTGATGTCATTTTTTTGTTTGTTTATGATCTATAGCATACCCAAAGGTTTATGATAATAGGTCAATAGCAAGGTCTTCACCCCATTCCAATCCTACAATTCTGGCCAACTCATTTCAATTGTCAAACTAGCAACATCCATCATAATTGTTAGCCTGCATCGGAAAACAGTCCTGGTAATACATTGCTCTTATGCAAGGATATCTATTCAAAGTTACTTGATCGTAGACATATCATGGTGATATTCTCTTATTTGGTCTAGCAGCATATATATTATCATTGATTATTACGATGATTATGTGTTTATGTTGTTATGATACCCTGTTGAAACAAACAAACATCAGTATGACAATAATACACTCCTGTCCTCACATATTCAGCCACACAAAGGTACAGACGACACTACGTTATGGTAGCCAACCAGACGTTTTGTAAAATACGTACACGAACTGACAAAACACCTCTGAATGTAATTATTTTTTGGTTTGGGCGTTGACCCGTTATACCTCAGTTGTCATGAAACTTCCTGATGTATATATCTGAAACTTACCCAGTAACGTGGGGAAAAAAAACGATCAATTTCACTTTGACAATGACAACGATGAAAACATCTACTTTTAAACAGTTCCGGTCTTTAATAATTGGGTCGAGGTCAATCAAACGCTTGTGGAATCAAATAAATCCTGGTTTCCCAATTGTAACGTTGCAATGAAAGGCGACCAATGCATCAAGGGTCTACCTATTGGACTATCTGCTTTATATAGTTAGATTCTACTCTTCAGTATTTTCTCCTTTAAAGAAATAAGAATATATATGATATGCAGACTTTCATTGTGATCCTCCGGTGTCCGGGTTTATGTACCAGTAAAGACATACCACTATGGCGGATATAGTCGCTGATATGTACATCCATGCACTGAACACTCACTGGGTCCCAGGGTAGAATGTTGAACTATGCCAAGACATATGTGGGTAGAGAAATACTGAGTGTCTTTTTTGTAGACATTCAAAATGGGTGTATAAAATATGGAAAATTGCAAGTCTCAATTTCATCTCAAATGTAATTTAATAGTCCTAATCGAATATTCTTACTTTGTATGGTATCACAAATTATTAGATATGATTATAGCATTGAGCAGTGTTGTTTATACTTATGACCATTAAACAACTTAACAATTACTGATAGTGTTAAATGTCATTGAGGACAGTCAAGGTCAAAGATGAACACATTAGCGTCTGCTAGGGTCCAATCAGTAGCTTTTGAGAACGCTGGGAAAGTAAGGCCCCAAAGGTTGCCTTAAATAACACAAAAGCTCATTTAGGATCCACTGCGGTTACCGAAATGTCACACCAACGAAAATGTCAGTAATAGAACCGGGGACTTTTATTCTGTTTGGTTCTATTAATATCACATTTAAGAGACTAGTGGGTAATATTATGTGCTGCAGACATTTAATATTGGCATTATTACACTGGGACTTGTGAAGGCTTAAGGGGCATGCTGTCTGAAACTGCGGTTACAGGGGATCTGGCAGTGTCTGTTGAACATTTACAACAAATGTGTCTTCATCTCTGGGGCGAGGGGTGGGTGTTAATTAGGTCAGTTTCTTGTGTACAGATACTATTTTTCCTCACAGATGTAACACAAAATTAACCCTCTTTCTCTCTTATTTTGTCAAATATAATGTAAAAAGATCAGAGTACATGCATGAATACTAGTGTGGAAAGGATAGGCTGTGGTTCTCCCAGGCCCATGTCAACTCTGGTTTGTTCCACCTATAATCATGTAAATATTGACGGGACTTATTCGTCGCATAGCCTCCCTCATAGGCAGCCCTCGTCCTCTGGCTACCTCGTGCTTGTTCCTGTTACAGGCAGGTTGTCTAGAGAGCACACCTGTAGCATAGACAAGTAGTACAGAATAAAGTAGAATGCACTTCAAAGAAGAGATCTATATGGATGGTGGGCATTGTATTCTACAGTTCAGCGTCCCAAGAAAGTGCATATGCAATGTGTATGTACTGGGGAACAGTATTTGTATAAAGCGGGGTTCAGTTATTATGCTATTTCTTATCATGTCGGATATAGGAAAAGTGTCCGGTCCACTTTACCCACCCCTGAAATGTATCACAATAATTATATATTAGCAAAATGGTCTGAAATCGTCATAAAAACAATGTTGTTTCTAGACATGGTTAAGTCAATATACACCTTGTTATTGTTAAGGAGAAATTCTTTGTTTTTGGTAGGGAGAACTTGTGGTGACAATAGAAATAAAACCGCTGTGGTTGGCCAAACGCCAGAAACAGACAAAATGCAGTTCAGCTCTAAATGAGCACCCCCCCCCCCCCCCCTCACAACACCCACACCACTACCATCCCCCCAAGCATGTACTTTGAAGTACGTTTTATGCCACATACAGGTTGCCTGAAGCATGCTTCACTCAGAGATACCTTTCTAGGGACGGCAGCAGATGAACTTGGAGTTGAAGGGGATGACTAACATGCACGCTGTTATTCGTGACATGTTTGTTGTCCCCTGGGGACCTGTCCTATTTCAGTCTTGTGTCCTGTCTTTTTGAGGTACACATGTAGATTAGAGTCTAGTCTTAAGATTTGCGTACAGCTGTATGAACAAAGTGATATACCTCTCATGATTATGAAATAGTTGAACTCTTATACTATTGCAGTGTCATTTTCCTCAATGAATTGCATGGTTTATAAGTCGTTATTTACATCCCCATTGCATTTTGATATATGAATGGATATATGAACTTCACCTGAATACCTGACTAGCATAACTCCTGTCATTTAGACTATCATATAGTCGCAACATTAGCGTGAGGGTCTTTAGACATAAGAGTATGGTGATGCTACAAGTAACATTCCAATGCTGTGTCACATATATGTCCTCGGGAGTATAAATGGACCAATACGGCCTACATGTTGTACTCTACAGATGTGATATGGTGGTATTTAGTAGTGGGAGTAGGCTGGACGCAGAGCTCGTGTTTACTTACTATGTATGTATAACGTTCCTTGATGCCAGAGCGGATGTTATTGCCATCACCGTATCCATAGAATATGGGCTGTTTACCCGGGGTTTCAGTACTACATGCCAGCTAGTAGCAGAATAGTGTAATTGTAATATTTTTGAGGCCTGATAAAGGGGATGTCTAGGGTGTTACATTGCTCCCAAAGGTCCTCACTATTCTATTGCAAATGCTCTCATCCGTCCACTGGAAAAAGCCTCAACCTTTGATTTGAAGGCTGTCAACCTCCGTCACAAAATCCCTGATCTCTGCACCCCAAAGGCCAGTTTACCAGGCCCTAGCACTCCATCCCAGAGGCATTAAAGCTCCATCCCAAAACTAGCTATCACATTCCAATCGCAAAGGCTCTCTCACTTACATCCCAAAGGTCCTCTAGATTTTGAACATTCCCTTTCAAATGCCCTAGCCCTTATTAAACTAGGCTAACCTAAGTTTCCCCCCAAAAACCACCACGCCGACTGTCTATCAGTCATTTCTCAAGCTAAATCCTTAACCATGTTATATTGTGGTAGATCCTAAACCCTGATGTCTACTCAAGAAATATATAAAATGTTTAAGTAACTGTAGAATTAATTAGCTTTTTTGTTCATTTTCCAGGCGTCCTATGAGAACCCTCCTCATGTTTACGCGTTAACAGACAACATGTACAGAAACATGCTGATCGACATGGAGAATCAGTGTGTCATCATCAGGTTAGTATAATAGCTATATTACTAGATACAAAGTGTACAGGAACATGTGTGATTGACATAAAGAATCAGTGTGTCATCATCAGATTTGTATAAGAGCTATAATACTAGACACAAATTGTACAGACAAATGCTAATCGACATGGAGAATCAGTGTGTCATCATCAGATTAGTATAGAAACTGCTATACTGTCTGAAAGATATGATGGTCCTGTCATACTTAAGCAATGAACCTTTGCAGATATCATTTGAGACGTACATAGGGAATTACTCGAACTCTAAGCATAAAAATTAACCAATATGGCTCGCAGGCCAAAATGTATAGAGCAATTTGTGGGTTTCTTTGGCCAAAATTCACATTTTATTGGTTAAGAATGAATTGATCTTTAGAAGTGGGGAAGATGTAAGTCATTTCTATACCACTGCATTGCTGGCATTATTAGCTTTAATTTGATTCCAAATATGACCAATTTTATCCATTTTCATGAGGTTTTTCATCAAAATTTGGAGAAAAAAAAGAAGAAGAAAGTTTACCCCAAAACCTGATTTCTATGATGCGCGCGGTGATGAGAAACCATTTTATTTTTTTGAGTGGCCTAAAAGAGAGTAGTGTAGGAATCCATATGCATTGACTATATAGTACTAATGAACTGTACTAGCAAGCATTGACCTACTACTCCTATACTACACTCCAGCACCATATAGATTCCCATACACCTATAAAGGGACAAATAGCTGATCACACATCATCACCTACCCCCGGACGTCCCAGAGTAATACCCCCCTTCATGTATGTCCTGTGTAGTAATGTATGTTTTCTTGTTGCTTTGTTTTCAGTGGTGAATCGGGAGCGGGGAAAACTGTCGCGGCCAAATTCATCATGGGTTACATCGCCAAGGTCTCCGGGGGCGGGACCACAGTGCAGGTCTGTGTTACAATACCATGCCGTGTAACTCATAATTTTGTCATTCTATTTGTTGAAAAAAACTGTTGTGTCAAGTGACGTGAAACAAAAATATGTAGTTTGGTATGTATACTTTCTCGATGTGATAGACAATGGTGTTTTGGATATATATCCTCAAGTTTATGTTCAGACTTCAGGGCCTTAGATAAAAGGACGATAGAGAAACGGGATGTCCCGTCTTCCTCCATTTAATGTAGGTTTGCTCGACCTAGAAGCAATTCCATTTACTACCTCACCAAAACAAGGATATCCACCGATAAAAAGAACACAAAGAAGAAAAAAGAAAGATGAGCTGTAGTAAACGTTCTGATTTTCCTCTTATGATAAAAGAATAAAAAGATGTGTTCATATCAGTATGTGTATGGAAGGCACGCTCTCTAATAGATCCTAATGGAGGCGTGGCTTCTATTTCCTTGTTTTGATAGGAGTTCGTACATGACAGAAGTATTGGGCTCAGATAAACAGTGTAGGCCCACCTAGGTCCAGGATCTCCACTGTCCACTTCTTATCTATTCTATGTACATATCTGCATAGGGATCCGGCTTATATCGTACCCCCCCCCCCCCCCCCCACCAATACCTCCCACCAACCTCGCCATGTCTATCTAACTACCCACCTCCCCTATATATAAAGCCCAGAGTATCGGCCTTCACTCCACTCCTACTCTTATTACAGGGATAGCAAGATTTTAGCCTCCCTCCCTTCCCAATACACATACACGTACCCACTCCACCTAGCCATTGTATTGTTTTACACAATCGGTGCAACAGTAGACTGGGTTGTCTACATCCTAAAACAAAACAGTCTCAGTAAACTGGGCATAGTCATGGAGCCCCCATAACTTCCATCCGATATCAATCTCAGGTCAATGCTCAGGACCTTTGACACTTAGATTTTCCGCTTGCCGTATGCACTGCCAGGGTAAAACCAATGTTTGAACTTCCAGATGGTCAGTCACCCACCACCATACCTCGCCTGCCCGTCCTCACCCCTGCCCTGCACCCAACCTTCTCCATGTAGAATCACCTCTGCACATTGCCATCCACCCTGACTCACCCAGTCCGTACCTTTTTCTGCTTTTGTAGAAATCCTGCCTCTTTTTTCCTTTGCAGGGATTTCTTTGTTGCATTATGTTTATTTTCCACAAAAAAAGGAGAGAATCTATTGTAAGATTCCCCGCTTTTTGTCGACCAGGAAATGGCACCTCTGGGGGTTATATTTCACCGTAATCCTTACCGAAAGATGCCTTCCTCATCATTTAGCCATGGAAACAATCACTTACTCTTGGCGGCGGAATTCCCTACCAATCTCTGTCCCTCGCCCTCACTCCCTCTGCTCAGCATATTATGCGCTCCCCTTCTTTCCTATATACTCCGACCATATGTAATATAATGACAATGATTCATATTCGTCAATCCCTTTCACCTGTTACGCAGGATTTGCACACAAATTGCATTGACTTACCAGAAATGCAGCGGTGAATAAATTTATCTTTGTAATCCCTGCCCTAATTCTTCACCCCATCGCCCTTCCTCGTTCAACCATCCCTATTCTTTCCACTCCACTTTCTGTATGCCTTCAATTCATCCCATTTTATCCCTACCTGTATCCTATCCCTGCCCTTCAGGTGCAATACCCTTTCCCCACCTTCCCTTCTCCCCCTTTCTACTTCCATAAGCAGACCGCCTTTCCCACTGCCACATTTACCATACACCATGGGGGTCAGTATGCCAGTGCAGTGGGTAGCTTTGCCCCATCTAGGCCATACAGTAACAATATGCCGCTTGCCAATAATCATATTATCCGCACATTTAAGCACTCTAACTGGGGTCAGAGGTTAAGTGCGTTCACCCCTAATGGGCGGGTAACATGGCGGCTGCCTGGTTCTACCAGTCAGATGTAGCTCCATGGTGGTAGGGTGGACGTATTACAGCCGGTGGCCGCTACTAAGGGAGTGGTCATTCTTGTAAAGGCACAGCAAAGCATTCAATCCCAGAGTAAAAAGAACATGGTTATAGCCCTTAAATCCTTATATACTTCAGAGCCATAGAGGGAATGCAATAGGACATGACAGATATACGGTCATTTGTGGTCGCGTGGCTATTAACAATTTTTTTTTTTTTGTGTATCATAAAATGTTTCCAAGGATCGATTATTAGCTGGTAAAATAAAGGCAGCAAAAATTATATTTATTTCATTTTGAAACCGCAAAATATGCCCTCCGGCTCTGAGTGCTTAATTAGTTGGATCACACAATGGATTCAGAACTGCAGAGATGAGTGGTACTCAATGTTCACTCTACATCGAGTGAGAAGCCCCAACCTATACATGTCCTTCACTGCTTCAGCCTACTTCCCTTTATTAGACCGCCTTCGCTCACCGCCCTTTCGCTTGATTGCTCTTCTCACCCAACCCCATACTCTCTAGATACTCTACCAGGTATACATTGCTTTATCCACTTTGGCTTTGACCTTACCGTTCAAACAGGGTGAGGGGATAATCTCCTGTTTATTCAGAGCAACTTCCCATAAGTAGACCATTTCCTGTCCGCTCAGAGCACCCTCATACGCCTAGATACCCCACCCCCGATACTGCATAGATTGATGATATTGAGGTGACTTTATAAGGAACGGGACCCCCATTTAGTGTTAAGGTTAATACCGTGGTCGGATATTCATTATAAATATCTTCTTCAACTAATGAATATTTTTACTTCAACCACTTTTGTGTCTAGATTGCTATGGAAGTACAAAAACCTTCATATACTTTTTATTATGAATATCGAAGAAACAAGGACCAGGTATTGAATTTATAATACATTCCAGGGACGCGTACATTCGATATAAGCAAAATCTCACTGTGATATTTTACTAATACTATCGTGGATTACTTACAGGGAGGGTCTTACAAGGTAAGGTTAGAAATCTAAGGAGGTTTCAGAATGTCACCCTACGAGTTGGAGGTTCCATTTTGCTTTTACGATACCGGCTGTACTACTTTAAGATGTTAATATGATAAGGAACTACTGTAAACATCTGCCTTATGGTATAGGACAACACATACATCACTCCCCATAATAGTCGTAAACATTACGCATACATAAGCACCACCTTACTAGTATATACCGGCATCACAGGATATCTTGTATAAATGACTGGGGATGGTCTTCACATATCTCTTTAACTACTGAAAGCTGATCTTGAATAGGTGACTATAATAACGGGGTCCAACCCGGCCTCCAAATGTATAAGCACTGGGTGCCTGTACACAGTACCATAGTCGTAGATAGCCGGCTTGTACGTTAGATTCATATGTGGTTTATTACCCAAAGGAATACTGACTACACTGTAGCTGATGCCCACTGGGAATCCATAATTATACTGCTCGTGTACTATTTATACATGTACACATTGTGTGCATTGTAATGCCATAAAATCAGCCCACTGCACCAACAGAAAGTCCAGTGGTTTGCTCCATTCAGTTATGATAGAAATTTGGTCACGTTTGTGGTAAATGGAATAGTATGCTCAAGACATACTACTGGTATTTGAGAAGTCAGTCTAGTCATCTAGATAAACGCCAGGGGAATTACAGGAACCGACTATATATACATGTGCTAGTGTCAGGGTTATTCGACTTCCACCAGTTCCGGTTTGATTGTGCATTGTTCAGGATCTAGTTGTATACAACAATAACAGTAATGGTGTCAGTGATATGAACCTGACTATGGGCAGGGCAGGGTTAACATTTGTATGGCAATTGTGTATATTTACAATAGGCGATAGCATTATACAACGACCTAGACGATTACTTGCACAATAGACCTATGTTAGCAGGTATTATACGAGGGTAAGGCGGCTACCGGAAACCTTAGGCTTAGTCACAATTGTAATAAGTTTGTATAAGGTTTTAAGGCTATGGCTAAAATTATATTTACGTAAGTGAATAGTATCTCTAAGTTATAAGACTACTGTATTCATTTTCAGGTACCTATAGTATTTGGACAGTATTCATTGCTATTTTTGTATCAGCAAAAAATCCTTGATCTAATCCGTTATCTCGTCAAGGTGCATTTTATAGAGCTATATTGGAGGCCATTTGGCTACAAATGTTTGTTTCCAGTCTAGGTTATTCAAACACACACATTAAAAAACACCAAGATATAAAAAAGAAACATCTATAAGGGTATTTAAATGTGACATAATTAACAAACTTCATAAAACACTAAGACCAAAAATTACCCGCTTGCTCTGTCTCATCCTATTATCATTATAAGGATATACACATAACTTCCTGATACATATGGCAGTATGATATATAAGATAAACTATAACTGAACTCACTTTTTATCATTTTGTTGCAGCAAGCAAAGGAGATCCTGCTTGAATCCAACCCGCTACTTGAAGCATTTGGTAACGCAAAGACCGTCAGGAACAATAATTCTAGTCGATTTGTGAGTATTATTGTGTGTTTAACGTTCTTGTACAGCAAGACTGTATTTGCAATAAGAATAACGCTGCCTCTCATAATCAAGTAAATCTGGACACAGTATAAGATATTAACTGTGTGCTCAAAGTTATAAAAACGTATATGCGGTCCTGAGTAACAAAAATATTTGATAGATTTACTCATCGGTGTTTGAGGGTTAGAAAGGTCCGAAAAGGGCGTCTACAATGATATATGTATATTTCTCCTTCAGGGTAAATACGTTGAGATTCAGTTCAGCAGAGGAGGTGAACCAACTGGAGGAAAGATCTCAAACTTTCTATTAGAGAAGGTAAGGTTTTATTCCTGCTATCACCAGTACCATACTCTCCCTAACTATTATGTGCTTTGTAGTTTTTCATTTTAAAAGAATATTCTGAGCTAACATTAGCAGTTAATAGTTACTTACTCCAAAATTCTTTGACGAATGACACTCAAACTTCTATATATGTAAACACTTCACCCCAATATTGCAGAGTCGGGTTGTGAGCCAGAACTCCAACGAGCGAAACTTCCATATATTCTATCAAGTATTAGCAGGAGCTCCTGAAGATATCAAACGTAAGTAACTCTAAAATCGTGTTTTCGTACCTCCTACCGTAGCATTAACGTTCCCTGAGTATGGGTCCTTCATTGATTTTAAGAGGACCTTTGACTCCATACTTGTTGAAAAGGTTCCGAATGAAATTACTCATTTTGATACATGTAGTACTTTTAATTAAATGAGTTAATGGTAGATGCATGACTGACTTCATTGCTCATGGTTCCAGACCCCTACCCGTGATCTAGCTGTGGAGTTCCCCAGGGTTCTATGCTTGATCCTCTATACTTGTCTATGATCATGACAGTCCATTAAACATTCCAACTCCTTATTTGCCAATAAATAGACCTAAGACATATGCCCCGTAAAACATGAAATAAAAGCTTCACTGGTTAATTTTTCTCCATCAGAGAGTCTAGGGCTGACATCACCGGACTACTTCTTCTTCCTCAACCAGAGCGGCACCTACAAGGTGGACGGCACCAACGACAAACAGGAGTTCAATGACACATTAGTAAGTACCAATATTCTCTTATTTTTTCATTCAGCAATAGTTTGTGTATGAATCTTTCGTGTACATCTTTGCACAGAGAATACGCCTAGCTGTATATCTCTCTTAGCACAGATTCAGTTTATTTCAGGAGATTAGTATTTCCACCCCCTGTAATTTTGGGGTAGGATGATTCTCCTGAATGGATGGTTATCAAATAAACTAGACATAACAACTATGATTCTGGTTGTATTTCAGCACGCTATGTCAGTGATGGGGATGGATGACGTGGGGCAGATAAACGTCCTCACCATTGTAGCTGCTGTGCTTCACCTCGGGAACATCAACTTTGTAGAAAGGGGAAACTACGCTGTGGTAGAGAACTCACAATGTAAGTAATAAAACCCAATAAACCTACTATAGCATACAGTCAGCACATATAAGATACTATACTGCTTACGTTGATGTACATACTGTTATGAATAAAGTTCTTTTTTTAATCTTTCTCTGTTCTTTAACCCTCTGGGCCCTATGGGCCGATTTATCGGCCCAGCAGTGGTGCCAGTGCAGAGCCTACAGGCCGATTTTATGGCTCAGTGGGAGTGCCAGTGCAGAACCTACAGGCCGATTTTTCGGCCGCCCAAATAAGGGAGTCCAAGTGGTCACATGGGGGCTAGGGAGGTGGCTAAACCAATCAGAAGAAGGCTTATATGTATGGGTAGACATCTTGGCTGTGTAACCCTGCTTCTAATAGGCTTAGAGGTCGGCAAAAGTTGCGGGAATCCACGTTTTAGTGCCTTTGTTTTCCGAAATTGACCTGGATTACAAACCAAGATGGCAGCTGCTGGTGGCGTGGCCAGTGTTGTGTTTCAACCTAGCACTGATTCTGAAGGAGAGAACGACTTTCAAGGGTTTGATATCCCTGAGGAAGTGTTAGTTGCTCAAGAGAGACGAGCTGCTCAAGTGTTGGAGGAGTTAGATGAGGATGAGTTAGTTATTTCTGACTGTTCTGACTCTGACTCCGACCTGGAGGGCCTGGCAGTGGGTCAGTCCGACAGTAGCAGTAGAGTGAAGCAGAGGATGAGTATCCTCCCCAGGTGGAATTGCTCATTAGGCCATAGGTCTGGCAATTTTAGGTATATCAACACAATTTTTTCACCAGATGTGTAAAACAGCATGCTCCCTCAGATACAAGTCTTTCCGTAGCCTTCCTGGCACATGGGAAAAAGTTTTGTGCATGCTGACTGTGGAGGTGTAAAAAATGTTTTCCCCTCCTTGAGATTTCAACAACTCCACCCCCCAACTACATTAACTATAGGGTCTTATAAAGTATATCAACCTACTCGCCAGAGTGTCTGCTTTCTATACATGTTTAGTTTATATGTGGTTTCATTAGTAATCTCCTCACACAAACACATTTTGTGAGCTGCTCTCAGAGTCGAGCAGCTCACCCAGAAATAGGCTAGGGCTGAGGGGTAGTGTATATACTCAGTGGGGCTAGGGTTCACTGCACACGCCCTACTCCAGGAGGCTAGGGCCCAGAGGGTTAATATTTGGCCAGAAGCAGTTGGACAAATATTCAATAAATATTAAAAATACATTACATGTTCCCATGATAAAAGCCCAGTGTAAACATGTATCAATATCCATTGATAAACCTGTTGTCTGTTTCCAGACCTGGAGTTCCCTGCGTACCTGCTTGGCCTAGAGGAAGAGTACTTCACGACCAAGCTGACGTCTCGCACCATGGACTCCAAGTGGGGCGGGCAGGTGGAGAACACACAGGTCACGTTTAACGTCGAGCAGGCCATCTACGCACGGGACGCACTCGCCAAGGCGCTCTACACCCGTCTCTTTGACTTCCTTGTCAAGGTGAGTAAATTAGTTCTAACAGTGTGTAAGTTGAGTGGTAGAAGGCTGTTCAATCCTTCAGTAGGTTCCTGCAACTGTATCATTAGGTGAACTGTAGGTGATGGTGAGATATGTGGCTCTTATGTGCAGTACACTACTCAGAGCTAATGGGTTTTTGAGTTCTTCTTCGCGACAGCTAAACATTCTGTCGACACAGGAGAGGGTGACGTCACTTCCGGTAGTCAGATATTAGCGCGAAACCAAAGGGAAAGGACGCTAGCGCCCAGAGCAGCAACTCTCACACATATTTGGAGGAATATAACAGGTATTTACCTTTATCTAGCTCATATTTGTATCATATTTGCACATTTGAGAAAGAAATAGACTTTGGCATTGTTTATTTTTTCTTCAGATTGAGATAATGTGACCGAAAATGTGACTGAAAATCCGCCAGTGGGCGAAAATTGGGGATTTTCGGAAATTGGGATGAATGGTCATCCACATGTTTCTAATTTCTCAAATGTGCAATTATAGTTCAGTTTTCACAATAATATGGATTTTGTCATCCAGTTATAGTGGAAAATTGGAGTTTAGATTGTGTAGAGCTTAGTTGCTGCTAGGGGCTGGCATGATTCAGCAAGACCAGTCATCCATCTTGGATTTCTGACTGAGTCACTGATTTATGTTGGCTTTTTATTTGTTATGTTGGCTCACAGTGCAGTACTGCTGCTTCATTTGTTGAGGAATGTTTCAATAGCGAAACGAGCCTTCATAAGGAATAAAATTGTGATGGGATAAACTCATATCTGCAGAGATAGAAATTTATCCTATTATACACTGTAGATCTCTGTTTTATTAGTGAATACACTTTTAAAATAAAGAACCAGGAAGGACTTACCACTGTCTTATGCATGGTCAAAGACAGAATAATATCAACTACTACCTGTCATAACAGCTTGGCAGACTCTAGATATTGGTTGAAGTCAAGACACTTAAAGCTTTGCTTGCTACTTTGTAGTTGACACCTCAGTTATTCTTTTATAACTCAGTTATAGAAGAATGACATTTGAGGTTGTTCTCCACTCATACAGACTTGAGTGAGGTGAACTGTCAAGTCAGTGTCAGGTGTGTCTTGTTGTACTTTGTACATGTTTGGACCAGTCCTTACCAAGACATATACCTTATGCCCAAAATTTCTTTGAGGCATTAAATAACTCAGTTGTGTTGATACAGATCCACACTGAGTGCTTGTGTTGAATACACAAGTTTACCCATACCTTATGCCGAAAAATTCCTTGAGTTAGGCATTTAAGAAGTTTGTGTTGTTGTGAAATGAAAACACAAAGAGACTTAACTGGTCCACCTTTTATAGGGTCTCAATTATGTGCTTAGGGTTTGTGACTGGTAACACAAAATACCTATACCTTATGCCGAAAATTTCTTTGGCCTTGTGTTTTAATCCCCACCTTAAAACACTATTAGCACACATGTCTCTTTGATTTGAACATCAAGATGACTTAACTCATGTGGAGGTACCTTGGGTTTGGACTAGTTTCCAAAAAGACCCACACTTATGCCCAAAAATTTCTTGGGTGTCACGTCACAGACGTCGCTGTCAGTCACGTCATAGACGTTGCCTCTGACAATCACGGCGTAGACGTTGCAGCTGTCAATCTTGTCCTAGACGTTGCTTCTGTCAATCACATCATAGACGTTGCGGCTGTCAATCACGTCATAGATGTTGTCGCTGTCAATCACGTCATAGACGTTGCTGCTGTCAATCACGTCATAGATGTTGTAGCTGTCAATCACGGCATAAACGTTGCTGCTGTCAATCACGGCGTAGACGTTGCAGCTGTCAATCACGGCGTAGACGTTGCAGCTGATCCTCATGTAGGAGATGCTCGCGTCGCAGACGTGGCCGCTGGCGCTAGCGTCCCAGACGTGGCCGCTGGCGCTAGCGTCCCAGACGTGGCCGCTGGCGCTCGCGTCCCAGACATTGCAGCTGATCCTCATGTAGGAGACGCTCGCGTCGCAGACGTGGCCGCTGGCGCTAGCGTCCCAGACGTGGCCGCTGGCGCTCGCGTCCCAGACGTGGCCGCTGGCGCTCTCGTTCCAGACGTGGCCGCTGGCGCTCGCATCCCTGACACGCATCCCAGACGTAG
This sequence comes from Harmothoe impar, assembly GCA_947462335.1. NCBI lineage: Eukaryota > Metazoa > Annelida > Polychaeta > Phyllodocida > Polynoidae > Harmothoe > Harmothoe impar. Next base: position 51,762,035 of record OX381709.1, on the reverse strand, counting down.
GCGATGTTGATCACATTAATGGTCTCACGTTAATGATGCTCACATTGATGGCGTTCTTGTTGATGCCAATCATGCCCTAGACCTAGCCGCTGACGCTTGATACTAGCTGGCGCACATTCAGTCTATGTTAGGGATGTCGCAGACATAGCCGCTGGCGCTCAAGAGAGTTGTAGCCGCTGGTGCGCACGTTGTAGACGTTGCAGCTGTCAATCACGTTGTAGACGTTGCAGCTGTCAATCACGTTGTAGACCTTGCAGCTGCCAATCACGTTGAAGACGTTGCAGCTGTCAATAAGGTCATAGACGTTGCAGCTGTCTGTCACGTCGTAGACGTTGCAGCTGTCAATCACGTCGTAGACATTGCAGATGTCAATCACGTTGTAAACGTTGCAGCTGTCAATCACGTTGTAGATGTTGCAGCTGTCAATCAAGTTGTAGATGTTGCAGCTGGATTTCACATCGTAGACGTTGCAGCGGTTAATCACGTCGTAGATGCTGCAGCTGTCCATCACGTCGTAGACGTTGCAGCTGTCACTCACGTAGTAGACGTTGCAGCTGGCAATCACATTGTAGGCTTTGCAGCAGTCAATCACGTTGTAGACGTTGCAGCTGTCAATCAAGTTGTAGACTTTGCAGCTGTCAATCACATCGTAGACGTTGCAGCTGTCAGTCACGTTGTAGACATAGCAGCTGTCAATCACGTCTTAGATGTTCCAGCTGTCAATCACGTCATAGACATAGCAGCTGTCAATCACGTCATAGACGATTGCATGTCTAATCGTCGTAGACGTTGCAGCTGTCAATCACGTCGTAGACGTTGCAGCTGACAATCACGGTGTAGAAGGTGCAGCTGTCAACCACGTCTTAGACATTGCAGCTGACAATGAGGTCGTAGACGTTGCAGCTGGCAATCAGGATCGTAGACATTGCAGATGTACATGACGTCGTAGACATTGCAGCTATCCACCACGTCGTAGACGTTGCAGCTGCATGTCAAACCGTCATAGACGTAGCAGCTGTTAATCACGTCATAGACGTTGCAGCTGTCCATCAGGTAGTAGACGTTGCAGCTGGCAATCAGGTCCCAGATGTTGCAGCTGTCAATCACGTCGTAGACGTTGCAGCTGTCCATGACGTTGTAGACATTGCAGCTGTACACCATGTTGTAAACGTTGCAGCTGCATGTCAAACCGTCTTAGACATAGCAGCTGTCAATCACGTCATAGAAGTTGCAGATGTCAACAAAGTCTTAGACATTGCTGCTGACAATCAGGTCGTAGACGTTGCAGCTGTCAATCACGTCTTAGACGTTGCAGCTGTCAATCAGGTCGTAGATGTTGCAGCTGGCAATCAGGTTGTAGACGTTGCAGCTGGCCACCACGCTGTAGACATTGCAGCTGGCAATAAAATCGTAGACGTTGCAGCTGGAAATCACGTCATAGACGTGGCAGCTGTCAATGAAGTGGACGCTGCAGCTGCCCATCACGTCGTAGATGTTACAGTTGACAATATACTCTTAAGTCTCCAATTGTATAAGTCCTCACCCACGTCACAGACGTAGCCGCTGTCCGCATTTGTGTTTGGTTTGGACTAGTTTCCGAAAAGACCAACATTATATTTGGATCACTTAAGAGTTGTGGATACTTGAGTGCACTTTACCTGGTTAGGGTTTTGTACCTCTTTATTTTGGGGTCTCATTCAGTTGCAGCTGTCAAGCATGTTGTAAACGTTGCCGCTGACATTCATGACGTAGACGTTTGCACCTGACAAGCAAGTCGCAGATGTTGCAGGTGGCAATTACATTGTAGACATTGCCGCTGTCAATCACGTCATAGACGTTGCAGCTGCCAATCATGTTGTAGACTTTACCACTGTCATTCATGATATAGACATGTGCAGGTGTCAAGCAAGTCGCAGCTGTCAATTATGTTGTAGATGATACAGCTGTCACTCAGGAAGTAGCTATTGCAGCTGACAATCATGTTGTAGACGTTGCAGCTGTAAGTCGCACATGTTGCAGATGTCACTCACGTTGTAGATGTTGCAGCTGTGAATCACATTGTAGATGTTGCAGCTCTCTCGCATGTTGTAAACGCTACAGCTGTAAATTACGTGGCAGACATTGAATCTGACAATCATGTTGTAGATGTTGCAAATGGCATTCTATGGCGTAGATATTACAGCTGACAATCACGTCATAGACGTTGCAGCTGTCAAACACGCAGAACTTGCAGCTGTCAAACATGTCGTACACGTGGCAGCTGTCAATCACATCATACACGTTGCAGGTGTCAATCACATCGTACACGTTGCAGCTGCCAATCATGTTGTACATGTTGCAGCTGTCAATCACGTAGTAGATGTTGCAGGTGTCAACCATGTTGTAGACGTTGCAGATGTCAACCATGTTGTAGACGTTGCAGATGTCAACCACGTCGTAGACATTGCATCTGTCAATAACGTCCTAGACGTTGCAGCTGTCAATCCGCCGGCAAACATGTGATGTCAATCAAGTCGTAAACGTTGCAGATGACATTTATATTGTAAATATTTCAGCTGTCAATCAAGTCGTACACGTTGCAGCTGTCATTCACGTTGTAGACATGGCAGCTGTCAATCACGTCTTAGACGTTGCAGGCTCACTCTCACCAAATCAGTGCAACTAAAAAAGTGACGTACATGATCGGTGGACGTACATGATCGGCGGACGTACATGATCGGCAGAGTCCAGAATCCGTCTTTTACCCCCTGCACTACGATGTTTAACTCTCCCAACCATACCTACAGGCTGTAATGTATCTTTGGGGAGTTTATTAGAGAAAAAAACCTCCCAAAATATTTATAGGGGCCGGAGGGGGGGGGCTCAATGTGTAACCGATCATGTACGTCACATGACGTACATGATCGGCTTGGAATGTCATGTAAAATTTCCTATTTACCCACTGCTTGACCTGTTTATGATTACACATATTTAGACCTACATCATATGTACACCTCACTATGATTGATTTATGTTTTAAATATGGTCAGAAAAGGTAATTAAAGCAGTCAATAAATAATGGCCGATCATGTACGTCACATGACGTACATGATCGGTATTGAAATGTCATGTAAAATACTCTTACTAGACTCATCTACACATTTAAACAATTTGAAATACCAAGACAGACATTATATGTACACCTTGGTAAGGTTTATAAATGTTTTATTATGGTCAGAAAGAGTAGGGCAGTCAATAATCACTGATCATGTACGTCACCGATCATGTACGTCACATGACGTACATTAGCTACCCCAATTGATGGTCCGTATCAGTTGGATGGGTGGGCCTACTGAATAAACACACACACATGGGCCGGATTTTACTCAAGCTATGGGATGCCCCCCTCATTTGATTCTTTATTGTGGGTCCCCATCTCGTCATTACCTCTAAGTAATGCATTAGCCAATAAGGAAACGCATTTAGCTACATCCTAGTATATTAAATGTTTAAATAGACCAGCCATGGCCTAAACTGTGATTGTGTAAAGTAGGGCTTTTTACAATACATCAAGGTGTTCAGAATAAGTACCCCGCGCAAATTATCTGCAATATACATCTGAAAGAGGGCATCAATGCCTATCCATTGATGCCTACATTATATTCCTACTTTTAATTTAAGGGCCGCGGATTTGCACCTTTGTAAGGGTGTGTTTGCTCACTTTGTCAGGCTGCACCAAGTGCATCTGCACCCCCGTGTCCCTTAGGGTATGGTCGGGGGATACTCTTCACACCCCCGTGCACAAGCCCAGGTGGACAAACCCCGCGGACAAGCTGTGAAAGCTGTGCGTGGAGTCATTGTAAAGCTAGGGGGTCCATGTGGGGGGGTACCTTTCTATAGGACCACTCCTCCAATAGAGTACCCTTTTTTCCTGTGGAAAATCTCGAATTTTATCGGTTCTAGACATGCTAGACACAAAATTAAAGCAGTTTAGGCATATAAACATCATAGCGTATCTATGTTGATAAAAATTATAACAATAAAATATTTAAAAAAAACCTCTTTGGTAATGCTACGTACATGATCGGCATTGAAATGTCATGTAAAATACTCTTACTAGAATCATTTACACATTTAAACCATTTTAAATACCAATACAGACATTATATGAACACCTTGGTAAGGTTTACTTATGTTATATGATGATCAGAAAGACTGGGGCAGTCAATAATCACCGATCATGTACGTCACCGATCATGTACGTCACCGATCATGTACGTCACCGATCATGTACGTCCACCGATCATGTACGTCCACTGGTCATGTACGTCACTTTTTTAGTTGCACTGATTTGGTGAGAGTGAGTCTGCAGCTGTCAATCACGTCTTAGACGTTGCAGCCGTCAACCACGTCCTAGACGTTGCATCTGCCAATAACGTCGTAGATGTTGCAGCTGTCAAACACGTCATAGACCTTGCAGCTGTCAAACATGTCGTACACATTGCAGCTGTCAATCATGTCATAAGACGTTGCAGCTGTCAATCACGTCTTAGACGTTGCAGCCGTCAACCACGTCCTAGACGTTGCATCTGCCAATAATGACGTAGATGTTGCAGCTGTAAATCATGTCATAGACGTTGCAGCTGTCACTCATGTCGTACATGTTGCAGCTGTCAACCACGTCTTTTTCTCCGTTTGCTTTAGGAAAAGGGCAGGGCTTTTGGCACTGTTAACGCTACCAGATGTGCGTTGTCGGGTTTAGTGAAAAACCTTGACAACGGGAAGACCATGGGCACCCACTATTGGGTGTGCAGGGCCGTCCGCACCGCCTATAGAAGGAATCCTCCTTCTCCCAGATATAACAAGTTCTGGGATATTAGGCTGGTGTTCAGCATGTTCCAGCGTTGGGGTGCCAATGAAGGCTTGTCCACCCAGGTCTTGGGGTTCAAGCTAACGATGCTGATTCTGCTGGTGTCGGGCCAAAGAGGCCAGGTCATCCCAGCGCTTGATCTCCGCAATCTGACTTGGATGGATTCGGGGTCTGCGCGTTTCGTTCTGAAGGGTCTGATGAAAACAGCGCGTACGGGGGAACCCCTCAAAGAACTGGTCCTGGAACCGTCCCATGAGGAGGAGACTCTGTGCGTCGTCTGTGCCCTGAAACGTTACGTGCGGGTCACGGAGCCAGTCAGGTTGGACAAGGAAGGGCGAAGGAAACACTCGCTCTTCTTGTCCTTCTGCAAGCCATTTGGCGAGATTGGGCAGGAATCATCAAAGCGATGGGTCCTTGCGGTGCTTTCTGCAGCTGGGGTGGACACCAGGGTATACCGAGCTCACTCCACCAGGGGTGCCAGCACCTCTGCGGGAGGGAGACTCGGTGTATCGACTGCTGTTTTGCTTAGGCATGGGTCTTGGAAAGGTGCCAAGACCATGGCTAAGAACTACAACAAGCCTATTGAGAACCCCAAGCCTCCCAAGACGCTAGCCAGGATCCTCCTGGAGGACTCAACCGAGTAGCTGGGAACAAAATTTTCAGAGTCTTTTTGGGGGAAAAGACACACCTAAAAAAGGGAGAATTTTGGCCCTTTTGCCGTAACGATAGTTTGTATGAACTCTATTGGCTGATCATAGTCATAAGCCTTACTAGAGGCAGCAGTTATCTGTATGTGATAAAAACTTTTTCTATGTTGGACAAGAACACTGCCACAGCTGTGGTGAACTGTATGGCAGTTATGCCTTCTTTGCTATATAGCAAAATGTCATGCAACCTAGTCAAAACCATATCACAAGGCAATAGAACATCACCTTTAGGTGAAATAAAGTATCTATTTTCTGTTATCCTATATGAGAAGTTACAGTCCTTCATGGGAGAGTAACATTATGGGAAATAAGCAGTGAATCTAGCTGAACTTTGAATTCTCCTGTGTCGACAGAATGTTTAGCTGTCGCGAAGAAGAATATAAGATTAATCGAGTACTTACCATTTATATAAGTATGAAGATTAATCGTTGTTCTTCGAGAGACAGATAAACATATCTGTTGAGTACACAGGCCCACCCATCCATCCCTAGGATGAAGAAGATTACTACTAGCGGTATAATCTCTCACCTACTCATGTGGGTGCTATTTAGACAAAGTAAAAAGAGCACTACTGTGTACTATTTCCAGATGTTTTATTTTCAGCAAAAGATTCACTGCATGTGGGCGCTAATCTGACTACCGGAAGTGACGTCACCCTCTCCTGTGTACTCAACAGATATGTTTATCTGTCTCTCGAAGAACAACGATTAATCTTCATACTTATATAAATGGTAAGTACTCGATTAATCTTATATTAGTGGTAATAGCATACAGTGATGTAATTGGATCTTACAGCTTATTGTGCACCACTTTGAATTTACCTGCGTTCTGACTATATATTTAATGTATTTTGATAATTGAATTACAGTCTGTGAACCTGGCCATGGCTCAACCAAAGGAAGAAATCAACATCGGGATTCTGGATATCTACGGCTTTGAGATTTTCCAGAAGAACGGATTCGAACAGTTCTGCATCAACTATGTCAATGAGAAGCTTCAACAAATCTTCATTGAACTCACACTCAAAGCAGAACAGGTCAGTGCAACATACATGTTTACCTCTACATACCACACATATATGGAAACAAGAGACTCTCAATCATGTAATGATAAAGTGTAAGTTGTAAAATTTTGGAAGATGGTAATCCTAGAACATACTAGTACGGCTGTCAGTACTACGCCCATGTTGTTGTCTAGACACTACGACAGGACAGTACTCCTGTCTGTATTCTTGATGGTATGAATAATATGTGGTGTAAGTTGATTGACTAAAGTAGCACTCTGTATTTGACATTAACAGGAGGAGTACGTACAAGAAGGTATAAAGTGGAAGCCCATTGACTACTTCAACAACAAGGTGGTGTGTGACCTGATTGAGAGTAAGACGCCACCAGGAATCATGGCCAATCTAGACGACGTGTGCGCCACCATGCACGCCGTGTCGGGAGGTGCAGACCAGACGCTACTACAGGTACGTGAAATATACGTTTAATAGACATCTAGTGTACTGTGGAACTCGTATAGGCGGCAGCTAGGATGATAACCACGAGAAGCAATGATAAAAGCTGGTAGAAGCCTGATATGCCACAGAACCCAAGCAACAAAATATTAAATGGTGGACACACTTGGTTTCGGTAACATCACTACTAGTATATAGAAAAGTAAGTTATAGTACAGTAGCCTGCAGTGAACTAATCCTACCTAACTAGAATATATGGTAGCGTATGGTTTTACGATAATAGTCGATCATGATCTTTATTAATAGTAGTGCCTAGAATTCACATACACGTTAACCTCATGAATACAATGCTTGCAATCTCCTTTCTCTCAGAAACTCCAAGGCGCAGTTGGCACCCATCAACATTACCAAGGATCTAACATCGGATTTGTCATACATCATTATGCAGGAAAGGTAGGGTATCCTTAATAGATAATGAGAATAGTATTATATATTCATGGGGATGGGGAAATTATACACGTACATATAAAATAGCTTTATTCGTTTCAGTAGTTTTAACTAAATTCTCCTTAATTGATTCTCGGCGTGCCGTTGAAACATAATAATATGTCTGTTCACTGCAATATAATACAGATTAGAACGTTTACGTCCAACTGTTTGCTCTAACATTTCCCCCCGAGACCCATGAATAACCCTCGCATTTACAGGTTGCATATGATGCCAACGGATTCTGTGAGCGGAACAGAGATGTACTCTTCACGGATCTTATCGAACTCATGCAGTCCAGCTCCAAGTTAGAACTCTTTAATAATTTACTCAGACCTTACATACTAGTGTAGTCTAATAGAAATAATTTGTGGCGTTACTAATTCCTGTTTTCATTATTGTAACCTATTAAAATCGTGGATGTGATTCTTAAATAGAATTAAGTGCAGCTTAAAGATCTACACAGCCCAGCAGCCATTAAGGCCCATATGATAATATACTCTATAAGCTGCCAATCTTAAGCAGTTTGCTGGCATATCACATGGGGGAGATGATTTATAGTAGTCGCTTGAGTTAAATTAGAATAAATCTACTTTCAGCCCCTTCGTCCGCACATTGTTCCCAGACCAAGTCAGCAGAGCAGCCAAAACCCGTCCCACCACCGCCAGCAGCAAAATCAAGGTAGGCAATGATGATTGATATCAGTTCATACATGTACCTTCCTTATCGACAATTCAACGTCCTCATGTGCACTGATCTTTCTGATGTCATAGGTTATTATTGAGACATGCAACATATAGAATTAATCCTCCCAGAAGCGACTCCAACAAACATGTCCCCAAACTCAGGAAAATCCTTTAACCTGATCTGGGGTCCTAATCTTTGTGGATTTAATACTGTAGTATACTCATTAAAAACCCTCGTATAACCAGCGCCCTATATGGGCATGTTTGGTATCAAATTAAAGCTGAGTTTGATCCGCTATCAATGGGTATGAAATTCTATGAAACATGGTTCACCCATTTTTACCTTCCATTAACAACTTCATGTTTTACCTTTAACAGACGCAGGCTAACCAGTTGGTGGAGGCACTGATGAAGTGTACTCCTCACTACATCCGCTGCATCAAACCCAACGAGACCAAGCGCTCACGGGACTGGGAGGAGAGTCGCGTCAAACATCAGGTTGAGTATCTCGGGTTGAAAGAGAACATCCGGGTGCGACGTGCAGGGTTCGCTTACAGAAGACCTTTCGATAAATTCTTGAGACGGTGAGTGGGCCTGTTTGTTACAATGATCATTGAACACAATACAGTTTAATATAGTTACACTTAGTATTCAATTTGATCAGCCAATGCTTTGTCAACCTTTTGTTTATGTCCTGACAGGGTAACTTAAGGAGCTATTCGAGTATGACGTCATCAATAAGAAGTATGGGGTGCCTGGAGAATGATGACACGGCTATGTTGTTCCTATACTATACTATTGTCCGAAAAGGGAAAAGGATGACACTGGGAGGTGGGGGTCTTGAAAAATGCCTGAAAAGTGATAACGTCATACTTAAATGGCCCCTTAATGTTGGTAGCATCATACATATAACATGTAGCCACTCTAGATGTGAGAATTAAAACTGTATAAAGTGTCTTGTTTCCCTGTATGCAGGTATGCCATCTTGACGCCGCAGACCTGGCCGCGGTGGCAGGGTGAGATCCGCTCAGGGATTATTCATCTGCTGAACTTTGTCAACATGGACAACGACCAGTACCAACTGGGGCGCACCAAGGTGTTCATCAAGAACCCAGAATCAGTAAGTGATACTCTTTGTTAAAATGGTAGGGAGTGACCATCTGTGCCCCCCTACCCTCTTAAAGGGTCCACATTTTTCGGCCCAAAGTAACAAGAGATGATGACAATTTTCGGGTTCTCCATTCGAACTAACTTAACTGTTAATATCACATCAATTTGCGTTTAAGTCAAGGTGAATTTTGTTGTAACAGCCCGATCCCCATTTCAGCTCTTCCTGCTTGAAGAAATGAGAGAGCGGAAATATGACCAGTATGCCCGAGTCATCCAGAAGGCCTTCCGCCGACACAACGCCACCAAACACTACACACGGCTCAGGCAAGAAGGTAAGGAGGCTAAATGTGGTGACTTCATAAACACAATACTCCTCTTCCCATGTCAGTATAAAGGAATTTATAAATTTTCCAAAATAATAATTTATCCGAAAGGTGAAATAACTTTGAATAGTGTCACATCTTTCATTCACAAACCATTCTTTTAAAACCAATCGCCACTTTTCATATTGCTTGTAGCGTCAGATCTCCTGTTCCAAAAGAAGGAGCGGCGGAGGTTCAGCATCAACCGCAACTTTGTCGGTGACTACCTTGGGTTTGAACAGAAACCAGTGTTGCAGGCCATCGTAGAACGCAGGGAGCGCATCGAGTTTGCAGACACCATCACCAAGTACGACCGCAGATTCAAGGTGTGTATCTGACGCATAGTCTTGGTTCAAAGTGTAATGTTTTCCCTTTGTGAATTCACGTATGGGCAAGTCTCGTCCCCGGAATACTTTAGTTTGAAATGTAGATTTTAATCACAATGGAAGTAATCAATATCTAGGCATTTGAATGTTAATTCTTGTGGGTTCCTGGGCAGAAAATAACTTCACTGATACTGGTCTCTGTTCAATATTTTAGTCTGCAAAGCGGGATCTTCTTCTGTCTGCTAAGAACATCTACCTCATCGGCAGGGAAAAGGTAAGACTCCACTTCTTATATTATATTACCGATATGTGTTATTAGCACAATCAACATTAGATCATTCTTTGAATAGAAACAAACATGTGTAACCAACCATCGAAATCCTACAGCAGAAACTGAAGATGCTGTCTACTTTGAAACTACCAAACACCTGGATTTTGCGCGACAAGAAAATGTTGGTCTCGGATCATGTAGCTATGTCTTCTCTAGAAAGAAGTTGCTGGCGCAGTGGAGTAAATTAAAATTACTGTGAAGAGTGTGACTTTGTGTCTGTTAACTTCACTTAGGCTACGAGTTCTATCCAAACCGACCAAATACATATAGTTGTCACTTTCGTCCTAAATGTCTAAATGAACACCATACATTTTCGTCTTAAATGTCTAAAAGAACACTTCAGTCTAGCTTTTTATTGACTCTAGGTGAAGAAGGGCCCCCAGAAGGGGACACAGCAGGAGGTCGTCAAGCGGAAAATACCCATAGAAACCATCACACACGTCAGTCTAAGGTAGGTTCCAACACCGATAGTATTGGTCATACCTTAGGGTTTATCAGCATAGTGTATATCAACTGGTTATTGGCCAGCAGCACCAAAGCTACCCACACGAAGACAAACTTATATTAATAAGATTTGATTTTGAAGTGGTATACAAGGCTAGCAGAAACAGTTTAGACTAAAGCTATATTATGAAACTATATTCTATATATTTTGCAACTACAATTAAATGTCGATGGTTAATGATTGGCAATCTAGGGTTTATCAATTGACTTACCCAGTTGTCATATCATTTAGTGTTGCAATACAGTAATAATGAAGTATAACGTTATCTGTGTCTAACCTCTTTCTTGTCAACAGCACGTTCCAGGACGACATGTTCGTAATCCACGTCAAAGAGGACTACGCCAGCTTAATAGAATCTGTCTTTAAGACAGAATTCTTGACAACATTATCAAAACGCTACAAAGAAAAGGTTCAAAAGCCACTGCGTCTAGAGTTTGGACCAAGGTATGTGAATAAACCCCCTATAGTGTTAGATTCGGGTTCTATTTATAAATTCAATCATCTGCCTGTCCTTTAGCTTCTGACTATTTTGGGATTAATTTCACATAATTCAAATGCAGGATATCCTATGTATATAAATCATTGCCACAGTTATATGTCTGCTTTTTAAACAACCTAGATTCGACCGAGATTCTAGAGAAAGATCAGCTAGAGTGAGCAATGCTGTTACAGTGTATTTCTCATGTCTGTTAAATTTCAAGTTAAATTTTCATTTTACGTTTGTTGTTAACCTCTTGATAGAGATTAATATGTTCTGCTCGGGACAAGAAAAAAAAGACGTTTTGCCAAGGTGCTCTAACATTATGTAACAGCACCTGACTTGCAAGTGTATTCCCATCCGACTAAAAAAAACACACGGAATAAGCCGTTTTTCAAACCAAACTGTTACATTTGCAGTATGGAGTTCAAGGTAAAGAAGGAGGGATGGGGCGGTGGAGGGACTCGTGTCGTGAAGTTCCAGCATGGGCAGAGTGACCAGATGATCATCAAACCTGGCGGCAAAGGTGCCACTGTCACCATCGGCCCTGGACTCTCCAAGGACTCACGTGAGTTACAAATATCAGAAATTAACAATGAAATTAATCTAAAGTGTCATTTCATGTTTGGCTGTCGATTGTTTGAGTATTCTAGTTAATGGCAAAGGTATCTTTGAATTGTACTGATGGTAATCTGAAGACACAAATCGCACCCTACCAGGTTTAACAGTTACATTTATAAGGGGAAGATTCATTCACACAACTTGATTACTCACATAACATATGGGCTTTTCAGGACCCGGTAAATTTGAGATGCCAACCCACAATCAGCGTAACATCATGAACAACAACCACGGCCACAACAGACAACAACAACATGGGGGTTCAAGACCTCCGGCGAGACGGGCACCACCCCCACCCAGTACCAACCCACCCGTACAGAGTAAGTATCCTACAACATTCCTCATCAAGCTACTCTTGGGATGATTTGGCTATCCAAGGTATAAATTTTAAATTTAAGAAAAAAATTAAGTGTGGGAACCAGTAAGAGAAGACTAGTTTCACTTACTTGCCTGGGGATCCTGCGATATTTTGGAACAGAAATTCAGGAGTGCTTAGTGTACCAAATGGATCATTATTATAAGGCTTGGAATTTTCAAAATATTCACAAGGATTTTGTTATTACAAGTAACATGTGCCCCCCTTTGCTGTTACAGAGAGTGGTAATAAGATGTTGCGAGGTAACAGTCGCGACAAGGCACCCAATATACCAGCGCAGGGGGCGCCCAAGGGCCGGCACCAGCCACACAACGGTAACGTCCAGAACGCAGACTTCATGCGCACTCCAGATGCTGGCATGGCAGGGTGAGTAAAACAAAGCAGCAAAATGAATCATTTTTATGGGAAGGAGGAGAGAATAAATCAATAGTGGACAAGAAATCCACGGTATGATTAAGGAGAAAAAAATAACTATCGTATATATGCCATTCATACGAAGATAAATAAGTATGTGAAGATATGAAAGGACCTTTCGGTTCACCAAAGCATTTCCAAAGTTCAAGTTTAATAGTGTTCTCACATTTGCGTTGGCTAATTTCGGCCAGTAAAATAACACTTAAATCATCACGTCTCTGTTATGCCCGGGTTCTGGTTCAGCACTACCTTGTAGTTATTTAGTCAGCGGTGTGGTATTTAGTACTTATATTCGCTTAAATCTTACACCAATATACATCGCCATCACGAGGAAGCTTGAATTAATTTAAGTTAGCTGTTTATTCACGATACTACAATACCTGGTACTTTAGTTTGACATATTAAAATCAATGTGATTAATCTATATAGAAAATGAAATTTAAAGGATAATGATGTGATTAATCTACAGCTTGGTGTGTGGTTTTAGACCATTCTCATGTGTATGATTCTGTTTTTATATCACTTAGATATTTTCAGAATGAAATTATTCCCCGCGGAGCATAGAATACTTTTATATGAAATGATATTTCTAATAGTATCTCCTACACGCATCTAGTAAAATCAAATCATTTGAGAAAATCATAAGTGCTCCTTTAACATGATTACTAGCAATAACCAAAGTATTAGGTGGTGCAGATAATGATCTGAAAGTCCTTGACGAGTAATTGTTAGCTCCAATAGCCAGCAGAAAATTGTACAACGCCCCGTTTTCTTGAAATAGCTCCAATATTCATGTCAATCCCCGTATACCCCTTCCTAAGCCAAATGAATATTGATGTTGACTATTCTGTGAATGCAGAATGAATGTGACTGATTGTGACATTAATATCCCAACCTTCAACATTCTCCGTCTCTCTCTCTTTCTAGCCAAGCGCAGCAAGAGTGAGCTTCTTTCCTTCCTGCCGTATCTGAACTTTTGCATGACTTTTGAGTTTCTTCGATCTTGACCCTTTCCTGTATATTGCTGGTGTGTCTGAGAGACGCTGGGTAGACGCTCCTGAGACGCTCCTCTGGGAGGGTGGTAGGGTGGTAGCAGAGAGCTGGATTTTGGGTGTGGTGTGTCTGTGAACTTGAGTAGAGAATAGATCTATTGGGATAATGTTATTGAAAGGGATCGGTTTATTAGATCGCTTGCTATTTTTTTCCCGGCACAATTAGCAGTACTTTTTTTTCTAATCAGATTAGTTTGGCACCAATGACTGACAGAGTAGTTAAAGTCCCATGGCTCTCCTACAGAACTTGATACTGTTTGGGAGATTTTATAGTTAGGCCTACTTATGAGATATACGCACAAATTATTACATTGTAAGCAGTATTGCCATCAACACCATTGGTGGTTAATATAACGCAAGTAACTGATCTATAGGTTAAAGAAGGGACTTCAATGGTTGTCATTAACAGTTTGCTTTAAGGAAAAAATATATAATTTCTACTAACACAATGCGCACTATAGTTGTTCCCTTTATCTCGAGCACTAACATCTCTATGCTCCCATTACTCCGCGCACAGCTATTCTGTCCATGCATGCTTTCAGAACATACCGAGTGAATATTGTAAGATACATATATAAAAACCACTGAGTGAAATTAATAACAGACTGTAATTTTCAACTATCATCTGTGTGTGTTTTTATGTGTTATTGGGTTCTCTGCTATAAATCGTATACTTTGATTTCCCTTTCGGATGATTACTTTACTGATTTGATTTCCCATTTGTGTATTATTGACCCAGGGTAACCTGGGTCTCTGTGAGACGGTTTTCCAGCCAAAAATGCAGATTGGTCAGCTGAGTTTAAAAGGCTCTGCTGCCTTCCTTATCTCATATATCTGATTTAAATAAAGACATGGCGATAGATTGGAACAAAGTGTATCTCCCCCTTATATTTATTTTGTAAAGAAAATAATATTTGTAGCAGAAAAACGCTCTTGAAAAAAAGTCAAAAATACCCCTGAAATCAAGTCTGTGTGAACTAATGCTGAAGATAGGCCAGTGACCTTGAATCCTGACTTTAAAAGAGTCACGTTCACACAGACACCCATAGAGCTCAATGCTAAATAGGAGGTGAGACGTTTTTATGAGACGATTTTGGTATCATTTCAACCCTAAAGAAAGGTCAGTGGGGACCAGGTGATCTGTAAAGGCCAAATTAGCTGTATAGACATGCATTGCTTAGGACAACTAAAGTGTGTGATGGAGGTCCATGATGGAGGTCTGTGATGGAGGTCCGTGATGGAGGTCCGTGATGGAGGTCCATGATGGAGGTCTACCAACTAGTAGGATTATATTAGTTGTTATTAGAGCCCTGGGTCACATGTGATGTCGATCACACAATTAATCTTTTTTAGGGTATACTATATTTGTTCTTTAATGTCCATTCTGTGTGGTTCATGTTTTCTCGCCACTTCTGCTTCTACTTTGATCAACATATTTTATTTTACGGTATATTGCTTAATATCTACAGATATCAGATTCATGTTAACAAAAAGAAATTCGACTATTTTCATGTAGACAATTAACCAAAATAAAGAAGGTTATAATTACAAACCCCCTTCATTAATACATTGTATCAAACTCAACATTATTAGAAACATGAGCTTCTAAAAGAATAAGACGCAGCATGAATTAAAATAACTAAAACAAATTCATTAGTGTTGAGCAGCTAAATGTATGCTTACTGGTTGACTTGTAGACTTCAGAGGCGGAGTACACATGAAAAGAATCGCCCGGCGCCTGGCGATGGTCGCCCCAAACCGCGTCGCGAACTGCCGCCCAAACCCAAGCTACCCCGGGCCCGCTGCTTGTACGCATACGACGCCCAAGACACAGACGAACTCAGCTTTAACGAAGCAGACATCATCGAGGTCATCAGAGAGGGTAAGTACAATGTTGTTGTGTTTTAAAAATGATCCAGGTGTGACTGGTGTAACATGTGCCATGTGTTGATACGGCAGAACTGTGTATTGGGAAATCGAAGTTATTCCTCTCATACATATACCGGTGCTAATATTCAAAGTTTGCTGCAAGGTTCCTAGACACTTAAACTGCCCATTACCAATGCAAGTACATGTAGTATGTAGCTGCAACCCCAATACATTTAGGTAGTAATAATACACATTTTACATCCTTCTCTGACAGATCCTGCTGGCTGGTGGTTAGGACGATTACGCGGACGTGAGGGTCTCTTCCCGTGCAACTATATCGAGAAAATAGTATAAAACT
Source organism: Harmothoe impar (assembly GCA_947462335.1). NCBI lineage: Eukaryota > Metazoa > Annelida > Polychaeta > Phyllodocida > Polynoidae > Harmothoe > Harmothoe impar. The sequence continues at coordinate 51,746,046 of OX381709.1, read as the reverse complement.
GTCTCTGGGTAGATCTAGCCGCAGAATAGGCTAAAGGTAGGCTGGTGCATAGAGGAACAAGAGAGTCCGGCCAAATTGAACGCAGCGCAAGACCCGCAGGCACCTACTCTACACCAGCCGACCGCCGACTTACATTGTCTACTTCCCATGGTCCCAGTTCTCAGAAAACGCTGTGACATGATGCTGCCATTCCACAACTTGTATTTATTACTTAAGATGTAGGGTGCCTGACATTTTGTAGCAGGCCGCTGGCAGGGGAGACCGGTAGCTGCCAGCGATAGGTAAGGTTATTCAGGTGCTTCGCCATAATTTACAAAGGTAGGCGCTAGAAAACTTTTATATATGTTAAAACAGAGGAAAGACTAATGAAAAGTGTTTAACACATCCAGTGCATCTACAGAGATCTTTTTCTCAAATCCCAGCATATATTTGTGCTGTTTTATATGATGAAAGCCATTGGTTGGGACATCAGAATTTTCAGAAAGAATATATACTGTCGGCATGTATATCCGAAAGATTTCACGGTTCGACAAGAGACATCAGTATATCACTATTTTATATTGCAAATGTAAAAATACAGATACCGTCACTTGTTAGTCTTTTAGAGGTCAACCATAATTTTTAGAGACCTTTTTAAGTTATTATAAACAGCACATATTGTATATATATAGGTTTAATTATCCAAACAACTGTTAAATGCGGTGTATATACAGTAAATGACTTCTCAGTGGTACGTTCTGCCAGTTAGATTTTCAGATGTAGGGTGTGAGAAATCATTGACTGTAAACTAGTCCTCATAATGTTCAGATCAAGTGTGGTTGTCTTATTAACTACTACAGAGCTTTTTCATGTGGGGGAAATCCTGATATGTTAAAGTTGAATGTTTCGATCAGAGGATAATGTTGTCAAGGCTACCTACATTCAGCATCTGTATCTTTAAATTGGCGTATAAAGTATTTAGGTGTGACGATTTGTTTCTACAACCAGCTGGTTGACGATTTGTTGAAGGTTTGTCGTGGTAGTGTTTACCGAGACTCATACGAAGGACTGTGTGTAGGATTGTGAGGTTTTTGAGTGTTGTGAAAGAACGGTACAGATTTAGAATAATTCATGAATTTAACCAACATATTCATAATCCTCTTTGAAATCCGAGGGTTACTGTATGTAGATGTCAGTTGGATGCCTACATCTGTATTGGTCAATCTTTTGCTGTAAAATGACGATATTATGTGTTGGATTTTAAACTAGCGATATCTTTTATTTTTTCAATGAAACCCTGCCAGGTATCCCCCAATGCAATTTTATAACAAAATATTTCACACAATTTCATTTAGAGTAATAATAGGATAACCCATGACTTGTTGTTTCATATGTAGCAAGTTACTATTAGAATAGTCACCCTGTACATATATCCTTATTGTGCTGTACTGTAAATGATGTATATATCGGTAAATGAATTACGCACCCCGCTAACACTCCCTCTTTCCTCGCTTTTGAGGTTCCCGCCTAGCTAGAGAAGTGTGCCTGCCGGCCAGGCTATTCCTACCATAATGAAACGGATTGCTGAAATATTGTTTTTCTATATGTATCCCAACAAGCTATTTAAAAAAGGCTTCACTCATATAATAAGGTATCGATGCTTATTAAGGAGAGAGATGGAAAGGGAGAGCGGCATTGTGGCAAAATTAGGACAATTAGTATGATTATATTAATGTACGCATTTAATGGAGCATAGTCTCGTATAGTCACAGTATCTTGAGAAACTAGCTAAGTAAAATAAGATCAAGACTGTTATTATGAAGGGCCTAGAATGAGGTGGTTAAAAAGGATCCCAAGTTAGGCTTCCACCAGCTCCTCCATGTACCATAGGAACCACTTACTACATGCATAAAGCAACCGCCATATTAGTATAATAATTATAACATAGGTTTATGCCCACTGTCATAGCACTAAGAGAAATAGAGACTGTAATTGCGGATAGATATCTATGTGCATGTAACTAAGTAAATAACTATGAGCACATGACTATGTGTGTCCTAAGTAGACAAAGTTACATTCCTAAATTTTACTCTAAATGTTGATTTTAAGGCGATACAGTGGTACATACGAGTGAATCAGATATAACCAATAAATTAACCGGTAATGATTTAATTGATCAACAATGACATTTCCCGAGGTTAAGGCTCATATACCATATTAAGCAATAGGGTACGCACGTTGGGATTCCTACAGCTATCTTGTCTCTCCGCTGTTATCTTTGACTTGTCTGACGAGTACATGGCTTCCGTTAGTACAAAGAAGGCTCACTGATGTGAAATTTTGTTAACGATGTAGTCAATTTGTTAGCCATGTCTACGCAGTGAACAGGCACACCCATATCGTTGTTAACCAATGGTTACTTTGTAACCCATCATTACTCCCGCCGTATACACAAGTAGCACGTTTTAAAAGTTTCTCTTCCACTATGTTAACGACAGCTTGGTGCCACAATCCCTGGAGGTTGTTTCACCATAAATAACAATGTGGGGACCTCGGCATTTGTGGAGGTACACACATTTCAGTCAGTTGCAGTAAAACAGCCTCCAGGTTTGGATTCATACATTAGCAGAGTGTTGCCCATCCACTTGGGAGCTGTCACCCAAAACCAATATCCTATAGTGTACTATAATACCATGCACAAGATGGGTCACAAACCCTCAAATTTAAAAAAAAGTAAAAGGGGAAATATCCTGATTTAAATAAAAGAAAAACAGGCTGTATTCAGTCTGAACAGGTATCCCAGTGGTCAACGCTGTCGCTTCCTGTTTGTTGGTTGTTGTTGGTAGGATTGTGAAATTACCAAGCAGTGAGAAATAGCAATATACGACATGTGATAATAGTTTACAAGCTGCACGAGGTTGCTCAGGCTAATAGGGCTTTTCTATATTGTTACATCATTTTGAAGCCTCAATATTCAAAACCCCTTCATCTCTGTTTTCAGGGATCGTCCGAAGCGTTTATGTACTGTCCGTGTTTTAATTTAAGCAAATTATCTTTGTTGAAACTATAGAAAATGTGCCGTATAATTGGGAACATTCCCCCAATAAGTCCTATTATTGTCAATATTCTAGCTTGAAAAGTTTGCAAATATTGCAAAGATCATATCCATGTTGAATAGTTGGCTGTACATGTACATAAACCAGTAACTTAGGTGGTAAAGATCTCCAATATTGGGAAGGCTCTGTTGCTCTCGGGTTGTATAAAAGGCGTAACCGCCTAATGTAGTGTCGTCTGACTATGTGGTTATTCGTTTATATCAAGGTCTTTCACACGTACGACAGGAATGCGATAGGTTTTATCTATTCCGTTGATGCTTACAACACAGATCTGTTGAATTTTAACTTGACACAAACATAATCATGATAAGTTAATTCAATTATAATAGCAGTAGGCGAAGGAAGGGAACAACTTATTAATGACATTCCACCAAGGCTTGAACAATTCCTTACAACTTCAACATTCATTTATGTCACACAGTGGATCTTTGCAGTGAAAGATATAGGGACAGTCGCATGAATTTAGTTGTTTTCGGTCTGAATTATTTAGCATTGAAAAGGGGTTAGCCCTGTCTTATTATATTTTGAACTGAGGTCAATATCAATTGTTCAATATGCAGATTAGTTTTGTGAAGATGTTTGCCTGAATAAACTTTCAAAGATATTCATAATTGAACATTAGAACCAAAGATCCGGTCGCTCAAGCACTGTTGACATGATGAGCCGAGCTACTGTGATTTGCTTTATTGTAGGCAACAAAAGAGGGATATACAGGGAACACAAATATTGGATTCATGTTCATTGTTGCTTTTATCAGAGGATTGTGTTGTCTTATATTAAAACAATGCATGAAGACTTTTCACAAAAATTCAAATATGGAAAAGAAATAGTAAACTATATGTAAGAAAATGTTATTTTCAAATATAGAAAAGGAATTGTTAGAAAATAGTATCTGAAGGTGTATTGTCAAAGTTGTTCATCTGTAGCCAAATATGTATTTCTGATTTACTACCAGTTTTATATGAAATAGTTGCACGCTCTCCGAATCATTCATTATGTGCTAGATATATTTTAAGTTCAATCTCTTTTATTCTTTTAGTGTAGGACATATTATTTGCCTCAATTCACTCCGTTTATACACAATTCTTTTATTTTACACTTAATGTGTTCTGTAAATAAGCGAGATGTATTTTGATTTTACAACCCCAATAATTCTTTTGACACATGTGGATATTTCCCAGGAATATGTCCAAAAGGAATGTGTACGAGTCAATATAAGACTGAACTCCCAAGTCAATAAAAGACATGAAAACATATCCTAATTTGTCATTATTCTTTCAGTATGTAGGTGGAGTAATGGATGTTTAACGCCATTTCGACAACTAAGGTCATATTCATGGCGAGTTCAGTATGTAGGCTTTCATATATTGGAAAAAAATCAATAAAATTGGAAAATCACCATTTTTTTTCAATTTCCCTACTTTGAAGGACTCTGTAGACCTTAATAACGGGAATATCCATAAAATGAGACACAGTTTCCTAGAAAATCATGTCTAGATTACATTACATCCATCAGAACTGTTAATAATGATGAAATTCCATCCCATTGGACTGTCCAAAGAAAAAGAACCTAAAAAAGAACGTTTTTGTTCCATTCATATTCCATCCCTAGCAACCGTCATTTTAATCCAAGGAATTTGAAAGGGGCATGATACACGGTCATTATGGTGTATAATAAGTGATGCTCAGATAAAAAGTCATAAAATTATAGAGGATTAAAGTTGTGTTTTTTGCCTGTAAAGAGGAGGGTATTCCCTATCCTTAAGACAGTAGACTACTTGGTATTAATGGAAATGCAGCGTCTTGAAACGAGGTATATGTATTGGTTTTGGAAGTGTTTTGACCTCCCACCCCCCACCCCCACCCCCCCCCCCCCCCCCCTCTGCAGAAAATACTAAAGGCTAAATAGAACATTTAATTTGCTATGTTTTGAATGATCATAACTATCCGTAGTGGTATAAATGGGCAGAATTGATGAGGCAAGTCCAATATAGATCTTTATAACATTTTTAATCAGAACTTTTAATAATCAAATTGAATAACAGTACGCTATGAATCCATCTATCTTCATGCTTTAGTATCAATCTATCTTCACAAACAAAACTAACTGGTGAAGGACTAGAATAGCAATTTCCTCTAGTTGAATATATATATTCTTTTACATCATTTGACTTGAACCATAACAAGACAGTGATTAAAAGTCAGAGCTATCATCACTATCCTTGGCTCTCTGTCTGAACTACTTGACTAGGTTTCTGTGCCATTTTAAACATCACTATTACTTTGTGACTAGTCTTACTCAAGTATGATATGGTATAGCAGAGTATGATATCACTGCAGTGGTGCCAGGTATAAACAGCCGGTGTCATCACAAATCGAAGCCACCTTTTATGTAACAGCGAGCGGTGTTCAGTGTCACAGACTGTTTCTAAACCATATCGGCCTACTGGTTTTTGCACTGGTTTGTGTCGTAGTTGTCAGCAGCCTCACCGTAGATGACAGACAGGGCAGCATCGGCCTCATCATCCCATGGTTTAATGCCCTGACACGCCAACTCTTCTATCATATCTGGGGTGTACCCGAGGAACCCACCATCGGTGTCAGGATCATAGTTTTCTTGAACACCCCCTGGGCCAAAGCGCCACGCATAGGTTCGCAGGGTCTTCTCAATCTCCGCCTTGTGTCCGTCTATCTTCTTCTGCAGCGCTCTCCCCCTCATAGTGTTTATTTTACTTATTTTAGCTAACCTGGAATAAAAGACAGACTATTAGTCAGTACCGTGCAGATGATAGACTACTACCGGTAGCTATGGCCTTGGCCAAGGCAAGCACAACACAGGATGCACAAAGGGGGTCTGGGCCTTGCACCATTTTCTTAATGGTTGAGTAGTTAAACGGCCGGTAGGGCCTTCTAGGTAAACCAGACTCAGACGTTTAAAGTTTTTCATTCGTTTTAGAGAGGTGTTAAGAACACTGCTTGTCCAAAACAGTAGTGATCGGATGTTTGGACGATAATATCGATTGCCTCCATGGGGAGAGGTACTCCTCTTAAAAGTTATCTTCTATTTAGTAAGTGATCATTATTCAACTACATTTTGTGAATCGCGTGCACGCAAAATTGTTACCCTCTTCTTTTTGAGGATTTAGATCCCCCCCCCCTCTTAAAATCATAGTAAAATGTGTGACCCCACCCAAACAAAGGTATACAGATGTGTCTTGAAGTTACTAAGGAGGGTCCTGAAACCAGGCCTGTGTTTGGGTCTGAAGTCAGGGTAAGGTCATCAATACACCCAGTAGTTTCTGTAATTGTCTGACCAAGGTTTTAGCCATAAATAAGCTTCACTTACAAGCGCTCAGGCGGCTTTTCGCCAAATATATCGAAGTCCTCTTCCTCACAGGTAGAATTCAGCAAGATCAGAAACAAGCGGTTCCACATGTCACGGTCTTTCAGCTCTCCAAGGTCTTTTTCTGTAAGTGAAGTTCATTCAAGTACTGAGGTCTGCAATGGTTGAGATTTAACGTGTGATTTACATCACAAATGACTCAAGGTCAGAGTGATTTATTGATTGAAAGATTCATTGTGTAACTTATTTCAGTAACAATGAAGTATTTCTCAACTTTGAGAGCAGAAGTGGTAATCGTTGTTCATAACTACCCTAAAGTCATGTGTCGTACTAGTCTGTAATGACATTTCAAGCGATCTGGTGGGTGAGGGTGAGGGTGTGGGTGTGGGTGAGCAAGTGGGGGTCAGAGCGGGGTGTGTGTGGATGTGGAAAAGGATTTTTTAGAATTAAAAAATATCGTTCGTCCACAGATAGTACCGGTACTAGATATCGTAAAAGCATCTGACAAAAATTGCCTCACTGCCTTAATTATGACTGCTCCCATAGACTCACCATATGAATTGTGAATAGACGAAACGTCCATGTTAGTACTGTGTAGCTAAATTGTCCATACTGTTTTTTTTGGGTCATACTTGGAGGGGTTAATTTTAGACATTTTTTAGGCTACTTTTGAATGTTTTTCTAGAGCCAGCATTTATACATAATTGAGATGGATACTTCAACCTATTTTGAAGACCTTTGGGAACCTAAATCTTTTTAGTTCATGCAGAAAAAGATTGAAAAGAATGGTCTAAAAAAATCGAGCGTGTGATCCTAATCACAAAAGACTCAGGGTGGTTGCCTGTAGTGTGCATGAGAAGTGTGTGGGCATAGTGTGCATGTGGAATGTGCACGTGTAGTGTACATGTGTAGTGTGCATGCATAGTGTACAGGTGTAGTGTGCATGCATAGTGTGCATGTGTAGTGTACATGTGTAGGATGCATGTGTAGTGTGCATTGTGTAGTGTGCATGCATACCCCTACCCCTGCCCCTACCCCTGTACACCACCACACACAGACCCTACTATACACAAGCTTTGTCCACATATCTGTTCCTAAGCCATTCTGGTCTGATGAAAAACGTCTCACCCAGCTAAAATCTGTGGTAAAAGCTGTGGCAGAAGCTGTGGTGATAGCTGTGGCAGACGCTGTAGCTAAAGCTGGGGCAGAATGTTTGTTTTACATTTCCCCTTTGCCATGGATACCCGGTCTCAACCTGGTCTGACTCACACACTTCTCTTGTATCCTGGCTGCACCGTTTCGGATAGCATACCCGAATTGTGCGTCACAAGTATAACATATCAGGAGCTGACAACACACTACCTCCAGGCCTGCACCCCACAACCTATAGGTCGCATGACGCAGGTACCCTGAGAAAGTCACACCGAGTGAGGCTAGCAGCGCAAAAAAAGGGTATACTCAGAAAAAATGTGTGCATTGACTTTTTTTTGGGGGGGGGGTTCTTGAGCCCTTATTCACATTATTATATTAGCCTAAGCATCCTATATGCTTATTAAGGTCTTAACATGGCAAAAAAGAAATTTGATATGGTGACATGAATTCTTTTTTTTTAATCAACAGGGGGCATGAGGACCCCCTCCCATCAAGTGCCCCCCTCCCCAACTGACATGTTCAATATCACGCACAATACAAAATTACCATGCATCAACCATTCCCAAAGTAACCCCCAGTCAATTACCCTAAGGTTAGAGCTGTCAGAATGTCTGAAAAAAAACGTCTCACCCCTGTAGTGTCACTGTAGATAACCCTCTCCCATAGAGATAGCACTGAGCCCGTTCAATATGTAAATGTTCAATGTTAAGGGTTATCTACGGTCTGCCATAGGGCTCTATGCTGTAGCAAATTACCACCATTTTAGACACAAAATAAAATCATGTTTTTTTGGGGGGTAGCATTGGAAAATGGATTAAAGCGCGACTACATAGGAAGGACAATATTGTAACGGATCTAGTGACACAAAATTGAGAGAAAAAGCTCCAATTTTGAAGGAATGAGAGCAGTTTTAAATTTTAGGCTGAGAAGACCACTGCTACCCGTCGCACAAGACTCAGGGTAACCCTGAGTCAATAAGTTCTTGAGCGTCTGAGTTACCTGGCGTTTATGTCTCAGGGTGGGAACCCTGGGTCAATAACAGTAAATCAGGAAAATCTCGGAATTTCTACTCATGGCCAATTTGTCTTCATTCGCTAGAAAACTAAATGGATGAATCACTATGCCGGTATATCTTTTGATCAATCCCTGGGACTTGTCTGGAAGTGTCCATTATGAGATGTACAGCGGCTTATTTGCAGATAGTGGGTCTGTAACAAATACCACAATTGACCAAAAAAGTCTCTATTTCTCAGACTCAGCCAAGCCTTGTGTCAACTTACACGACCCACTAAAATGTCAAACAGATTACTTACCTACAAATGGCTGCACGATAGCCTCAATGAGCTTGGTGTGCGTCATCTGTTTTTTGGGCTTTTTCTTATTCTTAATCTTACTTTTGCAGTGATGCATCAAGTCGGTGATGTTGTCAAAGTCCTGGAACATGAACAATATCATGATGGCCCTAATATCATTCGGGGTTCCCACAAAGAATTCAGATTGAAATTCAATGATTTCCCAGGACCAAATATCGTGATATATGACCACGGATATGGCCAATATTATATATAAAAAATTCAAGAAATATATTCTACAGTCTAGTGAGACCCCTGCAACGTGACCAACTTCTAATTGAATATCATTAGCATTTCTGGGAAAAGGACTACTGCCCTCAAGAACGAATCATGACCCCATGAGATCACATACCTCTGTGCAGATCCTGCAGGAGATGTTGCGCTTGAACTCGTTGCTTTCCTTTTCAAAGCGCAGGTGTTTCGGGTTTAGTTTCAAAAACTCCTCGCGGTAGTGGTCACTTAATGCAGTCCTCAGGTCATGACTTGTGATTGTTTCCGAGCACCAACCTACAGGAGAGAGAAATTTACAAGTTTTCTTTTCTGCATTTTGTGTTTAGCTGTGTTTTGTTCTTACATGGGTGGTATATAGATTTTTCCTGAAGTGAATTGGCCAAATGAGCACAATTTTAGTCTCATTTTTTAACAAGTTGGTTATATAAACCTGAAGCAAATCAAATTAAAGTTGACCAGTTTACCATGATGTTGTTTTTACTCTTTTTATTGCAGTAGTGGATACAGTGGAACGGTATTAAAGAAGTCAGACCTATCCCAATAACAAGTCTAGAACCAACAGGTGTACTACTCAAGTTCATTAGTTGATTGATCAATTCGATTAATGTGACGTCCCAGTGCACATATTAAGTACCTTATTAGACTACCTCAAGTTTGTAATGAAGCCATCCACAAATAGCGGTAGTCTGCATCGCAGTTGGACAGTTATTTGAATGCTGCTTGCCCAATATAGCAGTGATCGCATCTATAGATGAACACATCTATGGGATGAGAGTTGGGTGAGGGAGAAAACAGCCACCAGGGCATGTCTCCTACTCTTTTTGAAGGATAGCAAGTGCTCTTTTATTTGCCTGGTCCTACAAACATGGACTAGTGCCAGACAAACCAGGGCCTTTGATATCTGATATGTATTTCAATGATTTAAAGACAACTTACCACATTTCACTTTGGTACTTTCGCTTTTGATTGAAGCAGTCGCACCTTTAGCATCATCCGACTCCTCCTAAAAATACACGGTACAAATTCAGACACTGCTTGTTCTATCATCTATCACGTGCCCTGTCATAGTTGGTTGGTTGTTGGGTTGCTTTACGCCCTAATTAACAGCTGAGGTCATTTCAAGGGCGGTGATGGTGATCGAATCTATGGATGACTGAAGGTAGAAAGCATGCCCCTACACATTTACCGAGGCAGTGGTTCTTTTACCTCCCACACTACATAGGCACAGTGTGAGATGGACAGGCCTTTGATATGCTGTATGTCTACCACAGCAGGGGGGAAGTTGCAGCTCAATTAGCAGGGCGCTGCTGAGTCTTGAACCCACGATCTTGTGTGTGCTAGACAAACGCTCTACCTCTAAGCCACGTCCCACCCCCATGCCCTGTCATATTTGGTATACAGAGAATGTACTGACAAATTGAAGTGATGGTGACATATAGGCCGAGCTACAAGCTACGAGCTGGCTTACTGACATAGTGCATAGTTATTTTATGCGGCGAACTACTGAATTTAGTGCTGCAGAATGACATAGAGACTCTGGAAGAGAGCTGTGACGCACTTGGCCTAACAATCAATGAAAACAAATCCAAATTCATGTGGTTTGCTACGAACAAAAAGTACCCACAATGTCCTGAAGTCCAGCCAAAGATCTCTGGGAGATCAATCCAGCAAGTAGAGAAATACACATACTTAGGAGCAATCATGGATAAGAATCTCACTTTCAAACAGCATGCAAGAAAGACCCTAAACACAGTCAATCTCATTAAATTCAAGTTATGGAAAATCAGGGACAATCTACCCCTGCATGCTGCAATAAGCATGTATAAACAAGCAATTTTGCCCAATTTCGACTAATGTTCCTTCTTGACGGATGGAACGTCTAAAAGTATAAGGAGACAAATACAAGCAGCACAAAACAGAATCCTGAGATGCATCCTCAAGGTGAAGATAGGTCAGGAGAGTACTGTAGACATACACCAATTGTGTGAAGCCACTATGCAGAGCAATAGGAGAAAAGAGCTGCTGGTATCACTTATATACAGAAAGCACAGGAAGAGTCCACCTCAGAAAGAAGCAAAGAGAACAAGGGTTGACCACAAACAAAATGTCTACCTACACAAACCTCGACTAACACTATATAAAAAAAGCCCCACCTACAGAGGAAAAAAAACTGTGGAACAAGCTGCCTCTCCACATACAAAATGCAGAAAGCAAGGAGAAATTTAAAGTGATGACAAAGAGGTGGTTCAACACTGATATGAAGGGTAAGAGGCTAGCTCTTCTGAACAAAAGAAGGAAGAAAAAGCCACCATAGGCCTATGGATTAGGGGTCGGGATGGATATGTGCAGACAGTCAACCCAGGAAAAATTTCAAGAAAGATGCGAGGGCAACAACTCAGAGAAATGACGAGGACAGAGATATCTTTATTTCTTTTTCATCTTTTTATTGAGTCACCTCTAATGTAAATTCATCTTTATGGTTAAGGATCAATTGATCTGTTTTACAGTCTGCCAAACTTTTAGCAGCCAAAAAGGTCACTCATATACAATCTCTAGGAGATTAACACTTCACATTAATCAGTATAAACAAACCATACCATCTTTCTCATACCATCTCTAGATGTACAAAAATCCTATATAATAAAGTCATTTTAAACATCTCTAGGAGGTGAATATCCTAAGATATAATCTAGGTGTCTAATAATAACTAAGCAGTCTCAGTTATATCATATATGAATTGTATGTACCGTAAATTCCCGCGTACTACCCGCGGGTTGTACGCGAACCAAACTCAGCTTTCATTTGATACCAGACATGCCTATACAGGGTGCGGGTTATACGAGGGTTTTTATCAGTATAGAACAGTACTAAAATATGAATTTTCAGATCCAAAAACGGGTTATAGCATTCTCCTGAGTTGGGGGTGCGGGTTAAACGCGAGATGCGGGTAGTACGCGGGAATTTACGGTAGCGGACCACCAAAACTTGGACCGGAAAATCACACTAATAAACTGGAGTGAGGTTCATTCTAAAAAAAAAAAAAAAAAAGAACTAATGGTCACAAGACTGTTCAAAAACACTCAAAACCAAATAGTATTGTGCATAGCCAGGGTTATTCATTGACGCCTTACATTTGTAGGCATGCAAATATTACTTTTGTAGGCATGCAGATAATGGGTTGATGTGACCAATTCTTGATGAATCTTATGATCTTTAAGACTCACCTCGTGACCTTGAGTAGGAAGCTTCGTCGCCAGATTCTCAATGTCAGAGCCAGAGCCCTTCTTAACGTCACTGCTGTTACATGGAGATCAATGTATTAGGGTTATGGGTGTGTGATTGGTTCTTTGGACGGTCAACATGCAAAATCTCCTCACAACTCTCAGATCCACGGGGGTAAAATGATTTGTCCCGCTCTCATGATATTAAAGGCATTACTTTTAGAATATTTGGGATGTCACCATTATCTGAGTGCTAGCCAACTTCCACAGAGTTCAACAAATTGTTAATTCAAGCCAATTCATTACGTTATATCACGTGATAATGTTAATTTTAACCCCTTTGCCACTGTTGCTAGTTACTCAATACAATTTAGCGCAATATATTGCGTTACAGGTTTGAAAGGGGTATATCATTACTGGATTCCTTCAAAGAGAAAAAAAATATTATTAAGATCAATTGTTACTACATTGTACATGTATTCTATACATAATTTTACTTACTTCTTCACACGTGTCTTGATACCCTGGCCCCTGGCGCCGAGGCCTTGACAGTCGCTCCTTCCCATCTTCTGCAACATCTGGTTCCCCACGTTCTGACCAGTAAACTTGGACTCGGACAAGACTGGCTTCCTATCCTCTTCTAAAGACTGTAATGCAGATTTCAATATCTTCAAAATATCTATTTTCTCCCGATATGAATGCTGCAAATATCTTTATAATACATATTTTCAAAGTGACATTTTAGCTCAGTTCAAGCTTGGTTCAAGTTAGATGTTTTTGTTTAAGCTCTAAATTTGAGCAAATTACTTGCCAGCTCTGTACTATTTAATGTACATTCATTCAGAAGCTCACTTCCCTTTGTGAAAAATAAAATGTAGGATCTAATTATCAGCAGAATATATACACTCTACATAATACTGTATACTCACAAGAGCAGACATGTTATTGGCCACTGTTGATAGGGTACTAGCAGCGGTAGTCTTGGGCCTGGCTGATGGGGGATCATGACTGTACATGCAACGGTTACCAAAGCGACATCCTTCAAGAGTCCTACAGGGACAGAAAATACAGAAATTTATTATAAAGAAATCATTTGTATAGTATTCATTTATTTATACTGAGTAAGATACAGAGGCCGCGGGCCCGGATTACGTATTTCCCAGTACACCTTGATGGTATTCGGTGATATGATTATAGTCTTAAATTATGTAAAGTTACAGAATGAGTTTGTTTGTTTACACCTAGTCAGTGCGTAAACATTGAGCGGGTGTAAACAAACTAAGCCTATAGGGCAGTGGCAGAGACCTCAATATCTGGAGGAACCCCTACCCATCTTTCAACAAGCTAAATTTCACATATGTTCAAGCATTTTTCATCAGCTTTCTGAATATTGTTATTGGCCCTGCCGGAAATGGTGCGAAGTCAGCCATTTTGGATGGTTTCCATGGCAACAATGAAATTTCTCAAATTTTAAGTCTGGGACACATTTATTGCTCTATTTCTGGAACCAGTTGAGCTACATACAAGATATTTTGACAGGGTGTGTGTATATGAGGTACCCTCATGTGACCTTACTATTGGTGACCTTGGTCAAGGTCAAGGTCACTTAATTTGACCTTGAATGTGCAAAAAACCCTTCAAAATCATCAAAATACTGTTTATGACTGCATTTATTGCTCTATTTCTGGAACCAGTAAAGCTACATACAAGATATTTTGACAGGGTGTGTGTATATGAGGTACCTTCATGTGACCTTACTATTGGTGACCTTGATCAAGGTCAAGGTCACTTAATTTGACCTTGAATGTGCAAAAAACCCTTAAAAATCATCAAAATACTGTTTATGACTGCATTTATTGCTCTATTTCTGGAACCAGTAAAGCTACATACAAGATATTTTGACAGGGTGTGTGTATATGAGGTACCTTCATGTAACCTGACTATTGGTGACCTTGGTCAAGGTCAAGGTCACTTAATTTGACCTTGAATGTGCAAAAAACCCTTAAAAATCATCAAAATACTGTTTATGACTGCATTTATTGCTCTATTTCTGGAACCAGTAAAGCTACATACAAGATATTTTGACAGGGTGTGTGTATATGAGGTACCTTCATGTAACCTGACTATTGGTGACCTTGGTCAAGGTCAAGGTCACTTAATTTGACCTTGAATGTCCAAAAAAAACTTCAAAATCATCAAAATAAATACTGTTTATGACTACATTTATTGCTCTCTTTCTGGAACCAGTAAAGCTACATACAATATATTTTGACAGGGTGCGTGTATATGAGGTTCCCTCAAGTGACTTCACAATGGGTGACCTTGGTCAAGGTCAAGGTCACTTAATTTGAACTTGAACATGCAGAAATCATCAAAACTCATCCAAATACCCACTTATAGACATGTTTCAACTCCTGTAAGAATGCAACATATTGTCGGATAGGTCTCATGTTAATGTGTTATAGTGGCATAGGGACTTGATTGTATGGGAGCAAATGTGCTCAGGAACCCCCACTGCATAATAATTCAAGTTTAATCACCTTTTGTCTTTGCTGAAAGCGGCAGTCAAGGTGCTTAAAGTAGGAGCCGCACCTTGTCAACAGCTTTAATCTACTTTAAGCATAACCTTCTTTCCTGCAACTTGGATTTATAATTTAAAGGGGCTTAAAGTAGGAGCCACACCTTGTCAACAGCTTTAATCTACTTTAAGCATAACCTACTTTCCTGCAACTTTGATTTATAGTTGAAATGTGTTTAAAGTAGGACCGACTGTTGATTGTACCAATTGCAAGAAGAGACAGAAGTGATACTTGCAATTATTCATTGAATAATAGAGCGTCACTGTGGGAGGCTTGTGGCGGCATTGTGGCGCTCTACAGGCCGTCAGGGGGCAGTGTGTGAGCCCTTCTCCGCGCCCTAGGTAGGCAGGCACTGTGGGAGGCTTGTGGCGGCATTGTGGCGCTCTACAGGCCGTCAGGGGGCAGTGTATGAGCCCTTCTCCGCGCCCTAGGTAGGCAGGCACTGTGGGAGGCTTGTGGCGGCATTGTGGTGCTCTACAGGCCGTCAGGGGGCAGTGTGTGAGCCCTTCTCCGCGCCCTAGGTAGGCAGAGACTGTGTGATGCTTGTGGCGCTCTAGAGGCTGTCAGGGGGGGAGGGTCTGAGGTCCCTTCTAACAGGTAGATAATATTGCAAAATATAAAAATGTACTGAAGGATCATGTCTTTGATAAATCAGATGGAAGGCCTTCAAGTTTACAGTTTGTTAGCCATCTAAGGGTCTCTCTGTCTGTATGGTTTTTTTTGCCATGAAATGTTTATTCGTTCCCTAAGCACCCCTGGAGTTCATAAACACGTTTGAACCTGTGGCTCCAAAACGGCTTGGAGCACAGTGAGATTTGCATGCAGGAGTCTTGAGAGTCCCAGGGGCTTCCCAATGAGTCCTCCCGGGACTCCCTAATTCCTCTAGGAGCACCCAATGACGACCAATGCTACACTGATCCGCTTCAGTGCACATCAGAGGTCACGTGACCACCTTTGGCCAATCAGAGGGAGGTCTCGCTGTGGTCACGTGACCAAGACAGCACCCCCTTTATAATGAGGGGTGTTGCTGAGGGGAGTCCTCACTTCACTCCTGCCTGGGCTACTGGATACACCTTCTACCTGCTGCCTACCGAAGCTCTACCAGACTGACTGCCCAGCTGCCCACCTGACTGCCCAGCCTCAAGGACCTGACCCCAGCCTCCACAACCCAGCCCCAGCCTCCACAACCCGGCCCCAGTCTCCACAACCCGACCCCAGCCTCCACAACCCGACCCCAGCCTCCACAACCCGACCCCAGCCTCCACAACCCAGCCCCAGCCTCCACAACCCAGCCCCAGTCTCCACAACCCGGCCCCAGTCTCCACAACCCGACCCCAGCCTCCACAACCCGACCCCAGCCTCCACAACCCGACCCCAGCCTCCACAACCCAGCCCCAGCCTCCACAACCCGGCCCCAGTCTCCACAACCCGACCCCAGCCTCCACAACCCGGCCCCAGCCTCTACCAATTGATGATTTATAACCTGACTGAATAAAATACAATCCCAATTCAATGTTTCAAGTATCAAGTATGAGCAGCTTTAAGCGAATCTATGGTCCATATAAAATCAAGTATAAGCTACTTTAAGCAACCCACAAGTCTTTCTTTAATCACCTTTAATCAACTATAAGCACCCCCCAAGTCCTTCTTTAATCACCTTTAATCAACTATGAGCAACCCCCAAGTCCTTCTCTAATCAACTATTAGCAACCCCAAAGTCCTTCTTTAACCACCTTTAATCATGCTTTAACTCAGACTTAAATCAGCTTTTGGACTTTCGGAAAGAAGGCCATTAAGCATCATTAAAAGGTGATTAAATTCCGACTTTTGGTTCTTTAATTTCTGCTGACAAGTTTGCTTAAAGATGCTAAAAGAGGCTTAATGTCCGACTTTAGTCAAGTTTAAGCAAATCGTAAAGCTATTTAAAGAAGATGTATTATGCAGTGCCCTCCTCTTGGAATGTTTTCTTTGTCATACACACCACTGTCTTACACCTAAGGCAGGTCATGGTTTGATATTCAGAGCTCCTGACATTGTGCATACTGTGTAAAATGGAGGCGAAGGGGGGGGGGGATCTGATGGCTTTTGGTGCATGCTGGGGGGGGGGGGATCATATATGGGGTAGTCAACAGAAACATGGGCCCTCCGGAAGGGTTCAATCTGCCTGTCTAGGTCTCATATTGATGTTTTATGGCAGTATAGAGACTTGATTGTATGGAAGTAAATGCCTTCAAAATAGCTGATTTATCGGTGTTTTACCAAGAACGGAGCTGTTCCCTGGAGGAGGTAACACCTATATAGATACAACAATATGACTTTAAATGGTCTCTTTGGATCCCATATGAAGGTTTTTGACAATTTTGATGACGGCATGGTGAGGTTTGAGTAGGAATCTTAAAGTCTGAATTTTGCCTTGTTTTCTCACTATTTGGTCGATCTTTGGACCCCATATATGGGGGGGGGCGGGTGACTGTGGTTTGAAAAAATTATATATGTGATTTGCTGTGTTTTTGGACCCAAATGCATAGTTTGAGCCTGTCCCGAAGAAGAGTAGATTTACCACTCCCCTACTTGAGTGGCCCTTAATTGGCTGTCATTGCATACCAAGATTGGCCGAGAAAACCGATCAACCAATCAAGAGGTTGTTATAGTAGGGTGGCAAGAGGATTTTTTTTAATGAATAATCCGGATTTCCGGATATTTAAAAACCCAAAAAGGTCATCCCTATGATTTGTGCAGATACAATGAAAAAATATTTTAACAAATAATAGGGGGGGGGGCTTAGTCTCTAGAGGGCTTCATGCCATGCAGAACATACAAAATGCCCCTCAGATCACGTCTTTTAGCTGCTTTTTGGATTTTTCTTCAAAACCCAATCCCATGCCTGTATATGCCTAGAATGCCTCAATATTCACATTTAACGAATTACCATTGTTATGCTGATACAGTAACTAAGTAACTCACTGTAGCTGACTACAGATACCTCACTCCTGTATCCTTTCTGACAGATCTGAAGACTGGTACATAACACATACATAGAGCCAACATCTTATTCACAGCACACTGTTGCCACCAAGGTCTAATGTACCAATTGCCAGCATGGTTTACTCTACAGCCCAATGACAGGAGGTGCCCTCTAGTGTTCTATTAATTATGATGTTACTGCAGGACAGTGGTCACACATAATATTAGTGCTGCAGCATTGGAGAGCTAGTAGCAGATATGCACTGATATGGTGTGTGTAAAAAAGAAAGTTGTGAACGATCCAAGATGGCCTCCAAAATCCAAGATGGCTGCCAACATATCAGAATTCCATCTCCCGTAACCTAGATATGGCTTAGAATACTATTCCAACACTGTGCAACCCGCCTAAATTGGACCAAAGGAATTCAATAATTTTATTGGTTTGTTGCTGATATAGCTGTTTGCTTAGCAACAACTGTTCTAATTGTTTTTCTGCCTAGCAACACAGTTTTCCATTGTCCTGAGGTCGATTATAATCATACCTACCCCCCCCCCCCTGCACCCCTATATTGGACCCAAGGAATTCAATGGTTCTACTGGTTTGTTGCTAAGACAGCGGGTTGCTTAGCAACAGCTATTCTCATTGTTTGTCTGCCTAGCAACACATATTTCCATGGTCCTAAGGTTGATTATAATCATACCCTTTCCCTAAACTGGGCCCAAGGATTTCAATGGTTCTATTGGTTTGGTGCTAATACAGCTGGTTGCCTAGCAATGACTGTTATTATTGTGTAACAACACACATTTCAATGGTCCTGAGGTTCATTATCAACAAGCATGAACCCAGGTTGTTTTGTGGTGTGAGGTAGATAAAGCAACATTATGGCTGTTGCTTACCTAGCAGGTATAGCAGCTAGCTACATGTTCATTGACTCTAACTTCTTAAGGTGGGGGTAGGTATTGTAATAAAACTTGGTTGCATGGGGACCCTTCCAGTGGCTCTGGGGACCCTCCCAGCAGCTCTGGGGACCCCTTCAGCAGGGCTGTGGACCCTTCCAACAGCTCTGCGGACCCCTTCCCTGACTCTAGGGACCACTTCAGTGGCTTTGTGGACCCTTCAAGTGGCACTTTGGACTCTTCCAGTAGCTCTGGGGACCCTTCCAGAGGATTTGGGGGCCCTTCCAGTTGCTCCGGGAACCCCTTTACTGACTCTGGGGACCCCTTCAGCTGCTCTGGGAACCCTACAAGCGGCTCGGGGGACCCTCCAAGTGGCTCTGTGGACCCTTCCAGTAGCTCTGGGGACCCCTTCTGTTGCTCTAGGGACCCCTTCAGTGACTCTGTAGACCCCTTCAGAGACTCCGGGCATCCCTTCAGAAACTCTGTGGACCCTTCCAGAGGTTCTGGGGACCCTCCCAGAGGCTTTTGGTTCTTTTTAGTGGCTCCCAGCGGCTGTGTGGCCCCTCAGCGACGCTGGGGATCCCTTCCAGCGGCTCTAGGGACCCTTCTGGTGGCTCTAGTAGGACCTCTGCAGATTGTGCTGGCACCTCCAGTGGCAGTGGGTGAATCCTTGCTGATTCTGTGAACACCTCTGTTGACTCTATCACCACCTCTAGTCCTGGAAACACACATGCCGGCTCTGGGTATACCCTGGCATTAGTAAATTCCCACTACCGTAAAACCTTGTGTATAAGCCTAACTCGCGTATAAACCGGTGTCTTCCCCTATACTGGGGACGACTAGATCATCTTCCCCCATACCATGGAATGACTACATCATCTTCCCCCGTACCAAAGATGGCTCTGGGAATTACTACACTAGGCAAAATGTCAGCATGGAATACAATATGTCTGCCATAGTAGTACTAAGTGTGACCACTGTCCTACAGTTACTTTTACTGAGTGCAGTATGGTAGTACAGGATTCACTGAATCTTTAATCCTGAATTTAACCAATTTTGAATTGGTTTTCATTTCTTAAAAGTTCGCAATGGCCATCAAGCAGATTATTCTTTATTAATCATTTGGAGTCCCTAGCCACAGGAGTATCCTTTCTGAATTTGAATTTGTGTATTTATCTTGATTAGATACTGATAGACCCAGTTTCGGCTCTGATTTCGCCACTTTGGAATGGTAATTTCATTAAAAATTCAAAATGGCTGCCACATAGCTTTTTGAAAATAGCTGGATTGGTTTCCTTGGCCTCATAAATGTACTTTTTGACCTTTTATTTGAGTCTTTAAGTTGATTTGAAGCAAAGATACACAGTTTTTCAGTTTTCAGAGATTTTTGGGCGGCCATCTCGGATTTCTCAAATTGCTCAAAGGTGAGAGCTCCACATCCACCTGGATATTTTAGACCCTACAGATGCATATTCAGCAGAGAAAAAAACGTTAACAGATGAAACGAGGTCACCCCCTCTGGCTTCAAGACTATCTGTGATATGCTGATATTCTCCAATTTCATAGTTTAATCAGTGACTTTTACCTTGGTCAAGAGCATATGAGTCCAGTATATGCATACTTCAATTTTGCAACAACAGATGTAAAAGAAATATATAAATCATATAGAACAATAAACTTGCACACAATTTTAAGACCACAGCAATAGTTCATAGTATCATCAGGTTATGACTGAAATATACTGAAAAAGAAAAATGTGTGGTTACTGTGGCAACAACCTATCTAATTCCCTTTACAACCCCAATGTAGCATAGTAGTGAAGTCATTAGTCATAATCATAAATGAGCATAATTACAGATATTCTGTATTTTGAGAGGGGTTTTCATATTCAAGGTCAAATCAAGTGACCTTGACCTTGACCAAGGTCACCCACAAAAAGGTCACATGAGGGTACCTCATATACATATCCCCTGGCAAAATATCTTGAATGTAGCTTAGCTGGTTCCAGAAAGAGAGCAATAAATGTAGTCATTAACAGAATTTTAATGATTTTTAAGGGTTTTTTTCATCTCCAAGGTCAAATTAAGTGACCTTGACCTTGACCAAGGTCACCCAAAGTGAAGTCACTTGAGGATACCTCATATACACATACCCTGTCAAAATATCTTGCATGTAGCTTTACTGGTTCCAGAAAGAGAGCAATAAATGTAGTCATAAACAGTATTTTGATGATTTTAAAGGGTTTTTTAGCATTCAAGGTCAAATTAAGTGACCTTGACCTTGACCAAGGTCACCAATAGTAAGGTCACATGAGGGCACCTCATATACACACACCCTGTCAAAATATCTTGTATATAGCTTTATTGGTTCCAGAAATAGAGCAATAAATGTAGTCATAAACAGTATTTTGATGATTTTTAAGGGTTTTTTGCACATTCAAGGTCAAATTAAGTGACCTTGACCTTGACCAAGGTCACCAATAGTAAGGTCACATGAGGGTACCTCATATACACACACCCTGTCAAAATATCTTGTATGTAGCTCAACTGGTTCCAGAAATAGAGCAATAAATGTGTCCCAGACTTAAAATTTGAGAAATTTCATTGTTGCCATGGAAACCATCCAAAATGGCTGACTTCGCACCATTTCCGGCAGGGCCAATAACAATATTCAGAAAGCTGATGAAAAATGCTTGAACATATGTGAAATTTAGCTTGTTGAAAGATGGGTAGGGGTATCTCCTTAAATAAGCCTCTTTTGAAAGGTTCGCCACAGGCCTACTAGTAGGGCTTTAATAGTAAATACAATAATTATGTAGCAATATAATATGAGGTAAATAGGAGTGGCGCAAGCCAGTCCGGATTACCAGGGGGTTTTGGGTGGATATTGTTGGGGGTGGGGTGGGTGTTTTAAATTGGATAATAAAAGAAGGGGGGGGGGGATGAGGGGGGTAGGGGGGAAGTAGGAGGGGGTTTTAGGGGGGCAGGAGAAAGGGCCGGGGGAAGAGAAGTATAGATTGGAGGGGGGGGGTGAGTGAGATTTTGGGGGTGGGAGGGAGAAGGTCTCCAGATTAGTGGGAGGGTGTTTGGGGAATATCAGGGGGGGGGGCTGGGTGAGCGAGACAAGTGGATATATGACCAATAATACCTTTGGGTTTATTCTCTATGTGAGGGGGGGGGGGTGTCGTGTTTCAACCTGCAGCTGTGTACAATAGCCTAGCAATTATCTATACTTGTGTATCATATCATGTCCTAATTGGGCATCACCAACTTTGGCAGGGCATCAACCTTTGCCATGTACAGCTTCTTGTTGGCAATTTGAAATTTTGACATGTCATCAATTTCCCTTATAGAGCTGTCCAAACTATTCCATGTACTAGCAAGCCTATACCTATAACTTTTTCTATATGCATTATTCCATACTTTGTCAATAGTGACCATTTGTGTGCTTCACTCTCTTAGCAGGGACCACAGGGACCACGCCTCTATAGAGAAGGCTTATTTATGGGATATATATTATTAATTAATTATACATTCATAAAGGTACATTGTATTTATAAAGGTGACTGGGTGTACGGTACCGTAAAACCTGCCGTATAAACCTAACTCCCGTATAAGCCGCACCCCGAATTTGGGCCGATCCTATAAGCTGCATCAGAGATCTGATTATGGTGACTTTTAGTACTGTACTATAGCACCGCAGATCTGATTCGCGTACTAGCCGCAGCTTATTCGCGAGGTTTTACGGTATATCGTATACTATATCAGTAGGGATGAACGTGTCATGGCCATGTTAGCATACATTCCTTATTACATACAATGCCGCCTACATACATTGAATAGCATACTTCTAGGCTGTAGACCTTTCGGTATGGGGAATTATGGAGCCCCTAAGCCTAACACGGACTGAGAGTACGGAATTTGATGTTCAATATTGTTTCATTTGGTTGAATAACTCATATGAAATGAAGATAACACAAAGAACTCCATTGATCCATTCCAAAAGCCAGTGCATCGTACGCCGTCCGTAACAGAGTAGTGATGGTAAAACCTCTGTGCGAGAGACAATGGGAATGATTATGCATATATTGTAACCAAGATGACACATGATATAATACAGTCATCAATAATGGAATAATGGAAAATCATAGACAAATTGACTACAAACCCAAAGAAGCGACACTGGGCTGATTTTCCCTTTATATGTCTGTAGCGACACTTTCGTCCAAACCTGCATCCTCCAGGGGAGTTATAGTAAATGCAAACAGTGTCATCCTGCAAGACAAAATAACTCCTGTTACACATACAGTGCCATGTCTGGGGTCATGCATCAATGTAATATTGGTCCACTACACTATACAGGGTATTTTGACATAAAGTTAGTTTGCCAAATCCTTATTGCTTGAGGTTCAGTTCATCCTAGAATAGTTGATGAATGAAGGAGTTACCTTGGTAGAAGGTGAAGTTCAATAAAATATTGAATATGTTTGTCTAAAAAAGCAAAAAGAGAGCAAGATTCCATTTGGTTAACAAGCATGAAGGTCCCCATAATTTACCTGGGAATCAACTTTAGCAAAATGCTCAAACGTGCCGCCGGACACTTCATTCTTCTTGTCCTCCGATTCCTTGATCTCCTTGTTGGCTAGAAGTAGTTCGTTCTTGGCTGCTTTATTGTTTGGGTCAATCGCTAAAACTGCCTTGAAGTCTACAATTGCTAGATCCCTGTCATCTGTGTTCATGTAAGCCTAGAATATGAATAAGGGTAACCATGTATGAGGAACTGACATGCTCCCACTGTGTTTACAATGGCAATGACATTTTAAATGAAATTATTCATTGCAATCACTCATACATGTGAAGAATTGATTACTGCTAAAATAGTGAAAATAGGTCAGTGCTATTTTCTTACCTGACCACGTCTGAAGAGACCCTTCTCATTTTGTGGGTCTAACGCCAAGGCTTTGTCACAGTTGGAGATAGCATTGAGGAATTCTTCTAATTTTAATTCACACATGGCGATGTTCAGATATGCCGCCAGCAGCAACGCATCACGCTTGGTCTTTTGCTCACCCTCCAACTCTACTTCATCCACCAGTAAAGTCACGACTCGGTCATAGAACTCAACAGCTGATTGATATTTGCCTGCCTGAAATGTGTATGTTTACCTCAAATAAATTCATGTCACAGAAAGGAGTAACAAAAAACAGTCTTCATTATTGAATGCTTTCCTCCAAAGTTATTTCATTCACTTAATTGATTTGTACCATTTCATAGCAGTCACAGTGTGACTAGCTTGATTTATTAAAAAAAAGTAGCATATTTACATAGAGTAAGGGCACAGGGTTAGAGTGTTCCAAAGTTATGCCTACCTTAAAGAAATGTGTTCCCTTTGATTTATTGATCTCAGATTGCTCGATCTTCTCGCCTATTTCCATTTTCCAGATTATTTTGCCTGTAAAAGACATCAAAGTAGAAACATATAAACATCTCCACCAACAAAACCCTGGCTTATAAGCTAAACACCCATTTTGAGAAAAAGGTATAACACCATGGCATAACAATATAAAGGTGCCCATAGAAACCTAATACATGTATAACCCATTAGAAAGCCAAACACAAATCAATGGCTGTGTGATTTACATCACAAATGACTCATGGTCAGGGCGATTAAGCGATTGACTCGGACCCTTTTGCCTCGGACCCCTTTGCCTCTGACAACTTTCCATTTGACCACTTTCTACAACATTGCTCTGAGATGTCCACTGCATCATTGCTTTATGGTGAATCCACTCTGCCTGGGTTACACTTGCACATGTGTGACCTCCTGTGGTTCACTTCCAGTTCACTTTCATTATCTAGGGTTCAGTGCTGGAAAGAAGACATAGTAAGCGGCAGGGTTGTCTAGAATAGTTCACTTCATCTTTGTATAGATTTCAATGGTAGAACAGAAGATGTGATTTGTTGATTCAAGAAAGTGTAAAAAGTTTGACATGGTTTTTTTTGCTAAGTAATAGCGCAAATTAGCAGGTATATCGAAGATAGTGTGATACATAACATGTGAAAGCAACAAATGATGCAAAAATATTATCTTTGAAATGGATAGTTAATGAAATATGATTGTGTGAAGTTGAACAATTGAAATTGTCTTAACCAAGGTTTAGAATCGCCTCACTAGACTCAGGGGTACACCCTGAGTCAATTACTGTGCTAGTGCTATCACCTTTGTGGGTACCCATATGTCATAATGCCCTTTATCGTCATAACGCATAAATGCAGCCCTGGTGACGCTTGAAGTATCACTGCATTGCATCATGGGGACAAAGGGAATAATAATATAAAAGTGCATATAGAAACCCAAACGTACCGATAGAAACCCAAAGGTTTGATGGAAGGTACACATAGAAGGTACCCATAGCAACTCCAAGGTACCCACAGAAACCCAAATTTGATCAACGTACCGGCAAACTGGCTCTCAAGAATCACCCAGAACACCACTGCACTTGATTATTTCCACCATAATCATGACTATAGTGAATCTCTCATCTAAAGTCAAACCCACAAGCTGGGTGGTGCTAATGTCCAATAAGAGGTGCATCTCATTAACATTAGGCCAGACCCAAAAAAAGAGTTGGTTAATGGATTTAGCTCACCTCATTTTTGAGGCGAAGGGTGTGGGTGAGCAGGTGGATGTGGGCAAGCAAGTAGGTGTTGTTGATATAGACAACGTGGTGTTGCTTCGCTTTGCAGTGCGATCAGAGGGGTCTGTTTCTAATATAACCTGAGCATAGTATGAGACGATGTTATGCAGGAATTTACTGTTCATAGACCTAGGTTAACCAGAATTGATTCGAACTGACTGTGTGTTACCTGATCTTCGTTGTGTCAGCAGATACCCATCAACCATAAAAAGCAACCAATGAAAACCATTCTTCAAAACAGACTTGGAACAGCCTTCAGGAAGGTATTCCTATGCAGTGGGACCCCTTGTGTGGGTGGCCATTGCTTGATATGGTACTGGTGAGATAAGCACTGATAACAGGTGTCACAATAGGTAACAGTTGTTACATAATGCACCATAAGAATTCTGCAGTGAAGGCCAGGGAATTAGTCGACGGTCTAAAATTTTTTAAATTTAAAAAAATAAAAAAATAAAAAAAATATATACCGTATATCCCCGTTTATAAGCCCGGGCTTATATTGATTTCAAGTGGTATATTGGCCCGGCTTATAAACGGGGCCCGCTTATAAACGGGGCCCGCTTATAATCTTTTGCAAGGGGAATTTCTCTGACATCCTGTCATATTTTCTGATTAATTCAGTACTTTTCAATAATATCTTAGAATAAATCTTGAAAGCTTCATCAAAATATGAGCTGATCACCTTTATAAATATGTCTATAGTTTATTAATTTATCTGTTATTTGTATAACCGCAAGAATTATGTGAATACTCCAATCAGAAGCAAAGTTATGACCAGATAAGTGTTATCTGATGGTTTTTGATTCCTTGCCCCGGCTTATATTCGGACCCTGGCTTATATTGGACCTAACACCACTTTTGACCCGGCTTATAAACGGGGCAGGCTTATATTCGGGCCGGCTTATAAACGGGGAAATATGGTATATATTCCTTTAGGTGCCTATAGGGTGTTGGTTTTGGAAGTACTCTAACAATCTCCCTCTTTCTGCAACATACCGGTATCCTAAATAGAATTTAGAGGTGTGGTACTTTGGAATGAACTAGATGAGCATGTGCAGAAGTTGAGAACAGCGGAAGAGTTCAATCAGGAATTGGATACATTATACCCAGTCAATTATTAGAGTGAACTCTTAACCGGTCAAATATTCCTAACATAGTCCACAATGTATCATCCCCTGAGAGGCAAGAATTATGTTTGTGTAAATACTCAACCGTTTTCAGAGGTTATCATTCTGAGATGAAAGCAAGGAATAATGTCAAGAGATTTATCACAAGAATCATGATCTACAGGAGGAAACAAATCGTCAACAAATAGTTAGGGATTAACCAGAATGGTGAAGTACATCACCTAATATTGCAATGGCATTTAGTACCTGGGTAGTGAATATATTGGACAGTCACTCTGGAGTTACTGAGTAATGGCTTTGGACATGGCGCCAAAATCCCTGGCGGGAACCACCCCCAGCGCCCCCTACTGGGCCTAACAGCGTCTCTGACGTCACAGCGTCCACTCCTCTTCTCGGTGCAAAGCGTGTGCTTGGAAATATTTCTGATTTTAGTTAATTTATCGCCATTAAGTTTCCATTAAGATGCCGGGTACAAGGAAAACCACTGCAGCTAAGGCTGTAGCTGCCTCAAGGATATCTAACCGGGTTAAGAAACCTACGGAAAAGGCTGCGGCGGCGAAACAAGTCGGCGCTGTCCCTGACCCGGCTCCCCCGTCACCCATGGCGGGCCGTGTCGCTGCCCTTGAATCACAGGTTGGTGAACTGAAAGGACGCGTTTAGTCAGTCGAATCAATATCTGCGGCTGTCCTGTCAAAGATAACAGTCCTAGTGCCTGATGATAAACCAGCCCCGGCTACTTCTACTGTCACAGCACCTACTGTCACCCCTGCAGTCGTCTTTACGACGCCTCCGGTGAGTGCTGTCACATCTGTCCCCGACGTAAACACCGCTCCGGTCACCGTTGTGACTGCTATGCCGCCCACGGCTGTCACCGCTACTGTCACCCCGCCTGTTGTTGACCTTCGTCCGATCGGTGGGGGTAAGGACCGGCCGGCTGCATCTGCTGGAGCTGCCAGTGCTGCCCGGTATGCTCCATACCAGGTGGGTCAACTCTACGCGCAGCACCCTGCATACCAGCTACCTGTAGCCCCGCCTCAGGTGGGGGTCCCTCTACCTTCAGCTACGTTGGCGGAGGCTGACCTCTGCGCAATTCTACAAGCTGCGGCGCTGCCTCTGCTGGGATATGATTCCCTCCCTGTCAACTCATCACAGGCTGCAAACCCGGCGGTCAACCAGCAGGTGCAGGTCCTGCTCTCCAACACTGCACACCAGCTATCAGCCATCAAAGGTAGGCGGACTCATCCGCATGATTATATTACTCGAGGCCCCATGTGTGTAAAGACGACTCTAGAGTCATTCTCCCCACCTGAATACCTCTTTGGCCTGGTCAGGCTCTTCCGTGATCCTCATACGGCAGCTGATATTAGGCCTAGTCTGGTCCAGCATTTCTATCACGTCATTGAAGATGCCTCGGAGTATGGTTGGGGCCAGGTGAGGCAGTGGTCGGAGGACATACTAACAAAGGTGGCTAATGGAAGGCTACACTGGATCTACGATGCCTCAGCCATTCATGACCTCCGCTCCCAGCGCTCCCAATTCAGTGCCGGCATGCTACACCAACCTGCCCCTAGTGCTAACAACCAGCCCAAGGCTGCAGCGACCAGTGCACAGGGCCGTATGGAGGGCCAGAGGCGCCCACCCAGGTCGGCAACAGGTCGCACTGATGTGCCCTGCTCTGCCTACAATACTATGTCAGGATGTAATAAGCAGGATGGTCATCTTGCTGACGGGGTAAATCAGGGTCACCACTGCAAGTACTGCAGGAAGCATCAAAATGCTATCAAGCTTCACCCTAAGACTGACTGCAGGAACCGTGCCCGCTCCTACAACCAAGGCGGCCAGTTCTTTCGGTCCCAGGCCGGGCAAGACTAGCCCACCTACTAGCTCTGATCGCCCGCCCCTACAGCGGTTGGTGCTTTGAGGGATGTCACCGCCCCTATACCCTCCCCTCGGTCGAGGACCTGGCAGTTAGAGTTAGGATGCTTGGACCCGGTTGCTATGTATGGAAAGCCGACATGGCACGTGCTTACAGGCAGCTCAGATCGGATATTGGTGACCTCCCCCTGTTGGGTTTCAAGGTCAAAGACCAGTTCTATATCGACTTGTGCCCCTCCTTCGGCTGCAGGCTTAGCAGCATGGCCTGCCAATGGACAACCGTGGCCGTCACCTACTTGATGCGCTGCAGGACATACTAACAAAGGTGGCTAATGGAAGGCTACACTGGATCTACGATGCCTCAGCCATTCATGACCTCCGCTCCCAGCGCTCCCAATTCAGTGCCGGCATGCTACACCAACCTGCCCCTAGTGCTAACAACCAGCCCAAGGCTGCAGCGACCAGTGCACAGGGCCGTATGGAGGGCCAGAGGCGCCCACCCAGGTCGGCAACAGGTCGCACTGATGTGCCCTGCTCTGCCTACAATACTATGTCAGGATGTAATAAGCAGGATGGTCATCTTGCTGACGGGGTAAATCAGGGTCACCACTGCAAGTACTGCAGGAAGCATCAAAATGCTATCAAGCTTCACCCTAAGACTGACTGCAGGAACCGTGCCCGCTCCTACAACCAAGGCGGCCAGTTCTTTCAGTCCCAGGCCGGGCAAGACTAGCCCACCTACTAGCTCTGATCGCCCGCCCCTACAGCGGTTGGTGATCATGGCTAAGCCTACTATTGACCTTGACCCACTTCCTGCCACTGGACTCAAGAAGGCTACTACTCGAGTATCAACCTCTGGTAAACAAGCTGTTGTTATGAACCCCTCTGCTGCCCCCTTTGTCCCTCGGCCTTGTCCTAGCCTGGGTGCAAATGTGGTGGCCGGCACTGGTCTAACAAGTGATAAACCTACCATAATCAAGTCAACACCCATAGGAGAGAATGGGTGCCCCCCACCTACAAGCAAGCCGTCCTGCTCACAGCGCCTCATGGACCTGGCCCATGGTGTCTGTGACACACCTATGACGCTGGCACCTGCTGACGGTGTGGGTGACCCGCTCCTGGAGGACCCTGTTACCCCATTCATGTGTCATCTACCTTGTGATCACAACCAGGACCTTCTGACACACGCTGATGTGGACAGTGATGGACCTACCTTTGCTGAGGAGTTCTCCCCCACACTAACTGGCCCTACCCCACAGGAGTATGCTCCAACCAAACGTGCCTTGTGGCCGGTGGTAGATGGCCCACAGTGGGTGAACTTCCCCTCATATGCAGAGGCATACACCCTAGTGGCTGCTACTGAACTCCCCAACAGGCTTGGAGCCCGCATCACGCTCCCATCAGCCCTCAACCTTCAGGGCTGGGATGAGGCCCTAGTCAACTACCATGATAAAGAAGTCTGCGAATTCTTGAGATATGGCTGGCCAGTGGGGTACACTGCCCCCCAGCCCCCGGTTTCTGCAGACTGTAACCATGCCTCTGCCCTCCCCTATGCGAGGCAGATACAGGACTTTGTCGACAAAGAATTGGCTCTCGGAGGTCTGGTGGGCCCATTTGCTGACCCACCATTTACCCCCTGGACCCACACGGCCCCTATCCTTACCCAGCCTAAGCATGACACACAAGAACGTCGCATCATCCTTGATCTTTCTCACCCAGAAGGATTGAGTGTTACCTCTGGTATAACTAAAAACTGCTTTGAGGGATGTCACCGCCCCTATACCCTCCCCTCGGTCGAGGACCTGGCAGTTAGAGTTAGGATGCTTGGACCCGGTTGCTATGTATGGAAAGCCGACATGGCACGTGCTTACAGGCAGCTCAGATCGGATATTGGTGACCTCCCCCTGTTGGGTTTCAAGGTCAAAGACCAGTTCTATATCGACTTGTGCCCCTCCTTCGGCTGCAGGCTTAGCAGCATGGCCTGCCAATGGACAACCGTGGCCGTCACCTACTTGATGCGCTGCAGGGGACACTGGACGCTGGCGTACTTAGATGACTTTGTGGGTGTCGAGGCCACCTACGACCTAGCACACCATGCATACAGTGAGTTCATAGATCTCATGAAGCATCTTGGACTAGCCCTAGCGCCCCATAAGTGTTTCCCCCCAGCTACAGCCATGGAGTGGCTGGGCTTCTATGTTGACACTAATCTCATGGTACTGTAGCAGGGACATCACGTACGGAGCCGCCGTGCGGAGCCGTGGGGAGCCGTGCAGAGCCGTGGGGAGCCGCTGCTAGTGCAGGACTCAGCCACCAGGTGGTGCAGAGGAGCTGCTCGGTACAGGACTCTCCCACCAGGTGGCATCACAATAGGGCAGTCTATAAAAGGCCCTGCACAAGCCAGCAGGAACAGTCTAGGACTCACGACGATGATGGAAGGACGTGCTCTGACAACAGATGACTGATGACTAATGATAGATGATAGATGATTGATGATTGATGATGAATGTACAAGCCTAATTCTGTCAATAGAGAACTACCTTTGTTTACAACAGTACTGCGTTCTGTCTTCTCTGGCTATCATCCTTCTCCCGTTACAGTGGTGACAGCGGTGGTTTCAAGAGACGAATTCACGCTGAGAGGGGAAGAAGGAAGAGAAACAGAAGAAGAATAAAAGTTTTGCGAAGTAACTGAATGCAGATACCAACTGGTTGAAGGGAGGGGCCATACAGAGCTGTGAGGAGCCGTGCGGAGCCGTACAGACCGGTGAGGAGCCGTGCGGAGCCGTACAGAGCCGTGAGGAGCTGTGTGGAGCCGTGAGGAGCCGTACAGAGCTGTGAGGAGCTGTGTGAAGCCGTACAGAGCCGTGCGGAGCCGTACAGAGCCGTGAGGAGCCGTGAGGAGCCGTGAGACCCCTGAGGAGCCGTGCGGAGCCATACAGAGCCGTGTGAAGCCGTGCGGAGCCGTGAGGAGCCATGCCGAGCCGTACAGAGCCGTGAGGAGCCGTGCAGAGCCGTGAGGAGCCGTGAGGAGCCGTGAGGAGCCGTGCAGAGCTGTGAGGAGCCGTGAGGAGCCGTGAGGAGTCATGCAGAGTCAGTCCTGTGAGGAGTTACCCCAGTCACCACATGGAAGGATGATGGTCTTACCAATCAAGACGATTCTGAGGCTGCTGTCAAGCCAATTCTGAGGCCGTCCGTTAGACAATTCTGAATCCACTGTCAAAAGGATTCTGAGGCCGCTGTCAAGAGGATTCTGAGACTGCTTTCAAGAAGATTCTAGGGCCGCTGGCAGGATGATTCTGTGACCGCTAGAATGGCATTTCTGTAGCTCCTGGAAAGAGGATTCTGAGGCCGCTGGATAGACGTTTCTATTGGATAGACGTTTCTGTGGCTGTTGGAATGCAATTGTTAGGCCACTGGAAAGATGTCAACAAGTGAGGCGTTAGAACACTGAGAGGGCGCCAGGTGCGGAGCCAGGTGCGGAGCCAGATGCAGAGCCAGGTGCGGAGTCTGCTGATCCACATGAGGGTGCTGCACACTGATCAACATGGGGATCTGCCGGAGGGTGCATAACAATTCGAGACATGATTACTAAAGAGTTTCCAAACGCTGGGAGAAGTGGTACTGAGGAGTTCCTAGGCATGGGGAGACGTGGCAACGAGGCATTCCCAGATGCAAGGAGACATGGAACCGAGGCGTTCCCAGATGCGGGGAGACATGGTACCAAGGCGTTCCCAGACCCAAGGAGACGTGGAACCGGGGCCTTCCCAGATGCTGCAAGACGTGGTATCGAGGCGTTCCAAGATGTGGGGAGACGTGGTGCCAAGGCGTTCCTAGATACGGGGAGACGTGGTGCCAAGGTGTTCCCAGAGGCGGGGAGACGTGGTGCCGAGGCGTTCCCAGATGCAGGGAGACGTGGTGCCAAGGCGTTCCCAGATGCAGGGAGATGTGGTGCCGAGGCGTTCCCAGACATGGGGAGACGTGGTGCCGAGGCGTTCCAAGGTGCAGGGAGACGTGGTGCCGAGGTGTTCCCAGATGCAGGGAGATATGGTGCAGAGGCGTTCCCAGACATGGGGAGACGTGGTGCCGAGGCGTTCCAAGGTGCAGGGAGACGTGGTGCCGAGGTGTTCCCAGATGCAGGGAGATATGGTGCAGAGGCGTTCCCAGACATGGGGAGACGTGGTGCCGAGGCGTTCCAAGGTGCAGGGAGACGTGGTGCCGAGGCGTTCCCAGATGCAGGGAGACGTGGTGCCGAGGTGTTCCCAGATGCAGGGAGACGTGGTGCCAAGGCATTCCCAGACACGGGGAGACGTGGTGCCGAGGCGTTCCAAGGTGCGGGGAGACGTGGTGCCGAGGCGTTTCAAGAGCCGAGGAGACATGGTGCTGAGGCATTGCCAGATGCAGGGAGACGTGGTGCCATGGCGTTCCCAGATGCGGGGAGACACGGTGCAGAGGGGTTCCCAGATACAGGGAGGAAAAGTGCCGAGGTGTTCCCAGAGGCGGAAAGACATGGTCCGGAGGCCTTCCCAGAGGCAGGGAGATGTGGTGCCCAAACATTCCCAGAGGCGGAGAGATGTGGTGGCCAGACATTCCCAGAGGCGGAGAGACGTGGTGCCGAGGCATTCCTAGACGCAGGGAGACGTGATGCTGAGGTGTTCCTAGACGCAGGGAGACGTGCCAAGACATTCCCAGAGGCGGAGAGACATGGTGCCGAGGCGTTCCCAGAGTCAGGGAGATGTGGTGCCCAAACGTTCCCAGAGGAGGAGAGATGTGGTGGCCAGACATTCCCAGAGGCGGAGAGACGTGGTGCCGAGGCATTCCTAGATGCAGGGAGACGTGGTGCTGAGGCGTTCCCAGATGCAGGGAGACATGTTGCTGAGGTGTTCCTAGACGCTGGGAGACGTGCCCAGATGTTCCCAGAGGCAGAGAGAAATGGTGCCGAGGCATTCCCAGAGGCAGGGAGATGTGGTGCCCAATCATTTCCAGAGGCGGAGAGATGTGGTGGCCAGACATTCCCAGAGGCGGAGAGACGTGGTGCCGAGGCATTCCTAGACGCAGGGAGATGTGGTGCTGAGGTGTTCCTAGACGCAGGTAGATGTGGTGCCCAGACGTTACAGGAGGCAAAGAAACGTGGCGCCGAGGCATTCTCAGATGCGGGGAGATGTGATGCCGAGGGGTTTCCAGAAATGCGGAGATATGGTGCCGAGCCACTCCAAGGTGCAGGGAGACAAGGTGGCAAGGCATTGCCAGATGCGGGGACACGTGTTGCCGAGGCATTGCCAGATGCTGGGAGACGTGGCGCTGAGGCTTTCCCAGAGGCGTGGAGACATGGCACCAAGGTGTTTGTGGGTAGTTCACGGGAGTGGCAATCTGTCGACAAATTACCTAAGCCCACAAT
The DNA here is from genome assembly GCA_947462335.1 of Harmothoe impar. Lineage (NCBI taxonomy): Eukaryota > Metazoa > Annelida > Polychaeta > Phyllodocida > Polynoidae > Harmothoe > Harmothoe impar. Next base: position 51,712,116 of record OX381709.1, on the reverse strand, counting down.
TATGCCAGACAAGTTTGATGGTAGCGAGCATCTATACGTGTATCTTATGCACTTTGACCTTTGCTGCCGTGCTAATGGATGGAACCATGAAGTAGCAGGCGTATTTCTAGGGCTGTCTCTCACTGGTAAAGCTAGGCATCTGCTGGTGGGTTTTGACCACAGTAGCCCAAAAGGTTACCTTCTGCTGAGGGAGGCCCTGATTCAGAGGTTCCAACCTCCGAATCAGTCAACCAGGCACAAGGCACTCCTTCGTAAAAAGACAAGAGAGGTGGGTGAGGACCTCCAGAGTCATGCAGAGGAAATAGACAGACTGACTCAGTTAGCCTACCCTGGTGTGGACCTCTCCACCATTAATGTGATTGCCATGGACTGGTTCATTGACAGCTTACAAGATACCCAGATGCAGTTGTGGATCCATCAGAGCCACCCAAAGACATTGGCAGAAGCTGTGAGAGTTGCCCTTCATGCAGAGGCCTGTATACAGCCCAATGATAAAGCAGCAAGTGAGGCTAGCCAGACAGAGGCACAGAGGCAGACAGAATTGAAAGGGGAAGTGGTGGATCTCTACCAGATCATGCAGTCGCAGCCAAGGAAGTCACACTCGGGATGGAGACGGAAGGGTTGTTTCCATTGTGCGAAAGATGATCACATCAAGAGAGACTGTCCCCTCCGGACCAGTGATGTTAGAACAGTGTCTCAAGCCTCAGGAAAATCATCAGGATCTCTGGTTAGTGACCCAAGTTGCTGGGTCAGGATGTGTTCAACAAGTAAGCCATCAGAGCCAACAGGAAGAGGGGTAACCAGGTATGAAGAGGACGAGCCAGCCAAAGGAGAGAAGAGAGCAAAAGTTCTGGTGGAAACAGGTCGAGTAAAACGAAGAGGCAGAAACTTTCCTCGACATCCGGTACTCTTTGGGAGAAAACTTGTAGATCCAGTACCCTGTGGGGAAAGATCCAGTGGAGCGGGACAGAAGATTCACTGTAGCAAAGCCCGGTGGGGACGATACAGGGCAACATCAAATGATGAGCAGGAAACTCTCACCGAGATCCAGTACCCTTCGGGAGAAAGATCGAAGATCCAGTACCCTTCGGGGAAAGATCCGGTGGGGAGGGGCAGACAATTCACTGGAGCAAGGCCCGGTGGGAAAAATCCAGAGCAACAACATCAAATAATGAGTAGAAACACTCTCACCGAGATCCAGTACCCTTCGGGAGAAAGATCTAAGATCCAGTACCTTTGGGGAAAGATCCGGTGGGGAGGGGCAGAAGATTCTGCAGAACCAGGGCAAAGCGATCAGGATCTGGTGGAGCAACATAAAAAGAGGACCCCAAAGGTTTGTTTGAGCAGGGGAGAGTGTAGCAGGGACATCACGTACGGAGCCGCCGTGCGGAGCCGTGGGGAGCCGTGCGGAGTCGTGCAGAGCCGTGGGGAGCCGTGCGGAGCCACTGCTAGTGCAGGACTCAGCCACCAGGTGGTGCTGAGGAGCTGCTCGGTACAGGACTCTCCCACCAGGTGGCATCACAATAGGGCAGTCTATAAAAGGCCCTGCACAAGCCAGCAGGAACAGTCTAGGACTCACGACGATGATGGAAGGACGTGCTCTGACAACAGATGACTGATGACTAATGATAGATGATAGATGATTGATGATTGATGATGAATGTACAAGCCTAATTCTGTCAATAGAGAACTACCTTTGTTTACAACAGTACTGCGTTCTGTCTTCTCTGGCTATCATCCTTCTCCCGTTACAGTACTATCTGTCCCTCACAAGAAGCTAAAGGAGACCATGGATGAGTGCTCGGTGTGGCTCAAGAAGAGCAGTGCAACTAAAAAGCAAATACAATCCTTGGCGGGCAAGCTTGTCCACATTGCCAAATGTGTGTTGCACGCTAGAAGGTTCATCTGCCGCATACTGGACACTCTGCGCCTCGCCCCTGAAACTGGACTTGTTCCACTTGGTGTGTCATTTAGGGCTGATGTGAAATGGTTTAGAATGTATGCCGAGCTATCCAACGGAGTTCATCTACTTGAGCCTGACTACACTGAGTATCACATAGAATGTGACTCCTCACTCAAGGCCGGTTGTGGCAATACCGATGTCGACTACTACCATCTCCCATATAGCGCCCCTCACTGCAGACGCTACACCAATATCACACAGCTAGAAGCAGTGAACATTGTGACTGCCTACCGCACACTCAAACCGGCCTGTACTGCGGGACTCAGGGTGGTCATCTACACGGACAACATGGCCTCGGCCTCCTCACTCAGGTCCGGCCGGACCAAGGACCCGGCCCTTGCAGCTTGCTCGAGGCAGCTATGGCTTGAGGCAGCCATAGGTGACCACACCCTCGAGATCCGCCACAAGCCAGGGGCCCTTATACCCCTGGCTGACGCCCTTAGCCGGTGCCATGACAAAGACAAGAAGGTGTATGCAGACAAGCAAATAGCTTTGAGGAGTCTGACCAGGAGGACCCCTGCCCTCCCACACCCCTTCTTCACCTCTATCTGATTCTAATTATGTGTCATATGTTACAGGCACACCACTTGGCGACCAGGCTGTCGCCTCATACAATGCTGCTATCTCCTCCCCCACTCATCATAATCGCATTACACATGCAACAATGTACTTAACTTTTGCCTTGTACTATGGTGCTGACATTATGTCACCCACGCTGCTGGAATCATGCCTATTCCAGCAGTATTTGGCTAATTCCCTTAAAAGTAAGACCTCAAGAAAGTGCTACACATCTGGAGCCTCTATCTGGATCAGAGAACATGGCGGCGACCCCTCAGCACTCCAGTCCCTGGAGGCAAAGACGGTTGCTAAGGGTGCACATAGACTAGCCCCCTCTCTCCCAAATCCAGCTCCACCTCTACTCCCCTCTGACCTAATTCTGGTCTGTTCCCACCTGGACAAAACTACTACCGGTATCCCTGTGAAGGCAGCAATCTGTGTTGGTTATTTTGCCTTCCTAAGAGCATCTAACCTTCTCTCACCCTCAGCCCTACTATGGACGGGGCCTCACACATTGTTAAGGGGTGACATCACCTCCTCCCCAACTGGACTTAGTGTAACTATCAAGTCGTCGAAAACTATTCTCCCTGGCATGATCTCAACGGTGCTACAGCTGCCGAGGATCCCATCATCTCCGGCCTGCCCAAGCGCGGCCTGGGACTCATATGTAAAAGCCTGCCCCTCACCGGCTCATGCCCCTGCCTTCACCCTGAGTGACGGGGCTCCTATTACTCCTCCACAACTTGTATCTGTGCTCCAACATGTGCTTAGACTGTCAGGTTGCCCATATGCTGCCCAGATACGCTCTCACTCACTAAGACGTGGGGGTGTCCAGGCAGCCCAGTTGGCAGGATGCTCTACTGCCCAACTTGCAGCACATGGCACCTGGAGATCTGAGGCAAGCCTCCGATCATATGTGCCGTCGTCACCATCACAGGAGGTAGCCAACAAGTTGGCTTCTCTATTTGCCAATCCAACAAACAATGACTAGACACATATATATATTCTTGTATTTACGGTACATGTTCTACTACCGGTTGGTTATTCATATTTGTATGCCTATGTATCTGTTAAACTGTTGTCGCTCACAGGATAAAAGCCACATTATACAAAGACTTGTCCATGTTGTTATTGGACAGTCACTCTGGAGTTACTGAGTAATGGCTTTGGACATGGCGCCAAAATCCCTAGCGGGAACCACCCCCAGCGCCCCCTACTGGGCCAAACAGCGTCTCTGACGTCACAGCGTCCACTCCTCTTCTCGGTGCAAAGCGTGTGCTTGGAAATATTTCTGATCCCGCCCGCCCACACCAACATTTCATATAGTACTCATAGTATTCTTCCTACATATCCATATTGTGTCCTAGTACACAAGTATACAAAGTATACAATCCAACAAACAATGACTAGACACATATATATATTCTTGTATTTACGGTACATGTTCTACTACCGGTTGGTTATTCATATTTGTATGCCTATATATCTGTTAAACTGTTGTCGCTCACAGGATAAAAGCCACATTATACAAAGACTTGTCCATGTTGTCATTACATTTAAATCTGAGTAAGGACATACATGAGCATATATATATTTATGAACACATGTATTCCTGGGAATTGTTCGGGCAGAAAGCGTCTTTTGAGGCCATTGATCAATAAACTATTTAAATCAATTCAAATATAACATTTAATTTGCTATACTTTGAATAGTTACTATACCAAGGATAGCATACCCTACTTCCCGGCCTACCCCCTAGATGGCGCATGTGTGGAGCTACACCTGTCGGGGGCTAACTTTGTAAAAGGCTCTTTGTTCTATAGTATTTTGGCTAACTTTCACACTTTTCCTACACATTCTTGGGCATTCTTAACTTAACATGCAGTATGTTGGTATCAAAAGGAAGCCCTGGACAGCTTTACACATGTATCCAAGTGTTATATACAAAGGTGTGACTAGTCAGAGGTGTGACAGCTCCCTATTTTCGCTCACAGTGAAGCCACTGTGTCACCCCATCTGTCTAACTCCCTAGTAGGAATATATAGGTGTAGATGCTCTTTAAGTGTGGAGGCTAAGTTACAATTCCTTGGCATTCATATTCTTCTTTTTTTGGGGGGAGGAGTGAAGTTGCAGCAAGCCTAAGGGGTATGTGGCTTCTGACACATCCACACTACAGGGGGCCGCTACATGAACACACACTCCTCACCCAGTGTTATGTAATGGTTGGCGTCGGGGCGGAGGTGTCATGGCGGCCCCCAGCCTAGGTATCCTCTGTGCCCTATAGGTAGTGGTAAAGATGGGCAGAAACAATGAGACAAGTCCAAAATGGATATTTTTAACACTTTTAATGAGAACTTTTCATAACAAATTTGAATAACAGTACGATATAAATTCATCTATCTTCATGCTTTAATAATATTTGAATCAATCTAGCTTCACGAACAAAACCAACTGGTGATGGACTAGAATAGCAGTTTTCTCAAGTTGAATATACATTCTTCTACATCATTTGACGTGAAACATAACAAGACATTATTGAGAAGTCAGAGCTTTCATCATTTGCCTTAACTCTCTGTCAGAGTACTTGACTAGATGGTATCAGGTATAGGCAGCCATTGTCATCACAATGCTGCCTTGAATATGTTAATAGGAGGTACTCATGGGTCATCTCCTTGACAGAGACTGTTTCTAAATCACATGGGCCTACTGGCTTTTGCAATGGTTTGTGTAGTAGTCGTCAGCAGTATCATGGTGGGCAAGAGCTAGGGCAAGATCGGCTTGCTCATCATATGGTTTAATGGCCTGACACGCCAAGTCATGAACCATTTCCTCTGTGAACCCGAGCCAACCACCATCTGTTTCCTCATCATAGTTCTCTTGAACGCCCCCTGGACCAAAGCGCCAGGCATAGGTCCATAGCCACGTCTCATATTTCGCTTTACGTTCTTCTACCTTCTTCTGCAGTTCTCCTCCTGGCATAGTGTTCACCATATTTATTTGCAGTCTGGAATCACAGAGAAAGGCTACCAGCTAGATTCAAGCAAATTTCTAGTACCGGTGGCTACCCTAGTACACATATCAAAATCCATTGTCTGACATAATTTGTGAACATATAGTCCAGAAACATTTACAAATCCCCTAGTTATAGACCTATGACAAAGTGAGTGACATCATAAGATAACTGTTACCTAGAAACATTACAAATACCCTAGGTCTATTGTAAAGTAGTGACATCTATTGTCAATGTTCCCCAGAAATATTTACAAATCTCCAATGACGGGTCTATTACTAAGTTTGTGAACTTTCCCCAGAAATATTTACTGCATGCGTTTCTAGGCCTAGAATTTTGCCAATAAAGTTTCTCTAATTGTCTGAGTTAACCCTCTCACCGCCAGCAGGCCGCTATAGCGGCCAGGGCACCTTATTCACTGAGCTGAACAAGAAAATATTACTCAAAATTGATGTAAATATTTTCTTACAAGTCCTAGTCAAAGCACCTCATGTTTGGTATCATAATAAAGCCTATGACCTCCTCTTTCACATCCTACATTCCATTCATGTTTACGAAGAAAGTGAAAGGAGCACCTATACTAAAACCTCACTTCAATTTTTTATATTTATATTTTTTTCAAATTTTTGGCAAAATTACAGAGAAATCTGGCGGTGAGAGGGTTAAGCTTCACTTACAAGCGGTCAGACGAAGTGTCCTCACTCAAATCCTCATCATCACGGTAATAAGCACTCAGCAATAGCGTTAGCAAGCGGTTCCTCATGTCACTGTCTTCCAGCTCTCCAAGGTCTTTTTCTGTAAGTGAATGTCATTCAACGGTTGAAGTATGGTCTGCAAAGGTTATAACAGTAAAAGCAGGAAAAGTAGCATCTCTACAGTGATGATTCAACATTCATCAGTTTCTTCATATGCATGGCCATGTTAGTTCTAAGCTTGAAATCTCTTGAGACTTAGGCAGTCTATACACCATATGTTGCCAGACTCATGTTACATAGTGAGAGCTGAACCAACGTCTCACAATATTGCTGGTGTCAGCGTAAACTTTATATTCGTGGGAACAAGTCCTCCCCCCTCATCAATCCCTGGGACTTGTCTCAATGCTTCCATATTAATTTCAGGCAGTTTTCTATTACAACTTCTCTTCAATTGACCAAGAAGCGTCTTAATTGCCGTATTCCAGACTCAGCCAAGCACACTTACATGACCCACTTAAGTGTCAAACAGATTACTAACCTACAAATGGCTGCACAATAGCCTCCAGGAGCTTGGTGTGCGTCATCTGGTCCTCCGCCAGTTTGTCATTCTCAATCATACGTTTGATGTGATGCAGGAAATGGTTAATGCTCTTATATTGCTGGAACATAAATGATATGGCATTGAGCAATATGGTTTTGGCCTTACTGCATGGTATTGGGTTCTGAAGAGAAAGAAAAAAAGCTGCAACACTTTGTCTGCTTGGGTGTGGGAGGTGCGGGTAGTATGAGAGACTAGGATTACCTACCTTTGGGCCACATATCCTGCAGGAGATATTGTGGTGTTTGAACTCGTGGAGTTTCTTGACAAAGTGCAGGTGTTCCGGGTTTAGCTTCAACAACTCCTGGCGGTAGTGGTCACTTAAAGCAGTCCTTATGTCATGACTTTGGATTATTTTTGGGCACCATCCTAAGAAAGAGAGGGGAATTCACACGTTTACTTTTATGCAGTTTAATGTTTGGTTGAAATTGGTCTATGTAGCTCTTCTAAAGTAAAATGGACCAACGAGCAGAATTTCAGTCTCAATTTTAAATTTTAACAGGCAACAGTTGATAACATCCAAGTTAGTCTTGACCAGATTCTTCCCCGTTGCCTTTACTCACTTTGATGCAGTAGTGGATACAGTGGAATAATATTAAAGAAGTCAGACATGTCTCAATAACAGTCCAGAACCAACAGGTGTACTAGTAACTCAGGTTAAAGACAACTTACCACATTTCACTTTGGTACTTTCGCTCTTGATTGAACTTGTTGCTCCTTTAGCATCATCCGACTCCGCCTAAAGTACATGGTACAAATTCAGGGAATACTTAAAACTTCTATCATCTCGTCTACCTACGCGTCCTTTAACCCGCCCTATACATGGGATTAAACCCTGGGCCACCGTATATAAAGGAATGAGTACCTGTCATGCCTGCCGTCCAACCGTTGCTGCCCCGGCAGCAAGTTCTATGGCTTTAAGCACCAGGGGTACAAGGGTGGTTGGGGCATACCCCCAAAGAAAATTTTGAAAATGTAGAAGCCAAATGGTGCAATTTCATGTATATTGGTGTCCCGCCCCTACATATTTTAGGAGGCAATGATTACTGCTAAGATAATGCACTATCGGCGTAGGTTTTGGATAAAATGCGGTTCAAAAAAGCGTCTCAGTTCACTTCTATATAGGAACAAAGAGGATTCTGTGTAAAGTGCCAGTTGGTGAAGGTCTCTGGTTTACCTAGATTCCTATTCTTTAGCATTGATCGAAAAATTTGGTTTTTTACTCTTTTTGTGACCTTTTTTCAATCTCTATTTTGACCATGAAATGTTGCTGCGATTATTTGGGGCATTTATTCTATGGATTGGTATTGATCAAACTTGCAACATGCTGCATTGATCCATTTTATTTCCCACTTTTACATAGAGAAAAAGCACTCAAATTTGGCGCAAAATCGCTGAAAACACTCGTCGTATAACAACCTGCAGGCACTGGGGTGCCCTGGTTCAAGAATCTATAATATAATAATAAGTTTACCTGGGCATCAAGTTTGGCAAAACGTTCAAACAATTCATTCTCTGTGTCCTTGATATTTTTGTTGGCTATCAGGAGTTGGTTCTTGGCTGCTTTGTTGTTTGGCTCAACCTCCAAAACTGCTTTGAAGTCTACAATAGCTATATTCATGTAAGCCTGGAATATGAATAGTAGCTGTGTACCGTAAACTGACTTTTAAGAGAATTTTGCAGAGGAATTATAACTATATACTATATAATATGCTCCTACTGTTTTTGCAATGGCACTGGCATTTTAAATACATTTGTAGACAAATTATTCTTTGCAATCCCACATTCATAAAGAAGCCCTTATTATTGCTAAATTACTGACAATACTTAAATGCCTACTTCTCACCTGACCACGTCTAAAAAGACCCTTCTCATTTTGTGGGTCTAACGCCAAGGCTTTGTCACAGTTGGAGATAGCTTTTAGGAATTCTTGCAATTTCAATTCACACATGGCGATGTTCAGGTATGCCGCCAACAGTAATTCATTGCACTTGGTCTTTTGGTCACCCTCCAGCTCTACTTCACCCACCAGTAAAGTCACAACTTGGTCATAGAACTCAACAGCTGATTGATATTTGCCTGCCTGAAATTAGGATGTTTACCTTACATTAATTAATGTCACACAAAGCTTTCAAAAACTGATTGCTAAGTGAAAATGTGAAAAAACAGTCTTCATGATTGAATGCTTTTCTCCCAAAGGTATTTTATTCACTCTATTCACAGCGTGATTATCATGTTCTCTTCTACTTGTTTTATCTAAACATGGTATATTTACATAGAGACAATCAGAGCACAAGGAGTGTCTTCAGGTTATGCCTACCTTGAAATAATCTGTTCCCTTTGATTTGTTGATTTCAGATTGTTTGATTATCTCGTCTATATCCATTTTTCAAGATTTTTTGCCTGTCAAAGACATCAATGTAGAAACATATAAACAGCTCCGGATGGAGAATACCGTAAATTCTCGCGTATAAGCCTAACTCGCGTATAAGCCGCACCCCTAACTTTGACAAATTATATAAGCCGCAGAGGGGGTCTGAATATTGCGATTTTGGTACTGTAGTATACTAATAAAAACTCTCGTATAAGCCGCACCCTATATAGACATGTTTGGTATCAAAAGAAAGCTGAGTCTGACTCTCGTACAAGCCGTGGCTTCTACACGAGAATTTACGGTAGATTTACTTTCCCAGAATAAATAGTCCTTTCCACAAACAAATATGGTAAAACCCTGATTACATGACAACCAACATTATAAGCTGAACCTCCAATTTGAAAAAAAAACCATTTGAAACCAGGGTTTTGATTGATTGATTGATTGATTGATATGCTTAACATCAAAGTGTGCAATGAGGCCCAGACCTATCTCAAGTTAGCACGGTAGCCATGCACAAATAGTAGTAGTTTTGCCTCGCAGTAGTACAGATATTCATATGCTGCTTGCCGCAGTGACCGCATCTATAGATCTATAAAAGGGCATAATAATATAGACCATTGAAACCCAAAGGTAACCATAGAAACAACACAAACTACTGTGCTACCCCTTACTGCAAAGTGCCATTCCTTTTGTGGTCATAACCATAGCGTGCGGTTGTGCATGTGCTTTGGAATGTACTGGGGGTGACCAATTCCATGATGGCTGAAATATAATTCGAGTATAGAAATGAGTATTCTAGATTGCACAGCCCATGCACGGTAAACTTTGCTCTTTTTCGGTCAGCACCTTCATTCCTATCCCCCCTACCATTTTAGCTTGGTAGGATTAATGCTATTCTATAGACTATATCAGTTTTCCTGCATTCTCACTGGAATTCTCACAATTCTCCATTGGATCCTATGTTAAAGGGAAAGTCTTAATTAAGACGCCTATTTTCTATACCGTTTTATAAGATGAAATACTCAAAAAGTACAGTGCTCTCATGCTATAAAATGCCAAATATAGGTAAGTGCAACACTTCTACACTTGCCACAACACACAATAATGCAGAAAGAAGTGAATTTATTGCAATATAACGAAAAATACAACAGCAAGCGTTTCAATTTCCACCCCGCGCTGGAGGGCTTCACCTGCTGGTGCCTTAAACTTTGGTAGCCTTCGTTAATTAGATAGGGGGTAGCTTGTGTTATATGGATTAATTATAAATGGGGCTTAACTCTGCTTGGCTGATTGAGAAACATGTGTTCATGACCTCTTGGTGTAGTTTATAGTAAAATCTCGAGTATAAGCCTAAATCGCGTATAAGCCACACCCTTGACTTTGGGCCGATCCTATAAGTCGCAGAGGCCTCTGAATGACCCCTGGGAAAAACTTGCGTATTAGCCGCACCACTAATTTCAAAAGCCCTTCCCCCCCCCCACCCAGAGAAAGCTGTTACTGTCCATGCCGGTGCCTAGTTGGGGAGGGGGGGGGGGGGGGAGTGGGCACTAAGATGTAAGTCTCAACAGCCCCCCCTCTACCCCAAACACACATATACATACAGATCGTAGCATTGCCATAAGAAGCTGTCAGAACCCCCCCACCCCAGTGTAATGACAATGCTGAGCCGGGAAAGCTCTGTCAGTCTCACACCTACCCCGCCCCCACCTCCGACCCCAGCCATCCACATACTGACATAGGTGCAGTGTGTAGCCATTTAAACCATTTCAAGGCCATTTTTGAAAACGAAATTCGGAAAAACTCTATATAAGCCGCACCCGACTTATGCCCAATCATATAAGCTGCACTAGCCACGGCTAGTACGCGAGGTTTTACGGTAGCTATAATGCCCAGAAATATGTATATAGTATTGTTTACCTTATTAACTTATAAATGATACAATAATGATGTAATATTACATAATACAACAGATAATGATAAATGAGGGGTTTTGTGGCTTAACAATAGCGCATTGGTTTTAGAAGTACCCCCCCCCTTAGGCAGAAATGACAAGGTAAGTCCAAAATGGATGTTTTTAATGCTTTTAATCAGAACTTTCCAAAGCCAATCCGAGTAACAAAACACTATTTATTAATCCATTTATATTAATGCTTTAACCAATTAATCAGGGTTCCCGCAAAAATTTTAGATTGAGTTCGTTGACATTTCGATGACAAAAATGTCCATGATATTTATAACATTTTTGTGGAGGGCGGGGACCGACAAAATTTCTAAAATCTATAATGCAAGTGGTACATTCTGGGAGATTTTGTAATATCAATTACAACACACGGCAAATTTTTTACAAAATTCCATGACATTCCAGACAACTTTCAAGGGAACCCTGATTATTATGTATGACTAGTTTTTCCAAGGCATAAAATTGTAGCGTGGACGGAATAACTGCAGCGATTTGAAGTTGAAGCTTCTTTATCGTGACTCATCAGGCTGAAGGTGAATATTTTATCGCAATGTCACATTATCAAAGCCCCCTTTAGATCATAGCAAAGGGGACTGTATCATATACAATATTCTGATGTTCTCCATTTTGTTTAGCTTTTAGTTTACCAGAAGTAATCATCACCACCATAGATGACATCCAGGGCAGCACCGGCCCCAGACTCCCACGGTTTAATGCCTTGACACATCAACTCAAATTCCATATCCTCCCGGTAGGAACTGCTATCAGAGCTGTCATGGTCTTCACACCAGCGGAGGACAGGCATGAGGAGCTCGTCGATATCTGCCTTGCGGCTTCTCATCTCTTTTGTCAAGACCTTCCCTCGCATGGTGTTAACAGACCCCAGTTGCAACCTGAAAGCAGAGATATTTACTCTAGTCTCGTAGGTACGCAATATGTCCCAGTAGTACATGTACCATATTCGACGTAATAAGCGCCCTGGGCGCTTATAAAATTATTTTCATGGTAGTTTTAGTACTTAAGAGTTTAATTGTCTCCAAAATCGTGAAATTTGAGTCTTTGTTCTAGTCTTAAAATGCCCCAAAAGGGGGGGGGGCGCTTATTAGGGGGGGGACGCTTATTACGTCGAATACGGTAGTTACAGAAATATCAAGCTTAATATTTCATAGCCATTATTTTGCATGTATGAAAGTTGAGATATTTCTCATATTTCATCCATTAGTTTAAAGCGGGGTTCAGAGTGAGCCGCTGATTTAATCTTAATTGTCTGACCAGAGGTACTGAAAAAATGATAATCCACTTACAAGATATCTGAAGATTTGTCATCTCCATACTCATAAACTGTCTGCAACATCAGCTTTAGGCGGTTCTTCATGTCAAGGTCTCCTAGGTCTCCAAGGTCGTTTTCTGAAAGTACAGTACACAAACGGTCATCAACTGATACCAGTTTCCGTACTGACCTGCTGAAGTTAAACAGTTAAATGAATGCTCTTCACTGTATTCTGAACTAATACCTTACTAATGTTAGGTAGGTCAAGCAGAGACCGGGATCCCGGGCCTGTATGTGTCTCAATGCTAAACAGCCTCAATGAAAAGTTAGTTTTCTCTGCAACATAGCATGGCATCATAAAAACTACCATAATCATGAACAAGGAAAAGACTATGTCTCACACATCCTATTTTATTTCTAAATTTCCTATTGCCAAATAATGAGATATTAATTGGTAAAGTAAATACAATGCCAGTGCCCATGAGTATATTGGAACGGTTTTTATAGGACAGGCTTTGGTGCTACCTCCCCAGAAAAGGGGGTAAAGCATGTGAAATTTAGTTTGTGTATGTGAGATATTATATATATGGACTCTCCTGTCATAGCAGACTTTCTAGGTATCTTACTTTACTTTATATCACCTAAATTACGATTAAAACCACCTGCGACCAAGATACATCATTTGTACATGTGATTTATATAGTCAAAGACCTCCTAAAAAAACAAAAAAAAACCAACCATTAGGAGGAATATAGGTTTGTGAGTTATTTTCTTTTAGTTTGGTGTAGAAATATGCTGGCGAAAATTGGCTAAAGGGGTTCTCCTGGAATGGGGTAATTACTCTAGAATTGACACTTTCAGGGGATTGTCTTATATTATATTATCAAAACACCTCACATCATATTAAGCTAGTGGATCCAACAGAAAAGACGTATACTAATCCAATAGAAAAAACTGAATAATGATATCTTTGAAAGGGAATGCCTGAGGCCCCTTCAAAGTTGGGGCATTCATAGCCCTGCCTTGAGTGCAGAGCAGGGAAGGAGCTCAGGGTCACTCCAAGAGGGAGTAACAGGGGTAGAGACTGACAGGTCAAGTATGTCAACTTTTCTTTTTCAGAAAATCATAGAAAATGATCTATCAATGCTACATCAAAAAGAGTTACATATCTGAAATTCAATTGATCTCCCCGTCATTTTGAGGTATCATACGATGAGTTCCAACCATTTTCTAAAATAGCGTTGACCTACCTACTAATGTAAATACGAACACTGCATGAGTTTATTCTTGATGTAGATGGGGGCAGGAAGAGTGGTGGAAAATGATTTGATCTGGATTTAGCTCTGAAGAAACACAACAGAAACTCACCTACAAATGGCACCACAACCATATCAAGGACCTTAGCGTGCATCATTTGGTCGTTCGACTTCTTGTTATCCTCAATCTTAGTCTTTGTGTGACGCAGGTAATCTACCATCTTGTCGAAGGTCTGAAAGATATGATACAAATAGATGAGAGATGTAAATTGAAGCCAGACATCTCACACCACCTCTTGAAATACAATGTACCCCAGAGCTGGATGGTCCCAGTAACCGCTGCCTCTCCTCACATATATTCAACCAACCTATCGCACCTAACCATAGACTGTACACTCCATCTTAGTGCCTGGCTCCAAAATGCCCGTAAAACGAAGGTAGGTGAAGGCTTCAAAAAAGGATTTCGCAGTGACTATTTGCTCAGGATGCTAATTCTTGACTACTATGATATGCATACCGATCCTTGAAATCAGTAAAGACTGCTGTGAGGATATTCATCCCAGAAGGAGCATGATAAGGCGTGACCAACTACCTGACTCTCCTACCTTTGAGCAGATTCTGCAACAGATGGAGAAAGCCTTGATCTGCTTCTTAAAGAAGTGCAGGTGGTCCGGGTTCTGCTTTAGCAGAGCTTGTTGGTGGTGCTCGGTTAACGCCATCCTCATATCAGGGCTATTGATAGTCTCTTTGCACAAACCTGAAAATACAATAATATTGTCAATATCCACAGTACTACTGAGTAGAGCACATTCACCACAAAGCACACATGATTGGTTAAAGAGTGCATCGAAATATAATACATTTGTGTACGTCTAAAGTATGTCAATTTCCCCCGTTCAAGGATGTTTTTCTTGTTCTGTGAAGCTAAGTATTCTCTAAATTACCATTTCCAATCCGTTAAATGCAATTCTAATACGTCTCCTACATTGCTTACCACATTTCACTTTGGTAATTTTACTTTTGCTTGAACCTGACGCACTGTTGGCTTTATCAGACTCCTCCTACAAGATACAAGGCACACATTTATACTTTAATTTACACAAACCCCCGTAAATGTTTAGCAGGTTTAAAAGGCTTGAGGGGCTTGAGGTATGTACTGCCTTTTAAAAAAATGGTGTGAGCGAGTGAAATTGAAAAAAAATTTGATTCCATCCAAAAAATAAATCAATGTACAGGATAGCATGAACCCCAATATTTCTTACCTTGGGGCCTTGAGTAGGAAGCCTCATCGCCAGATGCTCAATGTCAGAACTACGCCCTTGAACGTCGCTGCTGTGAACATAAAGATAAGATTTGACATTAGCATCCCACATGATTTAGGTTATCAATTGGACTTTTGTGAGTATTTTCATAATATATGCAGTCATAAAACTGTAGATCGGGGTGCTGTATTCAGTTGTTTAATTTTTCCTGTCTTCAGCTACCCCAGTATGTGCCTCTATATGGGTAAAAATCGACACGGGCGACACGGCGACATGGCCGTTTTAGGCACAGGAGAGTTAGGGGTGAAAATCGACCCACAGAGATTTTTCTCTAAGATCTCATATACCTAAAAATCGACACAATGAGATGCTTCTTCTGCTAAAATCGACACAGCAACATGGTCAAAATTGAGGGTACCCATGTAGAGGCACCAGTATGTGTTTCCTTATGAGCAAAAAGTTGTTTCTCAGTGCAGGTACTCATACATAGGGGTAGAGGGATATGCAGATCTATTAAAATTTAACTTCTGTGTCCCGAGACAAGTAAACTCACGATGTGACTTACAGCTTAACAGGTGTCCTGATACCCTGGCCCTTGGCGCCGAGGCCCTGACCCTCGCTCCATCCCATCTTCTGCAACATCTGGTATCCCACATTCTTACCAGTCAACTTGGGCTCTTTGTCATCTGATAAGTCTGGCTCTTCATCCTCCTCCAAAGACTGTAATACATAATTTAATAAATATGCTTTCACAACACCGACGCTCTCTCTCTAAGTGTTTTTTAAAGGATGAATGTCATTATTCAAGCTTTATAATATCTACTGAAGATCGGTTTAATATAGCCATTATTGGTCAAGAGTGAAAAAGAAAGATCCATACTGGGATATAGTCACACCCCACGGGATCTGTAAAATGGTAATACATGTACTTACAAGAGCAGACATATTCTTGTCAACGTTGGTAGTGTTGCTTTTGGGGAATGGCCTGTTTGATGGGAGATCATGACTGTACATACACCGGTCACCATAGCGACATCCACCAAGAATCCTACAGCATAGGATGTAATGAAATAAATACAAAAATAGAAGTATTTATATAATGAATTTAGGTTGCACCTGAAAGTAACTAAACGCATTCAGTGGTTAGGTGAATAGTGAACTGTAATGCCCCCCTGCCCCTCTAAGACTAATATCCACCTACTTGATGCAGGGATCGGGTAGGTGATTTTTCTTTTGGTTGGAATTGTGCGGTAGAGATTATAGGCCGCGAGCACAGACGATTTCCAACCCGTAGGGATGGACAATAAATGTGAGCACCGCCACAAAATACCCCCATCCATTGTTAAAAGATTGGCACTCCCTAACGATCTTGCATGCGCCCATTAATAGCGGATGGAAATAGTTGACTATTAAATTGATTACAAACCCATAGAAGCGGCACAGGGGTGGCTTTTCCTTGGTATGTTTGTAGAGGCATTTGTGTCCAAATCGACATCCTCCAGTAGTGTTGTAGTAAAGGCAAACAGTGTCACCCTGCAAGTTAGAACACTTGGGGTAACACACACGTGCTACAAATCAAGGCGTGTTAGTGATAGTGCTTTCCGAAAATAAGGTGCGCGAAATTCGTAGACCAACTTATGTTTTTGGCTTCCAATTTTCTATACGGATATACATGTATATGTACCTCAAACTGCTTATTGTTTTTCATGAACCCTAGGAACATCAGCTGTCTTTATAATGGTACCAGCTCCGACTTACCCCATCTGATGGTGAAATCAAGCCTCTGTAGTGTGCCACACCCCTCTCTATCTCATGCTAAAGATACGGTTCATTACTTTCTAGGGTATGGTTAGAATTATGTTTCAGTGACTCACTGGGAACATTACAGGAGGGTAAGAAATCGCCCTGGGTCCGTTGTGCTGGCCGGGATCATGAGAGGTTGGGTGGGCCTTAGGAGAGTGGGAGATCTGGTTTGGGGGCGTTCAGCTGGCCGGGAGCACTGCAGGGAGGGCCCCATGTGAAAATAGGGGATTTTTACATTAATAGAATAAGGGACTGTACAGAAATATAGAAAAGCGCCTTGAAAGTGAAATTCCAGGAATTCCAGGAAGACTTACATCTCTTCCCCCAGGATTGTCTGGAGGGGGGGGGGGGGGGGCAAATCTGGCTGGTCTAGAGTGATTGTCAGTCCACCCCCCCCAACCACCGCAAGCGAAGCAGTAAAACTAGAGGGGTTTACAGTTTTGTGCAACCTCACGCATTAGGGCACCACATGGTGGGCCCAGGGATAGTGAGGAGAGGACAGAGGGGTAGGGCAGGAGGACAAGATGGAGAGGGGAGGACACAAGGGTTGGGTAGGACATGGTAGGGAGGAGACACATGGGGTTGGGCAGGGCAGAAGGGCCCAGGGATGGTCAGGAGGAGAGGATATGGCAGAATTGGAAGGAGAAATGACTTGGAAAGGGAGGTAGGACGCATGGAATTTGAGAGGAGGGGACAACTGAGGGTATGGGGATGGTGGTTTATATGAAGGGCAGGGAGAGGAATCATGGATGTGGGAGGGGATGGGAATGGTAGGGATATCATTGACATTCACTATGTTGACATATCGCTATTATGTCAATATCGCAGTATATTATATATTTGTATTGACAATATTGATATGTCAATATTTTTTTCATGAGAAATTGTTCTCTGCCAGTGGAGAAAACAAGGTATGCACTTGTATCATGGTACCTGAATTGGCTTGCATCCGTGCACACTCAGAAGGTCTAAACAATTGAGCTTTCAACCGGCCTTAGGTCAGATTCCTACCTCGCCGTATTTAATTAAGGCTGGGAGTTTCGTATTTTATATCTATGATTATTATTTGAACATTTTCAGTGAAAATAATGGGACCGGAGTTCAGCTACCTTTAATGTTTTTTTTTGTTTTTTTTCTGACTAGGCAATAAACAGTGTTCCAGATGTATTTAATGGTTTAAATATTATATTGCAATACATTGATAATTATATGTATTTAATGGTTTAAATATTATATTGCAATACATTGATAATTATATGCTAACAATTGTCATTGACATAAATTGGTCAATGACATCGCTAGGGAAGGGATATCGTATGGTCAGGGAAGGAAGCGGCCATGGGAGGGCATTATATATAAGGAGAGGGGACCAGGAGACTGAAGGGGTGGGGGCCCGACGAGTGTGGTTGTTGGCTCAATTAGGGTGATGTGATGGTGGAGGGCAAAATCATGGTAGATCAAATGGTGTCAGTAAGTGGTAATGACACCAGTGGTCAGTGCTTAACGACTCATTGTGGGATTTAAATACTATGGAATTTTATTTTAATTCATTTTAATTTGAGTACTGGGTACCGTAAATTCTATTGTATGAGTCGCGTATGAGTCGCGTATTGTACATGAGTCAGATCGCCAGTGCGGCTTATAATATTATATAGGATTGGCCCAGAGGCGGGGGTGCTCTTTACATGCAAATTTCTACTACTATGGTACAGGGCTAAGGCCGCTTAAAATGGATGATCAGTTTGCAGACACTTTTTGGACAAAATCGCTGAGGGAGGGAGGCTTTTTTCCAATACTTTTTCAAACCACGCATTTACATTTGGGATAGGAGCGCTGATTTTTATATTTTTATTGAATAGGCTGAAAGAAAACGTTGATGCGGCCCTTTTAAACTGGTGCGGGCGCTAGCTATCCACAAAGCTGATAATCGATTGTAAGTGGCCTAAAGGCACCATAATCAGATCGCCAGTGCAGCTTATAGCATCGGCCGAAAGTCGTGGTGCAGTTGGTACGTGACTATTGATGGTACCCTTCTTATTAATCAAATATGGACAGTGATAGAACTGTGGATCATGGCGTTATTTTGAAAATATATTTACTGCAGTACTAAGCTATAATCAGACCCCCTGCGTGGCTTATCGTCAAGGTTAGGGTGCGGCTTCTACACAAGGCTTCACAATAAAAGTCGGGAAGAACCATTTGGGCCATTGGCATTGTAAACCCTCAAATTGTTTTCTGATTTACCACGTTTTGCAACTTACTGTCATAGTTTAAGGCCGTTCCTGGCGATTAATGATCATTCTTCCCCTTACTTTCGGCCTAGGCCTAGAAAATTCCATGACTGCTTGATTTTGTTGACAACGTTCTGCAGATTACATATGAGCCAATTTTTGTATGTTATATCATATCCCAATACCCCTCCTCCCTGAATAAGAAACTCAGTTAGCCATTGATTTCTGATAAATATTGGCACTTTATTACAAAGTCAGTTCACATTTAACCAAAGAGAACGTTGGACAACAAAAGATTGAATTATGTGTATCCTTTATAATGACAGTATTTCTCAAATGATTTATTAGTATTGAGTTATATTGTATCCATGAAAATGCGTACATTGTTACTATCTTTATAATACGCATATAAAACAAATTGTCATCAGCAGTTGTAACCATGATAATGATTGTTACCTGCATTCGATAAAAGTCAAACAAGTAAATTCAAATACATACATGTACATGTCCCCATTTATTGCACATTGCCTACCCCTTCCCACCCAATCAAAAGCATACCGTATATACTCCACAGGAATGATTAGGATTTTCTATCCATGCAAAAAGTCAATTCTGAATTGAAACCAGAGTAACAAGATGAAAGGAATTATCGAAATATTAATGCACTTTTTGAGTGCTGCCTTGGCGTGTAGGCTACGCTATGGTTATTGTACATTGTTGGTAGCAGAAAGGACCCCTGTCGTTGCTACCTTAGGAGACGCGGCCGGGGACTTGTGA
The DNA here is from genome assembly GCA_947462335.1 of Harmothoe impar. Lineage (NCBI taxonomy): Eukaryota > Metazoa > Annelida > Polychaeta > Phyllodocida > Polynoidae > Harmothoe > Harmothoe impar. Next base: position 51,692,356 of record OX381709.1, on the reverse strand, counting down.
ACAACCTTGGCGTCCGGGGTCTGGATATTATCCGATACATTCTCCTGGTTTTCCTTTTCGATAGCTGCGCCGGACATAACGTCACCTGGTAAATAATAGGATTATAGTAACAACTATACAGACAGTGATAGATGGATTTAAGTAAACTGTAATAACGTATAGAGGTGATTTGGACAGGGTATCACAATGAATGATGGACATCTAGGTTGGGCCACAACAAGGATAGTTCAACTATTATTTGTGAAATATTTAGATGTGTATAGAGATGTAGTTGTAGTTGTCTTCACCTTTAAGCCACGTGGTGATATCAACTACTAGTATGTTAGTAGTGTGCTATCATAATAAGACCATCATAGAATTCCATAAAAAGTATTGTACATTTGTATTACAATCCACAAGCTTTTACTAACTATAATATCTACATGCTCTTACTAACTGTAATATCTAATCCTACAAACTACTGGTAGGGCCTGTTACCTAGTCCTGATCAATTCTGTCGTTTATTTCCCTAAATACTAGCACGTGATTAACCACAGGTTTGTCTCTACAAAACCCCATAACAATCGTCCAACTAATACATGTATCTACATATCAATATCATACTATCGAGATCCAAAACCTAGCAAGTGCTAATTTAATTCAAGGACCCTCAGTGGTCAAGGCAGATTTGACCTTGCTTAGGTGAACATTCCGATTGATACATTCAAGTGGTCTTGTGTCCCTGAAATTGCTGCCAGTTAACGATTTGCCTTCTTATGTATTGCCCCTGATATCAATAAATACACTTTTTTATAAGTGACTGTGAATCCCAAATGGTCACCTGATCGAAATAATGGATTACATGTACTTTGTAACAATTCTATTAAAACTGGAATCAAACATGATTCGTTAAAGAATTAATTGTAAAAGAGATTCACAAATGATGAAATACAATGTGCGATTGTAACCGTAACAATTGAATAATGTGTAAAATGATTATGGGACCCCCGTGGCCTCAATTGATTGCCAACCATGTTAAGATCCAAAAGGAATATAATTACGTGTTGCAACATGATCTAGAAATATTAAACATATTGAGCCAGAAACTGATGCATTGTATATCATGTATATGATACAGAGCCTTCTATGTACAAATTGAACTCTCATCTAACAACATTATTTATTTACACTAAGGACGGCATGAAGCCTCAAGACTCCATGTTTATTTGATGTCATGATGCACCAATGCAGTGCCGGCAAGTACCTCGCTAGCGCTGCATTGATGCATCATGACGACCAATTAGGAGCGCGTCCACTCCATAGGACCAGAATGACCGATGATGCTAGATTCCAACACTGGTCAATTGCTGGTGCTGCTAATGATATCCCAAATATCTTCCTGCCACATGTAGAGCAAATGACTAAACAAAACGCTGGAGGTATCAACTGTTATCAGACTCTAGCTTCGCCTTTTTTGGAGAAGGGCCCTCATCTTCCCTTTTTGGACTAGACTTGGTTTGGGTTAAGCTCAAGCCGGCTTGGGAGGCACCGTCTCCTGCCGGGCCCGGCTCGGCCTCACCCTTTATGCTAGAAGCAGCAGGGGCTGCTGGTTTGGGGGTGCCCGACATGATTTCTTCTGAAATCAATAGAAAATTCCAGCATAAGTAGTATGCTCTGCACACCCCATTCTCCCAACGCACTCGAACTAATATAGTAGCTTTGTATTTTACAAGGTATTTTCTAGCACGCCCTGGCTGGTATAACCTAGTTTAATAGTGGATACATTTCTTTCTGAATTACTGAGATTGCCTTGTTTGAATTTTGTTCATTCTGCGAACAGTTCTTCTGCCAATACAAGACCTTACCAATGTGCAGTCGCAGTTGTCATACTCAGACGTGCAAAGCAAAGCAATCATTTTGAGGCTTCAACGTGCATTATGTTTCTCTATTACTTCTTTGTTAGTAAATGGTAAGTAGTATAATGCTTATGTTAGTATTAGAAACTAGTTGACTGAATTTGTCCTGGTACTTACTCATAGTGACATGGTGCAAGTCGTTGAAATACTTTAGGCATTGGTTCATGTCTGGGTTAAATTCTGATGATCCTCCGAATACTACGAGCTGATCTCCGACTACTGTGGCCGTGTGAACCCCGCGCGCTGCTGGCTTCGTGCCCTGCACCACAGGCTGCAACCACTGCATTGTATCTGAAAACACACACCAACCTTTACATCAAGCCAGTCATGTTTTATCATAAGGTAATGGCACATTTAAAGAATTAAAAGAGGTTACTTCAGTAATCGATGGTATTTAAGAATTCGAAATCCCTTAAAAACATTCACTCATTATTTTTGTCATTGTACAAGTGAGAATTCAAAGTACAAGTGAGAATTCACTGGGTACAAGTATCAAAGGAAGGTCAGCCTTACCAACATCAAAGATGTTAAAGTCATCAAAATGCTGATTGGTTGTTCCACGTCCGCCCAGGACAACAACGCGCTTGCCGACCGTTGTGGCCGTGTGGAAGGAACGAGGTTCGGGCAAACGACCGCTAATTGAGAGGCTCTCCCATTTCCGTGATACTGAAGAACAAACATAAATATCAGCATGCATTCCTAATAAAAATGTTAGGTCTAGCCTAGAAATTGGCTGTGCAAAGTAAAACAGATATATATGAACCATCATCAGTAATAAATTTTACAGTCTAAGAAGCGTCTGTTCACATTAAAATTGAATGATAGCAAGATTATTTCTATGAAAATTCTCATACCTGTGTTGAAGATGTGAATGTCGTTTCTCCTAGCCTCGGAGTCTCTACCGCCAAAGATACATATGTATTTGTCTACGGCACACATGGCCATTGCTGCCCGAGGTGTAGGCTTCTGGAGATTCATCTGCATGGGATTCGACCATGTATTTGTGGCTAAAGAGTAAAGCAAACCATATTTACCTCAACAGTTTTTATATTCAGATTAAACTTTAAGTGGATAGAATTTAGAAAGGACCTTGTTGTATTCTAGGTCCAAAATATACTGAAATTATTTTTACTAAAATGTGGCCCAATGAAATATCAAGTAAGTGATAATTTCTTACATGTAAATTTCTTCCAAATATTCCATTGAAATGAATAGAGAATATGCAACAATGAGAATCATGAAAGTTTCCAACCGTATCAAGTAAGTGATAATTTCTTACATGTAAATTTCTTCCAAATATTCCATTGAAATGAATAGAGAATATGCAACAATGAGAATCATGAAAGTTTCCAACCGTATGAAATCCTGCATCTTTAAATCATCAGAAGGATTGAAATGCATCAACTGGTCTAAAAATGGTTGGACACATGACGAGAGGCTGTTCTCACCAGTGTTGAAGACATAAAGGTCGTCGAACCATCCAAACTGAGCGGCCTGCTGGTCCTGGGGCGTGCCGTCTTGCTCTTCCCATTCCTCGTCACTGTCACCCTCCTAAATGAATAAGCATTAGACATCTTAATTCAAGCAGTTATCTCTATATTGGTATCACCATACTATGTTAATCTCAAACGTATTAAAAGTATGAACGTTACTTCTACAGGATACTAAGGTTAGGAAGGGAAACATGGGCCAAATATGATTTAAATTCTGATTTCTCTTTTGTTTTACTCACCTCAACATCATCTTCTGCTTGTGGGCCAAATCCACCAAAGACGTAAATGTCTTTCCCAATAACGGCAGAAGAAAGTTTATCCCGGGGGGATGGAGCTTCTCCCTCCGCTTGTACGACTGACCATGTCTGAGATTCTAATGGCATTAAGAAATAGTGGAAAACAACTTGTAAAACTCACACTTATAGGAGGAAACTTTGAAAAGTTTATTAATTATTGTGCACTAATTTGTGATCAGTAGAGGTGTTTTACCATCGATTATTCTGATTATTGAACAAATAATTTAAGGAGTTGAGGGAATAAGAACGATGATACCAGGATTTTAATAGTGGTCTATTTTGTGCATGGAGGTTTATTGATATGGATCTATTGGTGTGTGATAAAAATCTATCGTGTGATCCTAATCACAAAAGACACAGGTATTTGCTTTTCCATTGGATAAACCTACCCGAAGTCCCCTCCCCGAAGTGTGAGTGTGATATGTGTGTAGTGTAATATGTGTGTAGTGTAATATGTGTGAGTGTAATATGTGTGAGTGTAATATGTGTGTAGTGTAATATGTGTGAAGTGTAATATGTGTGTAGTGTAATGTGTGCAGTGTAATATGTGTGAGTGTAATATGTGTGAGTGTAATATGTGTGAGTGTAATAAGTGTGAGTTTTGATGTTGAATCACCGAGATTGAGTGCTTACAACCCCCCCCCCCCCACATACACACAGTGCCAATTCCCAATGATCAGGTACCTAATTCTAGTACAATACGTTATTTCTCATTTCTGACAGCAGAATCATAATCTTCAGGAAACGCTGACCCACTTTGATAGGTCACATGCCTTATTTAATCAAATTCCAGGCAGGCAGGTGGGTGTGGGCAAGCAGTTGGGTGTGGGCAAGCAGGTGGCTGTGGGCATCAGCGCCCTGCAGCATGTAACCGCCGTTCTACGTCTCAGCCGAAGAGCGAACCGGTCGGAGTGTAAACGGCAACAGCATCTCCGTTTCTGTTTTTCCGTCAGTCAGCCGCGGGGCAGCGTGTGCTACAGATGATTAACTCCCCCAGTCAGTTACCACTGCCTACATGGGAGGACCCTGAGTCAAATATATGTGAGTGTAATAGGTGTGAGTGTAATAGGTGTGAGTATAATATGTGTGAGTGTAATATGTGTAATACCCTAACTCCCAACCCCCAACCCTATACTGAATCTGGGACCTGCTGGTGAGCCCCGCAACTGTGAGGTCATTTGGCACACATTGATTATGGGCTCAAAAGGGCTCATTAAGGAAGCCCTTTGTCAGCCTTGCCAGCAGGTCCCAGATTCAGTATACCAGCAGTGCAGTAATTTATGTACTGCGCGTCCTCTTTTTGTCCACGGATCACTTCCTGCCCTCTTTTATCAAGTTTTAGGTCTTAAAAAAAGTGTCTTACCCCACGAGGAATCTAAGTTTATATTGGATTAACTACTACTGCAAAAAAGGACATAAAGTCTACATCAGTACATTCATGTTTGTCTACTCTGAAGAAAAGCAGAATGTTTTTTTGTCATGTTTTTTTAATTGAATTTTTTAAGGTACCAAAAGTAGCTGTACATGTATCTTTTTGACATGACAGTACAGGGAAAATGTTGAAGTTTATGGTACATTAAAGAAATTTGACGTCAGCCAAATTTTTCACCCCCCAAAAAATCAGTGAACTTTTTCTTTTTTTTCTCAGCAGGGTGTCTCACCAAGGCGTCGTATAAGACACTGGTAGCAAAGCTACCTGTGTCAATAAAGCTTTCGGCAGTTACCTGTATCAAACTTGTGTACATCATCGAACCACCCGGAATCTTGGCTCAGTCCTCCGAACAGGAATAGACTAGTTCCCACTGCGGACATGGTCGCAGCAAACCGAGCTGGCGGTGTATCACCTTTGGTAGCAACCTTACTCCATGATCCGTTTTCTGAAAAAATATAGGAAATTTAGTTCTATATTACATCAGAGGTCAATTCATGAAGACCTGACATGTAGGGTTAAGACAGGCCGTCATATCGTTGGGCGTAAGCCCCCCTCCCTTGGGTTCTGAGATCTTATAGATGGATAAGACATGCAGGCAAATCCCATCGCCTCACACCAGAGACATTGGTGGTTAAAACATGGATTGCGGGTTATCACTCTTATCAGTCTGACAATGCTCATTGTTCTGTGAAAAGGCAGATATCATATAACAAGACATTACATGTCGTAAAACCTCTCTGATAAGCCGACCTTTTTTTGTGATTTGAGGCCTAATTCGGCTTATGGCATTTTCTCAATGTGGGGGGGGGGGGGGGGGGGGGTCGGCTTATAAGGGGGGTCGGCTTATAAGGGAGGTTTTTATTCAAGTAAATTATAGTTTTATTATGTTTAAATAGACACAGATTCGGCTTGTAGCTTTCCCTCAAACTAGGGGGTATTATAAGGGAGGTCGGCTTATCAGAGACGTTTTATGGTAGTCCTATTGAATATACAATATGGCTGGGGGTGTTCTGCCCAATGTGTCAGCCTTTTCTTCTTTTTTGGGAGGGGGGGGGGGATTTGGACCCCTTGACGGGCGGGGCGGGTAAAAAAATGTACTCTCGGGGGGGGGGGGGGGGGAATTCCACCTGTTTTTGAGCGAAAAACCCTGCGCGTTAATGTGTTACGATTTTCGAGGGCCAGGGGGGAAGGGGGAGGGGGTTAGAAAATTCCGACCCCTCTAGTCTAGGCTCCAGGGCGGGGGGAGGGGGGTGAAAATTGGAAAATCATATGCGTCCTCTGCACGAAGTCTCACCATCCCCCAGACCCTGTTGTTAAAAAAATGAGCACTCCCTAGCCTAGGCCTACGAAATTTTAAGACCCCAGCCCAGGGCAGGTGCGGGTTATAGAATTTCCCAAAAGTCATGGTGCGGGTTATACGCTGACAACTCTCGTAGCACTACGTTAGAAAACCAGTCGAGCCTCTAGCCTCGAGTCTAGGGGCCTTTTACATTGTGACTGTCCGCGGGAATTTTGGTGTAGGCCTACCGTCAAAATGTGTTGGGGGAGGGGGGGTCTAGAATTGCGTGCTTGGTGGTGGTCGGGGAATGGGGGGGGGGGGCGGGTTGGGTGGTGCTAGTTGGAATGTTTCCAAACCTTACATCGACAGTACCGAGGTACGCCTTGGTACTGTCGCTGTAGGGTTTGAAGCATTCCAACAAGGTGATGGGTAAGAAGTTGTGGACTGGAGTATTTAAGTTAACCTACCGATATCAAATGAAATCAGCTCGTTTGTTTCGTAGCCATCAGCATCGACCGAGATCACTCCACCGAAAAAGTAGACTTTGTTGCCAACGCTCGCCGCACAGTGACCATCTCGTGCGGGGAAGGGTGCTTCCTTCTCCGATTTCTTCCATGTTACGTTAATGTCATTTTCTATGCTTTCTCCAAGCTTAACCTGTTGACTATTTTCGTTACCCATAATAGATGAGGGAATAACAGACAACGGTGTCAAATTGAAATACACAAACGTCAAACGTCACTTACTTTGGAAATTGCGATTTCCCGCGGTTTCTGTTGACTTCCGGTTTGTTTGGGAGGATGAAGGGAATTTTAGCTGAATCAATTAGATATTAAAAGTCAACTTTGTTACACAAAATATCATGAAGCATTTTGAGTTTCTATTAAAAAGAATAAAGCTTGGGCCTGAACAGCTGCTAAAAATATCACCATATACTTTCCGAGTTTAGCCGAAATGACGTAAGGCTTGCCGAAGTGAACCCACTTGGCGAAACGTGTGAAAAATGGCCGAACGGAGTGTGTAGGGGGAACGTTGGGCGCTTTTAAAGTGCTCTAAAAGACACTTCCAGTGGTATGTTTTTATGATTTTTGCATGCATATTTGAATTTTGGACATTGACTGCACTATTGTGCGATGCAGAAGTGTAGACAATGTCTATTTACAGGGCTAGAACTTTTTAGCCGTGGGCTCAGCGACGCAGATTTCGCCTCTGCGCACTGGAGTCGGCCTGTTTTTCATGCCTGCGGTTTTCGGGTTGCTAAAAGTAGATCACCAACACCTTTGTTTTGGGATGATCGGCGCAATGACAGACTGACGGGGGTACGGTATGGCCTAACATCGGCCAAATCGTGTAGCAAGTAGCTTCAAACACATGAAAAGCAACGTCAGTTTTATTGGCATTCCTTCCTAATGAATTCTAAGTTGGGGGCTTTGTGTTCCGTCATCAGCTGTTTTGCGGTGACCCAGTTTTCCTGACGAATGATCGTCGTCGTTCAGACAGGTTTTTTGCAAAGATGGTCAGTGGCTGGGGTGGAATGGTAGCTGATATGTGTTCATTTTGAGAAGGCAACGTTTTGTGGGTTTCTCTTCGACCGATCAAGATGCCTAAACGGTCTACAAGCGAGAAGGGAAGGCCCAACTTGGTGGTGTTCAACCCAAGACCTTTCTCAGCGTCTGCCATTGGAATGACAGAACGCGGGGAGCAGAGTTCTTGGCGACAGGTAGGGTAGAAACCTGTGTTTCACTGCCTGTCCTGACTGGCTTCTTGTGGTCACATCTTTATAAAACACTGACAAACTCACACTCTATCTCCTAGTCACTATACACGATCTGTCATACAGCGAGTTTGATTTAATGTGTCACTAGATCTGTCACAGTGTATTGTCACTAACTAATTTAATGCAGGAGCTAATTCCTAACTAGATAGTCCAGGCCCATATCTACCTAGGCTCTAGTAGTACTACATGTATTCTAAATCATTATGAAATTCTCAGAACACTATAACTTATAGTTATACTAGTAGGCCTATAACTGCTCTTTTCATAATACAGCAGAGTGGTCATCTGTCACCAAATTAGTAAATAGTATCCAATTCTAAATAAAAAGACCACTCAATATTAAAAGCTGAGGAGTTTGAGGCCTCACAGAAATAACTGTGATTGTGATTTATGTCAAATAATAATTGTTGGTTGATTTTGAGACTAACCCCACGGCCACTGTGATAAACATAGAAGAAAATATATATATTGGAGAAATTTGCTGAGAAACCGATAGTTTTTGTGTATTGTAGTATAAAGCTGTCTTACCATACTGCCAAGTGAGACAATACAGTTGTAAAGCATCACTGACAATTCATTGTGTGCAATGTGGGTAGGATCCCGAAAGTAGTGCATGTACTAGTCAAATGTACTTTTGGTATGGGAGAGGAGAGAGGCAGTATTCAGCAGGCAATGTGGCCCAGCATGGTAATAGAGTATCGGAAAGTCTTAAGTACTAGCGGCTTGTACGCAAATCAGAATTAGCTTTCATTCGATACCACAGGGTGAGACTTGCGCTTTTTTCCCAGAAGTATAATACTGCAGTACTAAAGATGCCATAATCACACCCCCTATTCGGCTTATATGATTCTCTAAAGTTGTGTGTGCTGCTTATACTAGGATTCCACTTATACATGCGATTTTATGGTAGTACTCAACAGTACCCAAGCCTAGGGAACCAGGTTAGGGGTGAAGTGTGAGTTTTACAGCCTGTAAATATGTGCCAGGTATTGGCGATAGGTTGAAGGGTAAGTTGAATGTTATGGTATTTGGGGGAGGGAGTTGGCCCAAGGAGCTAAGCATGTCATTAGCCGCTAGCAGATAGCTACCCACAATGGACTGAGTGAATTGTTAGTGAGGACATGCAACTGTAATGTCTCACTTGGCAGTATGCCTACTTACTACACAAGTTGGACAAACACGGTTGATACCTACTGAACGCATGATGGAGAAGTAAGACAAAGCATTTCGGCCAGCATTTCACACGCTGGTTATATCCCAGAACCGAGGGTTATAGGATAACTCCCTCATAACTTGAGTTATGTAATAAAAAACAATGGTAGAGGGCAGCCAGGGGCAGACCCAATGTAAGATGCATTGTATTACTGATTACCTCCTCCAACTGTGCTCCTTTACAACTGCACTCCTTTAAAGGAGCACAGAGTCCGTGACCTAACCCTGTCTACTTTTGCACGGGAGATGACGTCGTGGATTCATAGCTTCTTTAAAATACATGGGAAGACGCTTGACATCATTATCATGTCAAAAATATACACTTCATGGCTTTTGTTTCTTTGCCTTTATGGCCAATTTATTCTCATCACACCATAGTTATCATGTATCTAAATTATTTTGCAAAATCTCTGCAATATTCCCAATAAATTTGACCTGACCAAATGCACCAATGTGCCTTTTATTATTTTATATACAATGTACCGGTACATGCACCTATAACATGCACAATTGATCTACTAATTCCTGTTGCAAGTTGTATAAGATTGAAGCACCAGATAATCTGAAACTGCTATTGATTATAACACTTTGCAGAATCAACACACACAACACAAAGTCCAGTCAGATTATCAATCCATGTGTGTCCCCCTGACTGACTGTGTTCACACACCTCTACCAACTGCAAACGGGTCAGGCTAATATGAATCCCCCGCTCGCCACGCACACACACAATAACCGCTGCTATTGGCATGGGAAGCTATGGACATAATTAACTCCCCATACCATAGAAGCAGCGCTGTCAATACTTACAGAAAATCTGTCGTGGCATAAAGCACTACCACCCCTTGGCTTAAAGGCAAAACTGTCCCTGCAGTAACAGTCAGAGCCGAGCGAGGACTGACGCCCTGGGCTAAATAGAGCGGTTGGGGGTTTAACAAGGGGGGTAGACATATTTTGCCCTACCGCCTGATGGGTTGAAAATAAAATAATAGTGCTTTCAATTTTTTCCCTAAGAATATGGGAACGTGTTTTTCCACCCCCTTCAAGGCCCTTTAATGCCCCCTCCTCCCCTCAAACCAGTAAGAGGGTCTACATGGCACTCCAGTGAACCCGCATACCTCTATACAAGTGAATTCAAATGCAACGCTGAGTGAGATTAATGGCTGATATATGACCCTGGCAGCTCCCACTTTATCCAGGGTGAAAGTGGCATCCAGCCAAAACAAATGTGCCTCTACTGTCAGGGAACACTAGTCTCAGGGCCAACCACCTTGTAGGGAGGTGGATTGTCTAACTACGTGTATCACACTTTTTCAGTTACCGTAAAACCTTATGTACAGTACATTTGTATAACTATAAGCCTAACTCACCTTCTAAGTTCTAGGCGCAAATAAGAATATCCCATTAGCCTAAAAGGGGATCTGATTATGGCGACTTTAGTACTGTAGGATACATCTAAAGACTCACGTATTAGCCGCATCCTGACTTTGTCCTAATCCTATAAGCCGCAGTGGCGATCTGACTTGCACACTAACCGCAGCCTATATCTGAGGTGTTACGGTATATAAGGAGGGAGAGCATTTTCTTTAATTGGGCTGTTATCAGGTGAGCTTACTTCACCTATGGCATATTCACAAAATGGGTCTACTGTCCCCTTGATGAATATTTTAACCCATATCCATTGTTTCTAAGTGTCTCTTTATGAATTAATGCCACTATTTGGCAAATACGTACACAGACACTCTCTTTGAAATCAATAATTGTTTTTCGTATTCACAGTTTGACAAACATGCTTTATATATAATCCGTGTTTTTCTGTGTTTGTACTTTGGGGAACCATTTGTGATTTCACTTGTTCAGGTGGTGTATTTTGTTTGTGTGAGATGTGGTTTTAACAATGAGTAAAAGGTTTCCGTGACCGTTTGCATTTGAGATAAATAGTTAATAAGTCAGCCAGCAAGTTGGATAACATTTTAATCAATAACGGGACAGCTGGCCAACTTTTCTATTTGGATTGAACAAGCATAAATACTAAATCACTTCCTGCTGTTCTCCTTGTGCAGTATAAAATGAAAACAATCTTCTGTCTGAATATAGAAAATATGTGCTATCGTGACAGAATATTGTAATGGACACTGTATATCTTTCAGCTCATTAGTTGTTCTTACTACCTAAGTGAAATGTACAGGTGTAGGGATAAAGGGTGGGCCTGTCTCCAGTAGCGTTACAAAATGTTAAATTCTATTGTAAATTGCCCATATGGACTGAAGAATATATATATACAGTTGGCAGGGGTTACATTTTTTATCTTTAAACTTTATATGCATACACATCCATATTTAAATGCTCACTAACTTGTTTCTACCTTGTGACTTCAGACTGGAATGTGTAGAGGGTACACACCGAGGCCACCACTGCCGGGAGCAGGGCCACTGGCAGCACCGCCGGCCGTGTTAACACCACACCGAGAACTTCCCAAACCGCACCCACCCCAGTCACCTTACATGGGAATGTCCTCACAGGCCAAGGTGTCAACCAGAGCTAAGTCTGCAAAGCCCGCAACCAAGAAACGGTCTCGAAAGGAAGTGCGTCCATCATCGGCTGGGAGTGAGCGGTTATTAGCCCGGCGGACCCTCCGGCAGAGCAGTGTGTCGTCCTCTTCGTGTGCCGAGAATATTGGCACTAACAAGATTGATCTGACAGAGGTTTTCACTCAGCGGCGGGAACAACAGTACCGTCCGCTGTGCGCTGGCGAATATGTACACAAGTATCTGTGCCGAGTGTACGACCGAACCATGGGGAAGACACGCCGACAAAACAAGTTCCCCTTCACTGAGCTCCCTGACGACTGCATGCTCAAGATCTTTACATTCCTGAACGCCACCGAGAGGGGCATAGCCGCACAGGTCAGTAAGAAATGGAACGCCTTGATGCATCAATCCAGTCTGTGGACGGTGGTAGATGTGACATCTTTCCCACTTTGTCCAATCGAGAAGCCCAGCCATGTGTGTGGCGCGGACTGTTACAGAAACTACAGGACCCGGGTTAAAAAGTACATGAGCTATCTCCAGTCGGTTAAACCAGTCTTGCGGAGGCTCAGCTTTGCTTTTGACATTTATGATACGGAGGATAAATGGTTGGAAAGCATTGAGGGATTGATCCAGTCTGCCCACTGCCAAGACCTGAGCTTCGCCCACATAAACTGGAAAGAAACCCCTATCAAACCGTTCTGGGTGGAACAGATAGCATGGTCTGTGAGTGACTATAACGAATTCATGCATCGACACAGACATCGTCAACGTAGGTTTATCCAGTTCTTTGACCTTCTAACGTCACGGGCACCAAACATAGCCAAGATGGTTATGCCGTTTGACTGGTCTCCAAAATCTCTAGAATTCATCGGGAGATTGAAAAACCTCAACACACTTGTTCTGGAGAAGTATTTTGTGTTCCAAACCATGTCACAGTCCTCGCTTGACCAGATGTTCGACCGCCTCCCCAATCTGGAGCGATTAATCCTCGAGATTTGGACGCCGAGTGGGAAGGGCCTGATCCTCTACCAGATCCGGTCGCCTATATTGGTCTACCTTGATGTTTCCCACTGCCGCGGCTTCTACCTTGGTGCCCTCAATCTGCCTAAACTAGCCGTCTTTAAGGTGACTCGCCACCCCTGGAATGGGCCGTTGATGTGCACCGACGCCATCAATGTGCCTTGTATTTACGAGGTGCTCAAAACTGGTGCTCCCGCCCTCAAGCAGCTGAACGAGCACACGCTCCAACCCAACTGGAGCGAGGTGATCTACCCCGAACTCCAAACCGTCCTCCAGGCAGTCTGCTCCTGTCGCAGACACAAGTCGGGCTGGGCTATGTAACGATAACTTCTGTTTTGTTTCCCTCTTTGTTTAAATGTGAATGATAATACCCGTTTACCAAACCCGTCTGTAGTCTGGGTCACTGTACTACTACTAGCTGTGCGAAACATGATAGTCAACTCCTAGGGGCCAAGAAGGTTTTAAAGTTGCAGTCGTGCGGGATATGTTATGAGACTTTCCGAGGGCATTGACAATGAAAGCTGTGATGATGATTGAAAGATGGCTTCAAATTGATTATTTTAATCCGTAAAATTATAGCAGTACATATATAAACTCCAAGGCCTGCTGTATTGTTCATTCAACATTCGTGATTATAAAACATGAAAATGGAAGCTATAGTATTTTGATGCAGAAAGAAAGTATTTGGGATATTGTGGAGTTCTGGTAATATCCCTTAAGTGGCGAATGCTCTGCACATCGGCCGTCTTTCATGGCACCAAGCCAATTGCCATTTATCCATGAAGTAGGCCTTCTGCAGATGTTAGCAAGTCTTTGAACCGCACAACCATGTATTCTCTGTATATGACTCTTTGTATGTGAACATGATAAATGATACATTCGTTCGTCCATAGTTAGAGACTAAAGGGGAGGGGAGGGACCCTCTTATGATAGTACGCGACTTGAGTCCAGAAGGGAATGAGTGTTGGTACCGACCCATGGTATGATATTTTTTACCGTCTTTACACCTGTTGTTAAGAGTTACCAATGGTCTGGATGTACATACATAGTACTACAAACTAATAACTACAAGTACAAGTGCAATCGCAAGACAGTGTACATAGAAGATAATATGTCTTTTGGTTTGTAATTTATTCTTTCCCCCCCAAGTCTTGGCTGCAGTTGCTTATCATCCACCTTCTATATTGTCATGGTAACAGATTACCTGGTCATTTTTTAGGATAGAGTCCATTCGTTCGAGTATAGAGGTGAAGATATGAACGAGTTTGTACCAAATGTACGTAGAATGTCACATTCTTAATGTGGTACGTATAGCACAAAGTAGGATATAGAATGAAAATATATCTCCAGAAATTGGGAGTTAGATGTGCGGTATCCGACAAACTAAATGCTGAGCAGCTAAATTTTATTATTCTACAGTTTAAATGCTGTCTGGGGCAATGGATTCGACATTTTTTTTACCTACAGTTTAAAAAAAACGTATATCTAAAAGTTACTCTAAATTAAGAATCTGAAGGTAGAAAAGTAAAAAGAATTAATAATATGAATTACTGCCTGAAACATACGAGTTATTGGATACGGTGTGTCTTATTCGTCATTGCCCCAGCATCATTAGGTATTTTGTAAGCCTATTTCAATGATCCACGACGGACTGTTTTGAATGTTTTACCTTTATGAAAATTCATGGTCACTACAGAGTCATTGCAATCACAGTTATTGCCATATCAATACTTACGACATATCCAAAATATGCCAGTTTACCGGTCTGCCCTGTAGCCGCATTTTAGATACGGGAATGGATTCCTCTGGCATTCCCCTCCATTCACTCATATTAAAGCTGTATATATTAAAATAAGAAGTGGGAGGGGTCTGTATTTCAAAAGGAACAGATAATACAACAAATAGATAACTTCTATCATGCGGGAATTGGGACGGGGTCTGGGGGGGTCATTAATATTCACGATTTACTGTTACATATATATTATTTTTAATGTTTGCTTGTTTTTGTGAGTTTGTTTACTGTGCGCACAAAGTGGTCCGATCCAAGAAATCTATTTAAAAAATAGATTTTCAGATTTTTGTTTGCTTAATCAATCGCTGTAGTTTGTTACTCAAGTGCAGGTTTGAGGGCAGTCAGTGTGTTAATCAGAGAGTGAACGAACCGGTGATTCCTTAAATGGAGATTTTTGTACCCTCCACTCCACTGACTTCCTCAAATGCACCCCTATGTTTTAAGCTTAAAAAGCTCTCTACATTGTGTAATCCAAGCTAGGAATATACATCAATACATATGGTACTTAAATCCCCATCGGTGTTAAATGATGATACCGTCTACATTGAACTGGCTTAAAATGCTTTAGAATACCACTCAGGTGTCCTGAACGCGATTCTGTCTGCTTCGCTTAAGTTAATTTTCCCTGCTGATAGAATTATAAAACAATGTAACTATTAACACTGTGAGATATTGTCTACTCAATTTTCTTATTTCAC
Source organism: Harmothoe impar (assembly GCA_947462335.1). Lineage (NCBI taxonomy): Eukaryota > Metazoa > Annelida > Polychaeta > Phyllodocida > Polynoidae > Harmothoe > Harmothoe impar. The sequence continues at coordinate 51,676,931 of OX381709.1, read as the reverse complement.
TTCAATTATATTTGCCTTAATTGTTAATGGAGCTTTTTGTAGGGTGTTACACACTTTGTCTTAAGTGGTAACAGAAAGACCGTTTTGGAACAACCAATGCATTTTGTCTAAAACCTCGCCCTATAGTTATAATTGATTTTTTTTACACACTCCTACATCTACATTTCACATAAAAACGAGAATGTATGTTACGTTTTGGTAAGATCAACACCCTCATTGATATACACTTTTATTGATTTCAAGTTGATAAGGAACACCAGATCGAAACCTTATTAGGTTGTATTTGTGAAATCGCCCCCGGTATTAGCCTATACTACAAAGAAAATCTTTGTTAAAGTAGTGAGCGTATCTAATATTAGTGGTTGGTTTAGAAATCAAGTAGTGCAGACCATTGGTTTATGTCATTTTTGTTATCATCTGCATACTAGTACATGCAAATTGTCACATTTGTATTTTGATATCCTTTTAGATCGTGTGATTATCGGGAACTGATAAAAGTCATGTTAACCTCTTATATTATCTTTTTAAAAACTTTTTGTGGGTAGCCAAGGCTAAGGGGTATCATAAACAATAGCTGCAGCGTATATAGTGTGGGAAGAGAGTAAGCCTGTATGCATCTTCGAGGTACCCTATGTGCACATGTAGCCACCATCTCATTCTATACATACATATATCAAAGGGAGAATACATGATTAAGAGAACCACGTACGTTGATACCAAGTATGTCAGATATGAAAGCAATGCTGCAGCTATGAACGTCACAACCCTACATATTTCATGTTAATAAAAACGCAAAAAGGCAGCTTGCTGTGGGATAAAACAAAGAGAAAGATTTGTCCCCACGAATTGACATGTTGTCTACTGTAGTGCACTCTCAGGGGTTTATATACTATTGGAATGAGTGAGTTCTGTTATTTCCAGAATCAGTGTTATATTGCATTTGATACGGCAGTGTTGACGGGTTGGGTCACTTGGCTGTGGCTGTATTTTTGAACTGTTAGCAGTATCTAGATACTGTTTGATGATGCCTGAAGACCTAGATGTAGCCTCCATAACAAGTCGCTGTGCACGTCAATACCCGACGTGTACACAAGGGTGACAAGAATGTCAGCCCTCAGTAACTGTATTTAGCATGTACTTCTGCCACTTGTTGTAGAACCTTTATAAACTGTGTATACCAAGGGAAAAAAACTGATGCCGTCAGAAAATATGCTATGCTGTCCATAAGTCAAGTACAGAATTTATACATGAAAACTGTTGTATAATAAAAACATCACCAGTTTATGACTATATACATGTATCTATATATTTTAGAGTGGAACGTTTCTTCCTTCTCCATGAGTTTTAACCTTTTTTGAAGACGATGTGATATGTCGCACATTAACCCTATTTGTGTGTGAGTGTGTTTCCCCCTCTCCCTATTTTAAGCTACACAAGGGTTGGTGAATGGAAGTTGTGATGCACACGTTTTTACTGGTAACGACAAAATAATCGAATACTACCATGCTGTTCATTATTTGTATGTATTTCCATGGAAATGAACAGATCGCCATTTCATATTTGTCTGGATCATGTGATGAGCTGATTTGAGAAGATGTACTGTACATGTTGTGGACTAACGAATACAGAGGTGTGTTCAATAGTAGTGGTAATGATTCACAGTTTACATATGGGGTGCATGGAATTATAAATACAGACAAAATATGTAAAATTTCGCCGATGCAGTGTGAACAATTCATTAAACCATATTCTTTGTTGTTGGTTATAAAGAATACTGTGTTCAACTGAGAGTGGTATTGTAACAAATAATTGGGCCTCATCGGGACAGCGACCTTCGTGAGAGCTCTGCTTCGAGTGAAGGTTCATTGCTTTCGCCACCCATTTAAATATCATAGATGATCCCCATCTTTAATGATCAGAATCACTCTGGACATTGCAGATAAGCATTGACTGTAAACTCAGCACGATACTGCTATTGGACACACTTGGGGTCAGTATGTGATGCGGCAGCAGCCGGTATGCCAGTATTTGATTCAGGGGTGCGTAATAAGCAAGCTATCAAATGAACTGTGCACACTCTTGATAGCGAACACGCAGCTATATTAAGTTAGGTGTATATACGAGATTGGTTGGTGATAACTCAGTTATGACTTGAACACATGTGGTAGAAGACTTTGCTGGTCTCTTGGCTGATCGACTCAGATTTGTCGTCCAATTGCTATTGAGGGTTGTATACTAATAACCATGTACAAGAGAACCACCAGAGTGTATAATACTATGATATGTATTATGTATCTAGACATGTACAGCAGAATGTGTAAGGGAGAATGGAGTGTAAATGTACATGATATATGTAAGCGTTTTATAGATCTGTTCATGACTTCATGTTTGGAGCTGGGGGGGAGGGGGGGGGGGGCTCTTAATCAACAATGGCTTCTGTTATTCTATGATTTACTCCTTTTCTTTCCTGATATAGTCTATACCCTTTCTTTATGACATATGAATAAAGATTCAACTGCAAAATGAAAGCCCCCTTGTTTTTGATACTTGACGAGATTCAAAAGTTGACCTGCAACACGGGTCCAATGACATCATATTGTATATTTCTTTAATTGACTAATGTTTCTAGATAAGAGAAGGGGGATTTAAACCCGCAGATCTTACTGCACGTCCAGTAAGGCCACCTTATTTTGACAACTTGGCTCCAACTTTTTGGAAGGGCGGAGGAAAAAAAAAAAAAAAGCTGCCCTACGGGGGGAGCTGGACCACAAAATATTTCGAAGGGTACAGGCAAAAAAATAAATAAAAAAGCGTGGAAAACTTGTATATTCTCTGTTATTGGGTAATCTAAAGAAGATATGTTGAGAAATATCCCAAATCTGAAAGGTCTCATTTTACCTTTTGCTGGTCAACATGTCTTTTTCTTTTTTTTTAAGAAAAATTCTTACGGCGAATACATACTTTTGATTACCGACATATTAGGCACACCAATAAAAGGGTATTTCTAATCTGGGGAAAAAAGTGCAAGCGAGCGTAATTTGTTTTTAACTTAAATCATTTATTCAAATCAATGGATCTTGTATACTGCAAAGTTGGTAAATAATGAACATTCGCTATGGTGCGTTGTTACTTTAATAGATATCTCTACAGAATATACCAAGAACATATACTCTTAGAGTCTTCTCCCATCCGCTCTCTTGGCCAGGCGTCTTGCGTGAATGGTCACACCATAGAAAATTTAGCACCAAGGAAAGGTAATTTCATATTAGTCTGCACCAGGTAGTTGATATTTTAGAAATCTAGTTAAATTTAATTTGAAAACCACCCGGCGCTTTGAGACAGAACGGTTAGGCCAAACAAAAAATTATGTCGTGTTCAGGTTACATTGCCAAAAAAAAAGTAGGGTAGGTACGGCGGATTATTTTTTGATTTTTTAGAAATTATCTTTTGAGGTGATGAGTCGGAACATGCCTACAGTTGGGGGTATAGATGGGGAGGTCCCCATGCCGCATGTCGATTTTAAGAAATGGCCATGTCCCATGTCAATGTCGCTTAATAATCTGCATGTCCCATGTCGATTTTAAGAATTGCTCATGTCCCATGTCACTATCTTTTCAAACCTCATGTCGCATGTCACTAAGCTCCATGTCGCATGTCGATTTTAAGAAATGACAATGTCGCCGTGTCGAATTTAGCCATCCACCCCCATACAGTTGATATATTTCACACTGCCAATTATCATGTTAATTGTAACTGATATCCCCACTATCCATATACAAACAAATTTAAAGTCTTATTAAGGAATCATCAGTTCCTAAATACTGCCATTATCTGCTATATAAAGAATAAGATACAACAATGTGACTTTCCTCCCCTCTTATCCCACAACATGTGATAAATCTGATAGGTCCTCGGGTCATTATAGACCAATGCGCCAAGAAAGGGTGACTTTTTAAAATAAAGTTGCGTTTACATTAGTTTCAGCAAAATGCATGCAACATTGTCTATAATGGTTAGATTTACAAGCATCTCATATCAGGAGATTTGCAGGAAAATTATCTTTCAAATAGTATACATTAAAATGCAGGAATTTGAGGTTATATTCCTGGATTTGTTGGTCACACTTCAGAAATGTTTAAAAACTTTATCATCAACTTTTCTGAAAAGTCACCCTGTCTTGCTGCATTGGTCTATAGGTACCCTATTAAACCAAGACAAAAAAGTTTAGGGTCGGGCCAAAATGAAAGGGTAGGTCGGTTACCTGAACACAACTTTTTTTTTGTTTGGCCTCAGGGGGGATGGTATTTTCTGGAAGGGATAGTCATGGAATTTTAATTAGGAAGTTATGTAAAAGGAAGTCAAGATTGCCAATGACCAATCATATTGAACATATTGAATTCTGTTGAGGGTTGCGAGCGTGCCGTTGGCACCGGACCTCCGATCTTAAGGGGCAGCCTTCCCTTTATATACCCTACTATTTATACACTCCCACAGAAATGGTGTTCAGTACTGCCGTGCTCACGGGAAAGCACGCTAGTGTTTCTCACCATAAAAGACGGTACAATCAATTTGGTAGTAAACACAATAGATAATAAAAACTCTTTTTTGATCAAATCATTTTTTATTTTCATTTCGTCGAATTTGAAGAAATAGCCAGATTCATTTCCATCGGCAGAAGGATACATAAAATTCACTCTCCAAGCATCCTTTGGTCCATGGCTGAAGAGTCTCGCATGGAGATATCTGCTTGGAGCGAGGCGTTGCAGCATGCCACCTGGTGACACGTGATCGCTGGTGCTGCTACCTAGTGTCGGAGAAGGCTAGTATTTTCAGAGTATTTACTGCTTAGTATTTACTGCAAAAGGATTGCCTTCCGCCCTATCTTATCCTTGACAAAAAGCATCAAGAACGCCGACAGTTGTTTTTTAAAGTCCTTCTATACTTCAAGGGCATTACTTACATGGGCGAACTATAGTCTAATCTATTATTCGATTTAAAAAAATTAAATTCGAAACTAATCAGGTCTTAAACATTCACAACGAGCAGACAGCAGGTATTTTGTGATAAATTTTATTCGTTCCGCACTATGGACAAAGTACAACAGTATGTAGCAATGCTATCCACTTAGTAACATGATAAAGATGAGACAAGGTGATGAGAGCCATGGTAACCATGACAACCCTAGAAACGGCAGTAACTAGGGCCATTCTGTGGGTTTTGTGTAAAATGAGAAGACCTGTGAAGGTCAAAATGTGAGAAATGAAGACGACAACATGTAATATCTACAATTGTAGGTTAGATCAACAACGACCATAACGAAGTGTAGACTTTGAACACTTTCATAAATGAGAATCTGGTTTGGTAAAACCAAATGTATAAGCTGCCAATTTCTCATTTTTTTCTTTCTTTTCAATTCATTATGTATGACGATAATATGACCAGCATTTCATAAATCTTGCTATTTCTCAAGTGACCCTCCCGTTTTGTATGTACAGTTTCCTTCCCTCAGACCCCATCGGTTTGTAAATTTAGTCAAATGATTTCTTGGTGCCTTGGAAGTCTCTAATTCCGTCACGTTTGAATCCACCTCCGCGTCCACCGCCTGTGAAGGAAAAGCAAATTCATGAGAACTGGGTTTCAACTAGATCTTGGAACACTAACAGCAAATTTTTTATTTTCTTATTATAAAGTGCTCAGACAAATGCCTCGTTCTTGTCATCAAATGATTCAGGCTCGTCATCAAACTCATCATAGCACACTGGAGATTTTTCAAATATATTGTCAAAATAACACTTTTTGCAAAGTCAATTGGATGTTAGACTCCTCCTTATCAATATGTGCAGACCTTTACAATTCCACGAAAGCAACCGAATTTCTAAAAGCTGGCTATAATATACTTCTACGAAAGTAACTGAATCGACAGCACTAACTAGACTGAAATAACTTGCATTTCTGAAGTGAAGTTGAAATGTTTCGATTTGTACATGCTCAGACAAATGCCTCGTTTTTGTCATCAAGATTCAGGCTCGTCATCTTAACTCATCACAGCATGTGTCATCATAAGACGTTTGTTAACATTCAAAAGTATAACATACCTCTTCCTCCACGACCACCGCGGCCGCCGCCAAAGCCGCCACCACCGCGGCCTCCGTAGCCACCACCACCTCGGCCGCCGCCGAAGCCACCGCCTCGGCCGCCGCCAAAGCCACCACGACCTCCTGCAAATGGTACATTTCATTACAATATGTTATTGCCATCTAGAAAAAATATCTTGAGAGCTTTACCCCTCTAAAGAAATTCACGTTGTACATTTCAATTTTCTATAAAGTCTCATTAGCATGAATGATTTTACAAGATGCTATGCACAAGAGGTCAACTAAGGTAAGCGTTCCTGCTGTCTTGAATCAACAAATTCAATATAGTGTTGAATGCCAGCCAGTTTAAACAAGACCATTTTATTTTAGCATTATTGTAAATTGATATCACGCTGGTCTACCTGCTTATTGCAAAAAGTCTGTTGGTTCGCAGCAATGACAGGGAGGTAAAGATTTCACGGTTAAGGTTGTAACATACCTCTGAAGCCGCCGCCACCGCGACCACCTCCACGGCCGCCACCTGGGCCACGCTCGGCTGCGTAGTCTACCTTGACGCTACGTCCATCGACCTCAGCATCGTGCATCGAGTCTGCTGCTGCCTTGCATGAATCTTCATCAGGGAAGTCCACAAAACCGAACCTGAATTGTACAAAGAGGAACAGTGTGAATGTTGATTCATGAAGACAAGCGTAATCATGACAGATAATATAAGAACATTATTGTGACTATTTCTGTCAAGGTGGCATATTCTGTTGCACTTGCCCTCATATTCTGTTGCACTTGCCCTCACTTGAATCTACATTTGCTAGTTGAGTAATGAATGTTTCACGCCATTTCGACAACTACTCACATGCTGTATACAATGTATATATGGGTAAGCCGCATTAATATGGAACTATCAATAACATTTCTTTCTCCATATGGTGAGTAATATACTATCAACTTAAGAGGCAAATCCAACATACCCAGCCGACTTTCCATCCCTCATAACGATACGTGCTGATGAGGAACCATCGAAGGCATCTTGCAGACTCTCGCCTGTAGTGTTCCAACTCAAGTTCTTCACGATTAGAGTCTTAGTTTTGCCTGGCTCAGCACTGCTGCGGTGACCACCAGCTCCGGCACCACCACGATCTCCACCCTTGGCGCCCTTGCTCTTGGCTCCTACGTAATCGAGGAGGAGACCACGGCCGCAAAGTTCTGATCCCTGGAGTGTGTCCATGGCTTCATCGACATGGGCCTCCTCATCGAACTGGATGAAGGCAAAGCTGGAAAACAAATGATAACAAGTAAGTATTTGGACAATGTCGGGGACAAATGCTTAAAAATTGGACATATGTACATAGATAATGCTAAGACTAGTCCTACCACTGAATGGTAACTTGCACCGGATATTCAGAAATCGACAAAGCCCTGAAGGGAGACTCGGCAGATTGCCAACATGTACAAAATATCGTTGCAACTAAATCAATCGAAACCTACCCCTTCTTTGAGCCATCGTGGTTCTTGGGCCAGCGTACTTGGGTGCACTTTTCAAAGTGACCTTCTAGGTCCTCCTCTGAAGCATCAAAGGAGATGTTCTTGACAAACAGGGTCAGCTTGTCGTTGTCGCTCTTGTCCTGGGACTGGTTGGCCTGCTTGGGTGGAGCTGGGGCCTCGGCGGCCTTCTGCTTGGCTACCTCAACAGTAACTTCTTTGTCGTTGATCTTCTCGCCATTTAGTGCAGTAGCCTTCTCAAGCTGCTTGGGCTTCTTCAGATCGACATAGGCAAACCTGACAAGAAAACCAAAAGCAACATAATTAAGAAATGTTCTAACACGATCTCCTGCAAGTCGCTCTTTAAATTTGTACTTTAATAGCTTGTACAGAATTATTTTACTTCCATTAATACAAAGCTAGCTGAACATGATCGATTATGCCAGATTTACTTCTGTAATTCTCATGTCAATATAATTAAAGTTGCGAAAAAAAAAGAGTTAGACACTTACGGTTTCTTTGAGTGCTTGCGTACTTCAGCAACCTTGACTCCGTTGTCAGTGAAGAAACTTGTGATATCCTCTTCTGAAACATCGGCCGGCAACCCACCAACAAAGACGGTTGTTGGTGCTGGGGCATCATCTGCAGTTTCCTCAGCTGAAGAACAAAAAATAAATAAAAACATTGAATAAATCTCAACCAAAGAGCATATTGAGGCACACCAGAGGTTTTGGTTAGCATACTGCAGACTAGCTGATATTGTTAGCCGCCGAAAACGAGCTCCTGCACTGTAAAACTTGTGCAGTTTTTGTATATCCTTGACCGCTAGATAGAGGTCTCGCAGGGCCTTTGTGGAGGCCTTAAAACTCCAATCCCATATACCATTAACTTAACTTAAACTAGGTTATGTAGTGTTGTAATTATCGTAGCCAGATAATTTACATACCATCAAGCTTGGCTTTCTTAGCCGGTTTGGGGTCTTTAGTGGATTTCCTCTTTTTGGATCCCTCCTCAACTTCGTCATCATCGTCATCATCATCGTCGTCATCACTGTCTTCCTCCTCATCTGGGGGAAAAGTTTGATTTCTACATAAGTATCGTTGAATTGCTGTTAGTGCAATCAGTGAGTTATCTTGACTGAAAACTTCAAATCTTTTTTTTTTTTTTAATAGACCATCATTTGCGAAGCCTTTCCTCTGTGTTATCAAATCAACGATGAGGCAAGACCCAGTGATGTTTTAGCTTGCCCACCGGTGAGCCACCGCTGGTATGCAGGCATTCTTCATCCCTGGCTCCCGTGTTAGTCGTGATTAGTGGGTAGTAATCGCTTGTATAGTATTTTAGGGTAGCTGGTTTGTTTGGGCGTCCCGTCAGACTTTGAAAGAGAATCCATAACAGCGCTATCCTTCTGCATTTTAATGGTTGGCGAGGGCAGTAACGTGCCCTAGCCTAATAAGTCACTTGTGTTCAGCTGATTCTAATGTCAGCATGCTAACCTTAAACCCGTGGTGCCTCTACCCAACAACATTCAATGTTTCCAGTGATGATTAAAGAACTGTCAAACGTTCACATGGTCGATCCAGGTTGCCTAACATGTAATAACTGCAATTCCAGCATCTCCACTGATATTAGTATTAGTAAGAAATATCTGAAAACACAGAATTGACATGACAAGCCACATAGTATATTAAATCTCACTCACCATCTACCTCCATCTTGGCAGGAGCTTCATCCTCGCTCTCATCGTCATCATCATCGTCACTGTCGGCCTTAGCGGCAACAGCCTTCTTTCCGTTCTTCTTAGGAGCCTCCTCCTCCTCGCTGTCATCATCCTCGCTCTCTTCATCAGATTCTTCGGCCTTGACAGGCTTCTTTGCGGCCTTCTTTCCCTTGGCAGCCTTTGTTACAGGGGCGGCAGCTTCTTCCTGAAAGTACATTTTGTTTTAGTCATCGAATTGTTTGCCGAATTCCAAGTCTATAAGATCTAACTGAATTCAATTTAATTCAAGCTTAAATTAAATCGGCATAGAACTCGTGTTATGCGAGAATTTACAATATGATGCGTTAATCTCGGTTATTTCTACTCGACAGTTTGATCTACCCATGGATAATAATTCTTCCCACAACGCCCATGGTGTTAAAGTACAAACCTCTTCAGAAGAATCCTCCTCCTCAGAACTTTCCTCAACCTTCTTGGGTGGTGGTGCAGCCTTTGGGGATTTCTTGTTGGCCTGAGAATAGATACCAGTAGGTTAGAAATATGAATGGCGAAACAATGGGAGTGACAAACAAGTTCATTACTGAGACTACCCGTACCTCAGTCGCAGAATCTTTTAAGACAGTTTTGAAGTGAAACGATTGGTTAAACAGGCTTATCTACAACTTCTTCATCACAATGTTGGTTCAAAGACGTGTTCAATAATGGCATTGCTAAATTGTCCATGCATTGAAACAATGATGACAGGAGCCATGGTCAGCATCCGACCAGCATCAGTTAGGTATCAAAGGTAATACTTATACTAATGACTCAAATCTCTTTAAACTGAAAATCATTAAGTTGATTGAGACAAGAACCAACAAAAACTATAACCATTATTGAACTCGCCTCCGTTGGTCTGGCATTTCCATTCCCTTTCTTGACAAATTATCCCACAAATTGACAGATAATACCTTCCTGATAATCACCAAAATTTTAAGAGCACGAGCATTGACCAAATACGATATGCTGGACATTAAGCATACTTACTGGGTCACATCGTTCGCCTTGGGAGTCACATAACAGGTGCCTCAGTAGCTCTTTGAATGATCATTTCCAACTTAATTTTTTCCACCGTATAACCAACAAATGTCTCAATCGTAGTGGCCTACCCTGCGCCACTAGAGACGCTTACAACCATGCCAACCTGGACTGGTTCCCACCGAGTGGCTTACCTAACCATCTGTACCACTGGGAACCAGCATAATAAACCAACAGTTACCAACTCGTTCGTCTCACCCGGTCATGTCGACAAGGGCCGACAACCAACAACCATCAACTATTTAACCAACATTTGACCGAGCGGTCTATTGCACCTGTCTCTGACCCCTGAAAAGCAAACAGGGAGCATGTTATTGAGCGTGGTATTCAGTCTTTGGGAGCCATTCAAAAATTGTGTCTGGGGTCAATGAGAGTGCAGGCCAACCAGTCTATTAGTATTTTTTATTTCCAGCTTGGATGGGGGCACTTATACTATAAGTTTTAGACATAAATCTGTTAATAACTATCAAACTTTGCCATGATCCTCCTTCCCTGAACGTGCCCCAGAGCCCTCATGTTAATGGACCTCATCTTTCACAATTGTTAAATGGCTCAATTTTGCTTCATGTTTACTTGTAGACTACTATCCACATATTAGGGAAATCGAAACCTACATGTACTGGCAATTATCAATTAATTGATGTGTCGCTCAATGCTGGGTCTTTGCCCTTTAAAACCGTCAACTACCTGGGCTGGGTACAAAGCACGTGGTGGCGCGTTACGCCTCTATCGTTATTTAGACAAGACATGCCGGAGAATTTAGTTTTAAGCATCAGCATGACCGTAATGGAACAGGGACGCATGCACTGACCTAACCATTATGATAACCATGTCGTTGTTTGGTCATCTTTGAAAGTTGCTAAATCCTGCCATTCCTGGATCTGACTTCTGAGGGTCACACTTTAATCACAACAATGTCACACTTCCTGGTTGATGCGAAAGACTAGTATTTCATAAATTCTGTAGAATCTAACCCTGTGTTATTAATGTTCATGTTGTCACCTATTTGGATCATTCAAAATTGGAGCCTAGGGCGCAGGAAAAACAATTCCAAAATATGGCCCAACGTGCCCTGCCGGGACCACGTGCTCGCCCAACGCGTCTTCAGGCCAGTCCCCACGCCGACCGTGAAAACCCGCATGGCCGTCAGGAACTGGTTCAGGGCGGCTGCATGATGCGCATAAGCAAACGCGATTATGTCAATGTTTCCTCAATGTACACGTAGAATTTTCACGCCAATAGTGTGCACTGATATACCAGGCATCTTAATAGCGCTGACAATAGTATGTGAAGTATGTTACCTTGGCCGCTTTAGTGGATTTAGGAGACATGTTGAAGGTGCGTGTATTCGCCTCGGCGGAAGATATGTAAAAGGACCGAGGATCAGCGCTTCTGCTCTGACGTCGAGGCGGTGAAATAGTGAACTACGCCAATCTGTAGTTTCGTAAACATAAATTATTTTCGGTATTTCGCCGTTTTCTCAGATGTGTTCCCCTATTAGAAATAAAGATAACGCGCATTATATCAAGATTGTTTTTCTAACCTAATTATAAGTCATTCCTAGGCATAATACGAGTAATTTTTACTACTAAAATAAGTGTCTAAAGCGAGGCTAGCAGATCGGCTCCTCGTGGTCTGAGATTGCTCGATCTTCTTCACCAGTCCTACAAAACCAGACACGTTAAAATGGGTGTTGCAGGTACACCAAAGGGAAAGGTAAATATGCTTGTAATATAAACATTTATTTCAATATCTGATGGCTCGTTTGTGCTCATACATTTTAATAGACACTGCATTAAACCAAATATAACGACGTTGCAAAGACGGGCACTCACTCAGTCACTGTCTGAAATGGTTTTGTGTATTGGCTATTGCGGCACTGCACCCACTGACTGAGAACAGACCACGCACCAAGTCCGGGAGCCCAATTGTACCACCTCTAACCAACTGTTTTCCATATGATTATGTAAATATATCCATATTCCATTAACCTCAATGGCAAAATGACCACGAATCAGATTAAGTGAGTTATTAAACAGGGATTTATAAAAGAAACGGTTTTTTTTCACGTCAACATGGCGGGGGGTCGGGGCCATTTAAAAATGTATTTAATTAAAGCCTAACGTTGTAACGGGGAGATATTAGAGAAATCACCCCTGTGACAGCTGTGTGCGAGCTGTGAAAGCTCAGATTAAAATCTGAATTCTGATCATTGGCTCATTAAATTGATGGTCATTCTTGAATATGGTGATTCGTCCAGATCCGATGAGAAATCTGTCACGTAATGTAGCCTGTAGGGGGGGGGGGGGACTTGGAAATCTCAACAGACCAAATCACCAACATATATCAAATTGCACCATTTTTGCCTGTTGATTTTCCTATTTTTCTTTGGGGCATGCTCTAAAAAATTCCTTTTAGATTGCTGTTTTTTTCCATGATCATGAAAATCCCTAGTGTACAATGTAAGTTGAATGTGGTTGAAGCATGTAGGCATGGCAGTTTTTTTTTGAAAATATGCTCGCAAAAATTCAAAACTGAGATGTACACTATAAGATGTAGGTATTATAGGAAATGTCTTTTTATTTGGATTTGATATCATTTTGATATTTTTTTCAAGCAGTTTGAGAATCTACTCAACAGAGGCTGTCAGAGCTATTGTACTGCAGAAGGCCCAAAACCTGCCCTCTGACTTTGTTTGGCAACACTGAAACCTCTCTACAAAACTAGAGCTGTTTTAGAAGGCAGTAGGCTGAGTAGCAGTTAGAATTTCGAGAAGATCAGGGTTCCCACATGTCATGGAAAGTCATGGAATTTGAAAGTTGTCTGGAAAGTCATGGAATTTTGTAAAAATTTACGGTAATACCATGTGTCATGGAATGTCATGGAAAATAAAAATAATGGAATTAATATCACAAAATCTCCTAGAAATCTCCCATTTGCTTTCTTGATTTTAGAAATTTTCTTGGGGGCCAAGCCCCCCGACCCCAACAAGAATGTTATAAATGTCATGAAAAATTGAGATTTTTTGTCATGGAAATATCATGGAATTTCAATCTGACTTTTTGTGAGAACTCTGAAGATGTCTACTGGTTGTCCGGCAGGGTGCCAAAGTTAAGGCTCCCTAGAGCCACAACGCTTGGGGACGTCCATGCATGGTCAATAGATTTCCTCTCCTACTGCATGCATATACCCCTGATCCCCCCCCCCTCCCCCACCCCACAAAAAAAAGGAATAATTTGCATGTGCATGTTTAATCATGCATGTCCCCGAGTACATAAATATTTGGACCGTATTCCATTTTGCTGACAGTACATGTTTCTTATTTTCTTCAGACGCCAGTCAAACAGGGATCTACGCCCAAGAACACACCAAAAAATGCTGCAAAGAACACGCCGAAAGCAGGAAAGGTAGGCTTGGGTGCCAAGACTCCTCAAGCCAACAACACCCCAAAGGGCCTTGCTGCTAAGACCAAGACTCCCCAAGCCAACAACACCCCGAAAGCTGCAAAGGTCAAGCCCGAGGCGAAGACTCCTCAACCAGACAAAGCCATGACTCCCAAGCAGAAACCACAGACTCCCAAGCAGAAACCACAGACTCCCAAGCAGAAACCACAGACACCCGGAGCACAGAAACCACAGACACCCGGAGCACAGAAAAAGGGATTGACCCCAAAGAAAGCACAGACTCCACAACCACAGAAAGCACAAGTTGTTCAGCAGAAGCAAATGAAGGGAAGCAAGACTCCCCAACCCGAGAAGCAGCAGAAGAACAAACAGAAGACTCCCAAGTCGGCCCCACCCGCCCACATAAAGCGGAAGAAGTTGGAAGAAGAAATTGATGAAGAATTAAGTGACGAGGACTTCGAGGTAAAACAACATCTTTGGTTTATTCTACCTGGTTCGAATCAATGTTCAAAGCCAAACTCACTCCCGAGTGTGAGAATAATATATATATATATATATATATATATATATATACTTAGGGTAGATGCACCTGGAGTCGGACACATACCTTGAGACGGACACCTGATTTTGTGGCTATTCAAGCAGTTTAAGCCCTTAATTTGTGAACAATAGTAGAGTTAAAGTGTTATTCTTTCCAGAAAGCACTAGAAGTATGTAGTAGGGTACATAAATAACCTCAAATATCACTGTCCGTCTCAGGGTATCTGTCCGACTCAGGGTGCATCTACCCTACCTATCCAAGACGTTTTTAGGAATTTCAGTAACCGGGTTTTGAAACTGTGTGGCTTACTCAGGCAGATCTTTTTGAAAAGAAGAGAAGATATCGGATGTCGTGTAAGCAATGGGAAATTGTCTTGAATTAAAGCAATGCCACACCAACGCCACTTCTGTGTGGCCGAACTTAACTTTCCAATAAGTCACATGAATCCATTAACTGATGCTACCTAGTTTGTTTAAAGTGTACGGTTAAAACTCAATAGTATTTTCAGTTTTGAGTTATTCGATTTTCCACCCAAGATAGATGTATTAACCTAGATTTTTTCTTTCCAATAGGCCCTTCTTGGAAAAGTCAAAGAAGCTGAAAAGAAATCCAAAAATGGAAAGCCAGCAGTAAGTATCACTATCTTATTTAAAGTATTTTGAAGGGGGTAAAGATTAGCTCGCCAGTGCTACATTCCTATGGGATAAATCATAGTCGAACTAGTATTCATGTCATATATCCGTCTTCCCAGTTATGATACATGAGCCTCTTACAGGAAATCCTGGATGATGACGACGAGGAAGATGATGATGATGATGACGACGAGGAAGATGATGACGATGAAAGTGATGATGACGACGAGGATGATGAAGATGATGACGACGAGGATGATGAAGATGATGACGACGAGGATGATGAAGATGATGACGACGAGGATGAAGAAGAGAAACCTGCTCCTCCAGGTAAGCGGTATTTCAATGTATCAGGAGAATGCAACTGTGCTACATTTGACTTGTTTCACATTAGAAATTTGACTGTTTTCCTGCTGCTATCTTCAATTCTCTTCTTTCTACGTCAAGTAAAAGCCAAAATTAACAATTCATATGACTCAACGAGTAAAGCAGCCCTCAATGTCCCAATACGTCAAGCTTTTATTTTTTACCGTATAGCAAACATTTAAAAATAAAAATTTACATTTTATGTAACGTATTATTTCAGCTCCCAAACAAGCCCAGAAGCGTAAGGCCGAAAATGCTGCACCAGTTGCCGAACCAAAGAAAGCTAAAGGTAAATGTCAATAGATAATTACACCAGAAACATTTGCCCCAGTGTTTCGCATTACTGTACTCAATGTTTGTGTTTATGGCAATTTTATGTATATTAACATTGTTGGGCATGGGTCAGCTCCAGAGACTTGGAACCACTCCCTTATCAATCTCAATTACCATCCGGAGAAAGGGTTCTGGCCCCGTCTTGTACTTTTATTCAACACCCAGTCACATGCCTGTAACATAAAGTCAATTTTTGGTATCATGAACAGCCCTATAATCTCTTTTACCGCACTTAAACACATTTACAGTAATCAACTCAAATAAAAGAGCAGAGAATTTAGTAGTTGTGCAATCCTCACCTCACCTTTCACATATCGTCATGTGCTTTGCTTTGCAGCCGCCCCAGCCAAGCCAGCTGCAGCTCCAGTACAACTGTCCAAAGCCGATAGTAAGTACATTTATAATATGTACCCTTTATGTGACTTCCTTAGTTAAAGTGACATCGCCGACCTGTACTGGTTGGTTGCTTTAAGATGTGTACAAACATTTATATGGGGTAAGGTTGTAAGTTCTATGAGTCACTAATCCCACGTTTGTCATGCCGTTTAAATGGGACTTGATTTGATTGTGATTTTGTCAACCTGATACTTTTGAGTGACAGGGTGGAAAGTTTGTTGTGCCGTCAGTCATGTATATTATTTACCCATACTAACAAATTAATGTTTTACTTCCTTTCAGTGGAGAAAAACAAACGCATGTTGTTCATCAAGAACTTGCCTGCCAGTGTAACAGTAGCCGAAATCAAAGCCCTGTCTAGTGATATTAAGGAAGTAGACCTACGCATGTCATCCAAGGCGATTAAGAACAAGAACCGAGGGTGAGCACACGTTTCTGCCAACGCTGGCTTTATTCGTTTTAATGATAATATCATAATCATCATATTAATGGAACTTAAGTTGTATCGACATAATACTACCGCAAAGCTGTATCGACATAATACTACCGCTACACATTATCGCTGTGTGGGTACAACTCACATGGTTCAGTCAGGTGTGTTGTCGTCTGTTAATTGTTGAAAACAATATGAATTGATTTGTTTAGTAACGTTGTAAAGGCTAATAATAATGTATAAGACACTAATACTCCTATCTCAATGTGTATGATTTTGTTTAATTGTGTCTAAATTGGTTTCAGATTTGCTTACTTGCACTTCAAGAACGAGGCAGCAGCCGTAAAGAATCACCCAATCCTGAAAAAGGCTAAAGTGTCGGATAAGGAGGTATTTGTGGACTATGTGGGAGAGAAGAGCGTCTCAGGGAAGAGTGCCCACCACACCCTAACAGCAGGTACGTGACTAGTGTGGAACTGCATTCTCATAGTCACTGCCTATTTTTGTAATGAACAAAGGCGTTAATCAATTAGGGTAGTGCTATAAAACTGTAAACTAGTCTATATCCCTTGTTCAGCCATCACATGATAAATTTGAAAATGTTTTATATCTTGTCCCAGTTGGAATTGTAACATTGGCCGTTAGAAATCTATCACAAAACCTTTTATTGTTCACTTTACAGATGAGGTCGATCCGCTCAAGTTATACGTGACAGGATTTGACAGGGGTATGACTGAAAGTGAAATGAAGGATCTGTTCCCGACGTGCTGCAGGGTTGATCTACCGAAACAATCGCGAAAGAAAAATAGAGCAGTCGGGTAAGTCTCAAAGCAGCTACTTACTGTCGGCGATTGATACTTCTTTTATCCTCGTTAGCAATTACAGTAAAGAATTTAAGGCACCACTTTGTGCCCCATTTTCTTGCATTTTAACTCTTCCTGGTTCTTGTCTACACAAATACCAAGCTAACGCTAATTGGACCATTTTGAGTCCAGACATTTCCCACAAACTAAGTCGTTATAGCTCACAGCGCCCCTTCCACCCTGTAACAGAGGATTTGCACGCATATTACACTGAGCTACTAGAAAACTATAAATTTGAAATATGTATAATAATCATCAACATGTGATTTGTTTCTAGGTTCGCGTTTGTATTCTTCGAGACGGCAGGCGCTACCACAAAAGCCATGGCCAAAGTCCATGGCACACAAGTACGAAGCAAGACCCTTGTCGTATTAGCAGGAAAGAAGTCAACAAAGAGGAAAGCAGAGCCTTCACCAAGTGAGTCCTACCTATTTGTAACACCAACCCCCGTCCTCCCTCTTACTCTCTCTAATCATTAATACAGTTCACCATTGGATAGTACTGACATCAACAGTAACTGGGCGCCGTGGTTTACAGACGGTCCTCGTGACCTCAATCTAACCTGCTTTATAGTCTACTATAAAGTCTCACGTATAAGCCACCCCCGGTAACCAGCCGAATTTGTGGGTTTGATTATAGCTATTTCAGTACTGTAGTAAACTTTAAAAACCCTCGCATAAGCCACATCCTATATTATAGACATGTTTGGTATCAAATTAAACTTAGTTCTGATTCGTGTACGAGCCACAGTTTATGCGGAAGACTTTACGACACCTCCCCTCCCCTGTGATTAATTTTGAGTTGGCAGTTGGAATTAAGCAGAAATGGAAATATCGAGCCAAGAACACAGCATAAAAGAGGTTAAGCATCTTCTGCAAAATCTTCGGATACATTTTTTTTCCACAATGCATTTCAGGTGAACCACAAGTGAAAAAGGCCAAAAAGGAAGAACCAAAAGAGGAAGAGGAGGAGGAAGACGAGGATGATGATGATGACGATGAGGAAGATGATGACGACGACGATGATGATGACGACGACGATGATGATGACGATGATGATGACGACGACGACGAATAGAAATTTATATATATTAAAATCATAATATTGTTTTTCATTGTTTCATATTTTAGCATGTATATGAAAACTCATGTTGTACTAGGTTCTTAGTATTGTTCTGTAACAAAGGGTCCACATTGTATCATAAGGATTTTTCTCATTCAACAAAAGATTAACTAACTGTTGAGTCTTGTCGCTCATAATTCATAATGTGTACAAGTTATGCCTGTTGTGTTATGGTTGTAGGTCACGAATGTTATTGTGTATCAGAAATAAGTAATTTGTAATGAGAAATTTACAAATAGTTCATCCCATCATCTCATCATAACCAAAATAAAATCTTTTGAAACCAACTTACGGATTTACAATTCTTTGTGGATATCTTGTTTCAAATGAAACTAGTGATATAATGGGAACGGTAGCTGCACTCCGATTAATAAATAGGAAATATTACAAGTACACAGTACCACTACAAATCCGCTAGATATAATTTTGTATACGATAAAAATATAGGACATATACCACACTTGGGTGGCCTATAAAATTATTTAAATTAGTAGAGCACATGTCTACTAACTTTGCTTGGTATAGGGTACTTAAAGCCCCAGCGCCCCTATATATAGGGCTGAGTACCTGTCCCGGCTCCACTCCGACTGGAGTGGTACCGAGATCTGTGTCTTTAATAGTGAAGGCCGACAATGAGCAGTGTTGCCACTCCCTCTCACACCATGTCTGTGGTGTCCCTTCACCACTGAATAGCTTGTAACTCAATGCAATTTTGTGCAATATATTAGCCCGGACTCCACTAGGGCGGCACAGCTACCTGCGAAACAAGGCGATCCTTTTTTATGTTTTGATTTTCACATTTTTGAACGGCACCATTTCCAATGGGTCCGGTCAGTTTACATGGGTATGAACCCGCGGTAAGGTCAAAGAGAAGAATCGCGTCCCATAGGTTTAGCATAGCGGCCGCTAACCGTAGGCACAGACCAGTCTCTAGGCTCCTGTATACAGCCCTCAGCGGCAGGCAGTGGTGCGTGACCTGGGTGTCGTGTGGTAGCCCAGTAACCCTTTAAGGCCAGCACACTCCTTCAGCTACACAGTGATACACTCATGCATCAATACTTCTCTACACTAACCCTTTAAGGACAACACACTGCTGCAACTACACAGTGATACATTCATGCATCATGACTTCTTTAACCCTTTAAGGACAGCACACTGCTGCAACTACACAGTGATGCATGAATGCATCATGACTTCTCTACACTAGCCCTTTAAGGACAGCATACTGCTGCAACTACACAGTGATACATTCATGCATCATGACTTCTTTTACCCTTTAAGGACAGCACACTGCTACAACTACACAGTGATGCATGAATGCATCGTAACTTCTCTACACTAACCCTTTAAGGACAACACACTGCTGTAACTACACAGTGATGCATTCATGCATCATGCCTTCCGTGAACTAACCCTTTAAGGATGGCACACTGCTTTAACCACACAGTGATACATTCATGCATCATGACTTCTCTACAGTAACCCTTTAAGGCCAGCACACTCCTTCAGCTACACAGTGATACACTCATGCATCAATACTTCTCTACACTAACCCTTTAAGGACAACACACTGCTGCAACTTCACAGTGATACATTCATGCATCATGACTTCTTTAACCCTTTAAGTACAGCACACTGCTGCAACTACACAGTGATGCATGAATGCATCATGACTTCTCTACACTAGCCCTTTAAGGACAGCATACTGCTGCAACTACACAGTGATACATTCATGCATCATGACTTCTTAAACCCTTTAAGGACAGCACACTGCTGCAACTACACAGTGATGCATGAATGCATCATTACTTCTCTACACTAACCCTTTAAGGACAACACACTGCTGCAACTACACAGTGATACATTCATGCATCATGACTTCTTTAACCCTTTAAGGACAGCACACTGCTGCAACTACACAGTGATGCATGAATGCATCATGCCTTCTCTACAGTAACCCTTTAAGGACAGCACACCCCTTCAGCTACACAGTGATACACTCATGCATCAATACTTCTCTACACTAACCCTTTAAGGACAGCATACTGCTGCAACTACACAGTGATACATTCATGCATCATGACTTCTTTAACCCTTTAAGGACAGTAAACTGCTGCAACTACACAGTGATGCATGAATGCATCATGACTTCTCTACACTAGCCCTTTAAGGACAACACACTGCTGCAACTACACAGTGATACATTCATGCATCATGACTTCTCTACGCTAGCCCTTTAAGGACAGCATACTGCTGCAACTACATAGTGATACATTCATGCATCATGACTTCTTTAACCCTTTAAGGACAGCACACTGCTGCAACTACACAGTGATGCATGAATGCATCATAACTTCTCTACACTGACCCTTTAAGGATAGCACACTGCTGTTACTACACAGTGATGCATTCATGCATCATGACTTCCGTGAACTAACCCTTTAAGGATGGCACACTGCTTTAACCACACAGTGATACATTCATGCATCATGACTTCTCTACAGTAACCCTTTAAGGCCAGCACACTCCTTCAGCTACACAGTGATACACTCATGCATCAATACTTCTCTACACTAACCCTTTAAGGACAGCATACTGCTGCAACTACACAGTGATACATTCATGCATCATGACTTCTTTAACCCTTTAAGGACAACACACTGCCGCAACTACACATTAATGCATTCATGCATCATGAATTCTGTGAACTAACCCTTTAAGGACAGTCACTGTTTTAACTACACAGTGATGCCTTCATGCATCATGACTTCTATGAAACAACCCTTTAAGGATGGCACACTGCTTCAACTACACGGTGATACATTCATTGATCATGACTTCTCCACACTAACCCTTTAAGGACAACACACTGCTGTAACTACACAGTGATGCATTCATACATCATGACTTCTGTGAACTAACCCTTCAAGGATGACACACTGCTTCAACTGCACAGTGATGCATGAATGCATCATGACTTCTTTACACTAGCCCTTTAAGGACAGCACACCGCTGCAACTACACATTAATGCATTCATGCATCATGACTTCTGTGAACTAACCCTTTAAGGACAGTGCACTGTTTTAACTACACAGTGATGCATTCATGCATCATGACTTCTGTGAAACAACCCTTTAAAGATGGCACACTGCTTCAACTACACAGTGATACATTCATGGGTCATGACTTCTCTACACTAAACCTTTAAGGCCAGCACACCCCTTCAGCTACACAGTGATACACTCATGGATCACGACTTCTCTACACTAACCCTTTGAGGACAACACACTGCTGTAACTACACAGTGATACATTCATGCATCATGACTTCTCTACACTAACCCTTTAAGGACAGCACACTGCTTTAACTACACAGTGATGTGTGAATGCATCATGACTTCTCTACACTAACCCTTTAAGGACAGCACACTGCTTTAACTACACAGTGATGTGTGAATGCATCACGACTTCTCTACACTAACCCTTTGAGGACAACACACTGCTGTAACTACACAGTGATGCATTCATGCATCATGATTTGTATGAACTAACCCTTTAAGGATGGCACACTGCTTAAACTACACAGTGATACATTCATGCATCATGGCTTCTCTAGACTAACCCTTTAAGGCCAGCACACTGCTGCAGCTACACAGTGATACATTCATGCATCATGACTTCTCTACACTAACCCTTTAAGGACAGCACACTGCTTTAACTACACAGTGATGCGTGAATGCATCATGACTTCTTTTCACTAACCCTTTAAGGACAGCACACTGCTGCAACTACACAGTCATGGCTTCTGGATACCATCAAACACACACAAAATCCTTTTTTTTTAAATCCTTAAAAAAAGCCGGTCACCACACCTATGGTGTGCAAATCCTAGATCAAAACCATTGCATCCTCGTGCTTCATTTCGCCTCATTTCGCTTCATTTCGCTTCATTTCGCAGCAGTTTCGCGGCAGTTTCGCGGCAGTTTCGCCCTGCTACTGGCGTTACATAGGGCGACACTGCCGCGAAATGAAGCGAAATCAGGCGAAATGTCCAAGAACAAAACAATAAAAGGATCGCATCGTTTCGCAGGTACCTGTGTCGCCCTAGTGGAGCCCAGGCTATTGGCTTACCCCGTTCAAGGGGAGAACCCTTGCTTCGGTAAATGAGCAGGAGCGGGATTTTTGGCTCATCTCATAGATTCAATCATCCTGGATACGATCATCCCAGGCCTTCGGCCTATCTTTTTACTTGTGAGAAATTGAAACTTGAGTAAGTCTCCTCTGCAAAGTCAATGGGACATTAAACTACACAAACAAAGAAACAAATGATACTTTAAAAACAGTAAATACTTCATTTCAGCAATTTTCCAAATCTATACTTTATTTAGATGAGATACTTTGTTTATACTGTATTTTCATGAAAAGTGGAGAAATTTGCCCTAAACTAAAGCATTTTGTACTTTAAAATACTTTATTTTCAAGAACATGGGCCAAATGTGTGTATTTTTTTGGCAAAAAACGCATGGACGCCAGAACAAGCATGCACGCAATTTTTATCTTTCGAGGGAGGCAATTTTTTTCGTGCTGGCATGCAAAATACCAGTCCACATTCCATCCCCTCCCCTGCTCCTACAGAATGCACCAATCTGAAAGTAGCCTTTTGAGCAGCATGCCCAGTAGAATTTTCTTTCTAGATTTTCTTGGATCAATATACATGTATTATGTCCCTAAACTCTTCAAAATATACCAATCTAAAGATAGAGTTCTACACAGCTATATTCCCCCAAAACACCACAGAACACACTTATTTAAGTTGATATTTCCCTGGAGCAAAATTCCCTGGAGCAATATGTTCTGATACCCATTAAAAAAAACTATTTAACAATAGCATTTCTGAATTCTACCTAGAATAATTCTTAGGTAGAATCTCTAAATTGTCATTTTGCAATGTGCTCAGAAACCCATCAGAACACATCAAGCTAAATGCTAGAATTTCTTAATGTTCCTAGACCAATGTGCCCAAAAGTCCTTAGAATCAATCTAATCGTGAATTTCTAAATTTTTCTGGATCAAATATATCAGATTCTGAAACCCTTCAGAAGACACCAAATTAACAATAGAATTTCTAATTTTTTAGAACAATAGGCCTATACCCCACTACCCAGAATATATCAATTCTAAAGATAGAATTTCAAAATTGCCCTGGTGCAACTATCCTAGAACCATCAGAATACAGCAATCTAAAGATATAGAATCCAAATGTGTTTTTTTGGAACAAAAACTCCACAGAGCCAATCAATTATAGATAGAATTTTCAAAATGGTCCAAGCACAATGCCCCCCCCCCAAATCCTTAGAATTCACCAATCATGGGGGTAGTTTCTCTTTAATTTCTCTCCAGTAGTAATATGCTCAAAAATGCCAGTCTCATGAAAGTCTCATAACTATTTAGAATTTTACACATAGAAATCCCTTGAGATGGGAGAGGGTGAGGGGGGTGTTATAGTCTCCGGAGCAAACAGCCACTTATCGGACACTTGCCAATTCTCTATCGTTTACCGGAGCGACATAGCGTAGTGACGTGGATGGATTTGCCGGTGTTTGCTCTGGAGACTAGG